>NC_069456.1:18300661-18310864 GCF_026875155.1 Cherax quadricarinatus | reverse complement strand
AAGAGGGCGCAGAATAATGTGAAGTATATTTATTAAAGAAGTAAGAAGGGGAGACAGAGAGAATCACCTGCAAAAAGGAAGAAACCTGAGAGAGAGTCATAAACCAGGGAAGACTGACACAGAGAATAAGGAATTACAAGGGTAAATATAAGAGAGAGAGAGAGAGAGAGAGAGGGGAGAGAGAGAGAGAGAGAGAGAGAGAGAGAGAGAGAGAGAGAGAGAGAGAGAGAGAGAAGAGAGAGAGAGAGAGATAGAGAGAGAGAGAGAGAGAGAGAGAGAGAGAGAGAGAGAGAGAGAGAGGAAACAGTATGTAGAAGATGGTAAGAGAGAACACAGTGTAGTGAAGAGGGTATATGGTGTGTAGAAGGATGAGAACATCAGCATTGTTACTAAGAAGACCAACATTGTTACTAAGAAGACCAGGATTGTTACTAAGAAGACCAACATTGTTACTAAGAAGACCAGGATTGTTACTAAGAAGACCAACATTGTTACTAAGAAGAGCAGGATTGTTACTAAGAAGACCAACATTGTTACTAAGAAGACCAGGATTGTTACTAAGAAGACCAACATTGTTACTAAGAAGACCAGGATTGTTACTAAGAAGACCAACATTGTTACTAGAAGACCAGGAAATTTTTACTAAGAAGACCAACATTGTTACTAAGAAGACCAGGATTGTTACTAAGAAGACCAACATTGTTACTAAGAAGACCAGGATTGTTACTAAGAAGACCAACATTGTTACTAAGAAGACCAGGATTGTTACTAAGAAGACCAACATTGTTACTAAGAAGACCAGGATTGTTACTAAGAAGACCAACATTGTTACTAAGAAGACCAACATTGTTACTAAGAAGACCAACATTGTTACTAAGAAGACCAACATTGTTACTAATAAGACCAACATTGTTACTAAGAAGACCAACATTGTTACTAAGAAGACCAACATTGTTACTAAGAAGACCAACATTGTTACTAAGAAGACCAACATTGTTACTAAGAAGACCAACATTGTTACTAAGAAGACCAACATTGTTACTAAGAAGACCAACATTGTTACTAAGAAGACCAACATTGTTACTAAGAAGACCAGGATTGTTACTAAGAAGACCAACATTGTTACTAAGAAGACCAGGATTGTTACTAAGAAGACCAACATTGTTACTAAGAAGACCAACATTGTTACTAAGAAGACCAGGATTGTTACTAAGAAGACCAACATTGTTACTAAGAAGACCAACATTGTTACTAAGAAGACCAACATTGTTACTAAGAAGACCAGGATTGTTACTAAGAAGACCAACATTGTTACTAAGAAGACCAACATTGTTACTAAGAAGACCAACATTGTTACTAAGAAGAACAACATTGTTACTAAGAAGACCAGGATTGTTACTAAGAAGACCAACATTGTTACTAAGAAGACCAGGATTGTTACTAAGAAGACCAACATATGTTACTAAGAAGACCAACATTGTTACTAAGAAGACCAGGATTGTTACTAAGAAGACCAACATTGTTACTAAGAAGACCAGGATTGTTACTAAGAAGACCAACATTGTTACTAAGAAGACCAACATTGTTACTAAGAAGACCAGGATTGTTACTAAGAAGACCAACATTGTTACTAAGAAGACCAACATTGTTACTAAGAAGACCAACATTGTTACTAAGAAGACCAGGATTGTTACAAAGAAGACCAGGATTGTTACTAAGAAGACCAACATTGTCACTAAGAAGACCAACATTGCTACTAAGAAGACCAACATTGTTACTAAGAAGACCAACGTTGTTACTAAGAAGACCAACATTGTTACTAAGAAGACCAACATTGTTACTAAGAAGACCAGGATTGTTACAAAGAAGACCAGGATTGTTACTAAGAAGACCAACATTGTCACTAAGAAGACCAACATTGCTACTAAGAAGACCAACATTGTTACTAAGAAGACCAACGTTGTTACTAAGAAGACCAACATTGTTACTAAGAAGACCAACATTGTTACTAAGAAGACCAGGATTGTTACAAAGAAGACCAGGATTGTTACTAAGAAGACCAACATTGTCACTAAGAAGACCAACATTGCTACTAAGAAGACCAACATTGTTACTAAGAAGACCAACGTTGTTACTAAGAAGACCAACATTGTTACTAAGAAGACCAACATTGTTACTAAGAAGACCAGGATTGTTACAAAGAAGACCAGGATTGTTACTAAGAAGACCAACATTGTCACTAAGAAGACCAACATTGCTACTAAGAAGACCAACATTGTTACTAAGAAGACCAACGTTGTTACTAAGAAGACCAACATTGTTACTAAGAAGACCAACATTGTTACTAAGAAGACCAACATTGTTACTAAGAAGACCAACATTGTTACTAAGAAGACCAACATTGTTTTCTAAGAAGACCAACATTGTTACTAAGAAGACCAACATTGTTACTAAGAAGACCAACATTGTTACTAAGAAGACCAGGATTGTTACTAAGAAGACCAACATTGTTACTAAGAAGACCAGGATTGTTACTAAGACCAACATTGTTACTAAGAAGACCAACATTGTTACTAAGAAGACCAGGATTGTTACTAAGAAGACCAACATTGTTACTAAGAAGACCAACATTGTTACTAAGAAGACCAACATTGTTACTAAGAAGACCAGGATTGTTACAAAGAAGACCAGGATTGTTACTAAGAAGACCAACATTGTCACTAAGAAGACCAACATTGCTACTAAGAAGACCAACATTGTTACTAAGAAGACCAACGTTGTTACTAAGAAGACCAACATTGTTTCTAAGAAGAACCAACATTGTTACTAAGAAGACCAACGTTGTTACTAAGAAGACCAACATTGTTACTAGAAGACCCAACATTGTTACTAAGAAGACCAACATTGTTACTAAGAAGACCAACATTGTTACTAAGAAGACCAACATTGTTACTAAGAAGACCAACATTGTTACTAAGAAGACCAACATTGTTACTAAGAAGACCAACATTGTTACTAAGAAGACCAACATTGTTACTAAGAAGACCAGGATTGTTACAAAGAAGACCAGGATTGTTACTAAGAAGACCAACATTGTCACTAAGAAGACCAACATTGCTACTAAGAAGACCAACATTGTTACTAAGAAGACCAACGTTGTTACTAAAGAAGACCAACATTGTTACTAAGAAGACCAACAAATTTTTACTAAGAAGACCAACATTGTTACTAAGAAGACCAACATTGTTACTAAGAAGACCAACATTGTTACTAAGAAGACCAACATTGTTACTAAGAAGACCAACATTTTTTACTAAGAAGACCAACATTGTTACTAAGAAGACCCGGATTGTTACTAAGAAGACCAACATTGTTACTAAGAAGACCAGGATTGTTACTAAGAAGACCAACATGTTACTAAGAAGACCAACATTGTTAAAGAAGACCAGGATTGGTTACTAAGAAGACCAACATATGTTACTAAGAAGACCAGGATTGTTACTAAGAAGACCAACATTGTTACTAAGAAGACCAACATTGTTACTAAGAAGACCAGGATTGTTACTAAGAAGACCAACATTGTTACTAAGAAGACCAGGATTGTTACTAAGAAGACCAACATTGTTACTAAGAAGACCAACATTGTTACTAAAAAAGACCAGGATTGTTACTAAGAAGACCAACATTGTTACTAAGAAGACCAACATTGTTACTAAGAAGACCAACATTGTTACTAAGAAGACCAGGATTGTTACAAAGAAGACCAGGATTGTTACTAAGAAGACCAACATTGTCACTAAGAAGACCAACATTGCTACTAAGAAGACCAACATTGTTACTAAGAAGACCAACGTTTTTTACTAAGAAGACCAACATTGTTACTAAGAAGACCAACATTGTTACTAAGAAGACCAGGATTGTTACAAAGAAGACCAGGATTGTTACTAAGAAGACCAACATTGTCACTAAGAAGACCAACATTGCTACTAAGAAGACCAACATTGTTACTAAGAAGACCAACGTTGTTACTAAGAAGACCAACATTGTTACTAAGAAGACCAACATTGTTACTAAGAAGACCAGGATTGTTACAAAGAAGACCAGGATTGTTACTAAGAAGACCAACATTGTCACTAAGAAGACCAACATTGCTACTAAGAAGACCAACATTGTTACTAAGAAGACCAACGTTGTTACTAAGAAGACCAACATTGTTACTAAGAAGACCAGCATTGTTACTAAGAAGACCAACATTGCTACTAAGAAGACCAACATTGTTACTAAGAAGACCAACGTTGTTACTAAGAAGACCAACATTGTTACATAAGAAGACCAACATTGTTACTAAGAAGACCAACATTGTTACTAAGAAGACCAACATTGTTACTAAGAAGACCAACATTGTTACTAAGAAGACCAGCATTGTTGCTAAGAAGACCAACATTGTTACTAAGAAGACCAACATTGTTACTAAGAAGACCAGCATTGTTACTAAGAAGACCAACATTTTTTACTAAGAAGACCAGCATTGTTACTAAGAAGACCAGCATTGTTACTAAGAAGACCAACATTGTTACTAAGAAGGCCAGCATTGTTACTAAGAAGACCAACATTGTTACTAAGAAGACCAACATTGTTACTAAGAAGACCAGCATTGTTGCTAAGAAGACCAACATTGTTACTAAGAACACCAACATTGTTACTAAGAAGACCAACATTGTTACTAAGAAGACCAGGATTGTTACTAAGAAGACCAACATTGTTACTAAGAAGACCAGGATTGTTTTCTAAGAAGACCAACATTGTTACTAAGAAGACCAGGATTGTTACTAAGAAGACCAACATTGTTACTAAGAAGACCAGGATTGTTACTAAGAAGACCAACATTGTTACTAAGAAGACCAACATTGTTACTAAGAAGACCAACATTGTTACTAAGACGACCAACATTGTTACTAAGAAGGCCAACATTGTTACTAAGAAGACCAACATTGTTACTAAGAAGACCAGGATTGTTACTAAGAAGACCAACATTGTTACTAAGAAGACCAGGATTGTTACTAAGAAGACCAGCATTGTTACTAAGAAGACCAACATTGTTACTAAGAAGACCAGCGTTGTTACTAAGAATACCAGTATTGTTACTAAGAAGACCAGCATTGTTACTAAGAAGACCAACATTGTTACTAAGAAGACCAACATTGTTACTAAGAAGACCAACATTGTTACTAAGAAGACCCGATTGTTACTAAGAAGACCAACATTGTTTTCTAAGAAGACCAGGATTGTTACTAAGAAGACCAACATTGTTACTAAGAAGACCAACATTGTTACTAAGAAGACCAGGATTGTTACTAAGAAGAACAACATTGTTACTAAGAAGACCAACATTGTTACTAAGAAGACCAACATTGTTACTAAGAAGAACAACATTGTTACTAAGAAGACCAACATTGTTACTAAGAAGAACAGGATTGTTACTAAGAAGACCAACATTGTTACTAAGAAGACCAACATTGTTACTAAGAAGACCAACAAATTTTTACTAAGAAGACCAACATTGTTACTAAGAAGACCAGGATTGTTACTAAGAAGACCAACATTGTTACTAAGAAGACCAGGATTGTTACTAAGAAGACCAACAGTGTACTAAGAAGACCAACATTGTTACTAAGAAGACCAGGATTGTTACTAAGAAGACCAACATTGTTACTAAGAAGACCAGGATTGTTACTAAGAAGACCAACATTGTTACTAAGAAGACCAACATTGTTACTAAGAAGACCAGGATTGTTACTAAGAAGACCAACATTGTTACTAAGAAGACCAACATTGTTACTAAGAAGACCAACATTGTTACTAAGAAGACCAGGATTGTTACAAAGAAGACCAGGATTGTTACTAAGAAGACCAACATTGTCACTAAGAAGACCAACATTGCTACTAAGAAGACCAACATTGTTACTAAGAAGACCAACGTTGTTACTAAGAAGACCAACATTGTTACTAAGAAGACCAACATTGTTACTAAGAAGACCAGGATTGTTACAAAGAAGACCAGATTGTTACTAGGAAGACCAACATTGTCACTAAGAAGACCAACATTGCTACTAAGAAGACCAACATTGTTACTAGAAGACCAACGTTGTTACTAAGAAGACCAACATTGTTACTAAGAAGACCAACATTGTTACTAAGAAGACCAGGATTGTTACAAAGAAGACCAGGATTGTTACTAAGAAGACCAACATTGTCACTAAGAAGACCAACATTGCTACTAAGAAGAAACCCAAAATTGTTACTAAAAGACCAACGTTGTTACTAAGAAGACAAACATTGTTACTAAGAAGACCAACATTGTTACTAAGAAGACCAGGATTGTTACAAAGAAGACCAGGATTGTTACTAAGAAGACCAACATTGTCACTAAGAAGACCAACATTGCTACTAAGAAGACCAACATTGTTACTAAGAAGACCAACGTTGTTACTAAGAAGACCAACATTGTTACTAAGAAGACCAGCATTGTTACTAAGAAGACCAACATTGCTACTAAGAAGACCAACATTGTTACTAAGAAGACCAACGTTGTTACTAAGAAGACCAACATTGTTACTAAGAAGACCAACATTGTTACTAAGAAGACCAACATTGTTACTAAGAAGACCAACATTGTTACTAAGAAGACCAACATTGTTACTAAGAAGACCAGCATTGTTGCTAAGAAGACCAACATTGTTACTAAGAAGACCAACATTGTTACTAAGAAGACCAGCATTGTTACTAAGAAGACCAACATTGTTACTAAGAAGACCAGCATTGTTACTAAGAAGACCAGCATTGTTACTAAGAAGACCAACATTGTTACTAAGAAGGCCAGCATTGTTACTAAGAAGACCAACATTGTTACTAAGAAGACCAACATTGGGTTTCTAGAAGACCAGCATTGTTGCTAAGAAAAACCAACATTGTTACTAAGAAGACCAACATTGTTACTAAGAAGACCAACATTGTTACTAAGAAGACCAGGATTGTTACTAAGAAGACCAACATTGTTACTAAGAATACCAGGATTGTTACTAAGAAGACCAACATTGTTACTAAGAAGACCAGGATTGTTACTAAGAAGGCCAACATTGTTACTAAGAAGACCAGGATTGTTACTAAGAAGACCAACATTGTTACTAAGAAGACCAACATTGTTACTAAGAAGACCAACATTGTTACTAAGACGACCAACATTGTTACTAAGAAGGCCAACATTGTAACTAAGAAGACCAACATTGTTACTAAGAAGACCAGGATTGTTACTAAGAAGACCAACATTGTTACTAAGAAGACCAGGATTGTTACTAAGAAGACCAGCATTGTTACTAAGAAGACCAACATTGTTACTAAGAAGACCAGCGTTGTTACTAAGAATACCAGTATTGTTACTAAGAAGACCAGCATTGTTACTAAGAATACCAACATTGTTACTAAGAAGACCAGCATTGTTACTAAGAAGACCAACATTGTTACTAAGAAGACCAACATTGTTACTAAGAAGACCAGGATTGTTACTAAGAAGATCAGCATTGTTACTAAGAAGACCAACATTGTTACTAAGAAGACCAGCATTGTTACTAAGAAGACCAATATTGTTACTAAGAAGACCAGCATTGTTACTAAGAAGAACAGGATTGTTACTAAGAAGATCAGCATTGTTACTAAGAAGGCCAACATTGTTACTAAGAAGGCCAACATTGTTACTAAGAAGACCAGCATTGTTACTAAGAAGACCAACATTGTTACTAAGAAGACCAGGATTGTTACTAAGAAGACCAACATTGTTACTAAGAAGGCCAACATTGTTACTAAGAAGACCAGCATTGTTACTAAGAAGACCAACATTGTTACTAAGAAGACCAGCATTGTTACTAAGAAGACCAGGATTGTTACTAAGAACATCAGCATTGTTACTAAGAAGACCAACATTGTTACTAAGAAGACCAACATTTTTACTAAGAAGACCAGCAATTTTTACTAAGAAGACCCAACATTGTTACTAAGAAGACCAGCTTTGTTACTAAGAAGACCAACATTGTTACTAAGAAGACCAGCATTGTTACTAAGAAGACCAGGATTGTTACTAAGAACACCAGCATTGTTACTAAGAAGACAAACATTGTTACTAAGAAGACCAACATTTTTACTAAGAAGACCAGCATTGTTACTAAGAAGACCAACATTGTTACTAAGAAGACCAGGATTGTTACTAAGAAGACCAGCATTGTTACTAAGAAGACCAACATTGTTACTAAGAAGACCAGCATTGTTACTAAAGAAGACCAACATTGTTACTAAGAAGACCAACATTGTTACTAAGAAGACCAACATTGTTACTAAGAAGACAAGTATTGTTACTAAGAAGACCAACATTGTACTAAGAAGACCAGCATTGTTACTAAGAAGACCAACATTGTTACTAAGAAGACCAACATTGTTACTAAGAAGACCAACATTGTTACTAAGAAGACCAACATTGTTACTAAGAAGAAACCCCAAAATTGTTACTAAGAAGATCAATATTGTTACTAAGAAGACCAACATTGTTACTAAGAAGACCAGCATTGTTACTAAGAAGACCAACATTGTTACTAAGAAGACCAACATTGTTACTAAGAAGACCAACATTGTTACTAATAAGACCAACATTGTTACTAAGAAGACCAACATTGTTGCTAAGAAGACCAAGATTGTTACTAAGAAGACCAGCACTGTTACTAAGAAGACCAACATTGTTACTAAGAAGACCAGCATTGTTACTAAAGAAGACCAACATTGTTACTAAGAAGACCAACATTGTTACTAAGAAGACCAACATTGTTACTAAGAAGACCAACATTGTTACTAAGGAAACCAACATTGTTACTAAGAAGACCAGCATTGTTACTAAAGAAGACCAACATTGTTACTAAGAAGACCAACATTGTTACTAAGAAGACCAACATTGTTACTAAGAAAACCAACATTGTACTAAGAAGACCAACATTGTTACTAAGAAGACCAACATTGTTACTAAGAAGACCAACATTGTTACTAAGAAGACCAACATTGTTACTAAGAAAACCAACATTGTTACTAAGAAGACCAGCATTGTTACTAAGAAGACCAGCATTGTTACTAAGAAGACCAGCATTGTTACTAAGAAGACCAGCATTGTTACTAAGAAGACCAGCATTGTTACTAAGAAGACCAGGATTGTTACTAAGAAGACCAACATTGTTACTAAGAAGACCAACATTGTTGCTAAGAAGACCAACATTGTTACTAAGACGTCCAACATTGTTTCTAAGGAGACCAAAATTGTTACTAAGAAGACCAGCATTGTTACTAAGAAGACCAACATTGTTACTAAGAAGACCAGCATTGTTACTAAGAAGACCAGCATTGTTACTAAAAAGACCAACATTGTTACTAAAAAGACCAACATTGTTACTAAGAAGACCAGCATTGTTACTAAGAAGACCAACATTGTTACTATCAAGACCAACATTGTTACTAAGAAGACCAACATTGTTACTAAGAAGACCAGCATTGTTACTAAGAAGACCAACATTGTTACTAAAGAAGACCAACATTGTTACTAAGAAGACCAACATTGTTACTAAGAAGACCAACATTGTTACTAAGAAGACAAGTATTGTTACTAAGAAGACCAACATTGTACTAAGAAGACCAACATTGTTACTAAGAAGACCAACATTGTTACTAAGAAGACCAACGTTGTTACTAAGAAGACCAACATTGTTACTAAGAAGACCAACATTGTTATAAGAAGACCACATTGTTACTAAGAAGACCAACATTGTTTACTAAGAAGACCAGCATTGTTACTAAGAAGACCAACATTGTTACTAAGAAGACCAACATTGTTACTAAGAAGACCAATATTGTTACTAATAAGACCAACATTGTTACTAAGAAGACCAACATTGTTACTAAGAAGACCAGCATTGTTACTAAGAAGACCAACATTGTTACTAAGAAGACCAACATTGTTACTAAGAAGACCAGCATTGTTACTAAGAAGACCAACATTGTTACTAAGAAGACCAACATTGTTACTAAGAAGACCAATATTGTTACTAATAAGACCAACATTGTTACTAAGAAGACCAACATTGTTACTAAGAAGACCAGCATTGTTACTAAGAAGAC
>NC_069456.1:18280661-18290661 GCF_026875155.1 Cherax quadricarinatus | reverse complement strand
CTGTTCCACTCATCCACTACTAGGTAGACTGATCCACTCATCCACTACTAGGTAGACTGTTCCACTCATCCACTACTAGGTAGACTGTTCCACTCATCCACTACTAGGTAGACTGATCCACTCATCCACTACTAGGTAGACTGTTCCACTTATCCACTACTAGATAGACTGTTCCACTCATCCACTACTAGGTAGACTGTTCCACTCATCCACTACTAGGTAGACTGTTCCACTCATCCACTACTAGATAGACTGTTCCACTTATCCACTACTAGATAGACTGTTCCACTCATCCACTACTAGATAGACTGTTCCACTTATCCACTACTAGACAGACTGTTCCACTCATCCACTACTAGGTAGACTGTTCCACTCATCCACTACTAGGTAGACTGTTCCACTCATCCACTACTTGGTAGACTGTTCCACTCATCCACTATTAGGTAGACTGTTCCACTCATCCACTACTAGGTAGACTGTTCCACTCATCCACTACTAGGCAGACTGTTCCACTCATCCACTACTAGGTAGACTGTTCCACTCATCCACTACTAGGTAGACTGTTCCACTCATCCACTACTAGGTAGACTGTTCCACTCATCCACTACTAGGTAGACTGTTCCACTCATCTACTACTAGGTAGACTGTTCCACTCATCCACTACTAGGTAGACTGTTCCACTCATCCACTACTATGTAGACTGTTCCACTCATCCACTACTAGGTAGACTGTTCCACTCATCCACTACTAGGTAGACTGTTCCACTCATCCACTACTAGGTAGACTGTTCCACTAATCCACTACTAGGTAGACTGTTCCACTCATCCACTACTAGGTAGACTGTTCCACTCATCCACTACTAGGTAGACTGTTCCACTCATCCACTACTTGGTAGACTGTTCCACTCATCCACTACTTGGTAGACTGTTCCACTAATCCACTACTAGGTAGACTGTTCCACTCATCCACTACTAGGTAGACTGTTCCACTCATCCACTACTAGGTAGACTGTTCCACTCATCCACTACTAGGTAGACTGTTCCACTCATCCACTATTCAATTTCCAAACGAGTACATTCCTTCATTCTTTTTAAATCTAAGTTTAGTTTTTCACAATTTGGATCCGTTCCTCTGGTGTTGGACTGACTCTCCTGCCTAATCCTGGTCGATTTTATCAGACAGTACGCTTCTGATGAAAGCTTATTGTTGAACACGCTAAAGCTGATTGCACTTTCCTACCCCTCCCTCCTCCTCCTCCTCCTCCTCCTCCCTCCTCCTCCTCCTCCTCCTCCTCCTCCAGAGGTGTGGAGGAGGACTTGGACTCGACCCCTGCAACCTCAACTAGGTGAGTACATGCACCAACCCTCAGAGGTGTGCACATGCACCAACCCTCAGAGGTGTGCACATGCACCAACCCTCAGAGGTGTGCACATGCACCAACCCTCAGTGGTGTCCACATGCACCAACCCTCAGAGGTGTGCACATGCACCAACCCTCAGAGGTGTGCACATGCACCAACCCTCAGAGGTGTGCACATGCACCAGCCCTGAGAGGTGTGCACATGCACCAGCCCTGAGAGGTGTGCACATGCACCAACCCTCAGAGGTGTGCACATGCACCAACCCTCAGAGGTGTGCACATGCACCAACCCTCAGAGGTGTGCACATGCACCAGCCCTGAGAGGTGTGCACATGCACCAACCCTCAGAGGTGTGCACATGCACCAGCCCTGAGAGGTGTCCACATGCACCAACCCTGAGAGGTGTGCACATGCACCAACCCTCAGAGGTGTGCACATGCACCAGCCCTGAGAGGTGTCCACATGCACCAACCCTGAGAGGTGTGTACATGCACCAACCCTGAGAGGTGTGTACATGCACCAACCCTGAGAGGTGTGTACATGCACCAACCCTGAGAGGTGTGTACATGCACCAACCCTGAGAGGTGTGCACATGCACCAACCCTGAGAGGTGTGCACATGCACCAGCCCTGAGAGGTGTGCACATGCACCAGCCCTGAGAGGTGTGCACATGCACCAGCCCTGAGAGGTGTGCACATGCACCAGCCCTGAGAGGTGTGCACTCTCCCTGTGCACACCAAGACGTAGTTGCAGGCCAGCTCCCCCAGGAATCGAACTTGTGTTTTTAACTTTGAACTCAAAAATAACCTTCGTCATTTTCAAGTGTTTTACTGAGGCAGTAAAAACAATTATATTCCCTATTAAAAAAAACACACTGTGTTTGTGGTGTTTATTACAAACATTTGTACTTCACTGTAGGACAGTAGGCCTGTTGCAGTGCTCCCCTGTGCTTATGTTCTAATGTTTTGATAAAGATTTTGTCTGGGGATGAAGGAAACAAAGGATCGAGTCTGCATCACTCCATGTGATTCATTCTCCCAGCTTCATAGCCCGTATAAGTGGGAGGTTAATCGAGGGAAGACCGGACACGGAGTACAGACTGAAAAACTAAGATACCGAAGGGAGAAAAAGATTTGGATGAGAGCATTAGACATGAAGTATCATCTTAGAATACACAACAGCACCATGTATTACCCCCACCCCTTCACCTGCATATGTATCCCCTCACCTGACCATGTATCCGTCACCTGAATATGGAGCTCTTACCTGACTATGCATTCTCCTACTTAACATGGAAATTTCTACAGTATTTAGCTACACACACACATACACACACACACACCCACACACACATACACACACACACACACACACACACACACACACACACACACACACACACACACACACACACACACACACACACACACACACACACACACACACACTAGCGAAGAGGCCGGACCAAGAGCTGTGAATCGACCCCTATAACCACAAATAGGTAAGTACAAATATGTGAGTACACAAAAAAATTACCTTCCCAACGTTTTTAAATCGTAATTACTAAGGAAATGATAATAACCCAGTAATAATTTCATTAATAATTTAGTAATAACCTCCTTAATAATTACAGTCATAACCTTATTAATAACCCAATAATAATCTCCTTAATAATTCTAACATGTTATCTCAACATACTGTTGCAGTTCCGTCAAGCAATATGCACAGAAATACCAGGCAACGAAAAATCAAAATCGAATTAATTCAATATTGCAAATGCAATTACTGAACAAGGTTACAGGTGGGGCAGAGCGGTGATGTGGTTATGGCACTGACCAGATACAATTTTCAATATTGTATGTCTGTCCGACTGTTAGGCCTGGTCTAGAATGAGATGCCAATTGTCGACGGCCTACCACCGTAGTTGACAGGGGGTTCATCTGGCTAGGCCTGGCCAGGAAGCTTATAACCTGAAGCTATAACATTATATACTGCACACTAGTGACACTAGAAAGAAAAAACTTTGTATGTCCCTCAATTATTGCATCCTGCAATGTTGATATCGAGTGGATATATCTCATTTTACTGCAACTGCTGTTGACACAGTTGAGTTACTTAGATATTTTAAGGTTTCTATAGTAAGATGTTACGAGAACCCTAATGGAAATAAGTCAATTTGATTTTTAGGGGTTATCTTAGGTAACTTACACATATGGTGATATGGTGCTATGTATGATAATTTATGTAACTGTATTTGTGTTCCTGTACCTATATAAACTTATATTTGTGGGATAATTTTCGCAAGCAGAATTTGGCATATGTAAGGCAAGATCTGTTTACCTCGTCTTGGACAGTCTACGTTAATGTCTCCGTATTGCATTGATAAAGCCACTGGTGAGCGAAACGTTTATAACAATAAAGTTACCCAGGTGTTGCCCATGTGTCTAATTATTGTACCTCCTGGAGGCATTGCTCACATCATTCCACTGGGGTCTTCTAGACAATCACTTTCACGGTGAGATAAACTAGAAGGAGATGACGGATGCTGGTGCTATGGGCTCTGGAGGATGTTGTGTTATACCAGTGTTGTGCTGTTGACTCAGCGTCGTGATATTCCCTGTTGCGTCTGTAGATGCTGCCGGCTATCTCCCTGGCTTGACGCAGGCTAATGGAGATGTCAAGTTCCATCTGGTTGTGGTCAGTGGCTCCTTCGTCTGCTGCCTCAATTCCCCTGATGGCAACGTAGTTTGGAGTCCAGTTAAGTTCCACGTTCTGGAGGGATGATGGGATTGAGGTGGCGAGACGAAAGTAATTTTTTGACTGTGTTGTAATACCCGTATTGCGGTGATGATGATAATGTTTATCACGAGATGACAACGATGTTGATGTGACACATGGTTCAGTACCTATCTGACGGCCATCAGTTCAGCTTGAAGAACCGAGCAGTGATCAGGATGCCTCCAGCTGTAGGCTTTCCAATCGTGAAACACTGCTGTGGAGTTCTCAAGGACAAAGATAAGGTGGATGGTGGAGTTCTGAAGGAGAGAGACAAGGTAGATGATGGAGTGCTGAAGGAGAGAGAGAGACAAGGTTTATGGTGGAGTTCTGAACGAGAAAGAGACAAGATGGATGGTGGAGTTCTCAAGGAGAGAGACAAAGTAGATGGTGGAGTTCTCAAAGAGAGTCACAAGGAGGTCTGCGACCTCAACAAAAGGTCTCAAGAGGTCTTCAGGAGGCAACAATGGCAGGTGCCACAAGATTAAGAAAGAAGTGACAAAGAGAGAGAGAGAGAGAGAGAGAGAGGAGGAGGAGGAGGAGGAGGAAGAGGAGGAGGAAAAAGTGTGGATCAACATTCGACAGAATAGAGAATTGAACGTGATATATATCGTAAAAAAAAAAGAAAGGATTCTCCGAAGTCGTAACTTTATGTGACCTGTCTTCCACATACACCTATACGATATCTCGCTTAGTTTGTGACCTGACAGTGGTCCCCAATTTACCAAAACGTCGCAATAACTCCCCTTACCTAAGTGCTGGTTACTGGTGAACTGTGTTAATTACGCAGTTACGACTGGTTGGTTAGTTAACTTGGTTTAGAACCTCTCGACTATACGAGTGTCGTTAAGGCTGCATGCAAACAGTTTACCACCACCGAAATACATACATATCCTGGTGTATATGCACTGAGAAATATACATATCAGGGTGTATATGCAATGAGAGACAAACATATCAGGGTGTATTTGGTCAATACTTCTGTGAATAGTTTACAGATGACTGAGATTAAAGAAAACGTAGATGTATCTTCATGCAACGAGTTAAAAACGTCTTCAGCTGAGAGCAAGTCACAGCTGACCTGCAGGAGACGAGAGCAAAGGCAACCCACACGTTTCCCAACAAACTTGTATCCAGATAACATTTCGCTTTGCCTAGAGCTTCATCAAATCATGACTTGATGAAGCTCTACCCTGAGCAAAACATCGTGTGTTTCACTCTGTGGTAAGGAATGAAAAGACAACACTTACGAGGACGTTTCGCTCCGACTTGGAGTATTTACAAAGTCACACTGTGTGATACTGTCATATGTCACTCCCATTTCATTAGTATTTCTTGTATTTATAAGAAAACAATACTAAAAAAAAATAGGGAAATCGCATGATAAACACCTCCAAAATTCTATATACTCAAAACTTGTAGAAAGCAAGTGTATCAAAAAAAATAATAATAATAATGCCAGAGAAGGGGACACTAAGACGCCATCTTGCCAAGAAAATTTTTTTTGAGGGGCACAAAAGTGGATAATGGTGGCTAGCGAAGCCAGGGTTCGGAAAGTCGGGTTCGGTACTTACTGGACACCGTCCGTGGAACTGCTACGCCTCTTCAGTTGCTCCAGTTTGTCCTCCAGTTCGCTGATCTTGTGCGCTGCGTCCGTCTCCGCCTGACGCAGAGCTCGCACCTGCAGTGATAGCGAAGAAATAGCCTACGTAAGTGTCTGAACTACTGAAATCTGTGACCACTCACGGAGTTTACCTGGAGAGAGTTCCGGGGGTCAACGCCCCCGCGGCCCGGTCTGTGACCAGGCCTCGTTAGAGTCCGACACTTACGTCATTCACGCCACACACGGATTAATAAAATATTATTATTATTATTATTATTATTATTATTATTATTATTATTATATTATTATAATTATTATTATTATTATTATTATTATTATTATTATTATTATTATTATTATTATTATTATTGAGTTAATTCCTAGACAAGAAACCAGTGATTACAATACCATTCATGAGGAAGCGATAAACCCGCATGGATCATAACAGCGCCTGGTAGGCACTCAGGTTTGATGCGAGTCAAGGGAGACGAAACAAAGCCAAAGAGAGAAACCAAAGCGAAAAAAAATATGTGAAAGACCAAAAAGAAAGAAATTGATTGCATTCTCTCGGAAACCATCGGCATTCAGTGCCAGCCTTTGATCCTGAAGTCTGAAAGACTGAGTGTGTGTGTGTGTGTGTGTGTGTGTGTGTGTGTGTGTGTGTGTGTGTGTGTGTGTGTGTGTGTGTGTGTGTGTGTGTGTGTGTGTGTGTGTGTGTTGGTGTGTGTGTGGTGTGTGTGTGGTGTGTGTGTGTGTGTGTGTGTGTGTGGGTGTGTGTTGTGTGTGTGTGTGTGTATGTGTGTGTGTGTGTGTGTGTGTGTGTGTGTGTGTGTGTGTGTGTGTGTGTGTGTGTGTGTGTGTGTGTGTGTGTTGTGTGTGTGTGTGTGTGTGTGTGTGTGTGTGTGTGTGTGTGTGTGTGTGTGTGTGTGTGTGTGTGTGTTTGTGTTGGTGTGTGTGTGTGTGTGTGTGTGTGTGTGTGTGTGTTGTGTGTGTGTGTGGTGTGTGTGGTGTGTGTGTGTGTGTGTGTGTGTGTGTGTGTGTGTGTGTGTGTGTGTGTGTGTGTGTGTGTGTGTGTGTGTGTGTGTGTGTGTGTTTGTGTGTGTGTGTGTGTGTGTGTGTGTGTTGTGTGTGTGTGTTTTGTGTGGTGTGTGTGTGTGTGGTGTGTGTGTGTGTGTGTGTGTGTGTGTGTGTGTTTTGGTGTGTGTGTGTGTGTGTGTGTGTGGTGTGTGTGTGTGTGTGTGTGTGTGTGTGTGTGTGTGTTTGTGTGTGTGTGGTGTGTGTGTGTGTGTGTGTGTTGTGTGGTGTGTGTGTGTGTTTGTGTGTGTGTGTGTGTGTGTGTGTGTGTGTGTGTGTGGGTTGTGTGTGTGTGTGTGTTGTGTGTGTGTGTGTGTGTGTGTGTGGTGTGTGTGTGTGTGTGTGTGTGTGGGTGTGTGTGTTTGTGTGTGTGTGTGTGTGTGTGTGTGGTGTGGTGTGTGGGGTGTGTGTGGGTGTGTGGGTGTGGTGTGTGTGTGGTTGTGTGTGTTTGTGTGTGTGTGTGTGTTGGGTGTGTGGGTGGTGTGTGTGTGTTGTGTGTACTCACCTAGTTGTACTCACCTAGTTGAGGTTGCGGGGGTCGAGTCCGAGCTCCTGGCCCCGCCTCTTCACTGATCGCTACTAGGTCACTCTCCCCGAGCCGTGAGCTTTATCATACCTCTGCTTAAAGCTATGTATGGATCCTGCCTCCACTACATCGCTTCCCAAACTATTCCACTTACTGACTACTCTGTGGCTGAAGAAATACTTCCTAACATCCCTGTGGTTCATCTGTGTCTTTAGCTTCCAACTGTGTCCCCTTGTTACTGTGTCCAATCTCTGGAACATCCTGTCTTTGTCCACCTTGTCAATTCCCCTCAGTATTTTGTATGTCGTTATCATGTCCCCCCTATCTCTCCTGTCCTCCAGTGTCGTCAGGTTGATTTCCCTTAATCTCTCCTCGTAGGACATACCTCTTAGCTCTGGGACTAGTCTTGTTGCAAACCTTTGCACTTTCTCTAGTTTCTTTACGTGCTTGGCTAGGTGTGGGTTCCAAACTGGTGCCGCATACTCCAATATGGGCCTAACGTATACGGTGTACAGGGTCCTGAACGATTCCTTATTAAGATGTCGGAATGCTGTTCTGAGGTTTGCTAGGCGCCCATATGCTGCAGCAGTTATTTGGTTGATGTGCGCTTCAGGAGATGTGCCTGGTGTTATACTCACCCCAAGATCTTTTTCCTTGAGTGAGGTTTGTAGTCTCTGACCCCCTAGACTGTACTCCGTCTGCGGCCTTCTTTGCCCTTCCCCAATCTTCATGACTTTGCACTTGGTGGGATTGAACTCCAGGAGCCAATTGCTGGACCAGGTCTGCAGCCTGTCCAGATCCCTTTGTAGTTCTGCCTGGTCTTCGATCGAATGGTCTTCGATCGAGTGTATTCTTCTTATCAACTTCACGTCATCTGCAAACAGGGACACCTCAGAGTCTATTCCTTCCGTCATGTCGTTCACAAATACCAGGAACAGCACTGGTCCTAGGACTGACCCCTGCGGGACCCCGCTGGTCACAGGTGCCCACTCTGACACCTCGCCACGTACCATGACTCGCTGCTGTCTTCCTGACAAGTATTCCCTGATCCATTGTAGTGCCTTCCCTGTTATCCCTGCTTGGTCCTCCAGTTTTTGCACCAATCTCTTGTGTGGAACTGTGTCAAACGCCTTCTTGCAGTCCAAGAAAATGCAATCCACCCACCCCTCTCTCTCTTGTCTTACTGCTGTCACCATGTCATAGAACTCCAGTAGGTTTGTGACACAGGATTTCCCGTCCCTGAAACCATGCTGGCTGCTGTTGATGAGATCATTCCTTTCTAGGTGTTCCACCACTCTTCTCCTGATAATCTTCTCCATGATTTTGCATACTATACATGTCAGTGACACTGGTCTGTAGTTTAGTGCTTCATGTCTGTCTCCTTTTTTAAAGATTGGGACTACATTTGCTGTCTTCCATGCCTCAGGCAATCTCCCTGTTTCGATAGATGTATTGAATACTGTTGTTAGAGGTACACATAGCGCCTCTGCTCCCTCTCTCAATACCCATGGAGAGATGTTATCTGGCCCCATTGCCTTTGAGGTATCTAGCTCACTCAGAAGCCTCTTCACTTCTTCCTCGGTTGTGTGTACTGTGTCCAGCACATGGTGGTGTACCCACCTCCCCGTCTTTCTGGAGCCCCTTCTGTCTCCTCTGTGAACACTTCTTTGAATCTCTTGTTGAGTTCCTCACATACTTCACGGTCATTTCTTGTTGTCTCTCCTCCTTCCTTCCTTCCTTAGCCTGATTACCTGGTCCTTAACGGTTGTTTTCTTCCTGATGTGGCTGTATAACAGCTTCGGGTCAGATTTGGCTTTTGCTGCTATGTCGTTTTCATATTGACGTTGGGCCTCCCTTCTTATCTGTGCATATTCGTTTCTGGCTCTACGACTGCTCTCCTTATTCTCCTGGGTCCTTTGCCTTCTATATTTCTTCCATTCCCTAGCACACTTGGTTTTTGCCTCCTTGCATCTTTGGGTGAACCATGGGCTCATCCTGGCTTTTTCACTATTCCTGTTACCCTTGGGTACAAACCTCTCCTCAGCCTCCTTGCACATTGTTGCTACATATTCCATCATCTCATTAACTGGCTTCCCTGCCAGTTCTCTGTCCCACTGAACCTCATTCAGGAAGTTCCTCATTCATGTGTAGTCCCCTCTCCTGTAGTTTGGTTTCATTTGTCCTGGCCTTCCTGCTTCTCCCTCCACTTGTAGCTCTACTGTGTATTCGAAGCTTAAAACCACATGGTCACTGGCCCCAAGGGGTCTTTCATATGTGATGTTCTCAATATCTGCACTACTCAAGGTGCATACTAAGTCCAGTCTTGCTGGTTCATCCTCTCTTCTCTCTCTTGTAGTGTCCCTTACGTGTTGGTACATGAAGTTTTCCAGTACCACCTCCATCATCTTAGCCCTCCATGTATCTTGGCCCCCATGCGGGTCCAAGTTCTCCCAATCGATCTCCTTGTGGTTAAAGTCACCCATGATCAGGAGCTTTGCCCTGCATGCATGAGCTCTTCTGGCCACTCTAGCCAGTGTGTCAACCATCGCTCTATAGCTCTCGTCGTACTCTTGCCGTGGCCTCCTGCTGTTCTGTGGTGCTGTTATACATCACTGCGTGTGTGTCTGTATGTGTGTGTGTGTGTGTGCATGTACTCACCTATTT
>NC_069456.1:18258161-18268161 GCF_026875155.1 Cherax quadricarinatus | reverse complement strand
TGATAAAGCTCTACACAGTGAAACAAGACTTGAAAGAAGCTTGATTTGATAAAGCTCAACTATAGGTAAACTTTTGTCTCGATATATAAGATCTTTCTGCAGCTGTATAGTTTTACCAACGCTCTTATATGGGAGTGAAGCATGGGTGATGAATGTTGCAGCGAGGAGAAGGCTGGAGGCAGTGGAGATGTCATGTCTGAGGGCATTGTGTGGTGTGAATATAATGCAGAGAATTCGTAGTTTGGAAGTTAGGAGGAGGTGCGGGATTACCAAAACTGTTGTCCAGAGGGCTGAGGAAGGGTTGTTGAGGTGGTTCGGACATGTAGAGAGAATGGAGCGAAACAGAGTGACTTCAAGAGTGTATCAATCTGTAGTGGAAGGAAGGCGGGGTAGAGGTCGGCCTAGGAAAGGTTGGAGAGAGGGGGTAAAGGAGGTTTTGTGTGCGAGGGGCTTGGACTTCCAGCAGGCATGCGTGAGCGTGTTTGATAGGAGTGAATGGAGACAAATGGTTTTTAATACTTGACGTGCTGTTGGAGTGTGAGCAAAGTAACATTTATGAAGGGGTTCAGGGAAACCGGCAGGCCGGACTTGAGTCCTGGAGATGGGAAGTACAGTGCCTGCACTCTGAAGGAGGGGTGTTAATGTTGCAGTTTAAAAACTGTAGTGTAAAGCACCCTTCTGGCAAGACAGTGATGGAGTGAATGATGGTGAAAGTTTTTCTTTTTCGGGCCACCCTGCCTTGGTGGGAATCGGCCGGTGTGATAATAATAAATAATAATAACTTTCAAGCTACAAAATTCTTTATAAATTCTCATACAAGTACTCTCTCTTACAAACAGTTTTTAATAAATACCTTATAAATACTCTTATAAACACCCTGTCTTATAAACTCTCTCTCTCTCTCTCTCTCTCTCTCTCTCTCTCTCTCTCTCTCTCTCTCTCTCTCTCTCTCTCTCTCTCTCTCTCTCTCTAACGCCCTTATAAATGCTGTCTTTAATAAATACTCTATCCTACGAATATTTTAATAAATTCTCTATTGTTGTAACGTTTCGCCTACGTGGTAGGCTTCTTCAGTCAAATACAGAGAATAGACTGTAGACAACAGGGAGAAGTGGCGAGTCCATCAACCTTAGAGAAGTCAGGGGTAGTCGGTCCCTCACAAGACTGAAGAGTTCAGTCTGTCTTGAAGATTGTTCCATCATAAAGATGGAACAATCTTCAAGACAATCTTCAATGACAGTTTGAGAATCACTTATTGCAGGGGAAGGGGGGGGCTGCGACCCCCCTAGAAATGATCACAGGTATAACATAAACTCGTTTCACGAGGCTACGAAACAGTTTCGTAGTTTCAGGTACGCACGAACGGTGGTTTGGAAAAGTTCCGTGAGAACTAAATATTAATAATCTTAAATACTTTTTTTTTGGGTGGGGGGGGGGGAATTGGTGTCCGGAAAAAAAAGTCACAGGAGGAAAGTCATATTTTATTTAGGTTGGGTTATGTTATGATTTTTTTTTCTGAATCCCGGATATCTTCAAAGGAGGTTTGATCCTCTGCCATGGATCAAATCTCATTGCTTCCCAATCTACACACGATACAACAATAAAGCATCAATCTTCTAAAATAATGGAAATAATACTTGCCGGAGATGAGTATTACTTGATACATAGGAGATAAATACACAGCATCAATATCCCTCAGTGCTATTCTCTGGAGCACTCTCAGATAGCTTATTGCTTCGATATGGTGAGATATTACACCCGCGGTTTTCCTCGCTGCAATATGACATTCTCCTAACTTATATTAACCCTCACAGCTCTGCTAACAGCAGTAATATTCCCTGGTGTAACTTCAGGTAAGTTATTGCCTCAATTTCCTCACTACGATACTCATTCATGAGTGATCGAAGCTGTTATTTACGAACGTATCACTCACTTGAGAGTTCTAACACTCACCTGACGAATCAGAGAGAGAGAGAGAAAGTGGAGAGAGCCTTCTGCTTCACTATCCATCCCTTTATCACTTAGATCATTCACGATAATTCTTCTAATAACAAGGCGCATCTGTCTTTATACATGAATGGTTCACAGTACCGAGAAGATGAACAATCAAACACATGTTCAACACCTGGGTGTCTTTGTAGACGTTTCGCCCTCCAGTGGCTTTATCAGTACAATATAAGGACATAATCTGAAGGAAGTAGAACTATATACAAAAGATGAGGTAATCAGTCCCTCAGCCTTGGAGGTGAGGTAATCAGTCCCTCAGCCTTGGAGGTGACGTAATCAGTCCCTCAGCCTTGGAGGTGAGGTAATCAGTCCCTCAGCCTTGGAGGTGAGGTAATCAGTCCCTCAGCCTTGGAGGTGAGGTAATCAGTCCCTCAGCCTTGGAGGTGAGGTAATCAGTCCCTCAGCCTTGGAGGTGAGGTAATCAGTCCCTCAGCCTTGGAGGTGAGGTAATCAGTCCCTCAGCCTTGGAGGTGAGGTAATCAGTCCCTCAGCCTTGGAGATGAGGTAATCAGTCCCTCAGCCTTGGAGGTGAGGTAATCAGTCCCTCAGCCTTGGAGGTGAGGTAATCAGTCCCTCAGCCTTGGAGGTGAGGTAATCAGTCCCTCAGCCTTGGAGGTGAGGTAATCAGTCCCTCAGCCTTGGAGGTGAGGTAATCAGTCCCTCAGCCTTGGAGGTGAGGTAATCAGTCCCTCAGCCTTGGAGGTGAGGTAATCAGTCCCTCAGCCTTGGAGGTGAGGTAATCAGTCCCTCAGCCTTGGAGGTGAGGTAATCAGTCCCTCAGCCTTGGACTTGGTTAAGACTACCGTAGTACTGTGCAGGCACCGTAGTCTTCAAGACTACGGTTCTCTTCGCCATCTCCAACACCTGCTAAAGTAATAAAACAGCCAGCGAGGGTAAAATAAATTTAATATCGAGACGTTTCGCCCAGACAGTGGGCTTTATCCAGATGTCTGTGACCTGACGAAGCTTGCTATATATAAAATACTAAAGTAAAATATATATAAAAACTAAAGTAAGACATGGAATTCCAAAATAAAACAATAAAATAAAATCATTACAAAAATGTTATGTTGATATTCAGTAGTAAAGTTCGACTTACGTCCATTTCGACTTACGTCCATTTCGACTTACGAGTGGTTTCTCGGAACAGAACTCGGTCGTAAGTCGGAGGGTAGGTGTACATGAATACATAAAATGGATGAACGACCAGAGAAAACTCCACAGATCGTAAATCACAAACGTTTGTTCATTGTGTCTCTGATTTACGACCGTGTCCGTGGACACGGCTGCTGCGTACCGTACTTTCTCGACATGTTTCAGTAAGGTTATGTGTCCTTGCATACACCTTGAGGTCAAGTGTCCTTGCATACACCCTGAGGTCAAGTGTCCTTGCGTACACCCTGAGGTCAAGTGTCCTTGCATACACCCTGAGGTCAAGTGTCCTTGCATACACCCTGAGGTCAAGTGTCCTTGCATACACCCTGAGGTCAAGTGTCCTTGCATACACCCTGAGGTCAAGTGTCCCTGCATACACCCTGAGGTCAAGTGTCCTTGCATACACCCTGAGGTCAAGTGTCCTTGCGTACACCCTGAGGTCAAGTGTCCTTGCGTACACCCTGAGGTCAAGTGTCCTTGCGTACACCCTGAGGTCAAGTGTCCTTGCATACATCCTGAGGTCAAGTGTCCTTGCATACACCCTGAGGTCAAGTGTCCCTGCGTACACCCTGAGGTCAAGTGTCCTTGCATACACCCTGAGGTCAAGTGTCCTTGCGTACACCCTGAGGTCAAGTGTCCTTGTGTACACCGTGAGGTCAAGTGTCCTTGCATACACTCTGAGGTCAAGTGTCCTTGCATACACCCTGAGGTCAAGTGTCCCTGCGTACACCCTGAGGTCAAGTGTCCTTGCATACACCCTGAGATCAAGTGTCCTTGCGTACACCCTGAGGTCAAGTGTCCTTGCGTACACCCTGAGGTCAAGTGTCCTTGCATACACCCTGAGGTCAAGTGTCCTTGCGTACACCCTGAGGTCAAGTATCCTTGCGTACACCCTGAGGTCAAGTGTCCTTGCGTACACCCTGAGGTCAAGTGTCCTTGCGTACACCCTGAGGTCAAGTGTCCTTGCGTACACACTGAGGTCAAGTGTCCTTGCGTACACCCTGAGGTCAAGTGTCCTTGCGTAAACCCTGAGGTCAAGTGTCCTTGCGTACACCCTGAGGTCAAGTGTCCTTGCGTACACCCTGAGGTCAAGTGTCCTTGCGTACACCCTGAGGTCAAGTGTCCTTGCGTACACACTGAGGTCAAGTGTCCTTGCGTACACCCTGAGGTCAAGTGTCCTTGCGTACACCCTGAGGTCAAGTGTCCTTGCGTACACCCTGAGGTCAAGTGTCCTTGCGTACACCCTGAGGTCAAGTGTCCTTGCGTACACCCTGAGGTCAAGTATCCTTGCGTACACCCTGAGGTCAAGTGTCCTTGCGTACACCCTGAGGTCAAGTGTCCTTGCGTACACCCTGAGGTCAAGTGTCCTTGCGTACACCCTGAGGTCAAGTATCCTTGCGTACACCCTGAGGTCAAGTGTCCTTGCGTACACCCTGAGGTCAAGTGTCCTTGCGTACACCCTGAGGTCAAGTGTCCTTGCGTACACCCTGAGATCAAGTGTCCTTGCGTGCACCCTGAGGTCAAGTGTCCTTGCGTACACCCTGAGGTCAAGTGTCCTTGCGTGCACCCTGAGGTCAAGTGTCCTTGCGTACACCCTGAGGTCATGTGTCCTTGCGTACACCCTGAGGTCAAGTGTCCTTGCGTACACCCTGAGGTCAAGTGTCCTTGCGTACACCCTGAGATCAAGTGTCCTTGCGTGCACCCTGAGGTCAAGTGTCCTTGCGTACACCCTGAGGTCAAGTGTCCTTGCGTACACCCTGAGGTCAAGTGTCCTTGCGTACACCCTGAGGTCACGTGTCCTTGCGTACACCCTGAGGTCAAGTGTCCTTGCATACACCCTGAGATCAAGTGTCCTTGCGTGCACCCTGAGGTCAAGTGTCCTTGCATACACCCTGAGGTCAAGTGTCCTTGCGTACACCCTGAGGTCAAGTGTCCTTGCGTACACCCTGAGGTCAAGTGTCCTTGCGTACACCCTGAGGTCAAGTGTCCTTGCGTACACCCTGAGGTCAAGTGTCCTTGCGTACACCCTGAGATCAAGTGTCCTTGCGTGCACCCTGAGGTCAAGTGTCCTTGCGTGCACCCTGAGGTCAAGTGTCCTTGCGTACACCCTGAGGTCAAGTGTCCTTGCGTACACCCTGAGATCAAGTGTCCTTGCGTGCACCCTGAGGTCAAGTGTCCCTGCGTACACCCTGAGGTCAAGTGTCCTTGCGTACACCCTGAGGTCAAGTGTCCTTGCGTACACCCTGAGGTCAAGTGTCCTTGCGTACACCCTGAGATCAAGTGTCCTTGAGTGCACCCTGAGGTCAAGTGTCCTTGCGTACACCCTGAGGTCAAGTGTCCTTGCGTGCACCCTGAGGTCAAGTGTCCTTGCGTACACCCTGAGGTCAAATGTCCTTGCGTACACCCTGAGGTCAAGTGTCCTTGCGTACACCCTGAGATCAAGTGTCCTTGCGTGCACCCTGAGGTCAAGTGTCCTTGCGTACACCCTGAGGTCAAGTGTCCTTGCGTACACCCTGAGGTCAAGTGTCCTTGCATACACCCTGAGGTCAAGTGTCCTTGCGTACACCCTGAGGTCAAGTGTCCTTGCGTGCACCCTGAGGTCAAGTGTCCTTGCGTACACCCTGAGGTCAAGTGTCCTTGCGTACACCCTGAGGTCAAGTGTCCTTGCATACACCCTGAGGTCAAGTGTCCTTGCATACACCCTGAGGTCAAGTGTCCCTGCATACACCCTGAGGTCAAGTGTCCTTGCATACACCCTGAGGTCAAGTGTCCTTGCGTACACCCTAAGGTCAAGTGTCCTTGCATACACCCTGAGGTCAAGTGTCCTTTCGTACACCCTGAGGTCAAGTGTCCTTGCGTACACCCTGAGGTCAAGTATCCTTGCGTACACCCTGAGGTCAAGTATCCTTGCGTACACCCTGAGGTCAAGTATCCTTGCGCACACCCTGAGGTCAAGTATCCTTGCGTACACCCTGAGGTCAAGTGTCTTTGCGTACACCCTGAGGTCAAGTATCCTTGCGTACACCCTGAGGTCAAGTATCCTTGCGTACACCCTGAGGTCAAGTATCCTTGCGTACACCCTGAGGTCAAGTATCCTTGCGTACACCCTGAGGTCAAGTATCCTTGCGTACACCCTGAGGTCAAGTGTCCTTGCGTACACCCTGAGGTCAAGTATCCTTGCGTACACCCTGAGGTCAGGTGTCTTTGCGTACACCCTGAGGTCAAGTATCCTTGCATACACCCTGAGGTCAAGTATCCTTGCGTACACCCTGAGGTCAAGTATCCTTGCGTACACCCTGAGGTCAAGTATCCTTGCGTACACCCTGAGGTCAAGTATCCTTGCATACACCCTGAGGTCAAGTATCCTTGCGTACACCCTGAGGTCAAGTATCCTTGCGTACACCCTGAGGTCAAGTGTCCTTGCGTACACCCTGAGGTCAAGTGTCCTTGCGTACACCCTGAGGTCAAGTGTCCTTGCGTACACCCTGAGGTCAAGTGTCCTTGCGTACACCCTGATGTCAAGTGTCCTTGCATACACCCTGAGGTCAAGTGTCCTTGCATACACCCTGAGGTCAAGTGCCCCTGCGTACACCCTGAGGTCAAGTGTCCTTGCATACACCCTGAGGTCAAGTGTCCTTGCGTACACCCTGAGGTCAAGTGTCCTTGCGTACACCCTGAGGTCAAGTGTCCTTGCGTACACCCTGAGGTCAAGTGTCCTTGCGTACACCCTGAGGTCAAGTGTCCTTGCGTACACCCTGAGGTCAAGTGTCCTTGCGTACACCCTGAGGTCAAGTGCCCTTGTGTACACCCTGAGGTCAAGTGTCCTTGCGTACACCCTGAGGTCAAGTGTCCTTGCGTACACCCTGATGTCAAGTGTCCTTGCGTACACCCCTGAGGTCAAGTGTCCTTGCGTACACCCTGAGGTCAAGTGTCCTTGCGTACACCCTGAGGTCAAGTGTCCCTGCGTACACCCTGAGGTCAAGTGTCCTTGCATACACCCTGAGGTCAAGTGTCCTTGCGTACACCCTGAGGTCAAGTGTCCTTGCGTACACCCTGAGGTCAAGTGTCCTTGCGTACACCCTGAGGTCAAGTGTCCTTGCGTACACCCTGAGGTCAAGTGTCCTTGCGTACACCCTGATGTCAAGTGTCCTTGCGTACACCCTGAGGTCAAGTGTCCTTGCGTACACCCTGAGGTCAAGTGTCCCTGCATACACCCTGAGGTCAAGTGTCCTTGCATACACCCTGAGGTCAAGTATCCTTGCGTACACCCTGAGGTCAAGTGTCCTTGCATACACCCTGAGGTCAAGTGTCCTTGCGTACACCCTGAGGTCAAGTGTCCCTGCGTACACCCTGAGGTCAAGTGTCCTTGCATACACCCTGAGGTCAAGTATCCTTGCGTACACCCTGAGGTCAAGTGTCCTTGCGTACACCCTGAGGTCAAGTGTCCTTGCGTACACCCTGAGGTCAAGTGTCCTTGCGTACACCCTGAGGTCAAGTGTCCTTGCATACACCCTGAGGTCAAGTGTCCCTGCGTACACCCTGAGGTCAAGTATCCTTGCGTACACCCTGAGGTCAAGTGTCCTTGCGTACACCCTGAGGTCAAGTGTCCTTGCGTACACCCTGAGGTCAAGTATCCTTGCGTACACCCTGAGGTCAAGTGTCCTTGCGTACACCCTGAGGTCAAGTGTCCTTGCGTACACCCTGAGGTCAAGTATCCTTGCGTACACACTGGACAATAACAGTATAGGGATAACTCAACAAAATCAACCAGATATGCTGCCAGCGGCACTAATTAGTCACAAGAATGAAAATCATCAGATCAGTAATACATTACAGCAATTTTTGGAAAATTCCCACCAAGGTTAAAAACACACTAGAAACGAGCAAGAAAACTAGAGAGAAGAAACAGGAATGTAAATAGGAATGTAAATAAGAGAGAGTAGGAACAGAGGGTATTACAATATTTGAGAGAGAGCCTTCTGGCCACGACCGTAGGTATGAGTCGCCCTGTGTGATGGGTTACCTGGATGAGGATTCTTGCATGAGGGGCTCCTGTATGAGGGGCTCCTGTATGAGGTGTTCCTGGATGAGGATTCCTGTGCAAGGATTCCTTTCCCCTGGGCGACTGTGAGTTAGGGACATAGCATGCATGCTGTCACAGGTACAGACAGCCCCTGCAGTAGAATTCAGGGGAATTGTTGCACGATACCTGAATTGTTAGAATTTTTCTTGTTGTGTGTGTGTGTACTCAACTATTTGTGATTGCAGGGGTCGATTCATAGCTCCTGGTCCCGCCTCTTCACTGATCGGTAGTAGATCACGCTCTCCCTGCTCCATGAGCTTTATCAAACCTCGTCTTAAAACTATGTATGGTTCCTACCTCCACTACGTCACTTTCCAGACTATTCCACATCCTGACAACTCTATGACTGAAGAAATACTGTGTGTGTGTGTGTGTGTGTGTGTGTGTGTGTGTGTGTGTGTGTGTGTGTGTGTGTGTGTGTGTGTGTGTGTGTGTGTGTGTGTGTATGTGTGTGTGTGTGTGTGTATGTGTGTGTGTGTGTGTGTGTGTGTGTGAGTATATATGTGTGTATATATGTATGTATATATGTGTGTGTGAGTGTGTGTGTGTGTGTGTGTGTGTGTGTGTGTGTTTGTGTGTGTGTGTGTGTGTGTGTGTGTGTGTATGTGTGTGTGTGTGTGTGTGTGTGTGTGTTTTGTGTGTGTGTGTGTGTGTGTGTGTGTTTGTGTGTGTGTTTGTGTGTGAGTGTGTATGTGTATGAGTGTGTGTGTGTGTGTGTGTATGAGTGTGTGTGTGTGTGTGTGTGTGTGTGTGTGTGTGTGTGTGTGAGTATATATGTGTGTATATATGTTAGTTATGTATGTATATATATATATATGTGTGAGTGTGTGTGTGTGTATGTGTGTGTGTGTATGTGTGTGGTGTGTGTGTGTGTTGTGTGTATGTGTGTGTGTGTGTGTGTGTGTGTGTGTGTGTGTGTTTTGGGGAGATATATGTGTGATATTTATGTATAATGTGTGTTTGTGTGTAATGTGTGTGTATATGTGTGGTTTTATGTTGTGTGAAAGTGGTTTTTGTGGTTTTATGTGTGTGTGTGTTAATTTGTTATATGTGTGTTTGGCGTTTTGTGTGGGTGTGTGGTGGTGTGTGTGTGTTGGGAGTGGTACCAGACGAATGGTGTTGTGTGTGTGTGAGACCAAAAGAAATGAAACTTTGCCAGATGGGCTTTGTCACACCTGCGTCTTTTGTATGGATGTGATAAAATTAATGAATTTGAAAAAAACCCTCAGAAAAGTTCAAGAAATGGCAAAGATTTTATCCACAGTGGTAATTGCAGACCCTTCTGGAGAAAACCCCGACTTTGTAGCTGAAAAAAACATTACCCCAAAGTGTGCAGGTGTGTGTGTGTGTGGGTGTGTGTGTTTTGGTGTTGTGTGTGTGTTGTGTGGGGTGTGTGTGTGGTGGGTGGTGTGTTGTGTTGTATGTTTTGTGGGGGTTTTGTGTGCACACCTAATTTAGTTGCAGGGGGCGGTCCAAACCCGTGTTGTGTGGTTTTGTGTGGTGCCTCCTCACCTAGTTGAGGGTTGGGGGGGGGCCCAAACTCCCCGTGTGTGTTTGTGTGTTGGGTGGTGTGTGGTGTGTTGGTTGTGTGTGTTGTGTTTGGGGTTTTGTGTGTGTGTGTTTTGGGGTGTGTGGGGTGTGTTGGGTGGTTTGTGTGGTTTTTTGTGTTTTTTGGTGGGTTTTGGATGTTGAGTGTTGTGTTTAAAAGTGTGTGGTTGTGTGTGTAGAGTGTTGGCGGTTTTTTGTAGAGTTTGT
>NC_069456.1:18188161-18253161 GCF_026875155.1 Cherax quadricarinatus | reverse complement strand
TGTGGATACTGTCTAGAGTGTATTGTGGGTACTGTCTAGCCTGTCTTGTGAGTACTGTCTAGCCTGTCTTGTGGATACTGTCTAACCTGTCTTGTGGGTACTGTCTAGCCTGTCTTGTGGGTACTGTCTAGCCTGTCTTGTGGATATTGTGGATACTGTCTAGCCTGTCTTGTGGGTACTGTCTAGCCTGTCTTGTGGGTACTGTCTAGCTTGTCTTGTGGGTTCTGTTACAGTGCTAAAGGAGAGAGGAGAGTGGAGAGAGGAAGAAAGCAAGAGGAGAGAAAAAGAGAGAGAGACAGAAGAGTGGAGCGTCGAGAGGTCTGAGAGGGTCACGGCAGTTTAAGATAAGATTTAGGTGTTACAGGAAGGTCCTGGACCAGCAGCAAGATAAGCTAGATGGTCCTGGACCGGCAGCAAGATATGCTGGAAGGTCGTGGACCAGCAGCAAGATATGCTGGAACGTCCTGGACCAGCAGCAAGATAGGCTGGAAGATCAGTTACGAACTGGAAGATAGGCTAGAGGATCCTGGATTAGCTGGTAGAATACATCAAAAACATAGTGAAAATATAAGTCTGGAGCAGTGGAGACACGTGACTAGGTTAAATTCTCAGTTTTTCATCCTCTGTGAGGCGAACGACGCGCCTCCTGGGGATATCAATAAGAATTTTACGACGGAGTAGCAACACATATTGGAGCAATATTGCCAGAGCACAGAGCTGCAGGCGCAGGGCTGAAGACCCCGAAGGCACAGATTTGAAGACCCTGAACCAAGTAGCAGGGCTGAAGACCCTGAAGGCGCAGGGCTGAAGTCCATGGAAGCGCAGGTATGAGGACCCTGGAAATGCAGGTCTGACGACCCTGAAGAAGCAGGTTTGAAGACCCTGGAGGCGCAGCGCAGCAAGCGCAAGTGTTACCTTAGATCTCTCGTCTGAAACACCAGACACACCCATAATCACGCTAAAATACATTCATAAAGTGAGATCACCAGTGAGGCTGAGACAACATCATCTTCAGACTTTGTTTACACACAGTTCTCTTGGAGGAGGAACCAGGGCAGGACAGAAAAACATCATAGCCGTCTAATGTGATATAAATCTTCTATGCTATCTACATTATATACACTAGGAGGAGGAAGGGGATTGATTTCTATAGGCATTACTGACCACTTTAGGTCAAGATGCTGCATCTGTAAACTTTGATCTAGCATCCAGGGCAGCACGGAGCGGGGAATAAGGAGAGAGCCTTGCGCTCTACTGTCCTCCGTCCCTGGGGCGCTAGTGCCGCATGCGGCACTTTGACGGATTCTGTTTGGCCCTCAAAATGCCTCTCTCATCTTTCATGAAAGTTCAGATAAAAACAGCAAAGTTAATTGCCAATCAGATTCGACACCAAAATTAATTACCAATCAGATTCGACACCAAAATTAATTACCAATCAGTCTGCAAATTCCACTTACTATGTTGACACTGTATTCACCTATTTGTTTTTGCAGGGGTCGATTCACAGCTCCTGGCCCCTCTTCTTGGCTGGTCGCTACTGGGTCCACTCTCTTCTTGCCCCAAAAGTTATATCGTATTTCTGTTGTCAGTGTAAGCTTTCTTGACAGGTTCAGCGTGTAAAAATCAACGTTTGTATTTCGCTTAGTTTTTTTTATCCGCAGGGTCAAGGAATATAGAGGTTTCTTTTTCAGAGGTTTCACTTCAAAGGTTTTGCTATGTTAATTTTCTTTTTAGAGTGACACTCTACCACAGAGGGAAGGTTTCTTTTCCGTATTTTGAGAGAAACCTTCTATCATCTTAAAGGAAGCCTTCTATCATTACTATTGAAGGAAGCCTTTTAACATTACTATTGAAGGAAGCCTTCTATCATTACTATTGAAGGAAGCCTTTTAACATTACTATTGAAGGAAGCCTTCTATCATTACTATTGAAGGAAGCCTTTTAACATTACTATTGAAGGAAGCCTTCTATCATTACTATTGAAGGAAGCCTTCTATCATTACTATTGAAGGAAGCCTTCTCTCATTACTACTGAAGGAAGCCTTCTAGCATAACTATTGAAGGAAGCCTTCTAACATTACTATTGAAGGAAGCCTTTTAACATTACTATTGAAGGAAGCCTTCTCTCATTACTACTGAAGGAAGCCTTCTAGCATAACTATTGAAAGAAGCCTTTTAACATTACTATTGAAGGAAGCCTTCTAACATTACTATTGAAGGAAGCCTTTTAACATTACTATTGAAGGAAGCCTTCTCTCATTACTACTGAAGGAAGCCTTCTAGCATAACTATTGAAGGAAGCCTTCTAACATTACTATTGAAGGAAGCCTTCTAACATTACTATTGAAGGAAGCCTTCTCTCATTACTACTGAAGGAAGTCTTCTAACATTACTACTGAAGGAAGCCTTCTAACATTACTACTGAAGGAAACCTTCTAACATCACTATTGAAGGAAGCCTTCTAACATCACTATTGAAGGAAGCCTTCTAACATCACTACTGAAGGAAGCCTTCTAACATCACTATTGAAGGAAGCCTTCTAACATCACTACTGAAGGAAGCCTTCTAACATCACTATTGAAGGAAGCCTTCTAACATCACTATTGAAGGAAGCCTTCTAACATCACTATTGAAGGAAGCCTTCTAACATCACTACTGAAGGAAGCCTTCTAACATCACTATTGAAGGAAGCCTTCTAACATTATTCTTGAAAGAAACCTGCAAACTTCACCTGTTTCTAGAAAATAAAATACTTTTGTTACCTGGTTTTCAGGGTTGACTCAACTTCCTAGACTTTTAAACTTCCTTACCTCGTTCTTGAGTTTTCTGATCTCGTCCTTAAGTCCTTCCTCGACAGCATCCCACTCGGACTTCCACTCGATCACCTTAGCCTTGAGTCTGGCCTCGAAGTCCTTCTCCTTGTTGTCCAGAAGCCACTGAAGTTGATCTCGTTTATCCGTCAACTCCTTGACACGAGTCTCCATCTCCCGACGCCCTTCCCTGGGGAGGAGGATGCTGTCAGAAGATGTGCATCAGAGGAGGATGCTGTCAAAAGATGTGCATCAGAGGAGGATGCTCTCAGAAGATGTGCATCAGAGGAGGATGCTGTCAGAAGATGTACATCAGAGGAGGATGCTGTCAGAAGATGTGCATCAGAGGAGGATGCTGTCAAAAGATGTGCATCAGAGGAAGATGCTGTCAAATGTACATCAGAGGAGGATGCTGTCAGAAGATGTGCATCAGAGGAATATGCTGTCAGAAAATGTGCATTATAGGAGGATGCTGTCAGAAGATGTATATCAGAGGAGGATGCTGTCAGAAGATGTGCACCAGAGGATGCTGTCAGGTGTACATCAGAAAAGGATGCTGTCAGAAGATGTGCATCAGAGGAGGATGCTGTCAGAAGATGTACATCAGAGGAGGATGCTGTCAGAAGATGTGCATCAGAGGAAGATGCTGTCAGAAAATGTGCATTATAGGAGGATGCTGTCAGAAGATGTATATCAGAGGAGGATGCTGTCAGATGTGCACCAGAGGATGCTGTCAGGTGTGCATCAGAGGAGGATGCTGTCAGAAGATGTGCATCAGAGGAAGATGCTGTCAGAAGATGTGCATCAGAGGAGGATGCTGTCAGAAGATGTACATCAGAGGAGGATGCTGTCAGAAGATGTGCATCAGAGGAAGATGCTGTCAGAAGATGTACATCAGAGGAGGATGCTGTCAGAAGATGTGCATCAGAGGAGATGCTGTCAGAAGATGTGCATTATAGGAGGATGCTGTCAGATGTATATCAGAGGAGGATGCTGTCAGAAGATGTGCACCAGAGGATGCTGTCAGGTGTGCATCAGAGGAGGATGCTGTCAGAAGATGTACATCAGAGGAGGATGCTGTCAGAAGATGTATATCAGAAGAAGATGCTGTCAAAAGATGTGCATTATAGAGGACGTTGTCAGAAGGTGTATATCTGAGAGGATGCTGTCAGTAGATGTGCATCAGAGGAGGAGGAGGATGTCAAATGTGCATCAGAGCAGGATATCAGGTGTGCATCATAGGAGGAGGATGTTAGGTGTGCATCAGAGGAGGATACTGTCAGAAGAAGTGCATCAGAGGAGGATGCTGTCACAGAGATAACCAGTATGGGAGGATGGTCTCAGAAGATGTGTATCAGAGGGATAAAATGCACAATTGGATAACCAGCGCACTAGGATTCTGTCAGAAGGATAAACAACACAGTAGGATGCTTTCAGAAGGAAGGCCAGCACAGTAGGATGCTGGAGACAATCACTACAAAAATTCTTCATCAAGTACAACTGGGAGACTCAGAAGTTTCTACAGAGAGGCGAGAACTTTGAAGACAGAGAGAACAGCAACAGTGAGAGAGATGGAGAGACAGGAGAGAACTAAAAGACAGGAACTGACAGCTGTGGAAACGACGGAAAAGAAGGATTATTACTAAAGAGGAGGAATAGCAAGCTGTGATGACCACACGCTGAGAGAGAGGAGAGGAGAGATGATGTACATGAAATAATCTATGGTCAGATTACAGAGACACAAAATAAAAATCTGGAGAGTGAACACACCTGTACTCCCTAGAACGCAGGAGGTAGAGATACATGATTATATACACTTGGAAAATGCTAGAGGGATTAGTACCAAACTTGCACACGAAAATCACTCCCTATGAAAGCAAAAGACTCGGCAGACAATGCAACATCCCCCCAATGAAAAGCAGGGGTGTCACTAGCACGATATGAGACAACACAATAAGTGTCAGGGGCCCATGACTGTTCAATTGCTTCCCAGAATACATAAGGGGGATTGCCAATAGACCCCTGACTGTTTCAAGCAGGCATTGAACAGGCACCTAAAGTCAGTGCCTGACCAGCCGGGCTGTGGTTCGTACGTAGGATTGCGTGCGGCCAACAGTAACAGCCTGGTTGATCAGGCGCTGATCCACTATGAGGCCTGGTCACATACCGGGCCGCAAGGGTATTGACCCCCAGAACTCCGGGTATACTCCAGGTATACATCCTTTTCTTTCCTCAGTTCCCTTCAATTCCCCAATTCCTCTTTCCTCCCCTTCTCACCCCTTTCTCAATCTACCCTTTCCGCTCACTATTCCTCACTTCACGCCCTCTGCCCACCTCCCATAATATAGGATCTTTGATCCTTATTTACAATCTCTCAGCTCAGATAAATACATTTCATTCCTTGATGAATGCTTGCTATCCTGGGTGATGGAAAGTGTCTCGGTAAACATATCTAACTTTTGTTCCCAAACTAACTTTTGTATAGAATAGAGTATCCACACACTGCTTGTGTTCCCACACTGTAACTATTAAATAAAAAAGTGTAGCAGCACACTGCTGGTGTTCCCACAATGTAACTATGATACAGGTAGTGTAGTAACACACTGCTGGTGCCTCCACAATGTAACTATGATACAGGTAGTGTAGTAACACACTGCTGGTGCCTCCACAATGTAACTATGATACAGGTAGTGTAGTAACACACTGCTGGTGCCTCCACAATGTAACTATGATACAGGTAGTGTAGTAACACACTGCTGGTGCCTCCACAATGTAACTATGATACAGGTAGTGTAGTAACACACTGCTGGTGCCTCCACAATGTAACTATGATACAGGTAGTGTAGTAACACACTGCTGGTGCCTCCACAATGTAACTATGATACAGGTAGTGTAGTAACACAATCCTGGTGCCTCCACAATGTAACTATGATACAGGTAGTGTAGTAACACACTGCTGGTGCCTCCACAATGTAACTATGATACAGGTAGTGTAGTAACACACTGTTGGTGCCTCCACAATGTAACTATGATGCAGGTAGTGTAGTAACACACTGTTGGTGCCTCCACAATGTGACTATGATACAGAATAGTGTAGCAACACACTGTTGGTGCCTCCACAATGTGACTATGATACAGGTAGTGTAGTAACACACTGTTGGTGCCTCCACAATGTGACTATGATACAGGTAGTGTATTAACACACTGCTGGTGCCTCCACAAAGTGACTATGATACAGGTAGTGTAGTAACACACTGTTGGTGCCTCCACAATGTGACTATGATACAGGTAGTGTAGTAACACACTGTTGGTGCCTCCACAATGTGACTATGATACAGAATAGTGTAGCAACACACTGTTGGTGCCTCCACAATGTGACTATGATACAGAATAGTGTAGCAACACACTGTTGGTGCCTCCACAATGTGACTATGATACAGGTAGTGTAGTAACACACTGTTGGTGCCTCCACAATGTAACTATGATACAGGTAGTGTAGTAACACACTGCTGGTGCCTCCAAAATGTAACTATGATACAGGTAGTGTAGTAACACACTGCTGGTGCCTCCACAATGTAACTATGATAGAGATAGTGGAGCAACACACTCCTGGTGCCTCCACAATGTAACTATGATACAGGTAGTGTAGTAACACACTGTTGGTGCCTCCACAATGTAACTATGATACAGGTAGTGTAGTAACACACTGCTGGTGCCTCCACAATGTAACTATGATACAGATAGTGGAGCAACACACTCCTGGTGCCTCCACAATGTAACTATGATACAGGTAGTGTAGTAACACACTGTTGGTGCCTCCACAATGTAACTATGATACAGGTAGTGTAGTAACACACTGTTGGTACCTCCACAATGTAACTATGATACAGGTAGTGTAGTAACACACTGTTGGTGCCTCCACAATGTAACTATGATACAGGTAGTGTAGTAACACACTGCTGGTGCCTCCACAATGTAACTATGATACAGGTAGTGGAGCAACACACTGCTGGTGCCTCCACAATGTAACTATGATACAGGTAGTGTAGCAACACACTGTTGGTGCCTCCACAATGTAACTATGATACAGGTAGTGTAGCAACACACTGTTGGTGCCTCCACAATGTAACTATGATACAGGTAGTGGAGCAACACACTGCTGGTGCCTCCACAATGTAACTATGATACAGGTAGTGTAGTAACACACTGTTGGTGCCTCCACAATGTAACTATGATGCAGGTAGTGTAGTAACACACTGTTGGTGCCTCCACAATGTAACTATGATGCAGGTAGTGTAGTAACACACTGTTGGTGCCTCCACAATGTAACTATGATACAGGTAGTGGAGCAACACACTGTTGGTGCCTCCACAATGTAACTATGATACAGGTAGTGTAGTAACACACTGCTGGTGCCTCCACAATGTAACTATGATACAGGTAGTGTAGTAACACACTGCTGGTGCCTCCACAATGTAACTATGATACAGGTAGTGTAGTAACACACTGTTGGTGCCTACACAATGTAAAATATGATACAGGTAGTGTAGTAACACACTGTTGGTGCCTACACAATGTAACTATGATACAGGTAGTGGAGCAACACACTGTTGGTGCCTACACAATGTAACTATGATACAGGTAGTGTAGTAACACACTGCTGGTGCCTCCACAATGTAACTATGATACAGGTAGTGTAGTAACACACTGCTGGTGCCTCCACAATGTAACTATGATACAGGTAGTGTAGTAACACACTGTTGGTGCCTACACAATGTAACTATGATACAGGTAGTGTAGTAACACACTGTTGGTGCCTACACAATGTAACTATGATACAGGTAGTGGAGCAACACACTGTTGGTGCCTACACAATGTAACTATGATACAGGTAGTGTAGTAACACACTGCTGGTGCCTCCACAATGTAACTATGATACAGGTAGTGTAGTAACACACTGCTGGTGCCTCCACAATGTAACTATGATACAGGTAGTGGAGCAACACACTGTTGGTGCCTCCACAATGTAACTATGATACAGGTAGTGGAGCAACACACTGTTGGTGCCTCCACAATGTAACTATGATACAGGTAGTGTAGCAACACACTGCTGGTGTTCCAAAATAAGGTTTTTATAAACAGAAAATAGAAGCGCTTTCCAAATTTTCTCCTTCACCTCTTCCTCCTCCTTCTCCTCCTCCTTCTGTTCCTCCTCCTCCTTCTCCTCCTCCTCCTCCTCCTCCTCCTCCTCCTCACCTGAGTCGTTCCTTACAGCTCTCCTCAGAGACTCTCATCTCATCATGTAGGCTCCTGATCCTAATCTCATAATCTCGTCTCTCTTGACTGAAGGCCAAGGCTTCCTCCCGGGCTTCCTGATCTCTCATCTGAAGCTTCAGCTGAAATATAACCAGCATCAGTGTTAATAAACATCAATTAATGTCAATTGATATCAACATCTATGAACATTAGCGTCAAAAAATATCAATCAGTAACATCAATCAGTAACATCAATCACTAAACATCAATCAATAAACATCAATCAATAAACATCAATCAGTAACATCAATCAATAAACATCAATCAATAAACATCAATCAGTAACATCAATCAATAAACATCAATCAGTAACATCAATCAATAAACATCAATCAGTAACATCAATCACTAAACATCAATCAATAAACATCAATCAATAAACATCAATCAGTAACATCAATCACTAAACATCAATCAGTAACATCAATCACTAAACATCAATCAATAAACATCAATCACTAAACATCAATCAGTAACATCAATCAATAAACATCAATCAGTAACATCAATCACTAAACATCAATCAGTAACATCAATCACTAAACATCAGTCAATAAACATCAATCAGTAACATCAGTCACTAAACATCAATCAATAAACATCAATCAGTAACATCAATCAATAAACATCAATCAATAAACATCAATCAGTAACATCAATCAATAAACATCAATCAGTAACATCAATCAATAAACATCAATCAGTAACATCAATCACTAAACATCAATCAATAAACATCAATCAATAAACATCAATCAGTAACATCAATCAATAAACATCAATCAGTAACATCAATCACTAAACATCAGTCAATAAACATCAATCAGTAACATCAATCAATAAACATCAATCACTAAACATCAATCACTAAACATCAATCAATAAACATCAATCAATAAACATCAATCACTAAACATCAATCAATAAACATCAATCAGTAACATCAATCACTTAACATCAATCACTAAACATCAATCACTAAACATCAATCAATAAACATCAATCAATAAACATCAATAAATAAACATCAATCAGTAACATCAATCAATAAACATCAATCAGTAACATCAATCACTAAACATCAATCAGTAACATCAATCACTAAACATCAGTCAATAAACATCAATCAGTAACATCAATCAATAAACATCAATCACTAAACATCAATCACTAAACATCAATCAATAAACATCAATCAATAAACATCAATCACTAAACATCAACCAGTAAATATCAATCAGTAAACAACAGTCTCAAATTTAGGGACGAGATTGATGCCGCAGCATCAATATGCTGTCATAATTGATGATACAATATTAAAATACTCTCTGGCGGAATGGTGTTTTTCCTTGTTTGTTTTTGTTGTGTGTTGTTGTGTGTTGTTGTATGTTGTTGTGTGTTGTTGTATGTTGTTAGTGTTGTTTGTTGTATGTTTTTTTTGTTTGTTGTGTTGTTGTGTGTTGTTGAGATGTTTGTTTTGTGTGTTGTTGTGTTTTTGTTGTTGTTTTGTGTAGTTGTTGTTGTGTGTTTGTTGTGTGTTGTTGTGTGTTGTTGTGTGTTGTGTAGTGTGTGTGTGTTGTGTTGTTGTTGTATGTTGTTGTTGTTGTTTGTGTGTTGTTGTGGTGTTGTTGTATGTTGTTGTAGTTGTTGTTGTTGTTGTGTGTTGTGTGTTGTTGTGTTTTGTGTGTTATGTTGTGTGTTGTTGTGTGTTGTTGTTGTTGTTGTATGTTGTTGTGTGTGTTGTGTATGTTGTTGTGTGTTGTTGTGTGTTGTTGATGTTGTTGTGTGTTGTTTGGTGTGTGTTGTGTGTTGTTGTATGTTGTTGTGTGTTGTTGTTGTTGTTGTATGTTGTTGTGTGTTGTTGAATGTTGTTGTGTGTGTGTTGGTGTGTTTGTTGTGTGTTGTTGTATGTTGTTGTATGTTGTTGTGTGCTGTTGTTATGTTGTTGTGTGTTGTTGTGTGTTGTTGTGTGTTGTGTGTGCTGGTTGTTGTTGTGGTTGTATGTTGTTGTTGTATGTTGTTGTTGTGTTGTTTGTGTGTTGTTGTGTGCTGTTGTATGTTGTTGTATGTTGTTGTATGTGTTGTGTGTTGTTGTGTGTTGTTGTTATGTTGTTGTTGTTGTTGTGTGTTGTTGTGTGCTGTTGTATGTTTGATGTTGGTATGTTGTTGTGTGTGTTGTTGGTTGTTGTGTGTTGTTTGTTTGTTGTTTGTGTGCTGTTGTATGTTGTTGTATGTGTTGTATGTTGTTGTGTGTTGTTGTGTGTTTTGTTGTGTGTGTTGTATGTTGTTGTATGCTGTTGTAGTTGTTTTGTGTGTTGTTGGTGTGTTGTTGTATGTTGTTGTATGTTGTTGTGTGTTGTTGTGTGTTGTTGTTTGTTGTTGTATGTTGTTGTATGTTGTTGTGTGTTGTTGTGTGTTGTGTTGTATGTTGTTGTATGTTGTTGTGTGTTGTTGTGTGCTGTTGTATGTTTGTTGTTGTATGTTGTTGTATGTTGTTGGTGTTGTTGTGTGTGTTGGTGTGTGTTGTGTTGATATGTTGTTGTGTGTTTGTTGTGGTGTTGTTGTTGTGTGCTGTTGTATGTGTTGTATGTTGTTGTATGTTGTTGGTGTGTTTGTTGTGTGTTGTTGTGTGTGTGTTGTGTATGTTGTTGTGTGTTGTTGTGTGTTGTTGTATGTTGTTGTTGTTGTTGTTGTGTTGTGTGTTGTTGTGTGTTGTTGTATGTGTGTTGTATGTTGTTGTGTGTTGTTTGTGTGTTGTATGTTGTTGTATGTGTTGTATGTGTTGTTGTGTTTGTTGTGTGTGTTGTATGTTGTTGTTGTTGTTGTGTGTTGTGGGGCTGTTGTATGTTGTTGTATGTTGTTGTGTGCTGTTGTATGTTGTTGTGTGTTGTGTGTGTTGTTCTATGTTGTTGTGTGTTGTTGTGTGTTGTTGAATGTTGTTGTATGTTGTTGTGTGTTGTTGTATGTTGTTGTGTGTTGTTTGTATGTTGTTGTATGTGTGTGTGTGTTGTTGTATGTTGTTGTATGTTGTTGTGTGTTGTTGTGTGTTGTTGGTGTGTTGTTGTATGTTGTTGTATGTTGTTGAAATGTTGTTGTGTGTTGTTGTATTGTTGTTGTATGTTGTTGTATGTTTTGTATGTTGTTGTATGTTGTTGTATGTTGTTGTATGTTGTTGTGTGTTGTTGTGTGTTGTTGTATGTTGCTGTATGTTGTTGTGTGTTGTTGTATGTTGTTGTGTGTTGTTGTGTGTTGTTGTATGTTGTTGTGTGTTGTTGTATGTTGTTGTATGTTGTTGTATGTTGTTGTATGTTGTTGTGTGTTGTTGTGTGTTGTGTAGACAGCCTGTACTGTCTGCACAGACAGCCCATGCTGTCTGCCAGCTTAGTTCATATTTCGCGCCACTCAGGTGCTGCCATCTATAGGCCTTGCCACTTCAGTATGCCCAGACTTGCCTCGCTCTCACTCACACAGCGGCCTGGCTTCAACACACAAGTACTCTCATCTCTCTCTCGCGGGCATGGCCCTGCCCGGGCCATGGGCACAAACACACAAGCCTGTGTAACCCACCACTACTTAACAATAAACTAAGAAGCCTCCGAAGAAGTATATCATTCATACCCGCCCGCTACCAGCTACCAAATAACCCCCATTATATTGGTGGCACCAAACAAGTCCTTTATATTGGTACCAGCGGTGGTCGCAGCGTTGTGTTTACCCTGGAGAGAGGAAGGAGAGGTATGAAGTCACCTTCACTTCATCACCCTACACAAGAAGCATCCGTCTCTCAACGAGTTATCCTGATGTCGTGTCTGCACGTTTGAGCATCCAGACACAGGTACAAGCAGGATCCAGCCGAAATTTATCGAAATTCTACGAGAATTGTAAGTGGCGTCCCAGTGACCCCACGCTGTTTCTCAAGTCACGTGTTCAGCGTCACTTGTATGTTGCTGTTGTTGTTCAGCTCAGCACAGCTGTTTCAGCGAGCCAGAGGTGAGTTTTGTGGTGATTTCTGCGTCCAGTGTGCGTTTCGCCGTGTTTTGGGTTTGAGAGGAGGAAGTTGCCAGATCCTCCCTCGCCGTACACTCACCCACGCTCCTCGCCACCACACTACCATACACCACTCACCACTGCCCACTCCCTCTGCTGTGTTTTCTGCTGTTTTTCGTGTGAATTCATTGCCAGTGCTGTGTATCCGGGTGCCCGAGGCCACTCGAAGCTACGTGGATTACGACGTCACGTGGGTGTGGGCGATCATGTAGAGCTACAAAGCCACGTGAGTTACCAGATGTCCCAGGCCTCATGCTGTGGTCTGCTGCCCGCATCACATCGACGCCACCCACGATGCTGCCCGACTTCATGACGTCACGATGTCTGCCTGACGTCACCTCGAGATGTCTGCTGACGTCACCTCACGATGTCTGCTGACGTCACCTCTCGATGTCTGCCTGACGTCACCTCACGTTGTCTGCTGACGTCACAGTGCTGCTGACGTCACCTTGCGACATCACGCCTGACATCACATGTCACATCGAGTGTTCTAGTAATTATTTCAGTATTGTCGAGAAGATTGAGAGAAAATATATGTCGTGTGTTAATTAATTCCTCTCAGTCAGTGTTCTCACATTTTAGTATGTCTTAGTCAGTTTTATGCGCAGAAAAGCATCATTTGCTAGTTAAGCCATGTTGTACCGTATGTACAGCGGTGTGTTTTTAAAGTTCCGTGTGTCCAGTGAGGTCTGTGGTCAGACCCTTGAGTTGTACCACTAAGTCACCCGTGACCAGTGTGTTTGACAGCTGATTTCTCAGCCCTGAGCGTATGAGCCCCCTTGTACAGAAAGCTTTTATGCTCGTCGCTCGTGTTGTTCTGCAGAATCGTACCTGCTACGATTCCCATCGAGATTTGTTTCACTTCACCTCCAGACCTTCAGAGTGCAGTTATATGTAGAGAAACAAGTCTGGGGACGCTTAGGCTAACCTCTGCTATAACTCCAACTGTCGAGAGATGATACTCGTCAGCCGCAGCCAGCCCTGTCGGCAGGCGCTGTGTCAGCCTCGTGTCACAAGCTTCAGTGAGCAGCCTGCACAAAGATGATGTCACTTTGACTGCTAGCTCTCTCACTGCAGTCTGGTGTATGATGTTACGACTCCCAGATGTTTCGCCCAGTCGTCTCTGCCACGACTCGCTCCACAACTCGCTCCACGATCGCCGGCAGTGACAGCCCAGCGACAGTACCAGTCGAGAAGTGTCCTCCTGAGTCGCTTGTCAGAAGTCCTGCCCAGTGGCCGAGTTTTGTCGACGCCTCACTCGAGGGCACCAGCATGTCGTGCCCCAGGTTGGGTGAAAACCTGCAGCGACTCCTACGATGTCTGCTTCACCGTTCCAGAGGAGACCGTACCCTGTTACGTCACAGCTCAGCCGCAGCGATGTCTCCCGTGTTGCAGTATCTGTCCAGACGCAGGAAGGCGTGCAGTGATACTCATCGACGCTCACTGCCTTTGACCACGATGTTTAGCACACCCCACATGTTTTTTTCTTCCCTCCCTGAAGGAAGTTTTTTTTCCATGTCCATATGTATATATATGTTTTTATTTTGTGTTCTGTGCCCTGTTCCTACGAGAGAGAGACCGAGTTTCTTTTACTACCAGTATTGTCGCGTCGGGACGACGCGCGGTAGGTGGCCGAGCGTATGTAGACAGCCTGTACTGTCTGCACAGACAGCCCATGCTGTCTGCCAGCTTAGTTCATATTTCGCGCCACTCAGGTGCTGCCATCTATAGGCCTTGCCACTTCAGTATGCCCAGACTTGCCTCGCTCTCACTCACACAGCGGCCTGGCTTCAACACACAAGTACTCTCATCTCTCTCTCGCGGGCATGGCCCTGCCCGGGCCATGGGCACAAACACACAAGCCTGTGTAACCCACCACTACTTAACAATAAACTAAGAAGCCTCCGAAGAAGTATATCATTTAACTACCCGCTCTACAGCTACCAAACAAGCCCTTTATAGTTGTTGTATGTTGTTGTGTGTTGTTGTGTGTTGTTGTATGTTGTTGTATGTTGTTGTATGTTGTTGTGTGTTGTTGTATGTTGTTGTGTGTTGTTGTGTGTTGTTGTATGTTGTTGTATGTTGTTGTATGTTGTTGTGTGTTGTTGTATGTTGTTGTATGTTGTTGTGTGTTGTTGTATGTTGTTGTATGTTGTTGTATGTTGTTGTGTGTTGTTGTATGTTGTTGTGTGTTGTTGTGTGTTGTTGTATGTTGTTGTGTGTTGTTGTGTGTTGTTGTATGTTGTTGTGTGTTGTTGTATGTTGTTGTATGTTGTTGTATGTTGTTGTGTGTTGTTGTGTGTTGTTGTGTGTTGTTGTATGTTGTTGTATGTTGTTGTATGTTGTTGTATGTTGTTGAATGTTGTTGTGTGTTGTTGTGTGTTGTTGTTGTTGTTGTTGTTGTGTGTTGTTGTATGTTGTTGTATGTTGTTGTGTGTTGTTGATGTTGTTGTGTGTTGTTGTATGTTGTTGTATGTTGTTGTGTGTTGTTTGTGTGTTGTGTGTTGTTGTATGTTGTTGTATGTTGTTGTATGTTGTTGTATGTTGTTGTATGTTGTTGTATGTTGTTGTTGTTGTGTTGTTGTATGTTTTGTTGTTGTGTGTTGTGTGTATGTTGTTGTATGTTGTTGTATGTTGTTGTATGTTGTTGTTGTTGTTGTGTTGTTGTGTTGTATGTTGTTGTTGTTGTGTGTGTAGTTGTTGTATGTTGTTGTGTGTTGTTGTATGTTGTGTGTTGTTGTGTTGTGTTTGTTGTATGTTGTTGTGTTTGTTGTTGTAGTTGTTGTGTGTTGTTGTGTGTTGTTGTATGTTGTTGATTGTTGTTGTTGTGTTGTTGTGTGTTGTTGTATGTTGTTGTTGTGTTGTTGTTGTTGATGTTGTTGTATGTTGTTGTATTTGTTGTTGTTTGTATGTTGTTGTGTGTTGTTGTATGTTGTTGTATGTTGTTTGTAGTTGTTTGTGTTGTTGTATGTTGTTGTGTTGTATTGTTGTTGTTGATGTTGTTGTATGTTGTTGTAGTGTTGTTGTATTGTTGTTTGTGTTGTAGTGTTGTATGTTATGTTTGTTTGTTGTTTTAGTTTAGATGTGTGTGTTGTTGTATGTTGTTTGTTGTGTTATGATATGTATGATTGTATTGTTGTATGTTGTTGTTGTTGTTGTTTGTGTGTAGTTGTTGTATGTTGTTGTAGTGTTGTTTGTTGTTTGTATGTTGTTGTATGTATGTTGTATGTTTGTAGTGTTGTTGTTGTTGTTGTTGTGTATGTTGTTGTTGTTGTTGTGTGTTGTTGTATGTTGTTGTATGTTGTTGTATGTGTATTTTGTTGTGTGATTGTTGTGTGTTGTTGTGTGTTGTTGTGTGTTGTTGTGTGTTGTTGTATGTTGTTGTATGTTGTTGTATGTTGTTGTATGTTGTTGTATGTTGTTGTATGTTGTTGTATGTTGTTGTGTGAGTGTTGTTGTGTGTTGTTGTGTTTGTTGTGTGTTGTTGTTTGTTGTTGTATGTTGTTGTATGTTGTGTATGTTGTTGTATGTTGTTGTATGTTGTTGATGTTGTTGTATGTTGTTGTGTGTTGTTGTGTGTTGTTGTGTGTTGTTGTGTGTTGTTGTGTGTTGTTGCTGCTGATCTTCTTCTTCTTCTTCTTCTTCTTCTTCTTCTTCTTCTTCTTCTTCTTCTTCTTCTTCCTCTTCATTATTGTTATCTATCACAGAGGCCACAATCTCCCTTCCCCAGAGGCCACAATCTCCCTTCCCCAGAGGCCACAATCTCCCTTCCCGAGAGGCCACAATCTCCCTTCCCCAGAGGCCACAATCTCCCTTCCCCAGAGGCCACAATCTCCCTTCCCTAGAGGCCACAATCTCCCTTTCCCAGATGCCACAATCTCCCTTCCCCAGAGGCCACAATCTCCCTTCCTCAGTGGCCACAATCTCCCTTCCCCAGAGGCCACAATCTCCTTTCCCCAGAGGCCACAATCTCCCTTCCCCAGAGGCCACAATCTCCCTTCCCCAGAGGCCACAATCTCCATTCCCCAGAGGCCACAATCTTCCTTCCCCTGAGGCCGCAATCTTTCTTCCCCAGAGGCCACAATCACCCTTCCCAAGATGCCACACTCTCCTTCCTTAGAGGCCACAATCACCCTTCCCCAGAGGCCACAATCACCCTTCCCAAGATGCCACACTCTCCTTCCCCAGAGGCCACAATCACCCTTCCCTAGAGGCCACAATCTCCCTTCCCCAGAGGCCACAATCTCCTTTCCCCAGAGGCCACAATCTCCCTTCCCCAGAGGCCACAATCTCCCTTCCCCAGAGGCCACAATCTCCATTCCCCAGAGGCCACAATCTTCCTTCCCCTGAGGCCGCAATCTTTCTTCCCCAGAGGCCACAATCACCCTTCCCAAGATGCCACACTCTCCTTCCTTAGAGGCCACAATCACCCTTCCCCAGAGGCCACAATCACCCTTCCCAAGATGCCACACTCTCCTTCCCCAGAGGCCACAATCACCCTTCCCTAGAGGCCACAATCTCCCTTCCCCAGAGGCCACTATCTCCCTTCCCCAGGGGCCACAATCTCCCTTCCCCAGAGGCCACAATCTCCCTTCCCCAGAGGCCACAATCTCCCTTCCTCAGAAGCCACAACCTTCCTTCCCCGGAGGCCACAATCTTCCCTGTCCAGAGGCCACAATCTCCCTCCCCCAGAGGCCACAATCTCTCTTCCCCAGAGGCCACAATCACCTTTCCCCAGAGGCCACAATCTCTCTTCCCCAAAGGCCACAATCACCCTTCCCCAAAGGCCACAATCTCCCTTCCCCAGAGGCTACAATCTCCTTTCCCCAGAGGCCACAGTCTCCCTTCCCCAGAGGCCACAATCTAGCTTCCCCAGAGGCCACAATCTCCCTTCCCCAGAGGCCGCAATCTCCTTTCCCCAGAGGCCACAATACCCTTCCCCAGAGGCCACAATCTCCCTTCCCCAGAGGCCACAATCTCCCTTCCTCAGAAGCCACAACCTTCCTTCCCCGGAGGCCACAATCTTCCCTGCCCAGAGGCCACAATCTCCCTCCCCCAGAGGCCACAATCTCTCTTCCCCAGAGGCCACAATCACCTTTCCCCAGAGGCCACAATCTCTCTTCCCCAAAGGCCACAATCACCCTTCCCCAAAGGCCACAATCTCCCTTCCCCAGAGGTCACAATCTCCTTTCCCCAGAGGCCACAGTCTCCCTTCCCCAGAGGCCACAATCTAGCTTCCCCAAAGGCCACAATCTCCCTTCCCCAGAGGCCACAATCTCCTTTCCCCAGAGGCCACAATCTCCCTTCCCCAGAAGCCACAATCTCATTTCTCCAGAGGCCACAATCTCCCTTCCCCAGAGGCCACAATCTCCCTTCCCCAAAGGCCACAATCTCCCTTCCCCAGAGGCCACAATCTCCTTTCCCCAGAGGCCACAATCTCCCTTCCCCAGAGGCCACAATCTCCCTTTCCCAGAGGCCACAATCTCCCTTCCCCAGAGGCCACAATCTCCCTTCCCCAGAGGCCACAATCTCCCTTCCTCAGAAGCCACAATCTCCCTTCCTCAGAGGCCACAATCTCCCTTCCCCAGAGGCCACAATCTCCCTTCCCGAGAAGCCACAATCTCCATTCCCATTCCAGAGGCCACAATCACCCTTCCCCTACTCTCTAACTTACAAAAATGAACTCCCAGCATCCCTACTTTAGTGAGATCCCCAGCATCTGCTGGGTTCCGTCTCCCAGCATCTCTATCTTCATCTCGCCCCGTAATCTCTCTGTGTCTCATTTCTTGTCTCTCTAGCTACACCTGCAGATATTTTTGCATTTTCATTAAGATGCTGTCGCGCGAAATTTACGACGAGTGAAGTTTGTTTGCGCTATATTGGTTGTGTGTACTCACCTAATTGTGGTTGCAGGGGTCGATTCATTGTTCCTGGCAATGACTGTGTGTGTACTCACCTATTTGTGGTTGCAGGGGTCGAATCTTAGCTCCTGTGTGTGTGTGTGTGTGTGTGTGTGTGTGTGAGTGTGTGTGAGTGTGTGTGAGTGTGTGTGTGTACTCACCTAGTTGAGGTTGCGGGGGTCGAGTCCGAGCTCCTGGCCCCGCCTCTTCACTGATCGCTACTAGGTCACTCTCCCTGAGCCGTGAGCTTTATCATACCTCTGCTTAAAGCTATGTATGGATCCTGCCTTTACTACATCGCTTCCCAAACTATTCCACTTACTGACTACTCTGTGGCTGAAGAAATACTTCCTAACATCCCTGTGATTCATCTGTGTCTTCAGCTTCCAACTGTGTCCCCTTGTTACTGTGTCCAATCTCTGGAACATCCTGTCTTTGTCCACCTTGTCAATTCCTCTCAGTATTTTGTATGTCGTTATCATGTCCCCCCTATCTCTCCTGTCCTCCAGTGTCGTCAGGCTGATTTCCCTTAACCTCTCCTCGTAGGACATACCTCTTAGCTCTGGGACTAGTCTTGTTGCAAACCTTTGCACTTTCTCTAGTTTCTTCACGTGTGTGTGTGTGTGTGTGTGTGTGTGTGTGTGTGTGTGTGTGTGTGTGTGTGTGTGTGTGTGTGTGTGTGTGTGTATGTGTGTGTGTGTGTGTGTGTGTGTGTGTGTGTGTGTATGTGTGTGTGTGTATGTGTGTGTGTGTGTGTGTGTGTGTGTGTGTGTGTGTGTGTGTGTGTGTGTGTGTGTGTGTGTGTGTGTGTGTGTGTGTGTGTGAGTGAGCGAGATGTTAATAATGCACAGAACTCAGGAAATAAATGCTGTTACTTCATCTCTTTAAAATGTCTGACATTACTGTGCAAATAATTTAATTTCAATTGTACCTTTGTCCAAACTCATGTTTATCCTGCAAGCATCCAGTCTTCTCAAATTCCAGGACTTCTCATCCCAAATTTTCCCAAAACCCACCAAATGTTTGACTGAGGATGCCTTACTAATCCCTCTCCCCTCCCCCCTCCCCCCAAAAACAAAACGTTTCGATGCGTTATATGAGAAACCGAGACATCGTAGCATCGAAAGTTGTGAACTAAAAGAACGAACAGTAGTGTTGAACCCGGACATAATAGCCATCACAGAGACAACAATAATAGAAACTATAGCAAATACGATTTTCCCAGCAGGATACTATTCCCTTCGCATCCCTATTACACTCATATTCCTCCCTGCCCACTTTATCTCCCTTCTGGCCAATAAGAATATATCATTGATCGGATATATCATCGGCAAGATGACGAACAGCACATATGCTGAGCACCTGAGTTTCAGTACAAGAAGGTCCTAGTGCGATGGAAAAGAGACACAAATACATTATAATGCGATCTTTCATTGAAAACGTTTCGCCCACACAGCGTGTTTTATCAAATCATAGATCTGTTTGTGGCTTTATTGACTATGTTCGTAGCAATGAAAGATTACGTTATAACGTATTTGTGTCTACTTTTTCCCGTCGTGTTGGTAATTTATATGATTTTTCTCCGGGGTCCGGGTGAACAACGTTTTGTTAATAAATAGGTCCAAATGTTTGTGACACAGAGCCTCTCAGATGCGCCCCTCTCTATCCCACTCACCTCCCACTCACGCCTCTGCCTGTCTTGATCCCTCTCCAGAGCCATGAGCTGGTCCCGGAGTGCCACCTCTCCGTCACCAGAGTCCGTCACGCGACGTCTTAAGATGCCGCACTCCGCCGACAGCACTTCTAGGTCATCCGTCGCGCGACGCACCTGACCTTTGTACCTGTGGGGAGGACCGTGGATTCAACACCTGTGGGATTGTGACCTGTCTGACCTGGGATCTATCCCATGTTATCTGCTGTTGTACGCTATCTAGCAGTTGTACCTAATGGGAAAGTCCAAGGTAGGGTCTTGGAGTCTTGCATGCAACAACACCAGCACCATGCAAGGACCAGCACCATGCAAGGACCAGCACCATGCAAGGACCAGCACCATGCAAGGACCAGCACCATGCAAGGACCAGCACCATGCAAGCACCAGCACCATGCAAGCACCAGCACCATGCAAGCACCAGCACCATGCAAGGACCAGCACCATGCAAGGACCAGCACCATGCAAGGACCAGCACCATGCAAGGACCAGCACCATGCAAGCACCAGCACCATGCAAGCACCAGCACCATGCAAGCACCAGCACCATGCAAGCACCAGCACCATGCAAGCACCAGCACCATGCAAGCACCAGCACCATGCAAGCACCAGCACCATGCAAGCACCAGCACTGTGTGATAGCACCAGCACCATTCTATACCACCAGCACCATTCAATAGCACCAGCACCATTCAGTAGCACCAGCACCATACAAGGACCGGCACTATACAAGGACCAGCACCAAACAACAACGCCAGCACCATACAAGGACCGGCACCATACAAAGACCAGCACCATACAACAATGCCAGCACCATACAACAACGCCAGCACCATGCAACAACGCCAGCTCCATACAAGGACCGGCACCATACAAAGACCAGCACCATACAACAATGCCAGCACCATACAACAACGCCAGCACCATGCAACAACGCCAGCTCCATACAACAACGATAGCACCATACAAGGACCGGCACCATACGGGGACTGGCACCATACAAGGACCAGCACCATACAAGGACCAGCACCATACAAGGACCAGCACCATACAAGGACCAGCACCATACAAGGACCAGCACCATACAAGGACCAGCACCATACAAGGACCAGCACCATACAAGGACCAGCACCATACAAGGACCAGCACCATACAAGGACCAGCACCATACAAGGACCAGCACATTGAAAATACACCAACACTGTGTGATAGCAACAGCACCATGCAACACGTTGCAACATCCAATAAGTGTCAACAGACAGGAAAGGCAACATGCAAGCATTACCCCCAGCTTCTTGCAACAGTAGCCTTCCCACGATGCAGTGAGGCAATATTGCACCACCTTGATACGTGACCTTTGGTGCATGACCTTGATACGTGACCTTGCATAATCTTGCATAAAATATTTCATGGCCTTGTTGCATGATCTTATTACATAGCCTTGTTGCATGACATTGTTGCATGACCTTGTTATCTGACCTTGTTGTCTGACCTTGTAGCATGATTTTGCATGACCGTGTTACATGACCTTGCTGCATGACCTTTCTTACTTGACTTTATTGCATGACCTTGTTGCATGACCTTGTTGTCTGGCCTTGTTGTATGACTTTGCATGACCGTGTTACATGACCTTGTTGCATGTCCTTACATGACCTTGTTGCATGACCTTGTTGTCTGACCTTGTAGCATGATTTTGCATGACCGTGTTACATGACCTTGTTGCATGACCTTTCTTACTTGACTTTATTGCATGACCTTGTTGCATGACTTTGTTGTCTGGCCTTGTTGCATGACTTTGCATGACCGTGTTACATGACCTTGTTGCATGTCCTTACATGACCTTGTTGCATGACCTTGCATGACCTTGTTGCATGACCTTGCATGACCTTGCATGACCTTGTTGCATGACCTTGCATGACCTTGTTGCATGACCTTGCATGACCTTGTTGCATGACCTTGCATGACCTTGTTGCATGACCTTGCATGACCAGGTGCATTTCTCTCACAATTACACAACGTGAACAACACACACAATACACTTTAATTTACAAATCTTCTTAGAGAACTTAGGCAGTAAAGTTCAGTGACTGACCAGTTAGGTTGTTCAGTATGGTAATGAAGTTCGGCTACAGCAATCTGAACTTTACTCATTAATGAGAGTGATAATAAACTTGTTTTGGTACCATAAAGTTACAGCTGGGGAGGAAAATTTATATATTCTTCGTTTGGTTGAAAATTTGTTCACTTGACCTAACCTAACTTGATCTAACCTAGCTTGGTTTAACTTGGTTTAACCTAACTTAATCTAACTTGATGTCAATGTAACGTTTTCTAGACTAAGCAAACCTACCTTAACATAAATTAATCTAACCTAACCTAACCTAACCTAACCTAACCTACCCTAACCTAAATTAACCTAACCTAACCTAACCTAACCTAACCTAACCTAACCTAACCTACCCTACCCTAACCTAACCTACCCTAACGTAAATTAATCTAACCTAACCTAACCTAACCTAACCTAACCTAACCTAACCTACCCTAACCTAAATTAACCTAACCTAACCTAACCTAACCTAACCTAACCTACCCTAACCTAAATTAACCTAACCTAACCTAACCTAACCTAACCTAATCAAACCTACCCTAACCTAAATTAACCTAACCTAACCTAACCTAACCTAACCTAACCTACCCTAACCTAAATTAAACTAACCTAACCTAACCTAACCAAACCTACCCTAACCTAAATTAACCTAAACTAACCCAACCTAATCTAACTTAACCTAAGCAAACCTACCCTAACCTAAATTAATCTAACCTAACCTAACCTAACCTAACCTAACCTAACCTAACCTAACCTAACCTAACCTAAATTAACCTAACCTAACCTAACCTAACCAAACCTACCCCAACCTAAATTAACCTAACCTAACCTAACCTAACCTAAACCTAACCAAACCTAACCTAACCTAAATTAACCTAACCTAACCCAACCTAAACCTAACCTAACCTAACCTAACCAAACCTACCCTAACCTAAATTAATCTAACCTAACCTAACCTAACCTAACCTAACCAAACCTACCCTAACCTAAATTAATCTAACCTAACCTAACCTAACCTAACCTAACCTAACCTAACCTAACCTAACCCAACCTAACCTAACCTAACCTAACCAAACCTAACCTAACCTAAATTAACCTAACCTAACCCAACCTAACCTAACCTAACCTAACCAAACCTACCCTAACCTAAATTAACCTAACCTAGCCCAACCTAATCTAACCTAACCTAACCAAACCTACCCTAACTAAATTAATCTTACCTAATGTAAGCTATTCTAGCTTTATCTAAGACTAAGATACTGGACACCGGCTTCCAGGCTGAGGGACTGTTTACCTTATCTTACACTGTCTTCTGTGTATCGTTCTGCTAGACGAGGGACTGACTACCTCATCTGTCATTACTCACCTGTTCTCCATCTCTGCCATTCTCGTCTGCCATTCCAATTCCACTTTCTCTCTCTCCATGACCTGCTGGGCATCCCTCTCCCTCATGATGAAGTCGTGATGCGCCTGCCGGAGATCGCAGCATCAATACACCATCACACAGTATTATAGTAAAATAACATACGCAGACATTAACCTGGTCAACATAGCATCATACGTAGACATTAACCTGGTCAACATAGCATCATACGCAGACATTAACCTGGTCAACATAGCATCATACGCAGACATTAACCTGGTCAACATAGCATCATACGCAGACATTAACCTGGTCAACATAGCATCATACGCAGACATTAACCTGGTCAACATAGCACCATACGCAGACATTAACCTGGTCAACATAGCACCATACGCAGACATTAACCTGGTCAACATAGCATCATATGCATACATTAACCTGGTCAACATAGCATCATACGCATACATTAACCTGGTCAACATAGCATCATACGCATACATTAACCTGGTCAACATAGCACCATACGCAGACATTAACCTGGTCAACATAGCACCATACGCAGACATTAACCTGGTCAACATAGCATCATATGCATACATTAACCTGGTCAACATAGCATCATACGCATACATTAACCTGGTCAACATAGCATCATACGCATACATTAACCTGGTCAACATAGCATCATATGCAGACATTAACCTGGTCAACATAGCATCATATGCATACATTAACCTGGTCAACATAGCATCATACGTAGACATTAACCTGGTCAACATAGCATCATATGCATACATTAACCTGGTCAACATAGCATCATACGCAGACATTAACCTGGTCAACATAGCACCATACGCAGACATTAACCTGGTCAACATAGCATCATATGCATACATTAACCTGGTCAACATAGCATCATACGCATACATTAACCTGGTCAACATAGCATCATACGCATACATTAACCTGGTCAACATAGCATCATATGCAGACATTAACCTGGTCAACATAGCATCATATGCATACATTAACCTGGTCAACATAGCATCATATGCAGTCATTAACCTGGTCAACATAGCATCATATGCAGACATTAACCTGGTCAACATAGCATCATACGTAGACATTAACCTGGTCAACATAGCATCATATGCATACATTAACCTGGTCAACATAGCATCATACGCATACATTAACCTGGTCAACATAGCATCATACACATACATTAACCTGGTCAACATAGCATCATACGCATACATTAACCTGGTCAACATAGCCTCATATGCAGACATTAACCTGGTCAACATAGCATCATACGTAGACATTAACCTGGTCAACATAGTATCATACGCATACATTAACCTGGTCAACATATCATCATACGCATACATTAACCTGGTCAACATAGCATCATACGCATACATTAACCTGGTCAACATAGCATCATATGCAGACATTAACCTGGTCAACATAGCATCATATGCATACATTAACCTGGTCAACATAGCATCATATGCATACATTAACCTGGTCAACATAGCATCATATGCAGACATTAACCTGGTCAACATAGCATCATACGTAAACATTAACCTGGTCAACATAGCATCATACGCATACATTAACCTGGTCAACATAGCATCATACGCATACATTAACCTGGTCAACATAGCATCATACGCATACATTAACCTGGTCAACATAGCATCATACGCATACATTAACCTGGTCAACACAGCATCATACACAGATATTAACCTGGTCAACATAGCATCATATGCAGACATTAACCTGGTCAACATAGCATCATGCGCAGACATTAACCTGGTCAACATAGCATCATACACAGACATTAACCTGGTCAACATAGCATCATGCACAGACATTAACCTGGTCAACATATCATCATACGCAGACATTAACCTGGTCAACATAGCATCATACGCAGACATTAACCTGGTCAACATAGCATCATATGCAGACATTAACCTGGTCAACATAGCATCATACGCAGACATTAACCTGGTCAACATAGCATCATACGCAGACATTAACCTGGTCAACATAGCATCATACGTATACATTAACCTGGTCAACATAGCATCATACGCATACATTAACCTCGTCAACATAGCATCATACGCATACATTAACCTCGTCAACATAGCATCATCCGCATACATTAACCTGGTCAACATAGCATCATATGCATACATTAACCTCGTCAACATAGCATCATACGCAGACATTAACCTGGTCAACATAGCATCATACACAGACATTAACCTGGTCAACATAGCGTCATACGCAGACATTAACCTGGTCAACATAGCATCATACGTATACATTAACCTCGTCAACATAGCATCATACGCATACATTAACCTCGTCAACATAGCATCATACGCATACATTAACCTCGTCAACATAGCATCATACGCATACATTAACCTCGTCAACATATCATCATCCGCATACATTAACCTGGTCAACATAGCATCATACGCATACATTAACCTCGTCAACATAGCATCATACGCAGACATTAACCTGGTCAACATAGCATCATACGTATACATTAACCTGGTCAACATAGCATCATACGCATACATTAACCTCGTCAACATAGCATCATACGCATACATTAACCTCGTCAACATAGCATCATACGCACCCAACTTGTAAATGATCCCGAATAAACTTGCATCTCTGTGCCTTTGTACAGACCCTTTCTCCGTGCCTTTGCAGAGACCAAGGGCCTTTGCCAATCACTTCTTCGCGATTTCACATAGACCAAATGGCCTTGTAGACTTTTAATTCCTGCGTGCAGACCAAAGGGTTTGGATGACCCTTTCTTCTGTACCTTTAAGCCTTTTATGAACAGCTCCGAGCCATTGACAGTGTCGGGGAATTTTAATCTGCCAGCGTTAGTATTTAAAAAAAAAAGTTTTTAATAAGCGAGAGAGAAAAAAAAAAGCTGGAACGAGATAATTGAAGCTTTGTTAGTAAACTTTGGTGGGAGAGACACTCCTGTCTCCCACAGTAAAGCCACCACCACTCCACCCTTTTCCCACAGTACAACTACCACTGTCTCTCTACTTCCACAGTAAAACTAACACTGTCTACCCTCTCCCACAGTAAAACTACCACTGTCTCTTCTCTCCCACAGTAAAACTACCACTGTCTACCCTCTCCCACAGTAAAACTACCACTGTCTCTTCTCTCCCACAGTAAAACTACCACTGTCTACCCTCTCCCACAGTAAAACTTCCTCTGTCTCTCCTCTCCCACAGTAAAACTACCACTGTCTACCCTCTCCCACAGTAAAACTACCTCTGTCTCTCCTCTCCCACAGTAAAACTACCACTGTCTACCCTCTTTCACAGTAAAACTATCACTGTCTCTCCTCTCCCACAGTAAAACTACCTCTGTCTCTCCTCTCGCACAGTAAAACTACCACTGTCTACCCACTCCCACAGTAAAACTACCTCTGTCTCTCCTCTCCCACAGTAAAACTACCACTGTCTACACTCTTTCACAGTAAAACTATCACTGTCTACCCTCTCCCACAGTAAAACTACCTCTGTCTCTCCTCTCCCACAGTAAAACTACCACTGTCTACCCTCTCCCACAGTAAAACTACCACTGTCTCTCCTCTCCCACAGTAAAACTACCTCTGTCTCTCCTCTCCCACAGTAAAACTACCACTGTCTCTCCTCTCCCACAGTAAAACTACCACTGTCTACACTCTTTCACAGTAAAACTACCACTGTCTCTCCTCTCCCACAGTAAAACTACCACTGTCTACCCTCTCCCACAGTAAAACTACCACTGTCTCTCCTCTCCCACAGTAAAACTACCACTGTCTCTCCTCTCCCACAGTAAAACTACCACTGTCTACCCTCTCCCACAGTAAAACTACCACTGTCTCTCCTCTCCCACAGAAAAACTACCACTGTCTCTCCTCTCCCACAGTAAAACTACCACTGTCTCTCCTCTCCCACAGTAAAACTACCACTGTCTACCCTCTCCCACAGTAAAACTACCACTGTCTCTCCTCTCCCACAGTAAAACTACCACTGTCTACCATCTTCCACAGTAAAACTACAACTGTCTACCCTCTCCCACAGTAAATCCACCAACATTCCAATCTCCCTCTGTAAAACCGCTACGAAATACCGCGATTAGAGCTTTATTGCCGTAACTACTCCCACACACACACACACACACACACACACACACACACACACACAACACACACACACACACACACACACACACACACACACACACACACAGGAGATCCCAGACACAGGAAGATCAAATACAGCCTCCCTCACAACTTCCTATAGAAGCCTCCCAACCAGGTCAACCCCAGTGCAACCAAACACTCTAAACCAAAACACCCATGCCACATCCAATGCCACCACCCACTGCATTACAAACTCCACCCCCACAGCAACCACCCAAAGTTCCTTATCAGGTCTCCCACTTCCCCAACCCCAATACACCTCCCAGACCACAATCTTAGAAAAGAAATTGAAGGTGTGGTATACAAATGCAGATGGAATAACAAATAAGTGTGAGGAGTGGCACGAAAGAATCAAGGAGACATCCCCAGACATAATAGCACTCACAGAAACAAAACTCACCAGAATAATAACAGATTCAATCTTTCCATCCGGATATCAAATCCTCAGGAAAGACAGAGGGAGAGAGGGGGAGGAGGAGTTGCACTGCTCATTAAAAACAAGTGGGGGTTTGAGAAAATGGAAGGAATGGATGGCACGGGCGAAAGGGACTACTTAGTAGGAACAATCCAGTCTGAGGAACATAAGGTGATAATTGCAGTAATGTACAACCCACCACAGAACTGCAGGAGGCCAAGAGAAGAATACGATGAGAGCAACAGAGCAATGATCGACACACTAGCCGAGGTGGCCAGGAGAGCACACATGGGGGGAGCAAAGTTACTAGTTATGGGTGATTTCAATCACAAGGAGATTGACTGGGAAAACCTGGAGCCCCATGGGGGTCCCGAAACATGGAGAGCCAAGATGATGGATGTGGTACTGGAAAACCTCATGCATCAACATGTTAGAGACACTACCAGAGAGAGAGGAGAGGATGAACCAGCAAGACTGGACCTTGTATTCACCTTGAGTAGTTCTGACATTGAGGATATCATGTATGAAAGGCCCCTGGGAGCTAGTGATCATGTGGTTCTGTGCTTCGACTACATAGTTGAGCTCCAAGTGGAGAGAGCAGCAGGAATAGGGTGGGAAAAACCAAACTACAAAGGGGGAACTACTCAGGCTTGAGGAACTTCTTTCAAGACATTCAGTGGGAGAGGGAACTGACAGGAAAACCAGTACAAGAAATGATGGACTATGTGGCAACAAAATGCAAGGAGGCAGAGGAGAGGTTTGTTCCCAAGAGAAACAGAAATAATGGGAAGAACAGAACGAGTCCTTGGTTCACCCAAAGGTGTAGGGAGGCAAAAACTAGGTGTACTAGAGAATGGAAAAGGTACAGAAGACAGAGAACTCAGGAAAATAAAGAGATTAGCCGAAGAGCCAGAAACGAATATGCACAGATAAGAAGGGAGGCTCAGCGGCAATACGAAAATGACATAGCATCCAAAGTCAAGACTGACCCGAAGCTGTTGTACAGCCACATCAGGAGGAAAACAACAGTCAAGGACCAGGTAATCAGACTGAGGAAGGGTGATGGGGAATTCACAAGAAACGACCGGGAGGTATGTCAGGAGCTCAACACAAGATTTAAAGAAGTATTTACAGTGGAAACCAGTAGGTCTTCAGGAAATCAGAGCAGGGGGGTGCACCAGCAAGTGCTGGATGAGGTACATATAACCAAGGAGGAGATGAAGAAGCTGCTATGCGAACTTGACACCTCAAAGGCGGTGGGACCAGACAACATCTCTCCGTGGGTCCTTAGAGAGGGAGCAGAGATATTGAGTGTACCATTAACAAAGATCTTCAACACATCATTTGAAACTGGGCAACTCCCCGAGGTATGGAAGATGGCAAATGTAGTCCCAATTTTTAAAAAGGGAGACAGACATGAGGCACTAAACTACAGACCTGTATCACTAACGTGTATAGTATGCAAGGTCATGGAGAAGAACATCAGGAGGAGAGTGGTGGAGCACCTGGAAAGAAACAAGTGTATAATTGACAACCAGCATGGTTTCAGGGAGGGAAAATCCTGTGTCACAAACCTACTAGAGTTTTATGACAAGGTGACAGAAGTAAGACAAGAGAGAGAGGGGTGGATCGACTGCATTTTTTTGGACTGCAAGAAGGCCTTCGATACAGTTCCTCACAAGAGGTTACTGCAAAAGCTAGAGGATCAGGCACACATAACAGGAAAGGCACTGCAATGGATCAGAGAATACCTGACAGGGAGGCAACAACGAGTCATGGTACGTGACGAAGTGTCAGAGTGGGCGCCTGTGACAAGCGGGGTTCCACAGGGGTCAGTCCTAGGACCTGTGCTGTTCTTTATATATGTGAATGACATAACGGAAGGGATAGACTCAGAAGTGTCCTTTTTTGCGGACGATGTGAAGTTAATGAGAAGAATCAAATCGGATGAGGATCAGGCAGGATTACAAAGAGACCTGGACAGGCTACAAGCCTGGTCCAGCAACTGGCTCCTTGAGTTTAACCCTGCCAAATGCAAAGTCATGAAGATTGGGGAAGGGCAAAGAAGACCACAGACACAATATAGTTTAGACGGCCAAAGTCTGCAAACCTCACTCAAGGAAAAAGATCTGGGGGTGAGTATAACACCGAGCATATCTCCCGAAGCGCACATCAATCAGATAACTGCTGCAGCATACGGGCGCCTGGCAAACCTACGGATAGCGTTCCGATACCTCAGTAAGGATTCGTTCAAGACTCTGTATACCATTTACGTCAGGCCCATACTGGAGTATGCAGCACCAGTTTGGAATCCACACCTAGTCAAGCACGTCAAGAAATTAGAGAAAGTGCAAAGGTTTGCAACAAGACTAGTCCCAGAGCTACGGGGATTGTCCTACGAAGAAAGGTTGAGGGAAATCGGCCTGACGACACTGGAGGCCAGGAGGGTCAGGGGAGACATGATAACGACATATAAAATACTGCGCGGAATAGACGAGGTGGACAAAGACGGGATGTTCCAGAGATGGGACACAGACACAAGAGGTCACAATTGGAAGTTGAAGACTCAGATGAATCAAAGGGATGTTAGGAAGTATTTCTTCAGTCATAGAGTAGTCAAGCCGTGGAATAGCCTAGAAAGTGAAGTAGTGGAGGCGGGAACCATACATAGTTTTAAGGCGAGGTATGATAAAGCTCATGGAGCAGGGAGAGATAGGACCTAGTAGCAATCAGTGAAGAGGCGGGGCCAGGAGCTATGAATCGACCCCTGCAAACACAAATAGGTGAGTACACACATACATACACACACACACACGCCACATGAACACTTATACAAATACGTACACATACAAAACATGCACCCCAGCGAAAAGACGGGGCCAGGAGCTGTGATTCGATCCTTGCAACACAAATAGGTGAGCACACACCGAGCAGTTCGTCACAGATCAAGAACGCGCCTCTCAAGACACATCCCGGGACGAGAAGTTTCGCCTGCCGGGCGTGACTGTCTTCAGTGCTGGCGGTTTAGGAGGTGAAACTGCCGTTAACTCTTTTACGGCTAAACCAAAGTCGCTCACTGAGCCCTAAACCCGGCGGTAACTACCATCCTTCCTCAAAATTAAGGCTCCTGAAGTTTTTGAAGCGGACTTTTTTCCCTAGCATTAAATATTAAACTTCAGAGTTACAGATCTGCCTGAAATTTTACGTGACTTATGATACCAAGAAAATCCTTTTTATGTTAGTAAAAATAGAATTTAATGGTTTTTTATGGCTTGTAAAGAAATTATGTCTGAACTTTGATGTCTGGATGGAATTGGCTGTGTTGAGGCGTTCATATTCTCTCATATTCCAGACAGTGATGGTTATTTTCACCACTTTTGGTGTTGAATGACACACACATATGGACGGTGGATCGAGCCTCCAGCGCTCTTGGTGTTGAGTGACACACACACACACACACACACACGCACACACACACACACACACACACACACACACACACACACACACACACACACACACACACACACACACACACACACACACACACGACGACACAGATGACGTGAAGTTGATGAGAAGAATTAAATCGGACGAGGATGAGGCAGGACTGCAAAGAGACCTGGAGAGGCTGGACATGTGGTCCAGTAACTGGCTTCTCGAATTCAATCCAGCCAAATGCAAAGTCATGAAGATTGGGGAGGGGCAAAGAAGACCGCAGACAGAGTATAGGCTAGGTGGACAAAGACTACAGACCTCACTCAGGGAGAAAGACCTTGGGACCTTGGGGTGACCATAACACCGAGCACATCACCGGAGGCACACATCAACCAAATAACCGCTGCAGCATACGGGCGCCTGGCAAACCTGAGAATAGCGTTCCGATACCTTAATAAGGAATCGTTCAAGACACTGTACACTGTATGTTAGGCCCATACTGGAGTATGCAGCACCAGTCTGGAACCCACACCTGGTCAAGCACGTCAAGAAGTTAGAGAAAGTACAAAGGTTTGCAACAAGGCTAGTCCCAGAGCTCAAGGGAATGTCGTACGAGGAAAGGTTAAGGGAAATCGGACTGACGACACTGGAGGACAGAAGGGTCAGGGAGACATGATAACGACATACAAGATACTGCGGGGAATAGACAAGGTGGACAGAGATAGGATGTTCCAGAGAGGGGACACAGGGGACAAGGGGTCACAACTGGAAGCTGAAGACTCAGACGAGTCACAGGGACGTTAGGAAGTATTTCTTCAGTCATAGAGTTGTCAGCAAGTGGAATAGCCTAGCAAGTGAAGTAGTGGAGGCAGGAACCATACATAGTTTTAAGAAGAGGTATGACAAAGCTCAGGAAGCAGAGAGAGAGAGGATCCAGTAGCGATCAGTGAAGAGGCGGGGCCAGGAGCTGAGTCTCGACCCCTGCAACCACAATTAGGTGAGTACAATTAGGTGAGTACACACACACACACACACACACACACACACACACACACACACACACACACACACACACACATACACACACACAAGGGTTTCGTGTTTCTCAGAAATAATAATAATAATAATAATAATAATAATAATACATCTGGTGAATCATGTCAGTGATGCCTGACTCCCCAGGTACAGGTGTGTAATGCATGTCTTGAAGTAACCTGTCAGGTGTGTAACACATGTGGTACTGGAGCAGTAGCATCCTGACACCAGTGCCACTGTGAATCATGCTGACACTACTAGTGTCACTATGAATCGTCTTGGCACCAGTGCCACTCTGAATCATCCTATCACCAGTGCCACTCTGAATCATCCTAGCACCAGTGCCACTCTGAATCATCCTATCACCAGTGCCACTCTGAATCATCCTAGCACCAGTGCCACTCTGAATCATCCTAGCACCAGTGCCACTCTGAATCATCCTAGCACCAGTGCCACTCTGAATCATCCTAGCACCAGTGCCACTCTGAATCATCCTAGCACCAGTGCCACTCTGAATCATCCTAGCACCAGTGCCACTCTGAATCATCCTAGCACCAGTGCCACTCTGAATCATCCTAGCACCAGTGCCACTCTGAATCATCCTGGCACCAGTGTCACTCAGAATCATCCTAGCACCAGTGCCACTCTGAATCATCCTAGCACCAGTGCCACTCTGAATCATCCTAGCACCATGCCACTTTGAATCATCCTAGCACCAGTGCCACTCTGAATCATCCTAGCACCAGTGCCACTCTGAATCATCCTGGCACCAGTGTCACTCTGAATCATCCTAGCACCAGTGCCACTCTGAATCATCCTGGCACCAGTGCCACTCTGAATCATCCTAGCACCAGTGCCACTCTGAATCATCCTAGCACCAGTGCCACTCAGAATCATCCTAGCACCAGTGCCACTCAGAATCACCCTGGCACCAGTGCCACTCTGAATCATCCTAGCACCAGTGCCACTCTGAATCATCCTGGCACCAGTGTCACTCTGAATCATCCTAGCACCAGTGCCACTCTGAATCATCCTGGCACCAGTGCCACTCTGAATCATCCTAGCACCAGTGCCACTCTGAATCATTCTAGCACCAGTGCCACTCTGAATCATCCTAGCACCAGTGCCACTCAGAATCACCCTGGCACCAGTGCCACTCTGAATCATCCTAGCACCAGTGCCACTCTGAATCGTCGTGGCACCAGTGCCACTCTGAATCATCCTAGCACCAGCGCCACTCTGAATCATCCTGGCACCAGTGCCACTCTGAATTACCCTAGCACCAGTGCCACTCTGAATCATCCTGGCACTCCACATCATTGTAGTTACGACCAACATATGTTTGGTAGTAATTTCCTGAGTTCTCCTGTGGTCGAGACTGTCATGACTCTTGCTGTTTTATGAAGCGGTATACCCGTGTGGGTCATTCAGCACGAGTGGTGGAGGCTCGATCCACCTTTCAATTTCAGCTGTACCAGAAAGAGATGAAAATTTGAGGGAAAAAACTATAGCTTTAGGCGGTGGGAGAGATTTAAAAAATATTGGAATCCGAAAAACGCAAAAAAAATAAGAATAAAAACCCAGGTGTATGTATATAAAACCGATGAACCTCTGGGATTTGTAGTTTTGGCATTTGTTTACTGTTGTGATAAGAGTCATGTCCAAAACTCTACTTAACAACCATTGATAAAGTAATGTTAAAGTATATTCCTAGCACTGAAGGAACCCATAGCGAAGGTAGGAACCACAGTGATGCCAGAGTCAGGGGCCCAAGGAACCCACTGTGAGGCTGGAGTCAGGGACTCATAGACAAGATACGAACTCACGGTGATGTAAGGGACCCTTGACTCTGCTAGGTACCTGGAAAAGGCTAAATAGGTACCCAAGATGAGCCTATGTAGAGATTAGAGTCAGGGACCCATCTTGTGCTTAATGGTAAACAGGTTCCAGACCAGGAGGACTTATCTGGGACCGAAAACATCCTTCAGGCTCCGCAGCTTCTCTCAGCCTCGGAAAAACAGGGTTATTATTCAACCCGGAGGGTTAGTAGCCCTGGATAACCCAACAGAGCCTTGTCAACGAACTAGCTTATTTTCCTCGGGGTTCTTCTCATCTCCACTCTCTCAAGATGCAATCCAATAGCGGCTGGGCAGTCCCGAGATCGAACCACTTCCCCTTCCCTTATCTCCCCTCGGTTCCCCAGCGTAGGAGCTGAGGCAGCTACCTACTGAGCCACTAGCACTCAGGCAAGGATCTGAGACGAAAAACAAACTTACCTCCTTCCAGCAGAACAGGTTTCTATTTGGGCGAGAATGGTCTTCACCAGCCCGACCTTTGTGGCTACTCTCTCGCCACTAATTGAGTTCCATCCGTTTCAGAATTACTTGGGAGCCACAAAAAAGAATATAATTGCTGGTCTTGCAAGTGGTTGCTGGCAGTGTGTCGGTTCCAGTACGTCTGTTCCAGGCATGGCAATACTTCTTTTGGTTGATCTTCTAGCATGTCTCTTCCAGTGTGTCTGTTCCAGGCATGGCAATACTTCTTTTGGTTGATCTTCTAGCATGTCTCTTCCAGTGTGTCTGTTCCAGGCATGGCAATACTTCTTTTGGTTGATCTTCTAGCATGTCTCTTCCAGTGTGTCTGTTCCAGGCATGGCAATACTTCTTTTGGTTGATCTTCTAGCATGTCTCTTCCAGTGTCTCTGTTCCAGGCATGGCAATACTTCTTTTGGTTGATCTTCTAGCATGTCTCTTTCAGTGTTTCTGTTCCAGGAATGGCAATATTGTTTTTGATTGATCTAGCATGTCTGTTCTAGGCTTGGCTATGCTCTTACAACAGAGGCATAAATTGGTGTTGGATTGTACCTCAGTTCTGGCTGTGATGTACGACCAGGCTACACGCAGCTAGCCGACTTCTGGATTTCCCACCTCAGTCTTCCACTTCCTAACATTGCTAGCTCCTGACTAAGCACTGGAGATAGTGCGAAAGACCTTGAGCTGCTAGCCTTCCCATGTGGCACTGGTGCGATTCTTGACATTCTATTTCATGTCTAACTCGAAACAGATTTCCCACTAGCTAGTCTCATCTGTGTTATTGATGCTGGTCGCCTCTCCCGTAATACCGATGTTGGTCTCATTTCCCATGATGCTGGTCTCATCACCCGTGATGCTGGTCTCATCTCCTGTGTTATTGATGTTGGTCGCCTCTCCCGTAATACCGATGCTGGTCTCATCACCCATGATGCTGGTCTCATCTCCTGTGTTATTGATGCTGGTCGCCTCTCCCGTGATGCTGGTCTCATCTCCCGTGATGCTGGTCTCACTTCCCGTGACGCTGCTCTCATTTCCGTTGATGCTGGTCTCATCAGTATTACTGATGCAAGGTGCACAGATCGAAGCGAACAACGGTGAACTGAATTAAATAGTTTCACTACTATCCCCCTGACAAACTTTCCAATAAAATTTGATAATGTATAACAGTGGTGGTACCGGCGGGGTGACGAAGCAGGCGTTTTAAAGCCGCACTTCAACTACGTGATATATACGTTTTAATTATATCGTTGTTCTGGATATTAACTCTACCGCTTCATGCATGTGTTGCACGCAGTTTGTTCCTGCCAAGTGATTGCAACACTTGCCTAGTTAATGGGGATAATTTAGTGCGTATATACGCTGAGGTGAGCGAATATATTTCATGTGTATTTACACTTTCAGGTAAATACACAAGGGATACACAGGTATGTCTTATGTTAAATACAGAGTGAAAATTTGCTTTAGTCCCTGACGTAGGAAATAAGTCTTTGCATCAGTACTCGCGGAGACACAAATTCAGTATTGTGTGATCCTATACTGACGACGTTTCGCCCCCAAAGTAAGCATCATCAAGTCACAAAAATCACAACAAGAGCAAAAAACTCGCCAACCTAACTGCATTTATTCCCTCAACTCTCCACCGCATCGATATTCCATGGCTCTCTCTTCCACTTTTAAGACGCAGCAAGAATGGAAAAGAACCTACCTTGAGGCTGGTGATAGCCTGCCGTGCTTGTTCCAGCTCATGAGACAAGGCTTTCTCCCTCCTGAGAGCCCTGTCTGTCTCCTCCCTGGCGGCAGACACGGCTGCCCTCACGTCAGTACCTGCCAGCATACCTCCCTCCACCTCCATCCTGGAGGACAGAAACGACAGTGATACGTACATACACACTGAATATATATTTTTTTTTACGGGGATCAGATTCGTTGATTTCTATTGTCAGGAAAGAGGGCAGGTGTTTCCCGACACGGATTTAATTACTGTTTCCCGACACGGATTTAATTACTGAGATGTTCCATGTGTTAAGAGTGACTAAAATAAACTCTCTTTGTATATACAAACAGATATTCAGACTAAAGCGTTTTGTAGTTTTAAAAATAGGTTAGATAAATACATGAGTGGGTGTGGGTGGGTGTGAGTTGGACCTGACTAGCTTGTGCTGCTGGGTCTGGTGCAGTGCTCCATCCTTGAGTGGAGGTAACCAGACTGGGTGGGTCATTGGGCTTATCCGGGGGGGGGGGGGACATGGACCTGCTCCGCATGGGTCAGTAGGCTTGTTGCAGTGTTCTTTCTTTCTTATGTTCTTATACACTGAGAGATGCGCACCTATCAGTGTATATACACTGAGAGATGAGCACCTCTCAGTATATATATATATATATATATATATATTATATATATTATATATATATATATATATATATATATATATATATATAATATATATATATATATTATATTGATGAGAGTAAGACACATTTGCAACATCTGGGTATCTTTATTGTAGACGTTTCGCCATCCAGTGGCTTTATCAATACAAATTCCAGGACATAACTTGAAGACAGTAGAACTATGTACAGAAGATGAGGTAATCAGTCCCTCAACCTAGGAGTAGGTGCGAACAGCACCATCGTCGTGGAGATTCTGAAGCAGAAGAAAGAATCCTGGCGCTTATATAGTAACGTCAGGTGAAGCAGACGAGGGCAAATTCACTGGTAGGCGGGATTCCCCAGTGGAAGTAGGTCCTTCCAAAGAGATGGGTTAGTTGTAGTAGAAGTGTCGTAGTCGTGAAGGTTATGTACATGTCCTCAGAATTAAGATTCCATGATGTTGCAGTGTCTGACAAGTTGTGTACGAATGGTATATAATACCGACAAGATGAGAGTAAGACACATGTGCAACATCTGGGTATCTTTATTGTAGACGTTTCGCCATCCAGTGGCTTTATCAATACAAATTCCAGGACATAACTTGAAGACAGTAGAACTATGTACAGAAGATGAGGTAATCAGTCCCTCAACCTAGGAGTAGGTGCGAACAGCACCATCGTCGTGGAGATTCTGAAGCAGAAGAAAGAATCCTGGCGCTTATATAGTAACGTCAGGTGAAGCAGACGAGGGCAAATTCACTGGTAGGCGGATTCCCCGTGGAAGTAGGTCCTTCCCAAAGAGATGGGTTAGTTGTAGTAGAAGTGTCGTAGTCGTGAAGGTTATGTACATGTCCTCAGAATTAAGATTCCATGATGTTGCAGTGTCTGACAAGTTGTGTACGAATGGTATATAATACGACAAGATGAGAGTAAGACACATGTGCAACATCTGGGTATCTTTATTGTAGACGTTTCGCCATCCAGTGGCTTTATCAATACAAATTCCAGGACATAACTTGAAGACAGTAGAACTATGTACAGAAGATGAGGTAATCAGTCCCTCAACCTAGGAGTAGGTGCGAACAGCACCATCGTCGTGGAGATTCTGAAGCAGAAGAAAGAATCCTGGCGCTTATATAGTAACGTCAGGTGAAGCAGACGAGGGCAAATTCACTGGTAGGCGGGATTCCCCAGTGGAAGTAGGTCCTTCCCAAAGAGATGGGTTAGTTGTAGTAGAAGTGTCGTAGTCGTGAAGGTTAGTACATGTCCTCAGAATTAAGATTCCATGATGTTGCAGTGTCTGACAAGTTGTGTACGAATGGTATATATACCGACAAGATGAGAGTAAGACACATGTGCAACATCTGGGTATCTTTATTGTAGACGTTTCGCCATCCAGTGGGCTTTATCAATACAAATTCCAGGACATAACTTGAAGACAGTAGAACTATGTACAGAAGATGAGGTAATCAGTCCCTCAACCTAGGAGTAGGTGCGAACAGCACCATCGTCGTGGAGATTCTGAAGCAGAAGAAAGAATCCTGGCGCTTATATAGTAACGTCAGGTGAAGCAGACGAGGGCAATTCACTGGTAGGCGGGATTCCCCAGTGAAGTAGGTCCTTCCCAAAGAGATGGGTTAGTTGTAGTAGAAGTGTCGTAGTCGTGAAGTGTTATGTACATGTCCTCAGAATTAAGATTCCATGATGTTGCAGTGTCTGACAAGTTGGTACGAATGGTATATAATACCGACAAGATGAGAGTAAGACACATGTGCAACATCTGGGTATCTTTATTGTAGACGTTTCGCCATCCAGTGGCTTTATCAATACAAATTCCAGGACATAACTTGAAGACAGTAGAACTATGTACAGAAGATGAGGTAATCAGTCCCTCAACCTAGGAGTAGGTGCGAACAGCACCATCGTCGTGGAGATTCTGAAGCAGAAGAAAGAATCCTGGCGCTTATATAGTAACGTCAGGTGAAGCAGACGAGGGCAAATTCACTGGTAGGGGGGATTCCCCAGTGGAAGTAGGTCCTTCCCAAAGAGATGGGTTAGTTGTAGTAGAAGTGTCGTAGTCGTGAAGGTTATGTACATGTCCTCAGAATTAAGATTCCATGATGTTGCAGTGTCTGACAAGTTTGTACGAATGGTATATAATACCGACAAGATGAGAGTAAGACACATGTGCAACATCTGGGTATCTTTATTGTAGACGTTTCGCCATCCAGTGGCTTTATCAATACAAATTCCAGTGACATAACTTGAAGACAGTAGAACTATGTACAGAAGATGAGGTAATCAGTCCTCAACCTAGGAGTAGGTGCGAACAGCACCATCGTCGTGGAGATTCTGAAGCAGAAGAAAGAATCCTGGCGCTTATATAGTAACGTCAGGTGAAGCAGACGAGGGCAAATTCACTGGTAGGCGGATTCCCCAGTGGGAAGTAGGTCCTTCCCAAAGAGATGGTTAGTTGTAGTAGAAGTGTCGTAGTCGTGAAGTTATGTACATGTCCTCAGAATTAAGATTCCATGATGTTGCAGTGTCTGACAAGTTGTGTACGAATGGTATATAATACCGACAAGATGAGAGTAAGACACATGTGCAACATCTGGGTATCTTTATTGTAGACGTTTCGCCATCCAGTGGCTTTATCAATACAAATTCCAGGGACATAACTTGAAGACAGTAGAACTATGTACAGAAGATGAGGTAATCAGTCCCTCAACCTAGGAGTAGGTGCGAACAGCACCATCGTCGTGAGATTCTGAAGCAGAAGAAAGAATCCTGGCGCTTATATAGTAACGTCAGGTGAAGCAGACGAGGGCAAATTCACTGGTAGGCGGGATTCCCAGTGGAAGTAGGTCCTTCCCAAAGAGATGGGTTAGTTGTAGTAGAAGTGTCGTAGTCGTGAAGGTTATGTACATGTCCTCAGAATTAAGATTCCATGATGTTGCAGTGTCTGACAAGTTGTGTACGAATGGTATATAATACCGACAAGATGAGAGTAAGACACATGTGCAACATCTGGGTATCTTTATTGTAGACGTTTCGCCATCCAGTGGCTTTATCAATACAAATTCCAGGACATAACTTGAAGACAGTAGAACTATGTACAGAAGATGAGGTAATCAGTCCCTCAACCTAGGAGTAGGTGCGAACAGCACCATCGTCGTGGAGATTCTGAAGCAGAAGAAAGAATCCTGGCGCTTATATAGTAACGTCAGGTGAAGCAGACGAGGGCAAATTCACTGGTAGGCGGGATTCCCCAGTGGAAGTAGGTCCTTCCCAAAGAGATGGGTTAGTTGTAGTAGAAGTGTCGTAGTCGTGAAGGTTATGTACATGTCCTCATAATTAAGATTCCATGATGTTGCAGTGTCTGACAAGTTGTGTACGAATGGTATATAATACCGACAAGATGAGAGTAAGACACATGTGCAACATCTGGGTATCTTTATTGTAGACGTTTCGCCATCCAGTGGCTTTATCAATACAAATTCCAGGACATAACTTGAAGACAGTAGAACTATGTACAGAAGATGAGGTAATCAGTCCCTCAACCTAGGAGTAGGTGCGAACAGCACCATCGTCGTGGAGATCTGAAGCAGAAGAAAGAATCCTGGCGCTTATATAGTAACGTCAGGTGAAGCAGACGAGGGCAAATTCACTGGTAGGCGGATTCCCCAGTGGAAGTAGGTCCTTCCCAAAGAGATGGGTTAGTTGTAGTAGAAGTGTCGTAGTCGTGAAGGTTATGTACATGTCCTCAGAATTAAGATTCCATGATGTTGCAGTGTCTGACAAGTTGTGTACGAATGGTATATAATACCGACAAGATGAGAGTAAGACACATGTGCAACATCTGGGTATCTTTATTGTAGACGTTTCGCCATCCAGTGGCTTATCAATACAAATTCCAGGACATAACTTGAAGACAGTAGAACTATGTACAGAAGATGAGGTAATCAGTCCCTCAACCTAGGAGTAGGTGCGAACAGCACCATCGTCGTGGAGATTCTGAAGCAGAAAAAGAATCCTGGCGCTATATAGTAACGTCAGGTGAAGCAGACGAGGGCAAATTCACTGTAGGCGGGATTCCCCAGTGGAAGTAGGTCCTTCCCAAAGAGATGGTTAGTTGTAGTAGAAGTGTCGTAGTCGTGAAGGTTATGTACATGTCCTCAGAATTAAGATTCCATGATGTTGCAGTGTCTGACAAGTTGTGTACGAATGGTATATAATACCGACAAGATGAGAGTAAGACACATGTGCAACATCTGGGTATCTTTATTGTAGACGTTTCGCCATCCAGTGGCTTTATCAATACAAATTCCAGGACATAACTTGAAGACAGTAGAACTATGTACAGAAGATGAGGTAATCAGTCCCTCAACCTAGGAGTAGGTGCGAACAGCACCATCGTCGTGGAGATTCTGAAGCAGAAGAAAGAATCCTGGCGCTTATATAGTAACGTCAGGTGAAGCAGACGAGGGCAAATTCACTGGTAGGCGGATTCCCCAGTGGAAGTAGGTCCTTCCCAAAGAGATGGGTTAGTTGTAGTAGAAGTGTCGTAGTCGTGAAGGTTATGTACATGTCCTCAGAATTAAGATTCCATGATGTTGCAGTGTCTGACAAGTTGTGTACGAATGGTATATAATACCGACAAGATGAGAGTAAGACACATGTGCAACATCTGGGTATCTTTATTGTAGACGTTTCGCCATCCAGTGGCTTTATCAATACAAATTCCAGGACATAAACTTGAAGACAGTAGAACTATGTACAGAAGATGAGGTAATCAGTCCCTCAACCTAGGAGTAGTGCGAACAGCACCATAGTCGTGGAGATTCTGAAGCAGAAGAAAGAATCCTGGCGCTTATATAGTAACGTCAGGTGGAGCAGACGAGGGCAAATTCACTGGTAGGCGGGATTCCCCAGTGGAAGTAGGTCCTTCCCAAAGAGATGGGTTAGTTGTAGTAGAAGTGTCGTAGTCGTGAAGGTTATGTACATGTCCTCAGAATTAAGATTCCATGAGTTGCAGTGTCTGACAAGTTGTGTACGAATGGTATATAATACCGACAAGATGAGAGTAAGACACATGTGCAACATCTGGGTATCTTTATTGTAGACGTTTCGCCATCCAGTGGCTTTATCAATACAAATTCCAGGACATAACTTGAAGACAGTAGAACTATGTACAGAAGATGAGGTAATCAGTCCCTCAACCTAGGAGTAGGTGCGAACAGCACCATCGTCGTGGAGTCTGAAGCAGAGAAAGAATCCTGGCGCTTATATAGTAACTCAGGTGAAGCAGACGAGGGCAAATTCACTGGTAGGCGGATTCCCCAGTGAAGTAGGTCCTTCCCAAAGAGATGGGTTAGTTGTAGTAGAAGTGTCGTAGTCGTGAAGGTTATGTACATGTCCTCGAATTAAGATTCCTGATGTTGCAGTGCTGACAAGTTGTGTACGAATGGTATATAATACCGACAAGATGAGAGTAAGACACATGTGCAACATCTGGGTATCTTTATTGTAACGTTCGCCATCCAGTGGCTTTATCAATACAATTCCAGGACATAACTTGAAGACCGTAGAACTATGTACAGAAGATGAGTAATCAGTCCCTCACCTAGGAGTAGTGCGAACAGCACCATCGTCGTGGAGATTCTGAAGCAAAGAAAGAATCCTGGCGCTTATATAGTAACGTCAGGTGAAGCAGACGAGGGCAAATTCACTGGTAGGCGGGATTCCCCAGTGGAAGTAGGTCCTTCCCAAAGAGATGGGTTAGTTGTAGTAGAAGTGTCGTAGTCGTGAAGGTTATGTACATGTCCTCAGAATTAAGATTCCATGATGTTGCAGTGTCTGACAAGTTGTGTACGAATGGTATATAATACCGACAAGATGAGAGTAAGACACATGTGCAACATCTGGGTATCTTTATTGTAGACGTTTCGCCATCCAGTGGCTTTATCAATACAAATTCCAGGACATAACTTGAAGACAGTAGAACTATGTACAGAAGATGAGGTAATCAGTCCCTCAACCTAGGAGTAGGTGCGAACAGCACCATCGTCGTGGAGATTCTGAAGCAGAAGAAAGAATCCTGGCGCTTATATAGTAACGTCAGGTGAAGCAGACGAGGGCAAATTCACTGGTAGGCGGGATTCCCCAGTGGAAGTAGGTCCTTCCCAAAGATACCCAGATGTTGCACATGTGTCTTACTCTCATCTTGTCGGTATTATATACCATTCGTACACAACTTGTCAGACACTGCAACATCATGGAATCTTAATTCTGAGGACATGTACATAACCTTCACGACTACGACACTTCTACTACAACTAACCCATCTCTTTGGGAAGGACCTACTTCCACTGGGGAATCCCGCCTACCAGTGAATTTGCCCTCGTCTGCTTCACCTGACGTTACTATATAAGCGCCAGGATTCTTTCTTCTGCTTCAGAATCTCCACGACGATGGTGCTGTTCGCACCTACTCCTAGGTTGAGGGACTGATTACCTCATCTCTGTACATAGTTCTACTGTCTTCAAGTATGTCCTGGAATTTGTTATTGATAAGCCACTGGATGGCGAAACGTCTACAATAAAGATACCCAGATGTTGCACATGTGTCTTACCTCATCTTGTCGGTATTATATACCATTCGTACACAACTTGTCAGACACTGCAACATCATGGAATCTTAATTCTGAGGACATGTACATAACCTTCACGACTACGACACTTCTACTACAACTAACCCATCTCTTTGGAAGGACCTACTTCCACTGGGGAATCCCCCTACCAGTGAATTTGCCCTCGTCTGCTTCACCTGACGTTACTATATAAGCGCCAGGATTCTTTCTTTGCTTCAGAATCTCCACGACGATGGTGCTGTTCGCACCTACTCCTAGGTTGAGGGACTGATTACCTCATCTTCTGTACATAGTTCTACTGTCTTCAAGTTATGTCCTGGAATTTGTATTGATAAAGCCCTGGGATGGCGAAACGTCTACAAAAAGATACCCAGATGTTGCACATGTGTCTTACTCTCATCTTGTCGGTATTATATACCATTCGTACACAACTTGTCAGACACTGCAACATCATGGAATCTTAATTCTGAGGACATGTACATAACCTTCACGACTACGACACTATCTACTACAACTAACCCATCTCTTTGGGAAGGACCTACTTCCACTGGGAATCCCGCCTACCAGTGAATTTGCCCTCGTCTGCTTCACCTGACGTTACTATATAAGCGCCAGGATTCTTTCTTCTGCTTCAGAATCTCCACGACGATGGTGCTGTTCGCACCTACTCCTAGGTTGAGGGGACTGATTACCTCATCTTCTGTACATAGTTCTACTGTCTTCAAGTTATGTCCTGGAATTTGTATTGATAAAGCACTGGATGGCGAAACGTCTACAATAAAGATACCCAGATGTTGCACATGTGTCTTACTCTCATCTTGTCGGTATTATATACCATTCGTACACAACTTGTCAGACACTGCAACATCATGGAATCTTAATTCTGAGGACATGTACATAACCTTCACGACTACGACACTTCTACTACAACTAACCCATCTCTTTAAGGGCCTACTTCCACTGGGGAATCCCGCCTACCAGTGAATTTGCCCTCGTCTGCTTCACCTGACGTTACTATATAAGCGCCAGGATTCTTTCTTCTGCTTCAGAATCTCCACGACGATGGTGCTGTTCGCACCTACTCCTAGGTTGAGGGACTGATTACCTCATCTTCTGTACATAGTTCTACTGTCTTCAAGTTATGTCCTGGAATTTGTATTGATAAAGCCACTGGATGGCGAAACGTCTACAATAAAGATACCCAGATGTTGCACATGTGTCTTACTCTCATCTTGTCGGTATTATATACCATTCGTACACATATATATTATATACATATCTTTGAGTCTGTGCGACTTTATTGGGACACTCTAGGTTAAATATACATAGTGTCCTTTTTATGCGCCCATAACAACTTTGTGTCCATAGCATGTGTGGTCCCATAACATCCGAAGCTTTTATGTGCCCTAATAACAGAAGCTAAAAATTGTATATATTTTCGCGGTGAATATAATAGTAAACTCGTATTTCCATACTGACCGCCTCTTGAGCGCTTCGCACTCCTTCTTCCAGTAGTTAACCTGGCCAGCCTGCGCCTCCATCTCTCGTAGTTTCCCATACTCTGACTCGTACTGCAAAAGAAAACGGAATAACTGCCTGCGTGAACAATGGGTAACTAAAGAAGACAAATGGGCGTCATTTTTGGGGGGATTATATTAAAAAATAGGTCTTTACGCCTAGGAACTGAATATGTAAATCTCTATTGAACCGCGCGCTTAATGCCAGAGAATTTACATAAAATGGAAATACACGTATACGCTATCACATAGGATAGTTACCCCTGTCATACTTCATCATACAGGATATTTTTCCTCTCATACTCCAGCACACGGGATAGTTACCCCTGTCATATTCAGTCACACGGGAGAGTTAACCCTGTCATACTCCATCACATAGGATAGTTTCCCCTGTCATACTCATCACACAAGATACTTATTCCCTTTCATACTCCATCACATAGGATAGTTTCCCCTATCATTCTCCATCACAGAGAATAGTTATCCCTGTCATTACGCCATCATACAGGATAGTTTCCCCTGTCATACTCCATCACAAGGGATAGTTACCCCTGCCATACTCCATCACACAGGATATTTACCCCTGCCATACTCCACACAGGATAGTTCCCTCTATCATCCTTCATCACACGAGACAGCTTCATACACCAGGTATGAGTCCTTTCAGGATGACATGGTAGACTTCAGTATGATGATGATATCCAGCACTTCACTCTGGGTTCACTGGGTTCACTACCTGGAGGGCTTTCCGGGGATCAACGCCCCCCAAAATCTTCCAGGTGTAGATTATGATATCTCTCTCTCGCCTGCGCTCCAGTGAGTACGAGTCAAGTGTTTCCAAGCGCTCCCAGTAGTTAAGGTTTTACTTATACGTGCAGTAAAGGTGACTCACGAAATCGTAATGACACGATTGCAAAAAAACCATACCACGGGCGGGGATAGAACCCGCGGTCAGAGAGTCTCAAAACTCCAGACCGTCGCGTTAGCCACTGGACCAGCTAGGTCCAGTGGTTAATGCGACAGTCTGGAGTTTTGAGACTCTCTGATCGCGGGTTCTATCCCCACCCGTGGTATGGTTTGCAGTAAAGGTTCTCTGTACATTCTCAAGATCTGCAATTTCACCTGCCTTGAATGGGGATGTTAGTGTACAGCAGTATTCCAGCCTAGAGAGAGCAAGTGATTTAAAAAGGATTATCATTGGCTTTGCATCTCTTGTCTTGAATGTTCTCATTATCCATTCTATCAGTTTCCTAGCAGATGTGATAGTGGCATTGTTGTGGTTCTTGAAGGTGAGATCCTCTGACATTACCACTCCCAGGTCCTTCACATTACTTTTCCTCTCTATTGTGTGATTGGAGTTTGTAGTATACTCAGTTCTAGTTATTATTTCTTCCAGTTTTCCATAACGGAGTAGTTGGAATTTGTCTTCATTGAACATCAAATTGCTCTCCGTTGTCCATTGGAAAACTTGGTTTATATCTTCTTGGAGCTTTGTCGTTTCCTCAATGGATGACACTCTCATGCAGATCCTAGTATAGTCTGCAAAAGATGATACAGTGCTATGGTTTACATCTCTGTCTATGTCTGATATGAGAATGAGGAACAGGGTGGGGGCAAGTGCTGTACCTTATGGAACAGAGCTCTTCACTAAGGCAGCATCTGATTTAACTCTGTTTACCACTACTCTTTGTGTTCCATTGGTTAGAAATTTGAAGATCCATCTGCCTGCTTTGCTAGTTATCCCTTTAGCACGCATTTTGTGTGCTATTGCACCATGATCGCACTTGTCAAAGGCTTTTGCAAAATCTGTGTATACTACATCTGCATTCTGTTTGTTTTCCAGTGCATCTAGGACCATATCATAGTGGTCTAGCAGTTGCGAGAGGCAGGAGCGACCTGCTCTGAAACCTTGTTGCCCTGGGTTGTGCAATTTTTGGGAGTCCAGGTGGTTTGCTATTCTGCTTCTTAGAACTCTTTCAAAGATTTTTATGATGTGGGACGTTAAAGCTATTGATCTGTAGTTCTTAGCTACTGCTTTGCTGCCACCTTTATGGAGTGGGGCTATATCTGTTGTTTTTAGTGACTGTGGAATCTCACCACTGTCTATGCTCCTTCTACATAGCATACTTAGGGCCCGTGAGAGGGGTTTCTTGCAGTTCTTATTGAACACAGAGTTCCACGAATTTGGGCCTGGTGCTGAGTACATGGGCATGTCGTCGATGGGTTTCTCAAAGTCTAGTGGAGTTAGGGCTATATCAGAAATTTGGCCTACATTGGCAGGGTTTTGAGGATTGTCTATCTTTAGACTGTCTATCTTTAGACTGGTTAGTGGCTCGCTGAACATATTGAGATTTCAGTATCTCACTCATTTCTTTGCTGTCATCTGTGTAGGATCCGTCTTGTCTGAGCAGGGACCTTATATTAGAAGTGGTTTTTTACTTGTTTCTGGCATATGAAAAGAAATATTTTGGATTTCTTTCAAATTCACTAAACGCTTTTAGCTCCTCTTGTCTCTCCTGGATCCTGTATGAGTCCTTTAACTGTAGCTCAATATTTTCCACTTCCCTGGTTAGCACTTCCTTCCCTGTATCAGATAATCTGGCATTCTTGAGGAGCTCAATGATTCTTCGTCTTCTCCTGTAGAGGAAGCGTCTCTCTCTCTCTCTCTCTCTCTCTCTCCCTCTCTCTCTCTCTCTCTCTCTCTCTCTCTCTCTCTCTCTCTCTCTCCTGCGTGGGTCTCTGTGAAGGCTACAAACATTGAATTTGACTCCCCTAGAAGTCCGCTAATGAAAGGTATTTTGTTGTTGGTGGATGGCTTAAGGTCCTGTATATTAGCAAATATAAATGAGGTTGTGTTGCATGTTTGTTGGGGAGATTTTGTTGTTGGCATCAGTAGCTGTGAGTCCGGAGGTGCCACTGGCTGTGCCTCCAGTCCAACAGGGCTGGACTTAAATTCTATATGTCGCAAGTGAAATAAGACTTCATGTTGCAAATAAAAGAAATTCTACGTGTTGCAGCTGAAAGAAATTATATTGCAAATGAAAGAAGCCAGTATAATGTTGTAGCGTCAGCTGGCAGAGAAATAGTCTTCATTGCTGACTGCTTTTAAAACGAACAAGTTTTCACAGATTAAGAGCATGGATCTGAGAGTCTGGCCGAATGGCCAACATAGGACTGTGGCCAATGGTGGCCAGTTAACCAAGAGGGCGAACTTGCAGGGGAAGGGGGGGGGTGACCTCGCTTGTCGATCAGCTGTTCTACAGGCGCCTGTGTAAATAAAGAACAGCTGATCGAGCCTGTATAAACAGAGCACAGCTGACCACCCCACAACACTTTCTCTCTAGCCCTCTCTCTCTCTCTCTCTCTCTCTCTCTCTCTCTCTCTCTCCTCTCTCTCTCTCTCTCTCTCTCTCTCTCTCTCTCTCTCTCTCTCTCTCTCTCTCTCTCCTCTCTCTCTCTCTCTCTCTCTCTCTCTCTCTCTCTCTCATCTCCAAAGCCTCGCGCTAGTCTTGAGATAATTCCATTTAGTTTGAATAAGCTTATTTTGGGGAGAATTTTGAAGCCTCCAGTGGTCACTGTGATGGAGCACTGCTGTCGAGGCTCCAAGGAGCTCAGTGCTCTTTCTTGGTGCTGTAATTTGCTTGGAGGATAAGATAAACACCATTTGAATTTATAATTTGCTAAGGCTTAACGTCAACACGAGACTGAGAACCACTTACAAGGGAGTGACCTGTGCTCCCTCCATCCATCCTATCCCTCACCCCAATCCTTCTCTCTCCCTCTCTCTCTCTCTCTCTCCCTCTGTTCCCCTCCCCTTGCCTTCCCCTCCCTAGTGTCCTTCATTTTCTTCCCCTCCCTCCCCTCGCATCCTCCCCTTAGCTCAATCCCTAAGAAAACATGACCTAACTCGTGCCCTTTTCAATGATCTCTCTCTCTCTCTCTCTCTCTCTCTCTCTCTCTCTCTCTCTCTCTCTCTCTCTCTCTCTCTCTCTCTCTCTCTCTCTCTTCTCTCTCTCTCTCTCTCTCTCTCTCTCTTTCTCTCCCACTCACTCCTCTCCTTATCCTATACTTATTTCCGTTTCACATTATCCAAGTGTCTGGGACCCATGCAAGGTAGCCTCCCATAATGACCTAATGTGTGTGTATGTGTGTGTATATATATATATATATATACATATATATATATATATATATATATATATATATATATATATATATATATATATATATATATATATATATAAATATATATATATGTGTGTGTGTGTGTGTGTGTGTGTGTGTGTGTGTGTGTGTGTGCGTGTGTGTGTGTGTGTGTGTGTGTGTGTGTGTGTGTGTGTGTGTGTGTGTGTGTGTGTGCGTGTGTGTGTGTGTGTGTGTGTGTGTGTGTGTGTGTGTGTGTGTGTGTGTGTGTGTGTGTGTGTGCGTGTGTGTGTGTGTGTGTGTGTGTGTGTGTGGGTACTCAGGTTAATAGAGACAAATAATACTCTTAGAGTAACTCTCTTCTCTACTTCTCTCTCCTTGATTCATTCATTAACCTCATTCCTCCTCCCTCTGATTTTTTTCCCTCGTTCCCTCCCTCTTTCTCTCTCCCTCCCTTCCTTCCTTCCACCTTCCTTCCACCCTCCCTCTCTCCCGGATACAATCTTAACCAATCACTCTCGGCTGTTATGTTACTTTATTATCCTTACAATAGGTCAGTGCAGTGTTGTGGGGAGGTAACACAACAACAAGGCAGATTTGAAAGAATCCGGGCAGGGCGAGGCGGGGTGGGGTGAGGCGGGGCGAGGCGGGGCGAGGCAGGGCGAGGCAGGGCGAGGCAGGGTGAGGCAGGGCGAGGCAGGGCGAGGCAGGGCGAGGCAGGGCGAGGCGGGGAGGGGCGAGGCGGGAATGGACAGAGGAATGGTGTTTTGCAGGAAAGAAGGGTGTAGAAAGATGCGGGAGGGTGTAGAGTGGGGCAGATAGAGCATAATGTGAAGCCGTGAGAGTATAGTGCGAGGCAGGGAAGGTGTCGTGAGGCTAGGGAGAGTGTAGTGAGGCAGGAAGGGTGTAGTGAGGCAGGGAGGATGTAAAGTTATTCAGGGAGGGTGTAGTGTAAATCAGGGAGGGTGTAGAGTGATCCAGGGAGGGTGTAGAGTAAGCCCAAACAGCGCCTGTCAGACAGGGATGTAATCCAGGTCGATTCAAGGAACGGAACGGCAGGTTCAATTCCAGAAATCAACAGCCCTTCACCTCCCTTAAGGGACTAAGGGCTCCTCTGGAATCATTCACATTATCATTCTTGGGAGAAAGGCCCTAAGAGCCCTAATGAAAAAAAAGCCACAATGCTTGGCCTTCTTTCGTTAGCCTGGGTTACTAATCCTTCGGAAGGAGGGGACTACTATCCTGGGTTAGTAAAATAAAACAAGTCTTTTTATGACTGACCTTGGTCTTGTAGTGGTTGGCTCTGTGCTGCAGCTCTGAGTTGGTGGTCTTGAGGTTCTCCTCAGACTCCTTCAGAACGGCCAGCTGCGCCTCCAGCTCCTCCCCGCGGGTGTTCAGACCATACACCACCTGTGCAACACAGTAACATTAGAATCCAACGAGAAACACAACAAACAAGTCTCGTCTAGACGAGACATTGCCGAGAAAAATATATAGTCCTCCCTAATATTGTCAGACAAGTCTCCGGTATCCTCCCCAACACCGAACTGGAAGCAGGTACCACTGGCTCAGTAACACCACTAGCAGGCTCAGTCCACTGAAAGGGTGTACAAAATCTTCTGCAAAGATAGTGATAAATTTTACACGGGTTGAAATGCCCAGAAACTTTTTTTTTTTAATAAATAAAATCTCTTAATCGCTTTTTTTTCTGGGATATTCACCTGGAAAGTGATTCCCAGACGCCTGTGACACAGGCAAAGGAATATAGCCATTCATCTGTAGATTGAACGGGTCCCTAAGACCTCCACATGCACATTTCTGAACTCCAGTAGGCCAGCAGAACTAACCATTTGCAGAACGTCTGTGATTCACATCGAAATTTCCGCAACTACTTAATTACGAGGACGCACGACTCATCGCCAGGACGCACGACTCATCGCCAGGGAGGAAGACACAAAAAGACGTAGGATCTTAGAAGCGTCCCTCATCAACATATTCATCAATTTCAACTAGAACGGCGTCTACAACATAGCCGAACCTCATGCCAGGAAGCTTCTTGATCTCTATCCCACATAACACATCTCAGGTATGTATTTGTCCAACCTACCTGAAGCTACCCACAGTAACAGCTTCAAAACACCTCACCCGAGTCTCCACGTCATCACGATCACTAGGCAAATACAGACAGACACACCACACACACACACACACACACACACACACACACACACACACACACACACACACACACACACACACACACACACACACACACACACACACACACACATATATATATATATATATATATATATATATATATATATATATATATATATATATGTTGCAACAGTGACAACGTGATTATCTTTAAAGGAAGCGTTGACCTTTTAGGTTATCATAGGAGATGTTGAGTGCTTGGTGAGTTAGAGATGCGGGTATCACTCTTGAGGCCCAGTAAAGGTCAGAGTTATTAACGTTTGTATAGTTTTATGAACTTAAGAAGCTGGAGTTTGCATACGTGAGAGGAGGGAGAGGGAGAAAACGTCTATATTGCACGAAGGGGGGAGGGGGAAAGGGAGTTTGAGGGGAGAGGGTGAGAGCCAGGAGAAGAGGGGAAACATCGTCTGAATCTGTATGAATCCTGGATTTATTTTTTTAATTATTATTTAATAAAACTAGGCACTTCAGCAGTGTCTAGTCACCTTTTTATAAACAAGTGTGACAGAGTAGGTCAGATAACAACCTATGTTCCCGTGTCATACTTTTTCATTACATAAGATAGCTTAGCTACCAGCGAAGAGGCAGGGCCAGGAGCTGTGACTCGGCCCCTGCAACCACAAATAGGTGAGTACACACGAGATAGAATGCCTTAGCCTGACCTCGGAAACATCAGCTGTGATAATCCACTGGAATCAACAACAGGTCCATGAATCCTCTATCCTGGTTGTTCCAGGAAGCTAGGAAAGATTACCTAATTGGGCTTAATTATGGCTGTCGACCACACGAGGGTCATTAAGTCTGCATGTTACTTGTAACACCACCATGTCATGTGGGTTTCGAAAACGTGGATAGGGTAAAAATACTCACGTAGGCTGGTAGTACGTATAATATAACGGAATGTGTGTGAAGCGCCAACAGCCGACCTGCCTCTCTCTGGCTCCCTGACTAGACTGACTGACCCACAGTGCCTATGTGAGGGGGTGTTTGAAATCCTGCTATGGTCAGCAGCAATATGAATACAGTCAGTGATTCACGCAGAGACGGTTGGTAGTGAGTCATCTACTGGTACACTGGTTACTGGTAACTGGTACTACTACTGAGAACCAGACAAGAATAATTTAAACCCTAAACATAGAGTTTACAGGAAACTCTCAAGGTGTATACACAGTAAACACATGTTTGTTTATATATCCCGTGATGATAATGAGCTTCACTCATCCCTATTTATATGGCATGAGTGCATTGTTCGCTTGAGTAACGTGAGTGCAAGACGTCACTCACAGTCACGGGTTTGTTGACAATCGTTGCACTCAAGAAGCATCCACTCTGAAGTCGTAATTCTTTCCCAATAATCAATTTGATGAGTGAATTCAGATCAGACTCATACAAGCAGCCGGGACAGTTAGAAATTACAATTTGCTTGCACGAGTTTCTCTTCGTGTTCTGCCAGGTCCAACAAGGTCTCACCAGGTCCCATCAGGTTCCACCAAGTCCCACCAAGTCCCACCAAGTCCCACCAAGTCCCACCAAGTCCCACCAAGTCCCACCAAGTCCCACCAAGTCCCACCAAGTCCCACCAAGTCCCACCAAGTCCCACCAAGTCCCACCAAGTCCCACCAAGTCCTGGTCTTGCAGATTTCTTCGAGTCTGAGAGGCACATTAAGCTGGAAAAGAAACTTCATTATACGACGTTTTACACACATACATGTACTTTGTTAAACGTCATTTAACAAATATTTCCTCCCTTAAAACGCCTTTGAACTGATCTGTTGACTACCTATCCATCTAGTCACAGACAGGAGCTATTTTAGCGCAATATTTGAAACATAAATGTTTTTTCCTAAGCTACTCTGGTCTGGTAGTGTTTACATAGATGCCCTGAGTGACGGTTGAGTTGAGTCACTCCATGAAACACTCGGGTAAATGTTTATTCTGGTATTTTCGTAGGTGTTACTGATGTTAGTATTTAATGAGTGACGTAACGCTGCTGTTCTTGTATTGACGCTGTCAGCTGGTAGACTCGAGATAATGCCACTATCAGCTGTTAGACCCGAGATAATATCACTATCAACTGTTAGACCCGAGATAATGTCACTATCAGCTGTTAGACCCTAGACAGCATCACTATCAGTACCCTGCTGAAAGATTTCCACCGCCGAAGCTGCTAGTTTGCTGTGAACCTCACAGCCATTCTGTGGACGACACTGGCTACTTTATTATACACATCATATCCATCCTATGGACGGTAGTGGTTAATTTATTGTGCACGTCATAGCCATCCTGTGGACTAGCGCAAAAGTATATGGATACACAATAGGCCTAGGAATTAGGCTCCAAAATGGTTACCAGGAGAACATCCAGATTAATATCTATAGTCGAATTCTCAGCTGCAGGCAAATTTATATTTTTTTTAATATGTCTCGTATTTTATTTACGTTAATTACAAACTTTGATATATTCAATAGGTTATTACATTTTTTTTCTATATTCCTCAATAAGTGGCGAAGATGTATGGTAGATGAAGAGAACTGAAACTAGTGGTTGAAAGAGGTATGTGTGTGTACTCATCTATTTGTGGTTGCAGGGGTCGATTCACAGCTCCTGGCTCCGCCTCTTCGCTGATTGCTACTAGGTCCTCTCTCTCCCTGCTCCATGAGCTTTATCATATCTCGTTTTAAAGCAATGTATGGTTCCTGCGTCTGCTACATGTGTGTGTGTGTGTGTGTGTGTACTCACCTATTTGCGGTTGCAGGGGTCGATTCACAGCTCCTGGCCCCGCCTCTTCGCTGATTGCTACTAGGTCCTCTCTCTCCCTGCCCCATGAGCTCTATCATACCTCGCCTTAAAACTATGTATGGTTCCCGCCTCCACTACGTCACTTTCTAGGCTATTCCACGGCCTGACTACTCTATGACTGAAGAAATACTTCCTAACATCCCTTTGATTCATCTGAGTCTTCAACTTCCAATTGTGACCTCTTGTGTCTGTGTCCCTTCTCTGGAACTTCCCGTCTTTGTCCACCTTGTCTATTCCGCGCAGTATTTTATATGTCGTTATCATGTCTCCACTGACCCTCCTGTCCTCCAGTGTCGTCAGGCCGATTTCCCTCAACCTTTCTTCGTAGGACAATCCCCCTAGCTCTGGGACTAGTCTTGTTGCAAACCTTTGCACTTTCTCTAATTTCTTGACGTGCTTGACTAGGTGTGGATTCCAAACTGGTGCTGCATACTCCAGTATGGGCCTGACGTAAATGGTATACAGAGTCTTGAACGAATCCTTACTGAGGTATCGGAACGCTATCCGTAGGTTTGCCAGGCGCCCGTATGCTGCAGCAGTTATCTGATTGATGTGCGCCTCAGGAGATATGCTCGGTGTTATACTCACCCCCAGATCTTTTTCCTTGAGTGAGGTTTGCAGTCTTTGGCCATCTAAACTATATTGTGTCTGCGGTCTTCTTTGCCCTTCCCCAATCTTCATGACTTTGCATTTGGCAGGGTTAAATTCAAGGAGCCAGTTGCTGGGCCAGGCTTGTAGCCTGTCCAGGTCTCTTTGTAGTCCTGCCTGATCCTCATCCGATTTGATTCTTCTCATTAACTTCGCATCATCTGCAAACAAGGACACTTCTGAGTCTATCCCTTCCGTTATGTCGTTCACATATACCAAGAACAGCACAGGTCCTAGGACTGACCCCCTGTGGAACCCCGCTTGTCACAGGCGCCCACTCTGACACCTCGTCGCGTACCATGACTCGTTGTTGCCTCCCTGTCAGATATTCTCTGATCCATTGCAGTGCCTTTCCTGTTATGTGTGCCTGATCCTCTAGGTTTTGCAGTAACCTCTTGTGAGGAACTGTGTCGAAGGCCTTCTTGCAGTCCAAAAATATGCAGTCGATCCACCCCTCTCTCTCTTGTCTTACTTCTGTCACCTTGTCATAAAACTCTAGTAGGTTTGTGACACAGGATTTTTCTTCCCTGAAACCATGCTGGTTGTCAATTATACACTTGTTTCTTTCCAGGTGCCCCACCACTCTCCTCCTGATGATCTTCTCCATGACCTTGCATACTATACACGTTAGTGATACAGGTCTGTAGTTTAGTGCCTCATGTCTGTCTCCCTTTTTAAAAATTGGGACTACATTTGCCATTTTCCATACCTCAGGGAGTTGCCCAGTTTCAAATGATGTGTTGAAAATCTTTGGTAATGGCTCACACAATATCTCTGCTCCCTCTTTAAGGACCCATGGAGAGATGTTGTCTGGTCCCACCGCCTTTGAGGTGTCAAGTTCGCATAGCAGCTTCTTCACCTCATCCTTGGTTATATGTACCTCATCCAGCACTTGCTGGTGTGCCCCCCTGTTCTGATTTCCTGGAGTCCTACTGGTTTCCACTGTAAATACCTCTTTAAATCTTGTGTTGAGCTCCTGACATACCTCTTGGTCGTTTCTTGTGAATTCCCCATCACCCTTCCTCAGTCTGATTACCTGGTCCTTGACTGTGGCTGTACAACAGCTTCGGGTCAGTCTTTACTTTTGATGCTATGTCATTTTCATATTGCCTCTGAGCCTCCCTTCTTATCTGTGCATATTCGTTTCTGGCTCTTCGGCTAATTTCTTTATTTTCCTGAGTTCTCTGTCTTCTGTACCTTTTCCATTCTCTAGTACACCTAGTTTTTGCCTCCCTACACCTTTGGGTGAACCAAGGACTCGTTCTGTTCTTCCCATTATTTCTGTTTCCCTTGGGAACAAACCTCTTCTCTGCCTCCTTGCATTTTGTTGCTACATAGTCCATCATTTCTTGTACTGGTTTTCCTGTCAGTTCCCTCTCCCACTGAATGTCTTGAAGGAAGTTCCTCATGCCTGAGTAGTTCCCCCTTTTGTAATTTGGTTTTTCCCACCCTATTCCTGCTACTCTCTCCACTTGGAGCTCAACTATGTAGTCGAAGCACAGAACCACATGATCACTAGCTCCCAGGGGCCTTTCATACATGATTCCCTCGATGTCCGAACTACTCATGGTGAATATAAGGTCCAGCCTTGCTGGTTCATCCTCTCCTCTCTCACTGGTAGTGTCTCTAACATGTTGATGCATGAGATTTTCCAGTACCACATCCATCATCTTGGCTCTCCATGTTTCGGGACCCAAATGGGGCTCCAGGTTTTCCCAGTCAATCTCCTTGTGATTGAAATCACACATAACTAGTAACTTTGCTCCCCCCATGTGTGCTCTCCTGGCCACCTCGGCTAGTGTGTCGATCATTGCTCTGTTGCTCTCATCGTATTCTTCTCTTGGCCTCCTGCAGTTCTGTGGTGGGTTGTACATTACTGCAATTATCACCTTATGTCCCTCAGACTGGATTGTTCCTACTAAGTAGTCCCTTTCGCCCGTGCCATCCATTCCTTCCATTTTCTCAAAACCCCACTGGTTTTTAATGAGCAGTGCAACTCCTCCTCCCCCTCTCATCCCTCTGTCTTTCCTGAGGATTTGATATCCGGATGGAAAGATTGAATCTGTTATTATTCTGGTGAGTTTTGTTCCTGTGAATGCTATTATGTCTGGGGATGTCTCTTTGATTCTTTCGTGCCACTCCTCATACTTGTTTGTTATTCCATCTGCATTTGTATACCACACCTTCAACTTCTTTTCTAAGACTGTGGTCTGGGAGGTATATTGGGGTTGGGGAAGTGGGAGACCTGGTAAGGAACTATGGGTTGTTGCTGTGGGGGTGGAGTTTGTAATGTAGTGGGTGGGGGCATTGGATGTGGCATGGGTGTTTTGATTTAGAGTGTTTGGTTGCACTGGGGTTGACCTGGTTGGGAGGCTTCTATAGGAAGATGTGAGGGAGGCTGTATTTGATCTTCTTCCTGGGTCTGGGATCTCCTGTCTGTCTTCTCCATCCCCTCTCTTTCCTCCTTTCGCCTTTGTACCATCTCTCTCAGTTTCTGCCTTTCTTCTCGTGTTCTGTCGCGGTCGAGATACACCTTCCTGTATGCCGGCATGTCCCTTAATCGTGCTTTCTCCTGCAGGATCCTGTGTGTGTGTGTGTGTGTGTGTGTGTGTGTGTGTGTGTGTGTGTGTGTGTGTGTGTGTGTGTGTGTGTGTGTGTGTGTGTGTGTGTGTGTGTGAATAGATGCCTGTATCCATGGAGGAGCTTAAGAAAAGTGTTCATAAAAGTTTGGCAAAACTGAATGTCGGTGTTTAGTGAGGGCGTCTGATGGGAGTTCATTACCCCGATGATCACCGGGCAATCTGAAGAAAAAGAAGAAGAAGAAGAAGAAGAAGAAGAAGAAGAAGAAGAAGAAGAAGAAGAAGAAGAAGAAGAAGAAGAAGAAGAAGAAGAAGAAGAAGAAGAAGAAAAGGAGGAATAAAGACAACTGTCATAAATTGGGTGTAGCTGTGACAGTAAGTGGCTGCCGATGATAGAGTGCTCTTGAGAAAGTCGGGGAAGAAGTTACACAAGTTCGTGAAAGAATTTGTGAGGTTGTAGAATTAGGGTTTTGAAAGCGAACACAGAAAAAGAGCGAAGTGATGATGATTGGAATTAAACAGTACGAGGAAAAGTGTATGTACCTGGAAGTGTAGACACCAACACCATATTACATATGGATTAATTATAACAATACTACAGATGGATCAATAAGAACAGTATTACAATGGATCAATTACAACAGTATTACAGATGGATCAATAATGGCAGTATTACAGATGGATCAATTACAACGGTATTACAGATGGATCAATGAAGAATGAAATAACAGATACGAGGATCAGAATAGCAGGAATGTTATTGGTCTCTGAGCAAATACAAAAATCTCACCATTGGATGCAAATAAGGAACTTCATCGGAGAATAAGTTAGCATTGCAAAGGAAGAAAGAAATTAGCTTAGTAACTCAACTGGCTGAGAATGACTTGCAACATGGCGGTACAGATTTCGGTTTATCTCCAACACAACACAACACAAGTGCTCCGGGGGTCAACGGCCCCCTCGGCCTGGGCCCTGACCAGCGTGATGCACCAACAATTCTCCTAGTACCTGCTGGCCGTGTATACCTAATAGTAAATAGGTACTAAAGGGTACGTATTTACCTCATTACCTCAGTGGTAATGATTCGTGAGAGCTGGCTATGTTGCGGAAGTAATGTATAATCAGTCCCTTGTGTTTTAAAAGTGGTGGGCAGACACCTAAATCCTCATCTTATGATGTGGTATTTATTTTTTTTAAGGGTGGACTGATAAACCAGGAGAAGGCTTCAGTCAGATGGCCAGAATCTCTACGGAGTTATCATAGATTAGATCTTGAGTGTTTGGAAAACTTCCCATATGTCAGAAAATCTAACTACCACCATCAGTTTTGCTGATGGTTGTAGTTAGACACACACACACACACACACACACACACACACACACACACACACACACACACACACACACACACACACACACACACACACACACACACACACGCTGTTCTTCAGACTGAGGACACCGCGAGAGACGTTAAGACTTTTACCCACCGCTCATATGAAATAGAGTGTTGATGGTGTACTTGGGAAGGACACCTCTATCTCTCCTCCATCTCCTACACAAACAAACATGGATGGCAGGGGTGTCTCTGTTTTCTAGGGCCCTCCTGCCTTCTCTCCACGGAGTTCCTGGTTTCTCTAACCTCCTCTATTTCCCTTTTCTTCTCTCCACCTTCCTCTACCTCTCCCATTTTACCCGTCTCCGTAATCCTGGAAGAACTAGACAGTTCTTCTCAGGAGACATCCTCAGCTGGGACTCCCAAGTCCTCTGTTATCTGTCTTTTGTCATGTATTCTCCTATACCTCCCTCATTTTCCTACACTTCCTTCACCTAACACTTCCCACCTCCCTCAGAACAGTTTCAAGAACGTCTCACACGTTCCACCTCCCCCAGCGCCGCTCCAGACACGCCCTCTTCTCCTGGGCCATCTGGTCCCGACATTCCCCTGAGACCCGGAAGGTCCTAAGTCCCAGTAAACTGTCCATTGGAGATTAATTATCCTTCCCCCTACCCTATCAGAAACGTTCTACACGTTCTGATGGCCCCAGAACGTCCCATACGATCCGTGCCTCAGAACCCCAAGAATGTTCAAATACTCCAAAAGTAATTCATGGAAAGTTTCCAATACCCTTTGAATAATTCTAGGGACGTTCCAGCCCCCTAAGAATCATAGCAAAAGTGTTCCAGTGCTAGAGAAGAAACCATAGGGGTTTTAATGCCCTCTGGACCATTTTAGGGAGGTTTTCATACCCTCAGGTCATCTTAGGGAGGTTCTAATGCCACCAGGAACATTTTAAGAAGATTCGAATGCGATCAAGGGTCATCCCAAGAGGTTCTCATACCATAAGAACCATCCTAGGAAAGTTCTCGTGCTATTAAGATCATCTTAGGAAGGTTTTAATGTTATTAGAACCATCCCAGGGAGGTTCTAGTGCTATTAAAACCATCCCAGGGAGGTTCTAGTGTTAATAAAATCATCCTAGGGAGGTTCTAATGTTATTATAACTATCCTAGAAAGGCTTTAATAGAACCATCCTCGGGGGTACCCATGCCATCAGTACCATCCTAGGGAGATTCTAATGCCATTAAGACCAACAGAGGGGAGATGCCATCACCCCTTCCCCCGGGGAATTAAGAGGCGTCACTCGCTGTACACAAGAGTGACCTCGGTGGAAGCGTGACGATACACCGCGTGTCATGCATTATATCCTCCCTCGAGAACACCTAATTATCCTCCTCCTGCTATTCTCCCCTCTCTCTCCTACGTCTCTGTTTACTCCCTATTTTCCTCCATTGTGCTGGTACATCCTGGACCAGTTTCGAGCCCAGGATGCTCGAAACGTTGCCCAATTTCGTGTTAAACTTGTGGTGGGTGTGAACATCATGATGGCTCCTTCCTTGTAAACATGATGGAAAAGAGATGGAGAATCAAGGGAGGAGGAGGATAATAATGATGTTGATAATAATGATAATAATGATGATGATGTGGAGGAGGGAATATCAAGAGGGCAAAAAAAAGGAAGGGGAATGAAGGAGGGATAGATAAAGGTGAGCTACCATCTCATGGAACGGTATTTGCAGCAATTTGTGGAATAGGTGATGAGTTTTGATGCAAGGAAAGAGAAAGAGTGCTCTATTTCCTCGCATCAAGAGCCCATTACAAACATCAAGGTACCCTCTCATGAAAGGGGTTCATGAGATGCCCATTAATGTGACCTCATCCTATGTGATGGGATATGACAGGTAATCCATCCTATGTAATATATATATATATATATATATATATATATATATATATATATATAATATATATATATATATATATATATATATATATATATATATATATATATATATATATATATATATAAACGAAGGAGGTGAAGTCAGGATTTAGGAGAGACGAGATCGCAGTATTAAGGGATGCAACACAAGCCACCTTAGCTCCTGGTGTTTCCAAACAAACACTGGTCCAGCGTCTCCTGCACACACCACACACCAACACACAGTAATCACACAACTCTGCTACTGTGCCATTAAGTGGACGAGATGTAGTGGTGAGGTGTGGTAAGGAGGTGTGGAGAGCCGAGGGGCAAAGCAGTGTGAAAGAGAGATGGAGGTCAAGAAGGTAGAGAAAGAACCCTGTTCTTAATTCTTCACTACAACAACACAGGCAGGAGCAACACCGTGAAGCAAGAGTCTCAATGAATTAATTTTCTTAGGTTATCCTGGGTAATCTATACATATACTGCTATGTATGATAATTTATGTAACTGTATTTATGTGTACCTGTACCTGAATAAACTCACTTACAAGGGATAATATGCAGTAACTAATTTCCATCCGTCAAAATCTTAACGGAAATTAATTACTATTAATGTTAGGTAAATGGACGCAGGTGCAATTTATATCACATTTTATTGTGACAACGTTTTGCTCTCCAAGAATTGTCAGGTCATTACAAACATTACAATGACACAGCTCCTGGAGAGCGAAACGTTGCCACAATAAAATGCCACATTAAGTTGCATCTCTCTCCATTTACCTAACATTCTGTTGGTAGTGTTACCTTTGGTTTAGAAAGACACGTAAGCAAACACTGTAACATATTTATTAGAAAACGTTTCGGTCCTGGAACCTTGATCACTTCTAACCAATTTCGTGTTAAACTTGTGGTGGGTGTGAACATCATGATGGCTCCTTCCTTGTAAACATGATGGAAAAGAGATGGAGAATCAAGGGAGGAGGAGGATAATAATGGTTAGAAGTGATCAAAGTTCCAGGACCGAAACGTTTTCTAATAAATATGTTATAGTGTTTGCTTACGTGTCTTTCTAAACCAACTTGTCGGTATTTATTACCAAGGTTTATACCAGTGTTACCTTTATTACCAATAAATATTAAACCCCCTCGTAAAAACACCGAAGCTTCGTTATTTTTCCTCGTATTCGTTTCTGTTTTGGGTTTTCCAGCAGCTCAGGTTTTTAAGACTCATGCTCTGAAGTGGATTTTTTGTATCAAATGTCAAGCGAGAAAAATACTGAATATGGCCATAGTTAGACAGTCGAATTATGGTCTATGAATAACTAAGGTGAAATGAGGACTTGTCACTACTGAATAATAACTCACATGGAGACAAACACAGGAGGTTGGTTGATCTGTATATTTCTACTCCATTCTGGGGTCCTTTTTCATCTGCTGAAGAAGATCCCAGAAGGAGACCGAAATATAAAGATCAGTCGACCTTGTGTGTTTTTGTCTCCATGTGGGTTATTACTAAGCTTGAGATCTATGTTCAAACATGATGTGGTAAGCCTACCAGGCCAGAACATTGATTTGATTTCAGTATGCATCAAACAGGTATCTAGTGGAGCTGCAGTCATCCCAGTGAAAGAGAGAGAGACAGAGAGACAGAGAGGACAGCCAGAGAGTGAAAAAGCCGTAACTTTAATAATGAGATAGAGGAAGGAGTCACGTAGCAGCATGGATTGAACTGACCAGAGGGGCGCTTGAGCGGCATGCGTCGCATCATTGTGGAAACCTTTCTCCATCGGGAGCCAGAGACGGGTCATCGCAAGATTGGGACCCGTGCCAGGACTATGGTCTTGGCGAACATTATACATACGTAGCAGCATGGATCTCCCTGGTGAAACACATCCCTCACAGTCATAACTTCCTATCTTCTTCAGGAGCCACCATGATACTAGCACCTCGCTATTCCTTTCATCTCTCAGAGGAGGCCTCAGACACAGTCAAGTAATAGTAACTGGAGTTCTGCTGAAACGAAACCCTGAAAGTTGCCCTAGCTGAAGACTCCTTAACGAAATTCTCTACCCATATCGCATTACTGAAATCCTTCATCTCAGGCTGACTCATTTCATGACCTATGTACATATAAAACCCATCCTGTGTGATGTAACATAGCAGGGAAATATAGCCAGCTTTTACCCAGCTATATAACCATATATAATAAGACAGTATCACACTGATGTGTCCAGTTTTCTTAAAATAATAAGGATTCTCACCTCTTGGTAAAAAAAATATATTATATACCCATATACCTCAATTATTAGCTAAATATGTATATAAATCATTGTAAAAACAATTAAGGTATACTGGATTAAATAAAGTAATATAATTTAAGATAATTTTCTCATAAAATATAATTATGGAAGCAGTGTCGATTAACAGTTTGATAATATACGTATTTTAGGTAATAAACGAACCCTAAACATTTATTCTCACACGACTTTAAGCTCCAAGTAGAGCTTTATCGAGTCGATGACTTGATAAAGCTCTACACAGAGTCTCTAACAATGGAGTGATTCATAGAGAGAGTTAGCCTTAGGAGGTGATCCCACCTCCCCTCCCTCCCTAACCATCGTCACCCATCACATAACCAGTACATTGTGCAGGAGGAGAAACAAGGAGGCATTGATGGTGCTGAAGACGGAGGCAGAAGGTCTTGAAGGAACTCCCGGAAATACATCCAGAGCGATGGGTGTGTAGCAGACGTTAGAGACTCGCTAATGTGTTTGTATCTGGCAATTGCTGTACGCTTCTGAGAGGATATTAATTCAGTAACACGCCTGCTGCATCTTGCATACTGCTTGGTGTTTGGAGGAGAAATTGATGACTCAGGAGTCGTGGATAGAGTTGCCTTGAGAAGGTGGAGATTGACGGTTCAGGAAAATACACAAATGATCAAAGTAAAGGGAAAGTACGTGGTCAGCCCTATGGTCACTGTCTACTTAACTGTTCACGTATTGAGGAATACAGAGACAGACAGTGGCATGTTGTTACCTTATTAATAAGATACCAGATATATTAATCAAATTTCCTAAATTTGCTTGTAACAGATAAGTGAACTGTAGATATAAATCCAGATGTACACCTGTTAACCCTTCTGAGACCTAGTTCCTAGGCCTATTGTGTATCCATATACTCTTCCACTACCATCCATCAAATGGATATCAGGTACACAATAAACCAGCTACTTCGGTGGCTAAATCTAATCTTTTGTACATGTATGGTACACAGTACCGACACATGTCCAACATCTGGGTATCTTTATTTGTAGACGTTTCGCCAACCAGTGGTCTTATTGTATTGATAAAGCCACTGAATGGCGAAACGTCTACAAATAAAGATACCTAGATGTTGCATATGTGTCTAATTCTTCGTCAAAATCTAATCTAAAAATCTCTAAAATAAATCTAAGCTAATCTGATCTAACCAGATTTGAAATAAAGAGAAGAGCTAATTAATTTGCATAGGAATAAAGTAATAATAATAATAATAATAATAATAATAATAATAATAATAATAATAATAATAATAATAATAATAATAATAATAATAATAACAACAACAGAGCATTTCCCGCAATTAGGTCGGTTTTCCCCAGGATGCGACCCACACCAGTCGACTAACACCCAGGTACCTACTTACCGCTAGGTAAACAGGGACAGGACAATAGGTAGGTCGTAGGCTCATTAGCGAGGCGGTTCATTTGCAATAATTTCGCAATAGAACGCCGACTGGAGTGGAGAATAAGGATAATTAGTGTGAACGTGGGACAAATGGTTAACAGCTGCGAGAGACGGATAACAGCTGCGAGAGGCGGATAACAACTGCGAGAGGCGGATAACAACTGCGAGAGACGGGTAACAACTGCGAGAGGCGGATAACAACTGCGAGAGGCGGATAACAATTGCAAGAGACGGATAACAGCTGCGAGAGCCGGATAACAATTGCAAGAGACGGATAACAGCTGCGAGAGCCGGATAACAACTGCGAGAGCCGGATAACAACTGCGAGAGGCGGATAACAACTGCGAGAGGCGGATAACAACTGCGAGAGGCGGATAACAA
>NC_069456.1:18125661-18183161 GCF_026875155.1 Cherax quadricarinatus | reverse complement strand
ATATTATATATATATATATATATATATATATATATATATATATATATATATATATATATATATATATATATATATATATATATATATATATATATATATATATATATATATAATTAGGAATATGTAGGTATATTTGACGTTACCAGTCGAAGGAATGTATGCTCAGAATGTAACGTGTGCACCTCCATTGTGAGTGTGCACCTCCTATGTCAGTGTGCACCACCAGTGTGAATGTGCACCTCCATTGTGAGTGTGCACCTCCAGTGTCAGTGTGCACTTCCAGTGTGTGTGAGTGTGCACCTCCAGTGTGAGAGTGAACCTCCAGTGTGAGTGTGCACCTCCAGTGTGAGAGTGAACCTCCAGTGTGAGTGTGCACCTCCACTATAAGTGTGCACCTTCAGTATGAGTGCATTAAAACTCTCCACTTTCCCAGTGTTTTACCAGTGTGAGTGAGCACAGTGTGGAGGTGATGGATGTGAGGCTCATCCATCACCTCTACTTCCTGTAGTTCTACTGGATGACAGCCTCATCCTTCCACAGTGATGCCAGGAGCGGCTCCTGGCCTCACGGAAGGTGCTGGCCTCATAGAAGGTCCTGGCCTCACAGAAGGTCCTGGCCTCACAGGTGGTCCTGGCTTCATAGAAGATCCTGGCCTCGCAGAAGGTCCTGGCCTCACAAGAGGTCCTGGCTTCACAGAAGCTCTTGGCCTCATAGAAAGTCCTGGCTTTATAGAAGGCCCTGGCCTCATAGGAGGTCCTAGCCTCATAGAAGGTCTTGGCCTCATAGAAAGTCCTGGCCTCACAGAAGGTCTTGGCCTCCCAGGAGGTCCTGGCCGCGTAGAAGTTCCTAGTCTCACAGGAGATCCTGGCCTCACAAGAGGTTCTGGCTCCACAGGAGGTCCTGGTCTCACAGGAAGTTCTAACCTCACAGGAGGTCCTGGCCTCACTGAAGGTCCTGGCCTCACAAGAGGTTCTGGCCCCACGGGAGGTCCTAGCCTCACAGGAGGTCCTGATCTCACAGAAGGTTCTGGCCTCACAGGAGGTTCTAAATTCACAGGAGGTCCTGGCCACCTCACAGAAGGTCCTGGTCTCACAGAAGATCCTAACCTCACAGATGGTTCTAACCTTTCAGGAGGTCCTAGCCTCACAGAAGGTCCTGGCCTCACAGGAGGTTCTAACCTCACAGGAGGTCCTGGCTTCACAGGAGATCCTGCTCACGAGTCCTGACCTCGCAGGAGGTCCTGGTTTCTGAGGCCACGTGATTCCCTCAGGGGAAGTTCCTTGATGCTGCTGAGGGGCTCTTGATCCGAGGAATTAGCCCCCTAAATATAATAATAATAATAATAATAGGGGACTTGAATGCTAAAGTAGGAGAAACTTTTAGAGAGGGTGTGGTAGGTAAGTTTGGGGTGCCAGGTGTAAATGATAATGGGAGCCCTTTGATTGAACTTTGTATAGAAAGGGGTTTAGTTATAGGTAATACATATTTTAAGAAAAAGAGGATAAATAAGTATACACGATATGATGTAGGGCGAAATGACAGTAGTTTGTTGGATTATGTATTGGTAGATAAAAGACTGTTGAGTAGACTTCAGGATGTACATGTTTATAGAGGGGCCACAGATATATCAGATCACTTTCTAGTTGTAGCTACACTGAGAGTAAAAGGTAGATGGATACAAGGAGAATAGAAGCATCAGGGAAGAGAGAGGTGAAGGTTTATAAACTAAAAGAGGAGGCAGTTAGGGTAAGATATAAACAGCTATTGGAGGATAGATGGGCTAATGAGAGCATAGGCAATGGGGTCGAAGAGGTATGGGGTAGGTTTAAAAATGTAGTGTTAGAGTGTTCAGCAGAAGTTTGTGGTTACAGGAAAGTGGGTGCAGGAGGGAAGAGGAGCGATTGGTGGAATGATGATGTAAAGAGAGTAGTAAGGGAGAAAAAGTTAGCATATGAGAAGTTTTTAACAAAGTAGAAGTGATGCAAGGAGGGAAGAGTATATGGAGAAAAAGAGAGAGGTTAAGAGAGTGGTGAAGCAATGTAAAAAGAGAGCAAATGAGAGAGTGGGTGAGATGTTATCAACAAATTTTGTTGAAAATAAAAAAAGTTTTGGAGTGAGATTAACAAGTTAAGAAAGCCTAGAGAACAAATGGATTTGTCAGTTAAAAATAGGAGAGGAGAGTTATTAAATGGAGAGTTAGAGGTATTGGGAAGATGGAAGGAATATTTTGAGGAATTGTTAAATGTTGATGAAGATAGGGAAGCTGTGATTTCGTGTATAGGGCAAGGAGGAATAACATCTTGTAGGAGTGAGGAAGAGCCAGTTGTGAGTGTGGGGGAAGTTCGTGAGGCAGTAGGTAAAATGAAAGGGGTAAGGCAGCCGGGATTGATGGGATAAAGATAGAAATGTTAAAAGCAGGTGGGGATATAGTTTTGGAGTGGTTGGTGCAATTGTTTAATAAATGTATGGAAGAGGGTAAGGTACCTAGGGATTGGCAGAGAGCATGCATAGTTCCTTTGTATAAAGGCAAAGGGATAAAAGAGAGTGCAAAAATTATAGGGGGATAAGTTGTTGAGGTCCCGGGAAAAGTGAATGGTAGAGTTATAATGAAAAAATTTAAGGGAAAGAGGGAGAATGGGGATAGCAGTAAAACAAGGAGGCTTTGGGAAAAGGTTTAGGGGGTGTGTGGACCAGGGGGTTTTCAGTGAAACAAAAAGTGAACGTATTTAATAAGGCTAAAGAGGTTTTTTGGGCATTTATGGTTTGGAAAAGGCTATACAGGGTGGATGGGGGGGCAATGGGCGGGTTTTTAAGTGTTGGTGTAGGGGGGGGTTACTGAAACGTGAAGAGTTTTTACGGGATAGTGAGGCTCAATTTAGAGTATGTAGGAAAGGGGGTTTTTTTTTCCCCAGAAAAAGTAGGCCTTAACAAGGTGTGTGTGTCCCGTGGTTTTTAAAAATTATTTATAGGGGGGTTGAAAGAAATAAATCGGGGTTTTGGGCAAGAGGCGTGGAGTTAAAAGATAAAAGCACCACAAAGTGGGAGTTTGTCACAGCGGCTTTTTGTATGAACGTCCCTTTTGGGAATTCAAAGAGAAGTTGCAGAGATTGGGGGATAAATTTTTTGGTAGGGTGTAAAAGAAGAAAAAAAAAGGTGAAACAGGAAAGAGAAAGGGTTTTAGAGGAAAACAAAAAGATTAGGGGATAAAGATTGAATATCAGATTTGGGGGGAAGGAAAGGGAGGTGAAGATTCAGATATTTTGGGGGTGGACGGTCAGCGGATGGGCTAAAAGATGAGGTGATCATAGAAAATTTAGGGGAAAAAGATGAGTGGTGCCTTAGGGGTCGTGGGGAACAAAGAACTTTGTCCTTGGGGGCAAAGAGGGGAATGTAGGGTATATTTTTCCCGTCTTTTATGGGTGTAACGGGGGATGAAGTTGCAGCGAGGGGAAGGTGGAGGCAGGGAGATGTCCGTCTGAGGGGGAATTGTGGGGGTTTAAAATAATGCAGAGAAATTTGTAGTTTGGAAAATTAGGAGAGGGGGGCGGGAATTTCCAAAACGTTGTCCAGAGGCTGAGGGGGGGTTGTGAGGGGTTTGGAATGTAGAGAGAATGGGGCGAAACAGAATGACTTCAAAAGTGTTCAGTTTAGTGGAAGGAAGGCGGGGGGAGGGGCGGGCCCAGGAAGGGTTGGGGGAGGGGGTAAAGGAGGTTTTGGTGCGAGGGGTTTGGGACTTCCAGCAGGCATGCTTGAGCGTGTTTGATAGGAGTGAATGGAGACAAATGGTTTTAATACTTGACGTGCTGTTGGATGTGAGCAAAGAAACATTTATGAAGGGATTCAGGGAAACCGGCAGGCCGGACTTGAGTCCGGAGAGGGGAAGTACAGTGCCTGCACCTGAAGGAGGGGGGGTTAAATGTTGCGTTTAAAAACTGTAGTGTAAAGCACCCTTCTGGCAAGACAGTGATGGAGTGAAAAGATGGTGAAAGTTTTTCTTTTTTTGGGCCACCCTGCCTTGGTGGGAATCGGCCGGTGTGATAAAAAAAAAAAAAAAAAAAAAAAATAATAATAAAAATAATAAAATAATAATAATAATAATTATTATTATTATTATTATTATTATTATTATTATTATTATTATTATTATTATTATTTATTATTATTGCTGTTATTATTATTACTACTACTACTACTACTACCACTACTACTACTACTACTACTACTACTACTACTACTACTACTACTACTACTACTACTACTATCATTGTTAATTAGAGTGAAAGGAAAGCGCTAAAAACGAATGTAGCGTTGAGGTTAAACAGAAAAAGCTTGTGGTACAAGCATTCCAGTGGAAATAAGCCAGACAGTCTTATGTCAGTGGCTTCATTGGGTTATTTCAGGTACTAACCCTCCGGGTTAATAATCTAGAGAGAATTTGTTCTTCAAGCCAATGAGCTGCAGGGAATAGGTGTGACCTTGTAATGTGAGGGTAGGAGAGAGGGCCATCTTGAGCCCTGGCTTGGCCCTCCACGCCAGACCCCAAGTCAGTAGTGTGGCAGCCACCAACCCAGTCTGTACCCACCACCAGTGCTGTTCACATCCTGCCCAACCCTCTACACAAACTGTGAGACTCTGTCATCTCTCTACGGGAAAAGTAGAGTTGTTGACTTGCTGTAGACAACATGTGGGGTATTCTGCCTGTGTTTGTAGCCTTGTGTGTAGTGGGTGTATCTCCCCAGCCTAGTGAGAGTGGCAAGGAAGCACTACACTGGTGCAGTACTATGTGTATGTGTAGGTATGAAACCCAGGTGGCAGTACGGTGTTTCGAACCTTCTGAGATGTACGAGTTTTTGGGAATCAGCAAGAAAATAGCGATGAAAATGGCGAAGCACAATTGGACTCTCGATGCAAAAGTTTACTGGTGTAAGGACTTGTGTCTCTGTCATAGTGACAATAATCGTGAATTTCAGTGTGTCGAGGAAGATGATATCACCTATCTCATCACAGATTACATCGGCGACATGTACTTCTATCACACCGTTCAGCAGCTAGTGGAAGAAGAACGGCACATGGAAGAACGTACCGTGACGCGGGAAGAGACAGAGGCCGCTGAAAACAGGAGATCAGAGAGAAAGAAGAAGAAGAAGGATCAGAAACCCAGAAAGAACGTAAGAACAACAGAGGCTCCAGCACCAGAGCCAGAACCTGAACCCACCTTAAAACAGGTGTCACTTCCAACCACCACTTCCACCACTACTACTACTACCACCACCACACCTTCCACCACTATCACGACCACCCTCACAACCACTCCCTCTCAGCCTGTCCAGCTTCCAAGTCGCATGAACGACCCAGCGATAGAACAACCGGAGGCCGGAGAGGCGGAGCTCTTACCGAAGCAAGAAGCGGTGGCTGCTAGTCCAGCAGTGACAGCCATGCAGCCTCCAACACGCCGACAGCCTTTCCCCCCAACAGCCACGGCCTACATCCCCCACGCCTCCACACGGGAAGTGATCACCACGCCCCCCAAAGTCTCGGCAGTGCTGGAAGTGCCCGTGGAGAGGAAGACAGTAGCGTCAGAAGTGTCGCAAGACCTGACCGAGCTGGGAAGTACCGTGTTGGAGATCAGAAACGATGTGGTGCTCAACCAACGTATCCTCTTCGTCACAGTCGTCATCGCAAGCATCGCAATGTTGGGGTAAGTGACGTACAGGCATCGCAATGCTATTATAAGCGACATACAGGCATCGTAGTGCTAGGATAAGCGACGTACAGGCATTGCAGTGTTAGGGTAAGTGACGTACAGGCATCACAATGCTAGAAGAATCGTCGTACAGGCATCGCAATACTAGGATAATCGATGTAAAAACATTACAGTGCTAAAATACAACACAAATTCCAGCACGATAATCATTATTAACGATCTTGACAGACGTTCCCAGTAAAGGATTATATTCCATTTCTCTCAGAAGTAAAGATCAAATGACCGGGTTTTTATGGCCTTCAAAAGGAAGCTCTAAACCCGTAAGTTTTTGTTAAGTCAGTGACGTCAGCAGACAAGTGATAGTCGCAACGATATTATCTGCATGAGGATGGAAGGCTTCATTTTGCGAGGTTTTACTCACAGCGAGGCTATAATATACGAGGTTTCACCCACAGTGAGTCCTTATTAAGGGATTTATAAAGCCCACTGTGGATAAAGCCTAGTATAATAAAGTCCCACTGTTGGTGAAACCTCTTAAAATAAAACCCCTGGGGATGAAACCTCGTAAAATAAACCTATGGATTAAACCTCGTAAAAATAAACCTTATAAGGGTGAAACCTCATAAAAATAAACCTGTGTATGAAGCCTCATTAAAATAAATAACTTTATACTACTTCTTTGTCTTCTGTCTCTTTATCCATCTTCTTGATATGTTCCTATTACTGTGTTAACTTGTCCTATCTCTCCATTCTCTTCTACGATATTTTAACTCTGCACGTCCCCCAATTTTCCTTTATTCTCCGTCATTCCAGACCTCATTTATCAGTCATATCCCTTACTTTGACTTTTTGGGGAGTTTTCTTAGGTATGTTACACATAAGTTACTATGTATGATAATTGTACTTATGTGTACCTCTGCCTAAATATACTTACTTATAATATCTTGGCTGGGGTCCACAGGCAAATATTTTGGGGTGGGAAGCGTTGAGGTCTCCCTGTAAGACTGACTTCCATGATTGTACTCGTGTGTGTGTGTGTGTACTCACCTATTTGTGGTTGCAGGGGTCGATTCACAGCTCCTGGCCCCGCCTCTTCGCTGATTGCTACTAGGTCCTCTCTCTCCCTGCCTCATGAGCTTTATCATACCTCGCCTTAAAACTATGTATGGTTCCCGCCTCCACTACGTCACTTTCTAGGCTATTCCACGGCCTGACTACTCTATGACTGAAGAAATACTTCCTAACATCCCTTTGATTCATCTGAGTCTTCAACTTCCAATTGTGACCTCTTGTTTCTGTGTCCCATCTCTGGAACATCCAGTCTTTGTCCACCTTGTCTATTCTGTGCAGTATTTCATATGTCGTTATCATGTCTCCCCTGACCCTCCTGTCCTCCAGTGTCGTCAGGCCGATTTCCCTCAACCTTTCTTCGTAGGACAATCCCCGTAGCTCTGGGACTAGTCTTGTTGCAAACCTTTGCACTTTCTCTAATTTCTTGACGTGCTTGACTAGGTGTGGATTCCAAACTGGTGCTGCATACTCCAGTATGGGCCTGACGTAAATGGTATATGGAGTCTTAAACGAATCCTTACTGAGGTATCGGAACGCTATCCGTAGGTTTGCCAGGCGCCCGTATGCTGCAGCAGTTATCTGATTGATGTGCGCCTCAGGAGATATATGCTCGGTGTTATACTCACCCCCAGATCTTTTCCTTGAGTGAGGTTTGCAGTCTTTTTGGGCCCTCTAAACTATATTGTGTCTGCGGTCTTCTTTGCCCTTCCCCAATCTTCATGACTTTGCATTTGGCAGGGTTAAATTCAAGGAGCCAGTTGCTGGACCAGGCTTGTAGCCTGTCCAGGTCTCTTTGTAGTCCTGCCTGATCCTCATCCGATTTGATTCTTCTCATTAACTTCGCATCATCTGCAAACCAAGGACACTTCTGAGTCTATCCCTTCCGTTATGTCGTTCACATATACCAAGAACAGCACAGGTCCTAGGACTGACCCCTGTGGAACCCCGCTTGTCACAGGCGCCCACTCTAACACCTCGTCACGTACCATGACTCGTTGTTGCCTCCCTGTCAGGTATTCTCTGATCCATTGCAGTGCCTTTCCTGTTATGTTTTGCCTGATCCTCTAGCTTTTGCAGTAACCTCTTGTGAGGAACTGTGTCGAAGGCCTTCTTGCAGTCCAAAAAAAATGCAGTCGATCCACCCCTCTCTCTCTTGTCTTACTTCTGTCACCTTGTCATAAAACTCTAGTAGGTTTGTGACACAGGATTTTCCTTCCCTGAAACCGTGCTGGTTGTCAATTATACACTTGTTTCTTTCCAGGTGCTCCACCACTCTCCTCCTGATGATCTTCTCCATGACCTTGCATACTATACATGTTAATGATACAGGTCTGTAGTTTAGTGCCTCATGTCTGTCTCCCTTTTTAAAAACTGGGACTACATTTGCCATTTTCCATACCTCAGGGAGTTGCCCAGTTTCAAATGATGTGTTGAAGATCTTTGTTAATGGCTAACACAATATCTCTGCTCCCTCTTTAAGGACCCACGGAAAGATGTTGTCTGGTCCCACCGCCTTTGAGGTGTCAAGTTCGCATAGCAGCTTCTTCACCTCCTCCTTGGTTATATGTACCTCATCCAGCACTTGCTGGTGTGCCCCCCTGCTCTGATTTCCTGGAGTCCTATTGGTTTCCACTGTAAATACCTCTTTAAATCTTGTGTTGAGCTCCTGACATACCTCTTGGTCGTTTCTTGTGAATTCCCCATCACCCTTCCTCAGTCTGATTACCTGGTCCTTGACTGTTGTTTTCCTCCTGATGTGGCTGTACAACAGCTTCGGGTCAGTCTTTACTTTTGATGCTATGTCATTTTCATATTGTCTCTGAGCCTCCCTTCTTATCTGTGCATATTCGTTTCTGGCTCTTCGGCTAATTTCTTTATTTTCCTGAGTTCTCTGTCTTCTGTACCTTTTCCATTCTCTAGTACACCTAGTTTTTGCCTCCCTACACCTTTGGGTGAACCAAGGACTCGTTCTGTTCTTCCCATTATTTCTGTCTCCTCTGTGTGTGTGTGTGTGTGTGTGTGTGTGTGTGTGTGTGTGTGTGTGTGTGTGTGTGTGTGTGTGTGTGTGTGTGTGTGTGACGTACAGTAACTGCATGCACTTGGAACTGACTAGGGTGCAGAAGGGTGTGCAGAATGTTGAGGTACTTCCACTGTTGGGTAGCATTGAAAATTGGGTTGGGCAAATGTTTTGTTAGTGGGATGAATTGTAAAGGACCTGCCTAGTATGGGCCAACAGGCCTCCTGCAGTGCTCCTCCTTTCTTATGTTCTTGTGTTCTTATGTTCTTATGTCTACTTAGGAGTACATGTTGCGGAATTAGTTTGGAACTAAATTTTGGCCGTATGTGGCTGGTATACAGTGTATCCGTATCCATCCTGTGGAGGGTAGTGGCTAGTTTACTGTGCACCTCATATCCATCCTGTGGATGGTAATGACCCGTTTATTGCGCACATCATATCCATCCTGTGGAGGGTAGTGGCTAGCTTATTATGCACATCATGCCCATCCTGTGAATGGTAATGCAAAACCCTACGACCATGAAGTATCCTGGAACTACCTCTTACTGGAATAACAACTCCACTGTATAATCCTCATGAGTTTGCCAGTGTCAAGTACCTCAGTAATCTAGAGTGATGGTTCATTCTCGTCACCACTGTCTACTTAGAAGGTCTGTCTAGGTTGGAGATTTCGTAAGTGGGTTCCAAGAGGCACTTTATTGCTGAAGTGTTTAATGGTAAGTTGCCTGATGGTGATCCTCATTTGGACTAGTCATTAAGTTGCTTGTTATTAATATAAGTACATGGTGTGTTGTTGTTGTTGGTGTAGTTGGCACTGAAGTGGTTTAAGTGGCAATGGAGTGGTTTCTTGGTGTTTTTGGATTGTGAGGTTCTCAGTGGTGTTCTCTAAGGTGGCTTCCCCATTTTTCTCTTATTTGCGACTCCATGATCAGGAGACGTATTCTCTCTCTCTCTCTCTCTCTCTCTCTCTCTCTCTCTCTCTCTCTCTCTCTCTCTCTCTCTCTCTCTCTCTCTCTCTCCTCTCTCTCTCTCTCTCTCTCTCTCTCTCTCTCTCTCTCTCTCTCTCTCTCTCTCTCTCTCTCTCTCTCTCTTTCTCTCTCTCTAGTGTGATGCTCTTCACTTTCTTTAGGATTTCAGTAATATTCTGAGAATTTTCTGTTGCGTGTTTCCTGAGTTTCTTAGAAGATAAGTGTCTCAGTTGTCTTTAAGACGGAGAAAGTGACTCCTTGTACCATTGAGAAATACAACTGAGAGATATGAGAGACACCGCTGTTAGGAAGCTAAGGAAGGTTTCCACTTGATTACCTGTAGTGGCTTCCGGAGGTTACTTCCCTCTCTGCACTGTCCCAAACTAGGCCTCCTGGTTGCTGGCCTGATCGATCAAACTGTTTGTGCCCGCCTCCTGCAGTCCAGCGTGTGCACCACAACCCGGCTGATCAGGAACTGTTGTGAAGAATTTGTCCAGTTCCCTCTTGTTGATAGCTAGAGGTTTGTTGGTGAGTCCCTTTATGCATGAAGGGAGAGTGTTGAAGATTCGTGGTCCCTTCACACTTATTGAGTTATTTCTCAGTGTATTCATCGTTCTTTTGCCTTTCACTGGAGGTATCCTGCACCGTCTTCAAGCCTCATCTGTTTATAAGCAGGTGTGCAGGTTCGGTACCAATCCCTCCAGTATCTTCCAGGTGTAGATTATGATGTATCTTTCTCGCCTACGTTCTAAGAAGTACAGTTCTACGGACTTCAAAACATTCCCAGTAATAGAGGTACTGGACTGAGTTTATACAGGTCTTCTGCTTCTCTCTCCTTAACCCACACATCTAGATATGTAATAGTTCTTAATGAATAGAGATTTGGAAAGTTCTTCCCAGCAGATAGCCTCAATGTGGACTCTACTGTACTCTGCTGTCTGTCTTTCCCAAGTACTAACTACAGTTACAGTGATCAAGATTACTTCGCCTTGTGATAATAAAGGTTGAGTCTTGGACCCTGTTTCCGTCTTGTTTAAAGAGTCTGCTCGTACCTGTTGGTGAAACTGTGTGTGTTTTGTTTCGAGACCATCTTTATTTACTTAGTTCCATGTGCTGCCTGGGTGTTTCCTGAAGGGGTGTGTGTCCTGCTGGTGCGGCAGTGTGGGCGAGGAAGAACTTGTGGCTCGCAGTAATAAACTGAATGAAGGATGTGTCGCAGCATGAAAGAAAAACAGTCAACGGAGACTGTGGAGGCTTCAATTCCATCATCCGCCTCTCACCTCACCCCTCATCTCCCCTACCCATCCCATTCATCCTCCCCACTCACCCCATTCACCACCTCGTGGGCTAACCCATCATTACCCGCACCTGTATATTTCCCTTCACTCTTTTAAATTACAAGAATATTGGCAACGCGCACTTACACATGTACGTTACAAGAGCTTAATTTTAAGAAATTGTAACCATTCTAATGCAAAAAAAAAAAAAAAACAGTGTTTTGGGTAATCTGAGTTAAGATGGCAGGTAAATCTGTTTCACAAACACGTAAGATGGCAGGTAAATCTGTTTCACAAACACGTAAGATGGCAGGTAAATCTGTTTCACAAACACGTAAGATGGCAGGTAAATCTGTTTCACAAACACGTAAGATGGCAGGTAAATCTGTTTCACAAACACGTAAGATGGCAGGTAAATCTGTTTCACAAACACGTAAGATGACAGGTAAATCTGTTTCTCAAACACGTAAGATGGCAGGTAAATCTGTTTCACAAACACGTAAGATGGCAGGTAAATCTGTTTCTCAAACACGTAAGATGGCAGGTAAATCTGTTTCACAAACACGTAAGATGGCAGGTAAATCTGTTTCACAAACACGTAAGATGGCAGGTAAATCTGTTTCACAAACACGTAAGATGGCAGGTAAATCTGTTTCACAAACACGTAAGATGGCAGGTAAATCTGTTTCACAAACACGTAAGATGGCAGGTAAATCTGTTTCACAAACACGTAAGATGGCAGGTAAATCTGTTTCTCAAACACGTAAGATGGCAGGTAAATCTTTCTCACAAACACGTAAGATGGCAGGTAAATCTTTCTCACAAACACGTAAGATGGCAGGTAAATCTTTCTCACAAACACGTAAGATGGCAGGTAAATCTGTTTCACAAACACGTAAGATGGCAGGTAAATCTGTTTCTCAAACTCGAAAAATGGCAGGTAAATCTGTTTCACAAACACGAAAGATGGCAGGTAAATCTGTTTCTCAAACACGAAAAATGGCAGGTAAATCTTTCTCACAAACACGTAAGATGACAGGTAAATCTCACAACTATCTACTTATATTCAGAACACACATACCTTTGCAACAGTTCTCCAGAGATATTTTCTTGCCAGCCAGCAACACCTGATCTAAGACCAGTTCGTGGGATAAATAATCCCCAGAATCACTAATAGACTTGATAAATGTAATAGATTTAACGCATACGACGTATCAGACACATAATAACTAATGAGGGACGTGTTCAGAAGCCCGCGGGATGACCAGGTTGAGGAGTACTCACTTCTCTTAGAGGTTGTCCTGTAGGATTAGAGTAAGTACTGTATATGATATTTTAACCCACACTGTCCAGCCAGGTTGTCATCCAGTGCGATACATATGTGTGCCCATAACATTCATGTGTCCTTGAATCCATTGTTATGGTTTGAGATGCATCCGCAAACGCTTAGGACCCATTATTATGGGCACGTTTAGGTCCCGAGAGCGAAACGTTTCCGTCATAAAATGTTCTGTGTGCTCTTGTATCATTAAGAACCTGTTGGTACTGTAACCAGATTTTCCCCAAAAAACTAGTTAGAACGGTTGTGTCTACCTGGAGGGTATTCCACGGGGCAACTCCCCCGTGGCCCAGTTCTTGACCAGGCCTTCAGAGGGGGAGTAACGCCCATGTTTGTGACATGGGTTACCACTGATATCTTATGCTTTGCCTCAGAGAATTTCCCCTACTATTTGTTGCTGTCATGCAACATTGCATAGCTCCTGACGACGCACGAGCTTGTGAAAGATCTCGAGCTAAAGACTTCCATCCCCTTGTGGCTTGTTCTGCCACAAGGACAGAACAATATATTATATATAATATATATATATATATATATATATATATATATATAATATATATATATATATATATATAATATATATATATATATATACGTATACTAGGTAGTAGGCTGGTAGACAGCAACCACCCAGGGAGGTACTACTGTCCTGCCAAGTGAGTGTAAAACGAAAGCCTGTAATTGTTTTACATGATGGTAGGATTGCTGGTGTCTTTTGTCTGTCTCATAAACATGCAAGATTTCAGGTATGTCTTGCTACTTCTACTTACACTTAGGTCACACTACACATACATGTACAAGCATATATATACACACCCCTCTGGGTTTTCTGCTATTTTCTTTCTAGTTCTTGTTCTTGTTTAATTCCTCTTATCTCCATGGGGAAGTGGAACAGAATTCCTCCTCCGTAAGCCATGCGTGTTGCAAGAGGCGACTGAAATGCCGGGAGCAAAGGCTAGTAACCCCTTCTCCTGTATATATTACTAAATGTAAAAGGAGAAACTTTCGTTTTTTCCTTTTGGGCCACCCCGCCTCGGTGGGATACTGCCGGTGTGTTGAAAGAAAAGATATAATATATATATATATATATATATAATATATATATATATATATATAATATATATATATAATATATATATATATATATATATAATATATATATGTCGTGCCGAATATGTAAAACTGGTCAATTAGCAAGAACTCATTTAAAATTAAGTCCTTTCAAAAATTTCTCTTATACGTTTAATGATATATTTTTTTCATTAACGTTAATGTAAAAATTTTTAATTTTGCTCTAAAAGAATCTTAGAAAACTTACCTAACCTTATTATAACAAGAACAATTTATTTTAGCCTAACCCAACTAAATATATTTTAGATTTTTTACAATAATTTAATACTAAACAAACACAGTGAAATATATTTTTTCGTTAGGTTTCAGAATGATTTTGGCGAAATTATTGCATACACAAATTTTCACTTGTCCTATATGGCAAGATGAAACGTTGCTATTTAAGCCAAGATCGCAAGTTTCTGCCTATTCGGCACGACATATATATATATATATATATATATAATATATATATATATATATATATATATATATAATTGACATGAAGAAAACATACACTTTGCCTTAAGTTATAACAGATTAACAAAAAAAACAAAGAGAGAGAGAGAGAGAGAGAGAGAGAGAGAGAGCTACATACTCGCTCAACACACTCGTTGTACTCCCCCAACTCTCCCTCTCACGCCCTTCATAGAGTTTTTTCGTATGCTTTTCTTTGTTAGCTGTTTTTTGTGTATACTGGTGTGTGTGTGTGTGTGTGTGTGTGTGTGTGTGTGTGTGTGTGTGTGTGTGGTGTGTGTGTTTCACCCCAACCTCTCTCAACTTTGTTGACATAAGAAAACCTCTTATCAGAGCCACGAAGAAGGATCAGCCGTGTTTACTGCCGTGGGGAGAGGCATTCTTCCCTTGGCACTCACCCTCACAGTGCCAGTGGAAGGCTGGGAGTGCCGCAGGTCCTATTACAGTGCCCAGAGTGGAATGGTGCTACTGGTGGCACTATCCCATCTCAATGCCTCCTGGTTGTTACCTTTAAGTGGTCAGTGTCCATGGACTGGTCTCGGACCATTCTTATTTTATCACAATCTATCTTGTTTACCTACATCATTACAGTATACCTGGTGTCTACTTGGATTTCGGGGGTCACCGCCCCCGCGGTCCGGTCCCGGAACAGTCGTCTGGAAAGAGCTGTCAAGATTTACTAGTGTGAAGGAAATTGCTTTGACGGAAGCTCAAAGTCAAAGCATTAAACTTCGGCTTCTACTGAACTAAAGTTTTGAAATCCACCGCGAAATAATTGCCTTGTTGGTGATAGATGCCACAATACCATGGCTGGAACAATTCACAACTAACCCACAATTCCGTGGCTGGAACAATTCACAACTAACCCACAATACCGTGGCTGGAAAAATTTCCCACAACTAACCCACAATCCCAAATGGCTGAAACAATTCACAACTAACCCACAATACCGTGGCTGGAACAATTCACAACTAACCCACAATACCATAGCTGAAACAATTCACAACTAACCCACAATACCGTGGCTGGAACAATTCACAACTAACCCACAATACCATGGCTGAAACAATTCACAACTAACCCACAATTCCGTGGCTGGAACAATTCACAACTAACCCACAATTCCGTGGCTGGAACAATTCACAACTAACCCACAATACCGTGGCTGAAACAATTCACAACTAACCCACAATACCATGGCTGAAACAATTCACAACTAACCCACAATACCGTGGCTGGAAAAATTCACAACTAACCCACAATACCATGGCTGAAACAATTCACAACTAACCCACAATACCGTGGCTGGAACAATTCACAACTAACCCACAATACCATGGCTGAAACAATTCACAACTAACCCACAATACCGTGGCTGGAACAATTCACAACTAACCCACAATACCCTAGCTGGAGAAGCGTGGTGCTGGAACTCTCCTACCCCCCATGTAACAGCAGTCTAACAAGCGAATTCCAGCTACACGCACAAGCCCCATTTTTATTTTATGAGTAGCCAGGCGCCTGGCTTGTAGGAACGACTCATTATTCCCCACAAAGCCTGCCCACACAGCTATTTCTGTCTCGTGTTAAGCAAGTCACTGTTGGGCAACAATTTCGCACTTTTAGCCACGAACGTTAGAGTTTATATAAACGACCAGAGTGTGAGGCTTTCACACAACACTCCTTGATGTCCCGTCGTGAGATAAGACTTGATTCTGGAAACTGAGGCTGCCTGCCCCTATCCCTGGACAGACTGTCTAACAATCCCCCAGGAGATCTGTGATCTCTGAGTTTAGCAAATTTCCTGAAATGTAATAATAATCGTAATAGTAGTTATGATAGTAATTATATTTTGTTAACATATCTGCCGTTTACCACCTAGGCAGAGTGACCCGAGAAAGAAGAAACACTTTTATCATCATTCATTCCATCACTGTCTTGCTAGAGGCGTGTCTACACTACGGTTTAAACACTGCGACATATCTCGACATGACTCGCGAAATCGTAATGACACGATTGCAAATAAACCATACTACGGGTGGGGTTAGAACCCGCGGGTTCTAACCCCACCCGTGGTGGGGTTTGCGACATATCTCCACCCTTCCTTCAGGGCTCAAACACTGTACTACCCCCGCCAGGACTCAAGTCCGGTTACCCGGTTTCCCTGAATCCCTTCATAAATGTTACCTTGCTAACACTCCAATAATAATAATAGTAATAATAATAATAATAATAATAATAATAATAATAATAATAATAATAATAATAATAATAAATAATAATAATAATTTTATATCTATACTTTTCAGTCGCATTTAAAAAAATCTCACTGTTTAGATTAACTTTATAAGAGTTGACTGTATATTCTAACATTACGTCCCACAGATATAATGAAGGTTATACTAGGGTGAGCAGGTGTTCCTCTCACACCTGCTGCACTTGTTAGGGGAAACACCTGTTAAGTCACCTGGGAAACGTCCTTCGTAAATTTAATACCGCGTCCAGGTGCTAACTTACCTTTGCGTTAGGTCTGTGTTACTTCTGTGTTATGTCTGTGTTACCTCTGTGTTATGTCTGTGTTACCTCTGTGTTATGTCTGTGTTACCTCTGTGTTATGTCTATGTTACCTCTGGTTTATGTCCCGTGTTACCTCTGTGTTATGTCTGTGTTTTCCTCTGTGTTATTCTGTGTACCTCTGTGTTATGTCTGTGTTACCTCTGTGTTATGGTCTGTGTTACCTCTGTGTTATGTCTGTGTTACCTCTGTGTTATGTCTGTGTTACCTCTGTGTTATGTCTGTGTTACCTCTGTGTTATGTCTATGTTACCTCTGTGTTATGTCTGTGTTACCTCTGTGTTATGTCTGTGTTACCTCTGTGTTATGTCTGTGTTACCTCTGTGTTATGTCTGTGTTACCTCTGTGTTATGTCTGTGTTACCTCTGTGTTATGTCTGTGTTACCTTTGTGTTTATGTCTGTGTTACACTCTGTGTTATGTCTGTGTTACCTCTGTGTTATGTCTATGTTACCTCTGTGTTATGTCTGTGTTACCTCTGTGTTATGTCTGTGTTACCTCTGTGTTATGTCTGTGTTACCTCTGTGTTATGTCTGTGTTACCTCTGTGTTATGTCTGTGTTACCTCTGTGTTATGTCTGTGTTTTACCTTTGTGTTATGTCTGTGTTACCTCTGTGTTATGTCTGTGTTACCTCTGTGTTATGTCTATGTTACCCTCTGTGTTATGTCTGTGTTACCTCTGTGTTATGTCTGTGTTACCTCTGTGTTATGTCTGTGTTACCTCTGTGTTATGTCTGTGTTACCTCTGTGTTATGTCTGTGTTACCTCTGTGTTATGTCTGTGTTACCTTTGTGTTATGTCTGTGTTACCTCTGTGTTATGTCTGTGTTACCTCTGTGTTATGTCTATGTTACCTCTGTGTTATGTCTGTGTTACCTCTGTGTTATGTCTGTGTTACCTCTGTGTTATGTCTGTGTTACCTCTGTGTTATGTCTGTGTTACCTCTGTGTTATGTCTGTGTTACCTCTGTGTTATGTCTGTGTTACCTCTGTGTTATGTCTATGTTACCTCCGTGTTATGTCTGTGTTACTTGTGGTTTGTGCCAGGACCCAGAATCATCTGGGGTCCACCATGAACTTGACGCCTGTACGCGCGTGGGTTGCTTGGTTAATTGCGTTAGCAGCCAGCCTGCTTCACTAGGGTCTTCAAGGCAGCAGGTTACCTGTTACCTGGAGTCTACCCGGAGGTTGTTCCGGAGATCAAAGCCCCCTTGGCCAGGACCATGACCAGATCTCGGGGATCAGAGCCTGGTCAACCAGGCTATTACCGATGGTCACACGTATTTCAACGTACGAGCCACAGCCTGGCTGGTCAGGTACTGACTTTAGGTATCTGTCCAGTACCCTCTTGAAGACTGTCTGGGGTCTATTGGTAATTCCCCTTATGTATGCCGGTAGGCAGTAGAACAGTCTTGGGCCCCTGACACTTATTGTATTGTCTCTTAGCGTACTCGTTTCGTACTCATTATGGGGATGCTGCTGCGCCTGCCGAGATTTGGAACTAATCCAACACCAGTCAAGAATACTTTAACACCTAAAATGGGAATTAAAATCAACTCTCAGTGTACGTACAACAAGAGATTCACACCTCGCAGTGTATATACACTCCGTGGGCGTGGGTGTCTTCCTCCTAAGACTACTCATCTCCCACGCCCACCGCCTGAAACAACAAAGACGCCCACCACACCCACCATTACAAATACACAATAAAAGGGATAAGTTTGCCTTTTTTTCCTAATCCAGAAGCACAGAACACACTCAGTGCACTATCTCTCTCTCTCTCTCTCTCTCTCTCTCTCTCTCTCTCTCTCTCTTTCCCTTCATCTCTCACTTCGACGCGAGACACGTTCTTCTGTGTTCTCTTGTTTTCCCTCGGTGTTGTCTCTTCTGCCCTCTGTTCCCTTCGCTACCCTCTCCCTTCTCACTCACAACATTCTGCCTCTCCCCTCTTCCCTTTACCCTCAGCTATGTGTTCTTAGACGTCGTCTGTTGCAGCACTCTCTTAAATAAATACGAAGAAAGGAGGGGGAAGAGAAGAAGAAGAAGAAGAAGAAGAAGAAGAAGAAGAAGAAGAAGAAGAAGAAGAAGAAGAAGAAGAAGAAGAAGAAGAAGTACCTCCTTCTTGCTATCATTCCCTTAGGAGTCATTAACCCAGGATATTGACAACCCCAAGAAAGCCAGGCGGAATGGCTTGTCCCCCAGGATGCGATCCCTAGCAGTCGACTGGTTCCAAGGTACCTATTTACTGCTAGGTGATCAGGAGTCACTTTTTTAAAGGATGGTAACATCCAGGCACCTATTGACTGAAAAGCAAACAGGGGCAGCACGGGTAAAGGAAGCTAACACCCGGATGCCTATTTACTACTAGGTGAAGCTTCGTAGCAGGTACCCTGCCCGAACGTTTCGCCCAGCCTCACACTTTTAATAAGTCTGGCCTGTGGCTGCTGATAATACTACCGAGAGAAACGAAGAGAAAGAAACGTTTATGAGGGAAAAGCTCCACATGCGACATAAAAAGAAAAACGTTCTCTTGAGGGCGAAATGTTGCCCCGATAGAGACAAGGAAGGAATTGATATTACCAGTGGCGTGCCAGCTGTCTAGTTCGGTTTAAAAGACTACTGTAATGGCGTTGCGATTCACAAACCATAATAAAACGATTGTAAACAATGGCCTCTAAGTTTTAGAATTTACTAGCCCACTTGGGTTCAATCCCCGCCCGTTCTGTGGGTTATGGCACTGTGTTTACCCACAGAATAAGTGGCGCCGCCCAAATAGTTGGCATCTGTGGGTGTAAGTGTAGGAACGAGGCATCATTGTTATTGATTAACGTATCGGCCGCTTCCCACATTATCTTATTAATGGAATTAAGATACCAGATATACTAAGCAAATTTCCTAATTTTTCTTGTAACAGATAAGTGAACTGTTGATATAAATCCAGATGCATTCCTGTTAACTCTTTTTAGGCCTAGTTTACTTAGGTCTTTTGTGTATCCATATGCTGTTGCACAACCTTCTATAGGATGGATATGAGGTGCACATTAAACTAGCCACTTAGGTGTCAAAATCTAAATCCCACCGAGGCAGGGTGACCCGAAATAGAGGAAACGCTTTCATTAATACTCGCTCACTCACTGTCTTGCCACAGGCATGTCTACTCTCTAGTTAAAAAAACGCGACATTTCTCCACCCCTTCTTCAGAGCGCAGGCACTGTACTTCCCACCTCCAGGCACTGTATTACAGTGCCTGGAGGTGAATCTTTATTTCAAGAAAATTGGACTCCTTGGCTGGATGGTGGCTCAGTGTGGCACTGTGTACTGGAGGTAACAAGGGACGAGGGTGTGCACTGGTTAACACCGTTCCCCAAGCTGACGGGAGCGGTAAACAGCAGGGGTTGTGTGCAGGGGAGAGGCACTTACCACCATCACCACCACTTCACCAACAGCCTCACCACCACCACCACCACCACCACTACCACCACTACCACCACTACCACCAATATAACACTTGCAACAACAACAGAAAAAGAATTACTGGACTGATACATAGAATGTTGCGTCTAGAGGGAAAATAACGTTCTAGCATTTCCCTAACGATGTTCTGGATACATAATTTCCCAGCATTAACGTTTTTGTTCCCATGTTAACTACATAATTTGCAGAGAGGAAAAACCTTAGTGTTTTCCCTCTTAATGTGAGACGAAGAAAAGATAGAGGTTACAAAGACACCATTGGAAACAAGTCACTTTGATTTTTTTTTCTGGGTTATCTTAGATAATTTACACTATGATAATTGTAGTTAAGTGTATCTGTTCCTAATAGACTTACTTACTTGCTTACTTACCTTACTTACCTAGTTATTTACTTAGAACAAGCTTTTGCTGGGTCAACATTTCGCTCAACTAAACTTCATTAAGTCGTATCAAAGCTCTTCACAGAGCGAAAGGTTGACCTATTAGAAAAGCCTTTTTTAAGTATTGTCGAAATTTGGATTCGCCAATTAAGACGAGGGAGAGAGGCTCCTTCTACTTATAAACTGAGTCTTGAGCAGATCATCAATACGAGCGCCGTCGCTAACAAGCAACACTCCCTGGACACTTGTAGGATTCTCCGATGCTTTCTTGCGTTCGGTGTTTTAATTCCTTTAATGGGACGAGATTTTTAAAACATTTTACTCTGAGAGTCGAGTTTATTGGACAGCTGTGGCACTCATCCTCTGAGTGAACGAACCACCATAAACACGGCATTGGTCAGTGGCACTCGTGTAATGAGTGAATAAAACCTTGATCTCTAATGGTTGATACTCCTCTTACGATGTCCACTAATCTCTTCTCTATATTCTCTCGTCTCAATCTTGTCTCCACTTTATAATACCTTCTCTCTGCTGTTTCCTTCCCTCCCTGCCTCTCCCAAGGGACTTTACCCTGGGTCCCCCTGCCTCTCCCAGGGGACTTTACCCTGGGTCCCCCTGCCTCTCCCAGGGGACTTTACCCGGGGTTCCACTGCCTCTCCCAAGGGACTTTACCCTGGGTCCCCCTGCCTCTCCCTGTGGTCGACTATACACAGCTGACAATTAGCAGAGTTCACCACTGGTAACGTTCACCTCTCAGTTTGTGAGAGGAAGGCAAGTCAGTGTAAACACCGGCCGACACCTACCTCTTACCTTGAGCAACCCGCTCTACACCTCTGAGGAACATCTGCCTACCTGCCCTCCCTCTGAGAGATACCTGCCCTCCTGCCCTCTGTCTGAAGTCTACCTTCCCCCACTCTGCTTTGAAGTCTACCTGCCATTTCTGTAAACTTGTAAAACCTTCCCGTCCTCTTTCTGAAGCCTTCCTTCCCACTCTCTGAAGCCTCCTTTCCGTGTTTGAAGCCTTCAAACCATCCTTCTTAGGTCTGCCCTGTCTCCCTCCTTCCCTCCCTCCCTCACATCCTTAAAAAGGAAAGAATCTTGGGAGATAGAATCACAACGTACAACATACACAACTGAAAACACATTATCATTCCTGTATACAATGAGAAGCGCTAGACCAGTAGGGGCCATACAGCTTCTGGAGAATAGGAGGTAATCAGCTTAGAACCGAAGTAGAGGATCATAACTCCAGCTTCTTGGAACAAGAATCCTTCAATAGGATCAAGGCACCTTGAAGTAGAAGGCAGGAATGAGCCACGGGGATGTTAGGAAGTGCTTCTTCAGCCTTGGGGTGGTAACAGAGTGATGGGAGTGTGTCGTGGTAGTGGGAGATGAGGATAGGGTAATGGGAGAGGGTATCAAGGCAGGGGTAGGGCGCCAAGGAGTCAGATGACCATTACTAAGATGTAAAATGTCTTAAGACGCCGACGCAGCTGTCAGGGGCTGCTTCTTAATAATGCTGGCTGTTGTCATCTTCACATGGCGTTACAGTGTCACGTAACAGCGGTGTTACTCAGTACTAACTCACAACACTTCTGTAACAAAGTGAAGTATCCCGTTATTTCGCTGGTTTTAACACCTTAAACATCAAGGATGTTAACCTAGCGTCTCCTAACCCACATTGATGGGCATCAATGATTTCTAAACTCTCGGCCTTTATCATGTATACTCTTGAAGCTGTGTATTGAGTTCAACGCTAGTAAAACTGCTGTGAATGAATCCGGTGTTACTGAATCCGGTGCCTGTGAATCCGGCGTGAGTTTAATTAGGGGAGGAGGTAGACAGTGGAGCTATCAGACTGTGGCACAGTCTGTATGTCTCTCTAACTTGCAAGTTACAGAGGAAAGTGTGAGGTCTTTGTGTGAGGCTTCCGGGATCAGTAGTGACCCGCCCCCTGGCTCACAGCCTCACTCTCAACCAGAGATGAATCCTACTCTTAGATGATGCTCGTCTCAGGTTCTTGTATCCTTGCACCACCACTGTCACCACCACCGTCACCCTCACCCCGAGCACCACCACTGTGACCACCACCGTCATCCTCACCCCGAGCACCACCACTGTCACCACCACCATCACCATCACCCCGAGCACCACCACTGTGACCACCACCGTCACCCTCCCCCCGAGCACCACCACTGTGACCACCACCGTCACCCTCACCCCGAGCACCACCACTGTGACCACCACCATCATCCTCACCCCGAGCACCACCACTGTCAGCGTTTTGTGTGTGTGATCACCTACCTGAAGGTTATTACTGAGCATACAGGCATACAATAGATACATTATCTCTCATTCCACAGGTGGATTCGAACTCAGCCACTCTGGCTGAGTGGCGAAGTACCGTGCACTTTGATACAGAGTGTGCGGGTTCGAATCCTGCTGTGGACTCAGAAATAATATTCAGTGAAATTTCGCCCATTTGCGAATTATTTAGCACATATATATATATGGAGGCAGCATCCTGCCGCCATCGCATTCACAATTAAAATCGAATTTGACTCTAAAAATACCATATCAATACAACTGTAACACCATAATTGTTTTTGTAACATTAAAGGGGAATTAGTTGGCCAGCAACAACAATTCAATTTGTCCTTGCTAGCGCAAATCAATTTTGACTTTTCGCCATATTTTTTTTTTTTTTCGGGTGCCGTGAATATCATTTTGTAACGTAACTCAAAAATTAATGGAAATGCGTTTAAAAAAGTGCTTTAAAACCTCTGTTTAATTTTGTAATGTAAATACAGATGTTCAGAAATCATGCAAAGAATCTTCAGAATTATGCAACAGGTGTTCAAAAATCACGTAACAGGTGTTCAAAATCATGCCACAGGCGTTCGAAATTCTGCGACGGGATTCGAGTGAGGGATGATTGTCTTACACAGCTGAAGAGGGACTCACCGAGAAATACTCAGAGTATATACACAAATAACCCGCACATAAAAGAGAGAAGCTTACGACGACGTTTCGGTCCGACTTGGACCATTGACCAAGTCACTGGTGACTTTGTCAATGGTCCAAGTCGGACCGAAACGTCGTCGTAAGCTTCTCTTTTATGTGCGGGTTATTTGTGTATCGTTCCAGTCACGGTATTGTGCCTTTTTTGTTACTCAGAGTATATACACTGAGAGATACACAACTACATAAACGACATAGATGAGGGCATAAAGAGCGACATCGGCAAGTTTGCCGATAACACCAAAATAGGCCGTCGAATTCATTCTGATGAGGACATTAGAGCACTCCAGGAAGATTTGAATAGACTGATGCAGTGGTCGGAGAGGTGGCAGATAAAGTTTAATATTGACAAATGTAAAGTTCTAAATGTTGGACAGGACAATAACCATGCCACATATAAACTAAATAATGTAGATCTTAATATTACGGATTGCGAAAAGGATTTAGGAGTTCTGGTTAGCAGTAATCTAAAACCAAGACAACAGTGCATAAGTGTTCGCAATAAAGCTAATAAAATCCTTGGCTTTATATCAAGAAGCATAAATAATAGGAGTCCTCAGGTTGTTCTTCAACTCCATATATCCTTGGTTAGGCCTCATTTAGATTATGCTGTTAGGTAAGACACATATGCAACAGTTAGGTATCTTTATTTCGAAACGTTTCGCCTACACAGTAGACTTCTTCAGTCGAGTACAGAAAAGTTGATGGAAGCAGAAGAGACTTGAAGACAATGTAATCAGTCCATCACCCTTAAAGTTTTGAGGTGGTCAGTCCCTCAGTCTGGAGAGGAGCATTGTTCCGTAGTCTGAAACAATATGCTGCACAGTTCTGGTCACCGTATTACAGAATGGATATAAATGCTCTGGAAAACATACAAAGGAGGATGACAAAGTTGATCCCATGTATCAGAAATCTTCCCTATGAGGATAGACTGAGGGTGTGGAAAAAGACACTATGTACAGTTCAGGACATTTATTAGAGGAGACGTTTCGCCACGAGTGGCTTCTTCAGTCTTCAGTCTTCAGGACTGAAGAAGCCACTCGTGGCGAAACGTCTCCTCTAATAAATGTCCTGAACTGTACATAAGTGTCTTTTTCCACATCTTGTCGGTATCACCATACCATTTCCTCATAGACTAAGGGCCCTGAATCTGCACTCTCTAGAAAGGCGTAGAATTAGGGGGGATATGATTGAGGTGTATAAATGGAAGACAGGAATAAATAAAGGGGATGTAAATAACGTGCTGAAAATATCTAGCCTAGACAGGACTCGCAGCAATGGTTTTAAGTTAGAAAAATTCAGATTCAGGAAGGATATAGGAAAGCACTGGTTTGATAATAGAGTTGTGGATGAGTGGAACAAACTCCCGAGTACAGTTATTGAGGCTAAAACGTTGTGTAGTTTTAAAAATAGGTATTTAAGTCTCCGCACTGTCGCTTGATCTTCAGATAGTTCCTGACTATGGAACTGAACTTCTCCAGGCCGAGGGACTAACAACCTAAAATTCTACGACTTTAAGGGTGATGGACTGATTACATCGTCTTCACATCTCTACTGTTCCTGCCTACTTTCTGTATTCGACTGAAGAAGTCTACTGTGTAGGCGAAACGTTTCGGAATAAAGTTGTCTAACTGTTGCATATGTGTCTTACCTAACAAAAATAGGTTAGATAAATACATGAGTGGGTGTGGGTGGGTGTGAGTTGGACCTGACTAGCTTGTGCTGCTGGGTCTGGTGCCGTGTTCCTTCATTAAGTGAATGTGACCTGACCTGACTAGGTTGGGGCATTAGCTTAAGCAGGTTGGAGACTTAGACCTGCCTCGTATGGGCCAGTAGGCCTGCTGCAGTGTTCCTTCTTTCTTATGTTCTTAACACTGCCGTCCACAGAGCAGATATAAACTAGCCGCTGCCGTCCACAGGATAGATATGGTTTAGAAAGACACGTAAGCAAACACTATAACATATTTATTAGAAAACGTTTCGGTCCTGGGACCTTGATCACTGGTTAGAAGTGATCAAGGTTCCAGGACCGAAACGTTTTCTAATAAATATGTTATAGTGTTTGCTTACGTGTCTTTCTAAACCAACTTGTCGGTATTTATTACCAAGGTTTATACCACAGGATATATATAAACTAGCCGCTTGGACGGTAAAAAAAAAAAAAACGATCTACGTTTTTCCTAGTGATCTTCGGCCAATTGACTCCCTACCCAAAAAAGGGTTGTATTACCAGCTGGTAGTACCAGCTGCAGCAGCCACCTGCGCGCCATAGCGCAAGCAATACGCTGGGGTGTAGTCTGGCTTGTGTTGTTAATTACGAACATAAAAAAAACGGCTCTGTGTGTTTATCAAAGTTCATTAAAGTTGACGGCAACTTAGTGGAAAGACGATCGCTACTTCCAGCTTCAGTAGATAAACTGAATCAGTGAGGCCAGTTGATGGTGTTAGTGGGGAGTTGATGAGATGCTGGCAATTGTGGTGTGTTAATTCTTCAACTAGGTAATATGGAATGTACTCACCTAATTGTACTCACCTAATTGTGGTTGCAGGGGTCGAGACTCAGCTCCTGGCCCCGCCTCTTCACTGATCGCTACTGGGTCCTCTCTCTCTCTGCTTCCTGAGCTTTGTCATACCTCTTCTTAAAACTATGTATGGTTCCTGCCTCCACTACTTCACTTGCTAGGCTATTCCACTTCCTGACAACTCTATGACTGAAGAAATACTTCCTAACGTCCCTGTGACTCGTCTGACTCTTCAGCTTCCAGTTGTGACCCCTTGTCCCTGTGTCCCCTCTCTGGAACATCCTATCTCTGTCCACCTTGTCTATTCCCCGCAGTATCTTGTATGTCGTTATCATGTCTCCCCTGACCCTTCTGTCCTCCAGTGTCGTCAGTCCGATTTCCCTTAACCTTTCCTCGTACGACATTCCCTTGAGCTCTGGGACTAGCCTTGTTGCAAACCTTTGTACTTTCTCTAACTTCTTGACGTGCTTGACCAGGTGTGGGTTCCAGACTGGTGCTGCATACTCCAGTGTGGGCCTAACATACACAGTGTACAATGTCTTGAACGATTCTTTATTAAGGTATCGGAACGCTATTCTCAGGTTTGCCAGGCGCCCGTATGCTGCAGCAGTTATTTGGTTGATGTGTGCCTCCGGTGATGTGCTCGGTGTTATGGTCACCCCGAGGTCTTTCTCCCTGAGTGAGGTCTGTAGTCTTTGTCCACCTAGCCTATACTCTGTCTGCGGTCTTCTTTGCCCCTCCCCAATCTTCATGACTTTGCATTTGGCTGGATTGAATTCGAGAAGCCAGTTACTGGACCACATGTCCAGCCTGTCCAGGTCTCTTTGCAGTCCTGCCTCATCCTCGTCCAATTTAATTCTTCTCATCAACTTCACGTCATCTGCGAATAGGGACACTTCAGAGTCTATTCCTTCCATCATGTCGTTCACATATATCAAAAATAGCACTGGTCCTAGAACTGACCCCTGTGGGACCCCGCTCGTAACAGGCGCCCACTGTGATACCTCTTCACGTACCATGACTCGTTGCTGCCTCCCTGTCAGGTATTCCCTTATCCATTGCAGTGCCCTCCCTTTTACATGCGCCTGATCCTCCAGCTTCTGCACTAATCTCTTGTGGGGAACTGTGTCAAAGGCCTTCCTGCAGTCTAGGAAAAAGCAATCTACCCACCCCTCTCTCTCGTGTCTTACTTCTGTTACCTTGTCATAAAACTCCAGGAGGTTTGTGATACAGGATTTGCCTTCCATGAACCCATGCTGGTTTTCATTTATAATCTTGTTCCTTTCCAGGTGTTCGACCACTCTCCTCCTGATAATCTTCTCCATGACTTTGCACACAATACATGTCAGAGACACAGGTCTGTAGTTTAGTGCCTCGTTTCTGTTTCCTTTCTTAAATATGTGGACTACATTAGCTGTCTTCCATTTCTCAGGTAGTTGCCCAGTTTCAAGGGATGTGTTGAAGATTGTGGTTAGAGGCACGCACAGCATCTCTGCTCCTTCTCTAAGGACCCATGGGGAGATGTTGTCCGGTCCCATCGCCTTTGAGGTGTCAAGGTCACTTAAGAGCTTCTTCACCTCCTCCTCAGTTCTTCGTATGTCATCCAACACTTGTTGGTATATTCCCTCTTGATGTTCACTTCTGTGTTGTCTTCCCACAGCCCTTCCTGTCTCTACTGTAAAAACTTCCTTAAATCTCCTGTTCAGCTCCTCACATACCTCCTGATCATTTCTTGTGAGTTCTCCACCTTCTGTCCTTAATCTGATCACCTGGTCTTTGACTGTTGTCTTCCTCCTGATGTGGCTATACAACAGTTTCGGATCAGTCTTGATTCTCGATGCTATGTCATTTTCATACTGTCGCTTGGCCTCCCTCCTTACCTGTGCATACTCATTCCTGGCTCTGCGACTGATCTCCCTATTTTCGTGTGTTCTCTGCCTTCTGTACTTTTTCCATTCTCTATTGCACTTTGTTTTTGCCTCCTTACACCATCGGGTAAACTAGGGGCTCGTTCTGGTCTTCCCGTTGTTATTGTTGCCCTTAGGAATAAACTTTTCCACTGCCTCCTTACATTTTGTTGTTACATATTCCATCATTTCATTTACTGGCTTTCCTGCCAGTTCTCTGTCCCACTGGACCTTCTGCAGGAAGTTCTTCAACCCTATGTAGTCCCCTCTTTTATAGTCAGGCTTTTCCCATTCAACTCCTGTTATTCTCTCCACTTGCAGCTCTACTATGTATTCAAAGCACAGAACCACGTGGTCGCTGGCTCCTAGGGGACTCTCATACTTGATGTCCTCAATGTCTGAGCTGCCCAGGGTGAACACAAGGTCCAATCTTGCTGGTTCATCCTCCCCTCTCACTCTGGTAGTGTCCTTAACATGTTGGTGCATGAGGTTTTCCAGCACCACGTCCAACATCCTGGCTCTCCATGTTTTGGGACCCCCATGTGGCTCCAGGTTTTCCCAGTCAATCTCCCTGTGGTTGAAATCCCCCATAACCAGCAACTTTGCTCTGCTGGAGTGACCTCTTCTTGCCACCTCAGCAAGTGTGTCCACCATTGCTCTGTTGCTCTCTTCATATTCCTCTCTTGGCCTCCTGCAGTTCTGTGGTGGATTATACATCACTGCAATGACCACTTTGTGCTCCCCAGCCTGAAGTGTACCTGCTATGTAGTCTCTTTCTCCCGTCTCATCTATGCCTTCCATTTTCTCGAATTTCCATCTGTCTTTTACGAGCAGAGCAACCCCACCTCCCCCCCTGCCCCTTCTATCTTTCCTCATGATCTGGTATCCTGGTGGGAAGATTGCATCTGTTATTGTCTCCGCGAGTTTTGTTTCTGTAACTGCTATGATGTCTGGGGACTTCTCATTGATCCTTTCTTGCCATTCCTCATGTTTATTCGTTAATCCATCTGCATTTGTGTACCAAACCTTCAACTTCTGTTCTAATACTGTAACTGTGGTGTGGGGGGTGGAAACAGAGGGATTGGTGTGTGATGGTTGGTTTGGATTGTTCAGTTGCCTTGGGGGTGTCGTGGCTGGAGTCCTTCTGCAGGTGTTTCTGGGGGGTGTGCTTGTCTTTCCATTTGATCCTGGGTTGTTCTGCTCTCCTTTTTCATTTCCTCCCATTTCTCCTTTCGTTTTTGAACTCTCTCTTTCATCGTCTTCCTGTCGTCCTGTGTTCTGTCTCGATCGAGGTACACACTCCGGAACTCCTGCTTGCCTCTCAGCCGTGCTTTCTCCTGCAGGAGCATGGTTCGGGTTGATTCTGCCTTGACAATTACTTTGAGAGGCCGATTCCTTTTCTTTGTGAACCACCCAATTCTCCGAAAATTTGCCACCTGGGTCATGTCCCCCTCGCCTATCACCTTCATGATATCTTCAATCGCTGTTTTCTCCTCCTGCTTTCTTTCATCATAAGTTTCCCCTTTAGCTTCGTCTAGCCCATAGACAAACACGGATCTCTCCCTTTCCACCTCCCACTGTGACTCCCATTGCATCCTCTGATGTGTTTTAGTTCCTTCCCATAGAGTGTTCCTTCCTTCAGTCCCTTCCCTAGTTATGGCCCCTATGCTTCTTGGTTTGTCCTTCCTGCTCACCTGTTCCTGGCCCCCACAGGTATCTGGTAAGGTCCTTGCACATGTCCTAGTTCCTTCAATGTCTTCCAACCTCTCATTCTGTCCTAGTGTGCTCCCTGTCTTTGTTTTGGCCCCATATGGGTTTGACAGGACCTCTGCATACAGTTTAATTTCCATGCTTCCTTCAGACCTGTTGTCTGTGTTTGATGTAGCCATTGCCGATGCTTCTTCTGTAATATCTTTGTCTCTGTGCTGTTTCAGATGTCTCAGCTCCTCTTCTAATCTCTCTATCTTGATTTCTGCTGCTGTGGCCTGTTGCTTCCACCTTCTGCATTCTGCTGCTAACCTCTCTTCCATCTTCCTTTCCAGCTCATCTAGTCTCCTTCCCCAGTCTTCCTCCCTAATGGTGTGTGTGTGTGTGTGTGTGTGTGTGTGTGTGTGTGTGTGTGTGTGTGTGGTGTGTGTGTGTGTGTGTGAGTGTGTGTGTGTGTGTGTGAGTGTGTGTGTGTGTACAGGAGGGGCCCCGCTTATACAGCAGGTTAGGTTCCAGGCTACCGCTGTAAAGCAAGACATATTCCTTTTTTCACTTTCAAATGCATATAAAAGTTTAATAACATGTTTACAATATCATATATTAAGTGAGCAATAGAGCTAGGCCTAAAAAATGCATATACAGTACACACATTACTTACCTTCAGAATATTTTCGCCTTTTAGCTTGTAGTGTAAATATATTTATTGTAGGAACTCTGAATAAATGAAGACTGGGTATAACTGAAAGCTGCTGCATTAGCAATATGCTGTAAAACAGAGCGCTGTAAAGCGGGGCCCTCCTGTATTCATCTGTATGTACTAACCTATAAATATAATATATATAATATATATATATATATAAATATATATATATATATATAATATATATATATATATATATATATATATATATATTGGTGAGTATATCGTGTGATAGTATATTACGCGGCACCATTGCTACTGTGAGTAAATATACCAGCATAATGGTTGTACATATCAGCTGAAATAGCTATCAAAACGTCGTTGAAAGAACGTTTTGCTCATACTCATGAAGAGAAAGACGCCAAACAGGTTTTGCTTGGGACAACGTTTCGTTCTGTGGCTGCGAGGGTGGAGCATCTCTTGAATGTCTGCAAGACAAAAAGAACTAGAGTATTGTTGGGATCACAAAGAAGTACACAGAGGTTGGTACGTCACAGCTCGTCCACAACAGAGCCTCTCATTACACAGTCTAAGTCCTTCTCTTGTCTCCTCGGGTTCACTAGACAAGTGAGTCCAGCCTCGCTAGACAAGCGACTCCAGCCTCGCTAGACAAGCGACTCCAGGTTTGCTAGACGAGCGACTCCAGCCTCGCTAGACAAGCGACTCCAGGTTTGCTAGACGAGCGACTCCAGCCTCGCTAGACAAGCGACTCCAGGTTTGCTAGACGAGCGACTCCGGCTTCGCTAGACAAGACCAACTTTCGTAAAGGATATGGTGATACTTGAAGCTGAAGTAAAGATGAGGCCACTAGTGACGAAACGTTTCCTTCAATCAGTGGCCTGAGCAGTACCTAAACGTCTTTAGCCACACACAAGACCAACTCTACTTCGCCATGTAAGACTACCCTACTTCGCCATGCAAGACGACCCATCACGTAGAAACAAGGCGACCCCAGGCTTCTCCCGGGTCCTCCAGACAAGACGACCCGGTCTCCTGCAGAGAACGAAGCCGGGTTCATTAGCGGCAGTGGACCGTTGGTAAGGCTTCCCGTTGAGGCAAACATCTCCAAATGGAAGATAAGACGGATAACCAGGAACCCTGAGGCCGGAACGGACACTGATACAACACGCTTTATGGCGGTGGTGAGAGATGAGGTGGAGGGAAGTGAGGGAGAAGAGGTGATACAAGCTGATAGGCAGGAGAGAAGATGAGAGAAAATGACAGAGGAGGAGATGGAGGCAAGAAGGAACAGAATGATAGAAAGGATACTGGATGGAGGGGAAAAGAGAAAAAAAATTACTAAGAGAAGAGAATCATAGAGAAAAGGTTGATGGAAAGAATAATGGATGACGGGGAGAGGAAAAAAGACGAAGAGAAGAGATGTCATGGAGATGAGAAATGAAAGAGAGATTAATGGAAAAAGAGTAAACAAGAGAGAGAGAAAACAAAAGGAAATAACAACAGAGAAAGTTAAACTTCCTACCGGGAAAAGACTGAACACTTTACAGACTACTAAGTCAGGAGAGACGGGGAGAAGGAAGCTTCCGAACATAAGAACAGAGAAGCACTACCGTGGGCCTACTGGTCCGTAGATCACAGTGTTGTACTTGGCAAGCAACACCACTGCCTACAACACTGCAGCAAATAATAGGGTACCTTAACCTTTGATACCTTTGATATACCTTTGATGAGTTTCGAGAGTTTTTCTACACCCTCTTTATGTTAGACAAAACACAGGTGCAGCGGTCAGGTATCTTTATTCAGAAACGTATCGCCTACACAGAAGGCTTCTTCAGTCGAGTACAGAGGAGGTGAATATAGAGACGGCAGAAACCGTGGAAAGGTCAAGATGATGTCATCAGTCCTTCAACCGTGAGGTTGTTTGAGGTGATCAGTCCCACGAGGCATACATCACGTCTGTGTATTGAATCTATATTATACAAGAAGGCAGTCGTCACACTCTGTATTCGACTGAGAAAGCCTGCTGTGTAGGCGACAAGTTTCTTCTTCTTCTTCTTCTTCTTCTTCTTCTTCTTCTTCTTCTTCTTCTTCTTCTTCTTCTTCTTCTTCTTCTTCTTCTTCTTCTTCTTCTTGAGCAACTTTCTAATATAATTTAAAACGAAGGAGAGAGATATTGGAAGACGAATGTGACAACAGAGAAAGACAGGATAAGAAGAATGTGATAAAGAGAAGAACTGATGAAACACGTTTGACAGGAGAGAATATAGAGGGAAGAGACGTGTGGAAAGAGAAGACAAGAGGAGTGTGATAGGAGAGGAGAAAGAGAGAATGAGAAGCTGGAGGGTGCACGGGGGGGTCACCGCCCCCGGAGCACAGTCCTTGACCAGGCTGCACTAGGTGGCCACCAGGGGCCAGGAACCCTGACTCGATCTATCCTACACCCACATATAGGTACTGGTCCAGGAGTGCCTGTTCAACCAGGCTGTTGCAGATGGCGGCCTTCTGACCCCACATATCCATCACAATCCTCTATACATTTGACCAAAACGAAATAATCCAAAAGCAGTGTGACCTTTCCATTTAGGCCTAGTTTGGGACCGAGTCCCGGAGGGCGTTGACCTCCGGAAGTAATCTTGGGTTGGCCTCTCCACTAATTAGAATGAAATTCTACCCCAGAACACCAGAGGGAACCCCCCGATGTTTCCCCAGAGAGAAGAAATGTGAACCCCTCCTCCCCCAGACTCTGGAATAAGGAGTCTGTCCCTTCCTCCCTCCGTCCTCCTCCGTATAGAACCTTCTCGCTCAGCGAAGAACGTGTTCCCCTATGAAGAACGTTTCGACCATGAAAAACGTTTCGACCATGAACGTTTTGCCCCGTGAAGAAAGTTTCGCCCATGTAGAACGTTTCGACCGTGAAAGTTTCGCCCCGTGAAGAACATTTCGCCCATGTAGAACGTTTCGACCATGGACGTTTCGACCCGTGAAGAATGTTTCACCCATGTAGAACATTTTGACCATGAACGTTTCGCCCCGTGAAGAACGTTTCGCCATGTAGAATGTTTCGACCATGATCGTTTCGCCCGTGAAGAACGTTTCCCTCATAGAGAATCTTTTCCCCAGCAACAAACCTCTCATAAGGAATCATCCTCTGAAGAAGCGCAGCCATCATACTGCTCCATCATCCTCCTACTCCATCCTCCTCCATCATCATCCTCCATCAACATGTCCCCATCATACCTCTCTGGGTACAAAGGAACAAGCCAATGAAATGATATCATACTGCCTGACTATGTTTGGGATAACCGGGATTAATATCCAGAAGGATGTATTCAACCTCTTTCTTCTTCTTCTTCTTCTTCTTCTTCTTCTTCTTCTTCTTCTTCTTCTTCTTCTTCTTCTTCTTCTTCTTCTTCTTCTTCTTCTTCTTCTTCTTCTTCTGCTTCTTCTTCTTCTTCTTCTTCTTCTTCTTCTTCTTCTTCTTCTTCTTCTTCTTCTTCTTCTTCTTCTTCTTCTTCTTCTTCTTCTCCTCCTCCTCCTCCTTCAGTGCTGATGGTTTGAGGGAAGAATTACCCTCAAGGACAAAGGGGAGACTCTTACCCCTCAGGATGCTACCACTTGTTCCCTTAAAGACCCTTCACACCTTGACACGGCCACTAAGAGGAGTGGCACTGCCCCAACAGGGCCACTAAAGGGGAGTGGCACTGCCCCAACAGGGCCACTAAAGGGGAGTGGCACTTCCCCAACAGGGCCACTAAAGGGGAGTGGCACTGCCCCAACAGGGCCACTAAGGGGAAGTGGCACTGGCCCAACAGGGCCACTAAGGGGGAGTGGCACTGCCCCAACAGGGCCACTAAGGGGAAGTGGCACTGCCCCAACAGCGCCACTAACAGAAATGGCACTGCCCCAGCAGGGCCACTGGGAAGTGGCATTGCCTCAACAGGGCAACTAAGGGGAGCTGCAATGTCCCAACAGAGCCACCTGTGACCAACAGAGCCACCTTTGACCCAGCTGTGACCCACCACAGGTGGGTCACAGGTGGGACACAGGTGGGTCACAGGTGGGTCACAGGTGGGTCAAAGGTGGGTCACAGTTGGGTCACAGGTGGGACACAGGTGGGACACAGGTGGGTCACAGGTGGGACACAGGTGGGACACAGGCGGGTCACAGGCGGGTCACAGGGGGGACACAGGTGGGTCACAGGTGCGACACAGGTGGGTCACAGGTGGGACACAGGTGGGTCACAGGTGGGACACAGGTGGGTCACAGGTGGGTCACAGGCGGGTCACAGGTGGGTCACAGGCGGGTCACAGGTGGGTCACAGGTGGGTCACAGGTGAGTCACAGGTGGGACACAGGCGAGTCGCAGGTGGGTCACAGGTGGGTCACAGGTGGGACACAGGTGGGTCACAGGTGGGTCACAGGTGGGTCACAGGTGGGTCACAGGTGGGACACAGGTGGGTCACAGGTGGGTCCCAGGTGGGTCACAGGTGGGTCACAGGTGGGACACAGGTGGGTCACAGGTGGGTCACAGGTGGGACACAGGTGGGTCACAGGTGGGTCACAGGTGGGTCACAGGTGGGTCACAGGTGGGTCACAGGTGGGTCACAGGTGGGTCACAGGTGGGTCACAGGTGGGTCACAGGTGGGTCACAGGTGGGACACAGGCGGGTCACAGGTGGGTCACAGGTGGGTCACTGTCGACGTGAACTTGAACAAGATAGAGATGAAAGTCAGGAAAGTTAATTTATTTTAAATCTCATAATTAAAGATAAAATTTATTATTTATCATACGTCACATTATATAAAAAAATAGTCTATAATCAGGAATAAAATCCAAACATATTCTACTGAGGAGGGAGGAGAGAGAGAGAGAGAGAGAGAGAGAGAGACAGAGAGAGAGAGAGAGAGAGAGACAGACAGACAGAGGGGAGGGGGAGAAAGGAGAGTGAACATAGGAGGAGAGGAAGGGAGAGAAGAGAGGGATAAACAAGGGTGAGGAAACATGGATACAATAAACACATGGTAGAGATGGAGGAGGCAGCCAGCATCCCTCTGCTGGGTGACTACCACCACTACCACCATCACTACCACTATTACTACCACCACTACCACCATCACTACCACTATTACTGCCACCACTACCACCATCACTACCACTATTACTGCCACCACTACCACCATCACTACCACCACTACCACTACCACCACTACCACTATTACTACCACCACTACCACCATCACTACCACTATTACTACCACCACTACCTACATCACACCACCACCACCACTACCACTACCACCACTACCACTATTACTACCACCACTACCACCATCACTACACATATTACTACCACCACTACCATCATCACTACCACCACCACCACTACCACTACCACCACTACCACTATTACTACCACCACTACCACCATCACTACCACTACTACTACCACCACTACCATCATCACTACCACCACCACCACTACCACTACCACCACTACCACTATTACTACCACCACTACCACCATCACTACCACTATTACTACCACCACTACCATCATCACTACCACCACCACCACTACCACTACCACCACTACCACTATTACTACCACCACTACCACCATCACTACCACTATTACTACCACCACTACCATCATCACTACCACTACCACCACTACCACTATTACTACCACCACTACCACCATCACTACCACTACCACCCCCTACCACTATTATTACCACCACACTACCACTTCTACTACCCCCCACTACCATCATCATTACTACTACCACACTACCACTATTACTACCAAACTACCATCATCACTACCACCACTACCACCATCACTACCACCTCTACCACTGTTACTACCAAACTACCATCATCACTACCACCACTACCACCATCACTACCCTTTCGCCACACAGTGGCTTCATCAGTCCAATACAAAGAGGAAGGCGTAAGGAGAGGAGGAGTATGAGGTAATCAGTCTGATTACCTCATACTCCTGATTACCTCATACTCCTCCTCTCCTTACGCCTTCCTCTTTGTATTGGACTGATGAAGTCACTGTGTGGCGAAACGTTTCCTGAATAAAGATTCCCATATGCTGCATAAGTGTCTCAATCTTCAACTTGTCGGTTTTTCAAACCATTCATCACAACCATCACTACCACCACTACCACCATCACTACCACCTCTACCACTATTACTACCACCACTGCCACTATTACTACCAAACTACCATCATCACTACCACCACTACCACCATCACTACCAACCACTGCACTATTACTACAAATGATCATCACTACCACCATACCACCATCATACACACTGCACTATTATACAAACTAAACCCTCATCAATACCACCACTACTACCATCACTTTCCACCTCTACCACTATTACTACCAAACTACCATCATCACTACCAACTCACATCACTACCACCACTGCCACTATTACTACAAAATACCATCATCACTACACCAATACTACCATCACTACACCTCTACCATTTATACCAAAACTACCCTTTATCACTACCACCACTACTACCATCACTACCACCTCTACCCCTATTACTGACAAACTACCATCATCACTACCACCACTACTACCCTCACTACCACCTCTACCATATTACTACCAAACTACCATCATCACTACCACCACTACCACCATCACTACCACCACTGCCACTATTACTACCAACTACCATCATCACTACCACCACTACTACCATCCTACCACCACTACCACTATTTCTACCAAACTACCATCATCACTACCAAACCACACTACCAAACACTACCACCTCTACCACTATTACTACCAAACTACCATCATCACTACCACCACTACTACTACCATCACTACCACCACTGCCACTATTACTACCAAACACCATCATCACTAAACCACCACACTACCATCACTACCACCTCTACCCCTATTACTACCAAACTACCATCATCACTACCACCCTACTACCCTCACTACCACCTCTACCACTATTACTACCAAACTACCATCATCACTACCACCACTACCACCATCACTACCACCACTGCCACTATTACTACCAAACTACCATCATCACTACCACCACTACTACCATCACTACCACCTCTACCACTATTACTACCAAACTACCATCATCACTACCACCACTACCACCATCACTACCACCTCTACCACTATTGCTACCAAACTACCATCATCACTACCACCACTACCACCATCACTACCACTACCACCATCAACAACAATAAGTGCTTCATAGAAGGTAACACACCACAGTCATTTTGACAGTTTTAGGGGTTATTGTAGATAATTTACACACATTTTACCATGCAATAATCGCGGGGGGGGGGGGGGAGGGGAGAATTGAATGATAGCTTTAGGCCTTTCGTGTTGTAATCAACACATCATCAGGAGCAGTGCTACCTTTTGTTGTTCTTACGCTGACCTTTCTTCTACTTTTGCTTCTACCTTCACCATCGCCTCCCTTCACCCATCACTCCTTTCTCTCTCTCTCTCTCTCTCTCTCTCTCTCTCTCTCTCTCTCTCTCTCTCTCTCTTTTTTTTTTTTTTTTTTTTTTTTTTTTTTTTTTTTTTTTTTACACAGGGTTTGACAAGGTTAAGGATCCCTAGCTTTATTGACAGCTATATTACAGGTTAAGGATTCCTAACTTTATTGGCAAGCTAAGAGCTGTTACCTACATCAGCTCATTTGAAAGCATTTTTATTGTTATGAGACAGGGTTTGACAAGGTTAGGTTAAGGATCCCTAACTTTATTGACAAGCTATTTACAGGTTAAGGATTCCTAACTTAATTGACAAGCTAAGAGCTGTTACCTACATCAGCTCTCTCTCTCTCTCTCTCTCTTGTGTTACTTAACTACTCTCCCTACTTTCTACTACCATTATTATTGTTACTACCAGCATCACCACGACCACTGCTTCTTGTTCTTCCTCTCTTGGTCCCGTCCCTGTCTCCCTCGCCTATATATACCGGCTTCCTCACTCTTATGTGTTAGTGTGACTTTGTAAATGGTCCAAGTCGGACCGAAATGTCGTCGTGAGGTTCACCTATGTGCGGGTTATTTGTGTATTGTTCCAGTCACGGTACTGTGCCTTTTTGTTCTCCATCAACAGCTTCCAATGTTGCAGAAATAAGTAGGAAGTCCAATTAGATTAGTGCAGAGAAACTAATTTGCTTGGACTTCCTACTCATTTCTGCGACACTGCAAGCTCCTGATGTGTTGATTGCAACACGAAAGGCCTAGAGCTATCATTGTTCTCCCTCTGTAGTTGTTTTGCATATGTTGCTATGTATGATAATTTGTGTAACTGTATTTACGCGTACCTGTACCTAAACTTACTAGTGACAGATAAGATAAGATAAGATTTCGTTCGGATTTTTAACCCCGGAGGGTTAGCCACCCAGGATAACCCAAGAAAGTCAGTGCGTCATCGAGGACTGTCTAACTTATTTCCATTGGGGTCCTTAATCTTGTCCCCCAGGATGCGACCCACACCAGTCGACTAACACCCAGGTACCTATTTGCTGCTAGGTGAACAGGACAACAGGTGTAAGGAAACGTGTCGAAATGTTTCCACCCGCCGGGAATCGAACCCGGGCCCTCCGTGTGTGAAGCGAGAGCTTTAGCCACCAGGCCACCGGGCCACCGATACATTGATGCTCACTTCTGAACAGGACAACACCAGACACACACAATCCTAGCCTCGTGCTCCCTGTCGTACCTGTATGTAAAGCTGTGTATGGCCGTGACCTGCCATCAGTTACACGAGGCACTCAAATGGACGTTAACAACTCTATCAACAGGAAGAAGGGTTGGAAAGGAAGAACAATCCCTCCCTTTCTCCTTCCCTTACTCTCTCATTCCCTCCCTCTCTCCTTCCCACCAGCAGGACATCAACACAACGTCTGCAGAAAACCGCAGATAAGGATGAACAGCTGTGCTTCCCTTCTCCCCCTCTCCCTACTTCCTCTTCCTTCTCCACCTCTCCTTCCTACCTTACCACATCCCCCTTTTCCCTCTTCTACTTCCTCTCCTCTCGTCCTCCTGTTAATTTCCAGGGTGTGTGACCTGTTAGTGTACAACATTGGTCGCACCTGGAGACCAGTTTAGCTCACGACATGCAGTTGTAGCGTCCAGTAGCCAGCTGTGACCAACAGATGGTCGCCAGCGTTGGAACAGGTCCCTTCCACGATACACTGAAGTCAATTATATATATATATATATATACACACAAACACTGATCTCTGGCTGAAGGACACTCGAACCTACGAACCTTAGGACAAGGTACGCAGTGCTTTACCAATCTACCCACACTGGACAATACCTTGGCGTGTAGCATGCGCTACACGTTTGATCCAAGGCAGCCAGCTTTCAGGGAGAAGGTTTACAGCTTTTCATCTCATCCTTCAGCCAGAGATCAGTGTTTGTGTATATTTCGCCTGCTCTCGCGAATTCCTTTATATATATATATATATATATATATATATATATATATATATATATATATATATATATATATATATATATATATATATATATATATATATATATATATATATATATATATATATAATATATGCTTCCCTCAGTAGTAGAGAGTTTGGCTTACGACTGAAACACCCGGGTTCGATGCCCCGGTGCGAAGTAAATAGCAGTACATAGAAGTAAATAGCAGTAAGTAGAATCGACTACCCTAACTTAAGAAATGATCTGAGGTAGGATAACAGCTGTTGACTGACCGAGATAAGATAAGATATCCTAGCTTACAAATCCAACCGCGTTAAGGAAATATAAGCTATCGCAGACGGTGTCTGACAGTCAGCGGACCGTCCACGGACGGAGTTCATGAGTCCGTGTCGCTCCTTAATGAAATTCTCCGCAGCTGTGAAGTATTCACTGCCTTCAGCAGTGGTAGTTCACGCCTCTCGTGACCCCACCTGCCACCTGCCACCTGCCACCTCAAGGAGTCAGAATTTAATTAACAAGGTCAATATGACTCTGGAGTCGAGATGAAGGCCTTTCTTTATAATTATATATGTGTGTGTATATATATATATATATATATATATATATATATATATATATATATATATATATATATATATATATATATATATATATATATATATATATATATATATATGTGTGTGTGTGTGTGTGTGTGTGTGTGTGTGTGTGTGTGTGTGTACTCACCTATTTGTACTCACCTATTTGTGGTTGCAGGGGTCGATTCACAGCTCCTGGCCCCGCCTCTTCGCTGATTGCTACTAGGTCCTCTCTCTCCCTGCCCCATGAGCTCTATCATACCTCGCCTTAAAACTATGTATGGTTCCCGCCTCCACTACGTCACTTTCTAGGCTATTCCACGACCTGACTACTCTATGACTGAAGAAATACTTCCTAACACCCCTTTGATTCATCTGAGTCTTCAACTTCAAATTGTGTCCTCTTGTGTCTGTGTCCCTTCTCTGGAACATCCCGTCTTTGTCCACCTCGTCTATTCCGCGCAGTATTTTATATGTCGTTATCATGTCTCCCCTGACCCTCCTGTCCTCCAGTGTCGTCAGGCCGATTTCACTCAACCTTTCTTCGTAGGACAATCCCCGTAGCTCTGGGACTAGTCTTGTTGCAAACCTTTGCACTTTCTCTAATTTCTTGACGTGCTTGACTAGGTGTGGATTCCAAACTGGTGCTGCATACTCCAGTATGGGCCTGACGTAAATGGTATACAGAGTCTTAAACGAATCCTTACTGAGGTATCGGAACGCTATCCGTAGGTTTGCCAGGCGCCCGTATGCTGCAGCAGTTATCTGATTGATGTGCGCCTCAGGAGATATGCTCGGTGTTATACTCACCCCCAGATCTTTTTATGTGTTGAAGAGCTTTGTTAATGGCTCACACAATATCTCTGCGCCCTCTTTAAGGACCCATGGAGAGATGTTGTTTGGTCCCACCGCCTTTGAGGTGTCAAGTTCGCATAGCAGCTTCTTCACCTCCTCCTTGGTTATATGTACCTCATCCAGCACTTGCTGGTGTGCCCCCCTGTTCTGATTTCCTGGAGTCCTACTGGTTTCCACTGTAAATACCTCTTTAAATCTTGTGTTGAGCTCCTGACATACCTCTTGGTCGTTTCTTGTGAATTCCCCATCATCCTTCCTCAGTCTGATTACCTGGTCCTTGACTGTTGTTTTCCTCCTGATGTGGCTGTACAACAGCTTGATGCTATGTCATTTTCATATTGTCTTTGAGCCTCCCTTCTTATCTGTGCATATTCGTTTCTGGCTCTTCGGCTAATTTCTTTATTTTCCTGAGTTCTCTGTCTTCTGTACCTTTTCCATTCTCTAGTACACCTAGTTTTTGCCTCCCTACACCTTTGGGTGAACCAAGGACTCGTTCTGTTCTTCCCATTATTTCTGTTTCTCTTGGGAACAAACCTCTCCTCTGCCTCCTTGCATTTTGTTGCAACATAGTCCATCATTTCTTGTACTGGTTTTCCTGTCAGTTCCCTCTCCCACTGAATGTCTTGAAGGAAGTTCCTCATGCCTGAGTAGTTCCCCCTTTTGTAGTTTGGTTTTTCCCAGCCTATTCCTGCTACTCTCTCCACTTGGAGCTCAACTATGTAGTCGAAGCACAGAACCACATGATCACTAGCTCCCAGGGGCCTTTCATACATGATACCCTCGATGTCCGAACTACTCAAGGTGAATACAAGGTCCAGTCTTGCTGGTTCATCCTCTCCTCTCTCTCTCTGGTAGTGTATCTAACATGTTGATGCATGAGGTTTTCCAGTACCACATCCATCATCTTGGCTCTCCATGTTTCGGGACCCCCATGGGGCTCCAGGTTTTCCCAGTCAATCTCCTTGTGATTGAAATCACCCATAACTAGTAACTTTGCTCCCCCCATGTGTGCTCTCCTGGCCACCTCGGCTAGTGTGTCGATCATTGCTCTGTTGCTCTCATCGTATTCTTCTCTTGGCCTCCTGCAGTTCTGTGGTGGGTTGTACATTACTGCAATTATCACCTTATGTCCCTCAGACTGGATTGTTCCTACTAAGTAGTCCCTTTCGCCAGTGCCATCCATTCCTTCCATTTTCTCAAACCCCCACTGGTTTTAATGAGCAGTGCAACTCCTCCTCCCCCTCTCCTCCCTCTGTCTTTCCTGAGAATTTGATATCCGGATGGAAAGATTGAATCTTTTATTATTCTGGTGAGTTTTGTTTCTGTGAGTGTTGTGTGTGTGTGTGTGTGTGTGTGTGTGTGTGTGTGTGTGTGTGTGTGTGTGTGTGTGTGTGTGTGTGTGTGTGTGTGTGTGTGTATGTATGTTCGTGTGTGTGTCTGTATGTGTCTGTATGTGTGTGTCTGTGTCTGTGTGTGTATATGTATGTATGTTCGTGTGTGTGCCTGTATGCGTCTATGTGTGTGTGTCTGTGTATGTGTGTGTGTGTGTGTGTGTGTGTGTGTGTGTGTGTGTCTGTATGTGTGTGTGTGTGTCTGTGTATGTGTATGTGTGTGTGTGTAGACCATTCTAGAGAAGAAAAATTAATTAAATTTAAGAAACAGAAGTGTATTTTTTATAAGACTGTGAAACCCTGAGGGTTATTAAGGGATCATGAATGTCAAGAAAGCCAGGTGGCTTATGTCTGGGTTACTGGGTTCTTTTCCCTGTAGGGAATAAATAGATCCTTAAGTGATTTTCGATTGTCTCTCCACAGCAGCTGACTAGTACCCAGGTACCTATTTGCTACGAGGTGTGTAGGGTGTCAGGTGTTAGGAGACGTGACTGTATGTTTCTGTGTTTAGAATTAGGAAGCCACACACTGTGGGCTTATCTGGAGTGGCTTCCATGGGTCACCGCCCCCGCGGTCTGGTCCCAGACCAGTCCTAAAGTTAATGTTGATGCAAAATTGCAAATGATTCACCCCTGATCCCTCATCTATGACCCCTCATCCGTAATCCCTCATCCGTAATCCCTCATCTGTGATCTCATCCTGATTCTTCATCCGTTATCCTTCATCCGTGATCCTTCATCCGTGATCCTTCATCCGTGATCCCTGAGTTTCCTCTGGATGCGATACGAGTGGCAGTAGCGTCTTGGTAGTGCCAGGAACAGGTGGCACTGGCGTGGGTGTCTGGGTGTGTGGCTCTGGGTGGTGGGGGTGTTGGTGTATGTGCACGTGTGTGGGCGTGCGGGCGTGGGCATTAAAAATACACAGGAGTGCAAGACGAAGGGGCACTGCAGAAAATCAACATCGTATTAAAACCAAGAAACTAACAACAACAGCGTCACTAACATCAACACCACCACAACAACAACAACCAACAACTACAACAACTACCACCACTACCACTACTACTAGCATGCCAACTCGCCCACACTGCCAGGATTAAACTTTTTACACTCTGTAGGCGCAAATTTCAGTGTCAACGACCCTTGACTTCTCAGACAAGGAACTTACAGTTTTGTAAGACAAGCTTCACCCTCAGGTCTAGTAGAGAGACTCTTTGTAGAGCAAAAAACTTTATTTACAGAGTTATTTGCTTCTATACAGCTCTTTGTTAAGTCATAGACCTTATAAAACTCTATTTAGAGTGAACTATCAGTGGAAATAAGAATTTAATAAATGTTTATAGATTTTTTCAACTCTACGTTTTTTGAGGTAAATTTATACCTTGCGCTGTTAGTCTTAGTTCTTCTTATTTCATCAATTCTTCCTTCTCTTAGGACAAAATAATCTCCGTCTCTCCTTAACCCCATATTTTGTTTTTATTTTGAGAAAATAATTAACACCCTCTGTCCTCCTCTATCCACCACATATTAAATTTGAATTTCAGAAACCTTGTATATTTTATAGTTGTCTCGTTCGTGCTCCTTCTTACTCTATTTCTGTTTTTCTGGGAGACTAAACAAAAATGTCAGCCTTGCTGGAGTAATTTTCTATATAAGAAAACACAGTCATTGGATTAGCTGTTGTTCTATTCCAAACTGATTCGTTTCCTCTGGGTAGCCTTCACGGCTGCCGTCTTATTGTGTCAGTTCTGGTCGACGACGTTGATGGAAGGCATCCGAGTACTGGCTTAGTTTCTTATAGATATCTGTCTTTTCTGGTATACTGTTAGTCTTCATAACGCACCTGATGTGATCATAATCGTCTCCTCAGCTCTTCTAACCACGTCTGTCTCTTTGCCTCTCCTATCCTTAGCTGACTTCTTTTCCTAACCTTGGCTGTCTCTTTGTCTCTTCTATTCTTGGCTGTCTTCTCCCTACCTGACCTGCCTTTACATGTCTTCTAACCTTCACTCTTTCCTCCCTTCTCTTGTCTGTCTCCACGTCTCTCAACCTTCGACGTGACTTCTTTCCATCGTCTGACTTGACGAATGGACCACAATTCTAAGTAAATAAATTCCATAAACACGCAGCTCAACAGAGACTCGAACCTTCGTCCAAGCACACGAACTCCCAGCTCTCCTTCCGCGAAGACCTCGTCTGAGATCGGGCCGTGGGCGCGATGGTTGATGAGACTATGAATAGCTACCTTCTGAATCATCTTTCCGTGCCATCAACCTCTACTGGGCACATGCCAGAAACCCTCATACACTGGGTTTCAAAACCCGGGATTCAGAAAACGTAGATGTATGAATCATCTTCGGCAGATTTCATGACTTTGCAACCCATCCTGTGTGATGGAATATAACTATATAGAATCAGGCGTGATCCAAGGAAGAGGAAAGAATAGCCCCATGTTCTTGGATCAAGAGCCTCTCACCAGCATCAAGGTACCCCGTCCTCAGCAGGGTGAGCATGAGCAGATGCACGTCAGTGTAGTATACGAATGTGTATCAAGAATTTATATTGAAAGTAATGGTGGCCTCATAAACATTACTGCCGTTCAGGAACATCTTGTGAATGTCATTGTAGTCAGTGTAGACAGTGTAGACAGTGTAATCAGTGTAAACAGTGTAGTCAGTGTAGACAGTGCAGTCAGTGTAGACAGTGACATCACTGTTCTACGGAAGCTCTGTGCCGCGCCTGCAACAGTCATCAGTAAGCTTACACTCCGCAACACTCTGCAACACTCTGCAATTATAACTGTACAGACAAGGCAGTATTAAATTCCCAATGGATAGCTTAACACGTAGAGTGTGATAGCACTGACCAGGTCAACCAGGCTGTGATGGATGTCTGGGTCAGCTGCAAGCCTGCAGTAACAGCCTAGGTGACCAGAAAAGCACCAGACAAGCCTGGCTCAGGGCCGAGGTGGGAGGCAGTAGGAAAACCCTCGAACCCCGTCAAAGGTAAATCAAAGGCATTTAAGAATACTTGTCTGGTGGTGAACTGGTGACGAGCGGTCTTGATGACCCTCGTGCAGTTGATAGGCTTTAAACCCCATTGACCAGCCTACCAATCAGGATAATTTTGTCACTCAGATACTATGGTGGATGTTAGGTAAGACACATATGCAACAGTTAGGTATCTTTATTTCGAAACGTTTCGCCTACACAGTAGGCTTCTTCAGTCGAGAACTCGACTGAAGAAGCTTACTGTGTAGGCGAAACGTTTCGAAATAAAGATACCTAACTGTTGCATATGTGTCTTACCTAACAACCTGTCGGTATTTTATACCATTTTAATGTTCACTATGGTGGATCTCTGGTATGAGTGTGGATCATGAACTGCTTCCAGAAAGTTAACGTTTTTGGTAACATTTGCATAGCAAAGCCGACCTTTCAAAGTGAAGGATCTTCCTCTAAGGTGAAGCTTGAGTACAAAATACATGAGGTGATACTGTACACACACACACACAACAGGAGCTGTGACTCGACTCCTGTAACCACAAACAGGCGAGTACACATACACACACACACACACACGAGCGCGTTCACATAAAAACACAAACACATTCTCTTAAAACACAAAACATTTTTATGAAAAGCTAGTGTATGCAGAGCTCAGGTGACCCTCCTGAGTTAATAACTATTCAGTACAACAGTTCACGTTGGTGCCGCCTCTTCCACCCTCCTACACACGCTTCAAAGCATGTTTTTCTCGTTTTAATTACTCTTACGTGAATAATCTGGACAACTGAGGGATCTAGTTTACCCTCCACTATATGAAGGTCTTACCCCAGCGCTCCCTCACGGTCATGTCTCCCAGACAACCACCATAAATCTTAGTCATTGCTTTTTTTTCAGTGCGGGTACATTAGAGAGGATGGAGCAGAATAGGGTGACCAAGGGAGTGTATAACTCCGGGGTGGATGGGATTAAGGGTAGGGTCGTCCCAGGAAGGGGTGGAAATAGCAGGGTTGAGGGAGGTTTCGGAGTGGATGTGTGAGTGTGCTGGATCGGAGTGGAGACAAGTGGGTTTTTGAGGGGAATAGTTGTCTTTTAGTTGGAGTGAGAGGGAGTGTCAGAGAAAACCGGTTAGCTGGGCTCGAGTCCTAGAGGTGGGAAGTAAAATGAGGGGAAGTACAGTGCCTGCACTGTACGCATCACTGTTCCAGTGGGTCACTGGAACAGTGATGTGTGCGCCCTTCAGGCAACACTTAAATGAATAATGGTGGATGTTTTTTTTTTCTTCGGGTATACTATACCTTAGTGGGAGAGGATCTGTATACAGACTAAACATCAAGAGGCAAATAAATAGAAATTCACTCCGACACTGAGGGACAAGTTGTAAACAAGATTCTTTTAAAATACCGGAGAAGTATGTTTTCGGAGTCTGATAAACCTGTCTCACTGTCTATGTCAGTTGTTAGTGGACTGTTCCAGCTACGGTATGGTGATTTATTTTTCTTCCTTGACGCGGGTCGCTGTTATGAGTCGTTCACTGGTGTGATTACTGCAGTGAAGGAGGAGCAAGACTGAGCACGCTCCAGTGGCCCTCTGGCGGGCCATGGCAACAGCAACCTCCGGCCGGCCATGGCAACAGCAACTTCTGGCTTATGTAGGACTGTTATCGTTCTCTCCGTAGCAGTCCAGCTTGAAGAAGACCTGACTAGAGGTGACCTGAGCGTACCTTGTAAGAGGTGATCTCACATTAGGTGCCACCTGCTCATTATGAGGTAATGATAACACGAAATACCTAGCGAAACCTTAGACGATGTTTAACTCAGACTGGAACTTCCGCAAAACTCAGCCGTGAGCAAAATGTAGAAAATAAAGGCTTCTTGTATATAAATGCATCTTCACTGTCACTTGTCGGCTTGTTGCCTCAGTCAGCAGGCTCATCAAGGGTCATTATGCCAACTGCAGTGTTCTTATATCACAAGATGTTGTTGGCAATGACACAGTCAAGTGTTGAGGCAACCTTGACTTGGAAGGGCGAACGTTCCACAGTAACGTGACAGATGTTCTCCACGAGCCTCCGTACTGCAGTCTACATTTATAACCAGTTTTCGCACAGCATGGCATTACTTAATCTCGCTTCATTAAACACGAGACAAAATATAACTTAAGTTTGAGCCATGACATCTTCAATTTAACTCGCGCTTGTGACACAAGTTTTAATCAACATGCTCAGGGATGCCTCGCTTGATAATGCGCAATGTTAAACATTTTGACGTAATAGTTATGCAGTGAAATTCTAATACGTAATGTTAAACATTTTGACGTAAAAGAGTCATGCATTGAACTTAATATAAAAAAACATTTTGATACAATAGTCCTGCAGTAAAAGACAAATGCGTAATGTTAAGCCTTTTGACGTAACAGCCATGCAGGGGAATTCTAATGTGTAATGTTAAACATTTTGACGTAATAGTCATGCAGTGAATGGCTAAGTGTAGAGAATATTTATACAGATTATATTCACAGATAGCTGTAATCCCCTGTGAGGGACGGGGTTGTGCGATGGCCAGACTGCCAGCCAGCAACAATGCCCTAACTGAGGCGTGTCGAATCATGCCTATATATAGGAAATAGCAGCACATACCATGCAAACCCAGTTTCCTCTCGTGTAGTTCTTATCAGTAACCCCCTAGTGTTAAGTGTGTTAATATTTCAATATTCTCTGTTATTGTCAGACAATAACACAATATATATATATATATATATATATATATATATATATATATATATATATATATATATATATATATATATATATATATATATATATATATATATATATATATATATATATATTTGCTGTTTTATCGAAAAATAATATTTTTTTTTTTTTTTTGGTTTTCCTGCAGCGTGTTGATACTGGCGGTGCACGGTTGCAACCGACGCCGACGCCCGCCGCCCGACGCCGCCAAGAAGAGAGACGCCACGAAGGATGACAAGCACACGAAGATGAACCTGGAGGAAGCCTGGTGACTAGGTGTGACCTCTTCCCCGAGTCAATGGGAGACCCGCGATTCCTCAGGGGCAGTCATTTCCAGCCAATGGGAAATCGATACGGACCAAGTGGACGAGCTGCTGAAAGGGGACGCCAGTGATGCCTCAGGGCTCACCCAGGGGCGTAGCTTCGACAGTAGCTGGGAGGAATCAACGGCCTTTCGCGAGCTCTCACTGGCTCAGGGACGCTTCAAGGTCTCCAGGGTGTAAATAAGTCTAACATACATCAATAGGTTGCCAGGGCTATTTCTCTTTCCCCCAGCAACACCGCCTCAGCCCACCTACACTGCCATGTAGATTTTCACGTCAGGGACTCACACACGAACTCACACGGAGACAAGAAAAGAGAAGATAGAACCATTACTGTATATTTCGACCTCCTTGGTGATTCTTGAAGGTCCTAGATGGTGAATCTAGGGCCTTCAAGAACCATCAAGGATCATCAAGGACCCTCAAGGAACATCAAAGACCGTCAAGGACCCCAGTGGAAATAAGTCCGTCTTGCCTTTTTGGGGAAGAATCCTAATAATTCTTACATGTAAGACAATCGTATTCAAGAAAATTTGTGTAATGTACCTGAATAAACTTACTTCTCTAACAGACACTCCAACATGTTCTTTCACTGATCTTTCAATAGTCTTCATCAGACTCTCGAACAGTCTGCTGAAGAGGGCCTCAACATAAAGTATCACAACACTCATTAATCTTACCTTCTCTCTTTCTCCTTCATGTGGGTTCATTTGTTTCATTCACCAATATTTATAACACTTTTGTGTTTGTAAACATATACATTTGTAGACCGTAGCCCAAATGTATCATACATCAAATCTATAGTAGAATGTTTATCTATGTTCTTCTATGATCTTTTTCATGTATATATATATATATATATATATATATATATATATATATATATATATATATATATAATATATATATATATATATATATATATATATATATAATATAGATGCTGGGTAAGATGTCTTTATCTGTTTCGTGGAGACACACTTTAGCTGGGACCCACAGGAGACAAACTCAAGCTAGGACCTCCAGGAGACACACTCAAGCTAGGACCTCCAGGAGACACACTCAAGCTGAGACCCCAGGAGACACACTCAAGTTGGGACCCTAGGAGACACACTCAAGCTGGGACTCCAGGAGACACACTCAAGCTGGGACCTGCAGGAGACACACTCAAGCTGGGACCCCAGGAGACACACTCAAGCTGGGACCCCAGGAGACACACTCAAGCTGGGACTCCAGGAGACACACTCAAGCTGGGACCCCAGGAGACACACTCAAGCTGAGACCCCCAGGAGACACACTCAAGCTGGGACTCCAGGAGACACACTTAAGCTGGGACCCCAGGAGACACACTCAAGCTGAGACCCCCAGGAGACACACTCAAGCTGGAACCCCAGGAGACACACTCAAGCTGGGACCCCAGGAGACACACTGAAGACCTACTGAAGTTGAGCTCAAATAAAGAAAAGAATAGCTCCAATTCACTGGATCAAAAACACTTCACCAGAAACATTCCCAATTTCTGACCTGACCTGTGACCATCATCAACTGGTCTATGGCCAGGCGTGATCTGACTTCTTCCATCACTGAGCGGTCTCACCTAGTAAGTGCTCCACTAGTGAGTGCTCCACTACTAATTGTTCCACTAGTGAGTGCTCCACTACTGATTGTTCCACTAGTGAGTGCTCCACTAGTAAGTGCTCCACTAGTAAGTGCTCCACTAGTAAGTGCTCCACTAGTGAGTGCTCCACTATTGAATGTTCCACTAGTGAGCTCTCCACTAGTAAGTGCTCCACCAGTAAGTGCTCCACTAGTAAGTGTTCCACTAGTGAGCGCTCCACTAGTAAGTGCTCTACTAGTAAGTGCTCCACTAGTAAGTGCTCCACTAGTGAGTGCTCCACTAGTGAGTGTTCCACTAGTAAGTGCTCCACTAGTAAGTGCTCCACTAGTAAGTGCTCCACTAGTAAGTGCTCCACTAGTAAGTGCTCCACTAGTAAGTGTTCCACAAGTGTTCCACTAGTAAGTGTTCCACTAGTGAGTGATCCACTAGTAAGTGCTCCACTATTAAGTGTTCTACTAGTAAGTGCTCCACTATTAAGTGTTCCACTAGTAAGTGCTCCACTATTAAGTGTTCCACTAGTAAGTGCTCCACTAGTAAGTGCTCCACTAGTAAGTGCAACGCTAGTAAGTACCCCACAAGTAAGTGGTCCACAAGTGTTCCACTAGTAAGTGCTCCACTAGAGAGTACTCCACTAGTAAGTGCTCCACTATTAAGTGTTCCACTAGTAAGTGTTCCACTAGTAAGTGCTGCACCAGTAAGTGCTCCACTAGTGAGTGCTCCTCTAGTAAGTGCTCCACTAGTAAGTGCTCCACTATTAAGTGTTCCACTAGTGAGTGCTCCTCTAGTAAGTGCTCCACTAGTAAGTGCTCCACTAGTAAGTGCTGCACCAGTAAGTGCTCCACTAGTGAGTGCTGCACCAGTAAGTGCTCCACTAGTGAGTGCTGCACCAGTAAGTGCTCCACTAGTGAGTGTTCCTCTAGTAAGTGTTCCACTAGTAAGTGCTCCACTAGTAAGTGCTCCACTAGTAAGTGCTCCACTAGTAAGTGCTCCACTAGTAAGTGCTCCACTAGTAAGTACTCCACAAGCAAGTGCAACACTAGTAAGTACTCCACAAGCAAGTGGTCCACAAGTGTTCCACTAGTAAGTGCTCCACTAGTAAGTGCTCCACTAGTAAGTGCTCCACTAGTAAGTGTTCCACTAGTGAATGCCGGGTCTGTTTTACTAGTTTTGAAATACACTAGTCTGTTCCTTACTGTCTAATATCTACTCACACAACCTATTACACAAGCTAAGTTTTTTCCAGGTGTTATGGAAACTACTGACTGTAAATACTGTGTAGAGTTAGTATCTGAGAAATATGTGGGAGAAATGTTGAGTAAGATAACTTGACTCTGCTATTGACAGCATCCGTCTCTCTCTCTCTCTCTCTCTCTCTCTCTCTCTCTCTCTCTCTCTCTCTCTCTCTCTCTCTCTCTCTCTCTCCTCTCTCCTCTCTCTCTCTCTCTCTCTTCTCTCTCTCTCACTCTCTCCTCTTTCTCTCTCTCTCTCTGCAGTAGTCGAATGTTTATCGTAGGATTTTCAACACACACTCACACACACATTAATTTTATTAACTCGGGATAATTCTTGAGTTGTCTGCTGTATAGAAGAGGCTGGGTTGCCACACCTGGCCTGGTCTGTCACACCACACTCTTCAGAAAGCAATGTACTTACACTTCAGTTGAAGCACTCACACTTCAGCTGAGGCATTCACACTTCAGTTGAATTCTTCACTCCTCAGCTGAAGCCTCTCACACTTCAGCTAAACGACTGGACAACAAGACAAGGCTTCATGGTACCTAATTCAAATCACAATTATTTTTAGCTTCTAATCTTATATTGTAATTTATAAATAAAATAATAAATTGAATAAAAATATTAGAAAATATTTTTTATCCGGAGGACGAGCAGTGAAGAGAATACATAAATAACCCGCACATAAAAGAGAGAAGCTTACGACGACGTTTCGGTCCGACTTGGACCATTTACAAAGTCACACTAACCAGAAGTGGAGCAGGACGGCTATATATAGGCAGGAAGAGGTGGAGGTAGTAGTAGTAGTAGTACAAGAATGGTATATAATACCGACAAGATGAAATTAAGACACATGCGCAACACCCGGGCATCCCCATTGTAGACGTTTCGCCATCCAGCCAGGCACTGGATGGCGAAACGTGCACAACAAAGACAACCAGACGCCGCACATGTGTCTTAATTTCATCAGTAGTAGTAGTAGTAGCAGTAGTAGAAGAGGTAGTAGTAGTGGTAGTGGTAGAAGTGGGGAATAAGGAGGACGAGCCAGTCAAATACAAAGGAAGGGGAGCAATGCAAGAGAGCTAGGTGCCCACAGAGGGAGAGCAAGTGCACAGAGGTGCGTGAAAGGGGAAGTGGTGAAATAAATGAAGAAGGAACAGAAACACGAGGCAGAAGAGAGAAAGACAACCCAGAGGAGAAAAAGGAAAGAGGAAAGGGGAAGAGGGAGAAGAAGAAAAAGAAAAAGAAAAAATGAGGAGTCAGGTTAAGTCATGGATGTTCTGAAGTTTGGAGCCTTTTACAATGTAGTGGGAGAGGAAGGCATCTACTGAGATGAAGCCAGGGCTTAGATTCATACAAGGAAAGTTGTGTATTAGAGAGGATTCAACTAGACGGCGACTGTTCGAGTTGGAAATAGGGAAGACAGTTTTAGCAGAAGACCAGTCAATAGGATGGCTATGATCTCTGACGTGACAGAAAAGAGCATTGTTAGTGTCGGCAAACCTAACACTATTTTTGTGCTCACTAAGTCTGTCAGAAAGAGATCGATATGGATGCCCGGGTGTTGCGCATGTGTCTTAATTTCATCTTGTCGGTATTATATACCATTCTTGTACTACTACTACTACTACCTCCACCTCTTCCTGCCTATATATAGCCGTCCTGCTCCACTTCTGGTTAGTGTGACTTTGTAAATGGTCCAAGTCGGACCGAAACGTCGCCGTAAGTTTCTCTCTTTTATGTGCGGGTTATTTGTGTATCGTTCCAGTCACGGTATTGTGCCTTTTTGCTATTTAGTGAAGAGAATATTATGAAAGACCTTAAGTACAAAGGTTCGAAAAGGTACAAAGGTTTTGAAATCAAGAAGTGTACACAAGGGTTCTTACAAGAGAGTCATACGAGAGCTGCAAAATATATACACCGAGAGGTGTATACGCACTAGTAGTTTATTTTAAGCTCTATGTTAAGTATTAAAGTATTCTTGACCGGTGGTGAACAGATGACATGCTGCCTTAATGACCCTCGTGGAGTAGATTGGCTTTAAAAGTTGATTGCTTCAAGAACCCATTAAAACAAATGTCAGTGGTGTGAGAGTAATTTCCTCAAATACTTCATGTTATCAGATATAAAATCTCCACCGTCTTGTTGGGGGTGTTTAGGGCCACTGACAGCTTACTCCATATCTTCTTGTTGGGGAGTATAGGGCCATAAACAGCTGACGCCGTATCTTCTTGCCGGAGATGTATAGGGCCACTGTCAGTTTACTTCGTACCTTGTTGTTGGGGGTGTATAGGGCTACTGACAGCTTACGCCGTATCCAGCTTACACCGACTACCGTCATATTAATAACAGTTCCTAGAACTGGTGTCCACATTCACCTGTACTAAAGCATTTAGAAGCAGAAATAGTTGTATCAAGAGGTAGAACTAGTGATAAACACAGTTCTGCAGGTAGCGATGGAATAACACAAGTAGTTACAGCAAGAGTAGTACTATTACAGTGGAGGTAGTTACAGCACATGCCTTCTGGCTACTCCTGTCTCCCATTAAAGTCAACACCCATATCTGCAGTAAGGATCCGATTTTTTGTTTAACATGTTTCATGCCAACACTCTCAATGGGGTTGGGGATGGAATGAAGGTTGGGGAGAAAGCTTCATACCTTACTCCTTGCCTCAAGTATTTAGATAATAGTATACCATTCTTATTCTAGATAACAGTAGTAGAGTGTATTCCTCAGCAGATAGTCCCGGTGCCTTTCTTCATGGATTCCCATACTGCTCATGCAGAGACTTCATGTTGCAGCAAGTGCTTTATTAATTACAAAATACAAAGGTTTCTACAAAGGTCTCTACAAGGGCTTACACAAGGGATCCTAAAAGGGATTTAACAAGGATTTCTTGAAGAGTTCCTACAAGAGCTTCTACACGGGTTACAACAAACGTCTATAAAAATGTTTCTATAAAAAAGGGTTGTTTCAACAAGACCTTCATCAAGGGTTTCTCCAAAGGCTTCTACACAGGTTTCTTCAAGAGCTTCTGAAAGAATCCTCAGGAAAACTAGCTAAAATGCTTTTGTGTATATATATATATATATATATATATATATATATATATATATATATATATATATATATATATATATATATATATATTAAAGGCTTCAAGGAAAAATATTTGGATTTCTTCCTGAAGCCGTTTGAATATTCACTTCCCCCTACCACCCCATCTTTTGATATATATTTTTTTTACTAATAAGAATATTTTATTACATAATATGGTACAGAAGATTTAAGAGTTACATTGTTGATATAAAGGTGGCATATACGGTACATGTTGTTACGTGTGTATCACCGATTATAAGGCGAAAATCTCATCCAGCTCCTCAGAGCTGGGGCGTTGTGCCCAAAATACAGCAGGCATTACCCTTTGAACAGCCGCACTGAGCCGCTGGAACAGAAAACTAGCTGCCCTGGGATCCCTAGTTACCCTGATGAGTCTTTTTCCCAGTTCCTTATGGAATTTAGATGCACTCTTTCCCCATGAGCCAAGGGTCTCTGAGCCTATGGGAACAAACATATAATGATGGGCAAGTTCTCCATATTTTCTAGACTTTTGGGACTCCCTGAAGCTGGCAGCTGCCCCTCCTTCCTCCCTGGTGTATTGGAGATAGGTATCAGCCAAGGTAGATGCACATGTATAGTCCCACACCACCTGCTTCCCATCTGTCCAGGCTTGAAGGGTGATACCATCTGGACGCTTCTGGCTGCCATCAGATCTGCATAGTTGGGGTGGCTCCCTTACTTCTGGGCATCCAGCTGTTGTGAGGCTCCTCTTGATAATGTTATTAACCTCCTCATGTCTTGCAATCTTTCCCTCGGATTTACGGCACACAAGACCATGGTACCCGAATCGGTCTGCTGCTTCACTGCCACAAATACACCTGTGTTCGGCGAGAATAGGGGCGGCAAGTCGAAGGGCAACACCGATGCGGATGGTCTGTGGGTCGAGACGTGTGCCACGGCTGCAGTTGGGAACAGTCAACAGAAAGTCCCCAGCATGAGGGGCTCTCACTGCCAGGAGGCAGGCTCAATCCTTCCCTGACACTCTGAAGCATTGTTGAGGCAATATTTTCCACTATTGGACCATCCCAGTGCGATTGTTTGTAGTTGTTGGGGGGAGCAGGTCTGGCTCCAGAGCCCGTTAGATTATCCCAGATCATTGCTCCGTCAATGAATTTTTGGTCCTGGACTCCTATCTTGTCCCTAAGATGTTCAGGGAGAATCGCTACTACAAGCTCTCTGGATGCAATACACGAGGACAGAAAAGCAGGTAACGCAATCTGTGATGACTTGCGGACACCAATGCCTCCTAGTCTGACTGGAAGTGTAGCTTGGTTCCACTGCCCGTCTTCTAGAGTAAGGTTAAGTACTTTCGTAAAAATCTGCCTCAGAATACTATCATATTCGTGCAGTATAAGGTTATCATATGAAGGTGCACATCTAAGGAAATATGTCAACTTGGGCAGACTCAAGCACTTTGTGAGAAGGTACAAGGCATCGTGGGTGTCCAGATTGCCTATTCGTTGTTCCATTCTCCTTAACTCTTCCAATTTCTTCCTGAGAATTGTGTCAATGGCATTGCTTCCCAGAGGTGCTCCTAGCAAGACACTATTTGTGGGGGCAATGACTGCTGCTCCTGGTAGTTTTGATCTCACTGCATTTATCACTTGTTGACTGACTGAGATGATTTCACATTTGGATGGATTCAGGATGAGACCCATTTCCTGTCCCCGTGTCATTACCTGTGTAAGGTCATGTAGGAGGGACTCTTTTGTACCTGCTAGTGTGCCATCATCTAGGAACCAGATGTTTAGCTCGCTGGTCAGTCTGACTGTGATTTCCCTAACTGCTATACAGAAGAGAAATGGTGCAAGAGGATCTCCTTGTTGGACACCCTCCGATGATGTAATTTCATGCTCTCCAAACTACCCAGTGAACAAATAGATGAGTGTACACAAACAGTGTAAATCCAGCAAGAGTGTCGGTGATTCAGAGCACAGGAAAGCATGCGAGGAGAGATAGTAAAAAACAAAGGGGGGAGATAAAAATAAAATATAAAAGATTCACCTGTAGGATAACTTTAATCTTACTTAAATCACCTGTGAATGTTAGTGATTATCTTGCAAGGATGACCTGCAAGCTAGCTGGTCCACACTCACTGTGGTGTTGGTCTCGTGATGTTGTTGGCAGGGTAGCAACGAGGACACCAGCACACGCACACACGCGCGCACACACACACACGCGCACACACACACACACACGCACACACACACGCCACACACACACACACACGCACACACACACACACACACACACACACACACACACACACACACACACACACACACACACACACACACACACACACACAGCAATTGGCTCCTGGAGTTCAATCCCACCAAGTGCAAAGTCATGAAGATTGGGGAAGGGCAAAGAAGGCCGCAGACGGAGTACAGTCTAGGGGGTCAGAGACTACAAACCTCATTCAAGGAAAAAGATCTTGGGGTGAGTATAACACCAGGCACATCTCCTGAAGCGCACATCAACCAAATAACTGCTGCAGCATATGGGCGCCTAGCAAACCTCAGAACAGCATTCCGACATCTTAATAAGGAATCATTCAGGACCCTGTACACCGTGTACGTTAGGCCCATATTGGAGTATGCGGCACCAGTTTGGAACCCACACCTAGCCAAGCACGTGAAGAAACTAGAGAAAGTGCAAAGGTTTGCAACAAGACTAGTCCCAGAGCTAAGAGGTATGTCCTACGAGGAGAGGTTAAGGGAAATCAACCTGACGACACTGGAGGACAGAGAGATAGGGGGACATGATAACGACATACAAAATACTGAGAGGAATTGACAAGGTGGACAAAGACAGGATGTTTCCAGAGATTGGACACAGTAACAAGGGGACACAGTTGGAAGCTGAAGACACAGATGAATCACAGGGATGTTAGGAAGTAT
>NC_069456.1:18115661-18120661 GCF_026875155.1 Cherax quadricarinatus | reverse complement strand
CGCAGCTGGAGCTTCTGGTCATCTGACGGAGGCTTCGGGCTCCATAGCCCCTTTCCATTAAACTAATAAATTTGGCGTCTCCGGCACCGTTTCCAGGATAAGGACTGCAGTATCGTGTATACAGAAGCAGCAGTACTGGTATACAATACCCACAAGACGATACAACACATACCAAGGTGTTGTACATATGTCTTCTTCATCAGTGGTATACAATGTCGACTAGAAGAGGAAAAAAACACATGTGCAACACCTGGGTGCCTATATCTGAAGACGTCTTTCCCCGACCAGTGGCTCTGTGAATTAATTATAGAGGTAATTTGAAAGTGATGGAACTGGAGACAGTACAGGACGAGGTAATCAGTCCCTCAGCCTTGTAAAACGTCTTCATGTGAAGATACTCACTAAGAAACTAAGCCACTAACAGACTAACAGGACTACCATGACCATCAAACATACGGGAGAGAAGTTTGTTTCTTAGCCTTCAGACTAGAGAAATATGTTGGTGGGAATGATTGGATTTGAGAAAGACCTTCCAAGAATGGGCCAGTAGGCCTGCTGTAGCGTTCCTTCAAGTCCTGTGTTCTTATGGGATAACAAGAGCACAGTGTCTAACAAACACACACAAGCGTACAAACAACACCAACAAGGACAGAGCTGTAAGAACCAGCTGGTCAGTCTCCAGCAACAACACCAGAGGTCACACAGTCGCAAACATTTACTCATTACCTCAAAGTGGGGGGGAGGGGGATTTCTTCCCTGCCCCCAACGCTCTTCAAGCGGGGGAGGGAGGGAGGGAGGGAGAGAGGGAGAGCTCTTGATGCTGGTGGAGGGATCTTGATGCTGGTGAAGGTATTTTGATGCTGGTGAAGGGATCTTGATGCTGGTGAAGGTATTTTGATGCTGGTGAAGGGATCTTGATGCCGGTGACGGGATCTTGATAATGGTGAAGGTCTCTTGATGCTGGTGAAGGTATTTTGATGCTAGAAAAGGGTGAAGGTGTCTTGAATCAAGGAATTTGAGCTACCCCTCCAGTCCCTGGAGTCTGACCTAATTGAATTGCCTAACATTCCTCAGATGTTGTATGACCCTTATGATTTTAGCGCTCTCCATAAACATAATAATAATAATAATAATAATAATAATAATAATAATAATAATAATAATAATAATAATAATAATTCCCTCACACATCAATTAAGAGTGAGAAAATTGAAGGGCCAACTCATGTAACACAGTGCCAGCGCCTAGAAGAGCCAAGCTATGGTGGTGGTGCGAGTGCCACGCTCCTATTAGGGAGTGCCAGGCACCGCCTGGGAGTGCTAGCCAGTGCCTTGCAGTGTCTTGCAGTGCCACTCACTAATAGATCTTGCTCCGTCACTTCCCTCAAGGTCTTGATGCTTGATCCAGTAAATTGGAGACACCCTCCCCTTCCTCAAATCAAACCTGATTACCTCCCGTTTCCTCAGGCGTTGTAGAACCCTGTTAATATAACGAAAGCAATATAGCTGAGTTAGTGGAAGCTAGCGATCTTTGGGATTGTAAGCGCTGTCAGCGTTTTTATATCTGACTTTGGTAGATTTCATAAAAACCGGTGAGCCGAACTTTAGTTTCTGAAATGGAAAGTGTATACACCAGCAGTGTGATGCTACTTTTGTTGTATACGATAGTGCCCGTAGCTTGATTGGTAGCACACTCAGCTCACACACTGAGGCCCGGGAGTCGATCCCCGATACGGGTGAAACATTAGGACGTGTTTCCTTAAGATACTTGCTGTCCATGTTCACCTAGCAGTAAAATAGGTACCTGGGTGTTAGTCGACTGGTGTGGGTCACATCCTGAGTACAAAACTGACCTAATTTACCCGAAATGATCTGCATAACAAGGATCTTTCTATATAGTAGTATGTCATTGATATATACCTTGTACATGCAATTGTAGAAAAAAAGATTATTATAGTGATGAATCATGTTGGTAGGTCATCAGTACTCAGGTGTCTACGATACTTGTGATCTCTGGAAAAGTACCGAACAAGTAATACTAAGTCACTTTTCGTATTTGGGTCACCGTGTCCTTGTAGAAAACAGTTCTGAAATTGAGGTTGTGGTGTATAGGGCCACTGACAGCTCACACCGTACGGAGCCCTTACAATCCTGGTCATGCCGGGAGGAAACTACGTTTTACTTATTTTTATTGATAAGATGCACGTGCAACACTTAGGTATCTCTGTTGACGAAACATTTTGCATTCGTAGCAGGCTTCATCAGTCGAATAAAGAGGTGATTACGATCCTAGAGACAACAGAAGAGGTGGTTAAAGGTGATCAGTTCCTCAGCCTTGATGCTGTCTCGTAACTCTTTTTACTGTTTGTTTTCTTGGAGTTGTTTTGAGTAAACCAGACAGCAATGTCTAGCCGTCTGAAGAGAACTGTAGATTCCTTCATGTGTGAGCATAAGTGGTCAAGAAAATGTTTATGTGGTATGACAGCGAGAGAGTTTGTGGTAAATTGTCAGCAGTCCAGAGCCTAACGAGTGGCTGTGTTCATTGTAGTCACCAAGATCATTGTGGTCACCAAGATCATTGTGGTCACCAAGATCATTGTGGTCACCAAGATCATTGTGGTCACCAAGATCATTGTGGTCACCAAGATCATTGTGGTCACCAAGATCATTGTGGTCTCCAAGATCATTGTGGTCACCAAGATCATTGTGGTCTCCAAGATCATTGTGGTCACCAAGATCATTGTGGTCTCCAAGATCATTGTGGTCTCCAAGATCATTGTGGTCTCCAAGATCATTGTGGTCTCCAAGATCATTGTGGTCTCCAAGATCATTGTGGTCTCCAAGATCATTGTGGTCTCCAAGATCATTGTGGTCACCAAGATCATTGTGGTCTCCAAGATCATTGTGGTCTCCAAGATCATTGTGGTCTCCAAGATCATTGTGGTCACCAATATCATTGTGGTCACCAAGATCATCGTGGTCACCAATATCATCGTGGTCACCAAGATCATCGTGGTCACCAATATCATCGTGGTCACCAAGATCATGGGTACTGATCCTCTGTAAGATACAGGAGTACCGTGTGAGACACACGGAGAGACTGATTTAGAAAAACACATAAGTAAACACAAGAACATATTCATTAGAAAACCTATCGGTCATGGGACCTTCCATCGCGGCTAATATTAGAACTGATCAAGGTCCCAGGACCGAAACGTTTCCTAATCCCAGGGTTTACTCACCTGTCTTCCTAAACCAATTTACCGATATCTATTAGCAAGGTTTAAACCACATTACTTTGAATCAATATTTTCTATGCTAATTATATTATTTTAGAAAATATCCTGCCTACATAACAAATACTGTTTAATAAATATGTATTATCTATAGACTACTGTCTATAGAATAGATACCACTCACATAATAGATCCTCGTTATGTAATAAACATTGCCTATATATAGTATTCTCTAGGGAAACTAATATTTTGATCATGGTTATGTATACTGACAGGTGTATATCTGTCAGTGTGTATACACTGTGAGTTTACTTCAATTACGGTCTTGGAGATTAAAGTATTCTTTTCTGTTTATGAGGAGGTTACGTGTAGTCGATAAGGTTGAAACCCAGTTTAACAAGCCAGTTTCTAGCGTTTGTTTGCTTCTTGTGTGTGTGTGTGTGTGTGTGTGTGTGTGTGTGTGTGTGTGTGTGTGTGTGTGTGTGTGTGTGTGTGTGTGTGTGTGTGTGTGTGTGTGTGTACTCACCTAACTCACCTAATTGTGGTTGCAGGGGTCGAGACTCAGCTCCTGGCCCCGCCTCTTCACTGATTGCTACTAGGTCCTCTCTCTCTCTCTGTTTCCTGAGCTTTATCATACCTCTTCTTAAAACTATGTATGGTTCCTGCCTCCACTACTTCACTTGCTAAGCTATTCCACTTCCTGACAACTCTATGACTGAAGAAATACTTCCTAACGTCCCTGTGACTCGTCTGAGTCTTCAGCTTCCAGTTGTGACCCCTTGTTCCTGTGTCCCCTCTCTGGAACATCCTATCTCTGTCCACCTTATCTATTCCCCGCAGTATCTTGTATGTCGTTATCATGTCTCCCCTGACCCTTCTGTCCTCGTACGACATTCCCCTGAGCTCTGGGGCTAGCCTTGTTGCAAACCTTTGTACTTTCTCTAACTTCTTGATGTGCTTGACCAGGTATGGGTTCCAGACTGGTGCTGCATACTCCAGTATGGGCCTAACATACACAGTGTACAGTGTCTTGAACGATTCTTTATTTAGGTATCGGAACGCTATTCTCAGGTTTGCCAGGCGCCCGTATGCTGCAGCAGTTATTTGGTTGATGTGTGCCTCCGGTGACGTGCTCGGTTTTATGGTCACCCCGAGGTCTTTCTCCCTGAGTGAGGTCTGTAGTCTTTATCCACCTAGCCTATACTCTGTCTGCGGTCTTCTTTGCCCCTCCCCAATCTTCATGCCTTTGCATTTGGCAGGATTGAATTCGAGAAGCCAGTTTCTGAACCACATGTCCAGCCTGTCCAGGTCTCTTTGCAGTCCTGCCTCATCCTCATCCGATTTAATTCTTCTCATCAACTTCACATCATCTGCGAATAGGGACACTTCAGAGTCTATTCCTTCCATCATGTCGTTCGCATATATCAAAAATAGCACTGGCCCTAGAACTGACCCCTGTGGGACCCCGCTCGTCACAGGCGCCCACTGTGATACCTCTTCACGTACCATGACTCGTTGCTGCCTCCCTGTCAGGTATTCCCTGATCCAATGCAGTGCCCTCCCTGTTACATGCGCCTGATCCTCCAGGTTCTGCACTAATCTCTTGTGGGGAACTGTGTCAAACGCCTTCCTGCAGTCTAGGAAAATGCAATCAACCCACCCCTCTCTCTCGTGTCTTACTTCTGTTACCTTGTCATAAAACTCCAGGAGGTTTGTGATACAAGATTTGCCTTCCATGAACCCATGCTGGTTTTCATTTATAATC
>NC_069456.1:18033161-18113161 GCF_026875155.1 Cherax quadricarinatus | reverse complement strand
GACAAAGAGAGAGGAGGATCTATTGGATATATATATATATATATATATATATATATATATATATATATATATATATATATATATAAATATATATATTTTATATATATGGTATAAACCTTGGTAATAAATACCGACAAGTTGGTTTAGAAAGACACGTAAGCAAACACTATAACATATTTATTAGAAAACGTTTCGGTCCTGGGACCGATCAAGGTCCCAGGACCGAAACGTTTTCTAATAAATATGTTATATATATATATATATATATATATATATATATATATATATATATATATATATATATATATATATAATATATATATATATATATATATGTATCCTCGTTGGATCTCATTTCAATGCTCTATTTATTTGCCAAGAAAAGCTTGTGGTATCTTGTTTACAATTTTGCTCTCTTCCTGTGAATATTCTTGATTTTTTCCTATCCTGTTTATGATAAGTTTCCTGTTAACGTGTCCTCTCTCTCTCTCTCTCTCTCTCTCTCTCTCTCATCTCTCTCTCTCCTCTCTCTCTCCTTCTCTCTCTCTCTCTCTCCTCTCTCTCTCCTCTCTCTCTCTCTCTCTCTCCTCTCTCTCTCTCTCTCTCTCTTCTCCTCTCTCTCTCTCTCTCTCTCTCTCTCTCCTCTCTTCTCTACTTTCCCTCAACTGGGGCGCCCTCATCAAAATAGATTCATTGGAAATCATCAGAAATAAGCACCAGACTGGCTGATCTGTTCTACTAATTTAAAGAACATTTAACTAACACTTCCTGGAAAGGAAGTGTTAGCCTTCCAGAACTCCCCTGGCAAGACACCAGATAGCTGTCACATTTGACAGACAACTGCACCGTAAGTCATCTTTGGGAAGGCTGCTGTCTGATGTGATATCTCTGACTTAGCTCAGCAGCTGAGAATCATTTTCGACAAAATGTCAGATCGTCCTTTGATTTGTAAATTGCTCGTAAGTAGTAATTTCAGCATTTATATATGATTTGATATGAAAGAGTTTAACATACAGACTTTTCATCCGGACATAAGTAACTTTAACTTGTGTACTTTAAGCATTGTAAGTGTAGGTTTCCATAGTTCTATTAGCCTCTCATCGAAATATTTAATCATAACTAAATTTTTTTAAAGGGGTAGACCGGTAAGCCAGAGGAAGGCCTCGGTCAGATGACTAAAAGCTCCAGTGACCAACCGTCCTAATCTAACCTCGAAATGTTTATCATGAATTAACGACAATCTAACCAGGCAAACTTAGCCTAACCTAAGTTAACCTAACCAAAGTAATGTTTCTAGAAAAAATACAAGCAAAAGTTACGTCAAAAACTTACGTTTTATTGTAATGCTACACGTAGGTAAGTTGCTAATGTCTGGAGACGCAGCTCTTACGTTACTTTTTGACTTAAATTGAAAAAAGAAAGTGCGAAAACAAGCAAGTTTAATATATAAACCGTCGTCAGATGCTAGATTCGATGATTTAGCTAGTGTTTAGCTAGTGTTTAGGTAGGAAATCAAAAGAATTAGGTGGACATGTGGCATGTGGCTCTCTGGAAGCCTAGCAGTTCACGAGCAGTAATCACAGCAATACATTACTCATTACTCCCTTAAATTTCTAGATAAATTCAAGCATATTTATTGAGGGACTTAGCACTCCTGGTGAAGTTTTGCACTTAACGGCTGCCTTCAATGGACTGTCATGTCACTGCTGCCTTTAATAAGGGTACAAAGAGCCGCGGCATTATAAACACTGGCCCTCGCATACCACCATGACGTGTGTTATAATGGAGCTTGCTGATTCACTCTCTCTCTCTCTCTCCACCCCCTCTTTGTTTATGTTTTGCTTCTGTTAAAGTAACCTCAGGCTAATCAGCCTACGTAAACCTCTGGGTTTTTCTCCAGTCCCAAGTAGTGTAACTTGTGCCACTGTGGAAAAAAAAAGAATATCGAAGCACAGTGACTCACTATTGTAAGGGGTTTCATACTGGGCTCCACAGAACCCCAAGGGATCCATGAAAGCTCTAAGCTTCCACGAAAGCTTTTTTTTAATGGAACCTCAAGAAATGCGAGAGGTGAGATGATTTGTACCATTACGTTTATCGCATTGCCACGCTTTGTTTTTTTAATTACAAAGTGACTAACAACGCAGAAAGAGGTCAGGAATGAAGGGTGACTGAGATACATTAATTTGAATGTAAACAATGAGATGGCCAAGTATCAGGTCTTTGCTTCCCTCTAGCAAACGCAACGACTGCAGATACCCCTGAATCAACACAGCTAATCGATTACTCTACATCACAACTCGTTCCTCTAGCCAGAAGAAATATCTATGTCTTTTCATTGATATTACTCTTCAACGCTAGATCTACCTTATATCTTTACAACAAGAGTTTTTAAGCCTTCTGTGTATGCGTATGTTCTTCCGCTGCCGTCCACTGACGGATATGAGGTGCATAATAAACTAGTCACTACCATTCACAGGATGGATATAGAGCACACAATAAACTAGCCACTACCGTCCACAGGATGGATATAGAGCACACAATAAACTAGCCACTACCGTCCACAGGATGGATATAGAGCACACAATAAACTAGCCACTACCGTCCACAGGATGGATATAGGGCACACAATAAACTAGCCACTACCGTCCACAGGATGGATATAGAGCACACAATACACTAGCCACTACCGTCCACAGGATGGATATAGGACACACAATAAACTAGCCGCTCCCGCCCACAGGATGGATATAGAGCACACAATAAACTAGCCGCTACCGTCCACAGGATGGATATAGGGCACACAATAAACTAGCCGCTCCCGCCCACAGGATGGATATAGGGCACACAATAAACTAGCCACTACCGTCCACAGGATGGATATAGGGCACACAATAAACTAGCCACTACCGTCCACAGGATGGATATAGGGCACACAATAAACTAGCCACTACCGTCCACAGGATGGATATAGGGCACACAATAAACTAGCCACTACCGTCCACAGGATGGATATAGGACACACAATAAACTAGCCGCTCCCGCCCACAGGATGGATATAGAGCACACAATAAACTAGCCACTACCGTCCACAGGATGGATATAGGGCACACAATAAACGAGCTACCTAGGCTACAAAATCTAACAAAAAATTCTTTCAACATTTCCCATTGAGTTTACAACATGCATCATGTCAATCTCTAGTGAGACGGTGGACCGTGAGAGAGGTTTGGTTAGGTAAGGTTTGTCAGGAAACAGGTCATGTGTTTCTTGACGGGGGTCTTAGTCACATAATGACCCGCAGCTGGAGCTTTTGGTCATCTGACCGAGGTCTCCCGCTAGCTTACCACCCCACCCCTTTTAAAAAATAAAGTTATAATTGCAGCCACATTAATATGGAGGAGGATGTTACACTATGTACGGGACAAAGGAGTGTGGCTTTACCCGTATGGGTCATTGTTTTCTTTACGTTAGGTGGAAAACGTAGCTCAGGTCAGCTTCGCTGAGGGAAAATTCTTATAATTTTTTCCTGACAAACAAAACACCATGACCTGCGCACTTGCGGTTTCCTCCTTCTCTTACTCTCTTCCTTGCTGCTTCTTGATTTATCAGTTCATATATTTCCTCTGTTTTTGTATCCGTGCCTCTCTTCTGCCGCTCTTCCACCCTTGAAGGTGGTGAAGGGTTCTTGATCCAAGGAATCGAATGATATCATAGTTCCTCTTCACTCCCCAGTGTGTTTTCCTCCTCCCATGAAAACTCTTGACCACCTGGAAACCCTTGACCACCTGGAAACCCTTGACCACCTGGAAACCCTTGACCACCTGAAAACCCTTGACCTCCTGGAACCCTTGACCACCTGAAACCCTTGACCACCTGGAAACCCTTGAACACCTGGAAACCCTTGACCACCTGGAAATACCTGACCTCGCTGGAACCCTCTCCCACCTAGAAACCCTCTCCCACCTGGAAACCCTCTCCCACCTAGAAACCCTCTCCCACCTGGAAACCCTCTCCCACCTGGAAACCCTCTCCCACCTGGAAACCCTCTCCCACCTGGAAACCCTCTCCCACCTGGAAACCCTCTCCCACCTGGAAACCCTCTCCCACCTGGAAAACCCTTTCCCACCTGAAACCCTCTCCCACCTGGAAACCCTCCCCCACCTGGAAACCCTCCCCCACCTGGAAACCCTCTCCCACCTGGAAACCCTCCCCACCTGGAAACCCTCTCCCACCTGGAAACCCTCTCCCACCTGGAAACCCTCTCCCACCTGGAAACCCCCTCCCTCCCACCTGGAAACCCTCTCCCACCTGGAAACCCTCTCCCACCTGGAAACCCTCTCCCACCTGGAAACCCTCTCCCACCTGGAAACCCTCTCCCACCTAGAAACCCTCTCCCACCTGGAAACCCTCCCCACCTGGAAACCCTCCCCCACCTGGAAACCCTCTCCCACCTGGAAACCCTCCCCACCTGGAAACCCTCTCCCACCTGGAAACCCTCTCCCACCTGGAAACCCTCTCCCACTTGGAAACCCTCTCCCACCTGGAAACCCTCTCCCACCTGGAAACCCTCTCCCACCTGGAAACCCTCTCCCACCTGGAAACCCTCCCCACCTGGAAACCCTCTCCCACCTGGAAACCCTCTCCCACCTGGAAACCCTCTCCCACCTGGAAACCCTCCCCCACTGGAAACCCTCTCCCACCTGGAAACCCTCTCCCACCTGGAAACCCTCCCCCACCTGGAAACCCTCTCCCACCTGGAAACCCTCTCCCACCTGGAAACCCTCTCCCACCTGGAAACCCTCTCCCACCTGGAAACCCTCTCCCACCTGGAAACCCTCTCCCACCTGGAAACCCTCCCCACCTGGAAACCCTCTCCCACCTGGAAACCCTCCCCCACCTGGAAACCCTTTCCCACCTGGAAACCCTCTCCCACCTGGAAACCCTCTCCCACCTGGAAACCCCCCTCCTCCCACCTGGAAACCCTCTCCCACCTGGAAACCCTCTCCCACCTGGAAACCCTCCCCACCTGGAAACCCTCTCCCACCTGGAAACCCTCCCCCACCTGGAAACCCTCTCCCACCTGGAAACCCTCTCCCACCTGGAAACCCTCTCCCACCTGGAAACCCTCTCCCACCTGGAAACCCTCTCCCACCTGGAAACCCTCTCCCACCTGGAAACCCTCTCCCACCTGGAAACCTCTCTCCCACCTGGAAACCCTCCCCACCTGGAAACCCTCTCCCACCTGGAAAACCTCCCCCACCTGGAAACCCTCTCCCCTGGAAACCCTCTCCCACCTGGAAACCCTCTCCCACCTGGAAACCCTCTCCCACCTGGAAACCCTCTCCCACCTGGAAACCCTTGCCTGCCGTCCATGGAAAATCTTCCATGGATGCCTATGCTTGTTCTCCTGTGAATGAACATACCTAAAAATAATTTTTTTCTCGCTCTCCCTTTCCTGCATCATCCGCCCCCTTGTGTTCCCCTCTTTCTCTTGTTCCTCTCCCTCTTTTATTTATATTTCCTATTCTGTTTACTGGGTTACTTACTCAACCTCACTCATCCCTTTTTTTCTATCTTCTCATCGTTTATCTTTCTTGCTCTTTTTTCACGTTTCTTCGTGTGTGTGTGTGTTTTGTGTGTGTGTGTGTGTGTGTGTGTGTGTGTGTGTGTGTGTGTGTGTGTGTGTGTGTGTGTGTGTGTGTATGTGCGTGTGTGTGTGTGTGTGTGTGTGTGTGTTGTGTGTGTGTGTGTGTGTGTGTGTGTGTGTGTGTGTGTGTGTGTGTGTGTGTGTGTGTGTGTGTGTGTGTGTGTGGTGTGTGTGTGTGTATGTGTGTGTGTATGTGTGTGTGTGTGTGTGCGTGTGTACGAACATACAGCTATCAACAGGAAATGCCTGCAGAACTTATATGACCACTAATGAGGCCATTCCATCATTAGTATGGCACCTCTGTGCCTGGTATGACTCTGCGTCGATGAACAAGAGCAGGACAGAGGTCGCAGATGGATGTCACAGCCTCTCTCGAGAGAAGATGCAATAAGATCACAGTAAACAGGTGATATCACAACATGCAGAACAACCACTGTGAAAAAAATAGTGATATTCCAAGCGATTTCGTGACTTCTCACATTATCAAGGACCCGTGAGAAATCACGAAAGCCCTGGAAACTTTTCATTTTTTTTTCACAATGGTTTTTTGCACATGAAAGAAGACCACCTGATGGTTGAAAGCCAGCAATAGGCTTTAGACCAGCTATAAGATTACGGTTACTATCCTGTAGGCTTAATCTTAATTCCAGATATAGTTCTAAGATCATCTTTTGGCTAAGGTCAGCACTATGCTTAAGGTCAGTTATAAATATATAACTGCTATGTAAATATTTGTTCATTCTGTTAAAAAAATCCATATTGCTGTAAGTCATAAAATAATATTTCCTGAAGGAAAGTAACATTACTGATTGTGAATGAAGTCACTATTAAAGTGAAAACTTCAACGTACCTTAGTGAGTTGGGCGATTTTTTTGTTCATGCGAAAGAGAAGTTCCGGGGTCAGCATGGCTTCTATAGACCCGTTGATGGTAGGACCTATACCACCAGGAGGTCCTTTTGGGACGTCTGAGTCCTCTCCTCCCCGTCCAGACATTTTGGTCAGTGTCAGGATCCCACACAGCACTCAACCAACACCGCTTAATTCACACTGTTCGAGTCCTTCTTTAGGTAGCAAATTCTTTCTCGAATTCCTTATAATTTGTTTTTCACTTTGTTTGCAGAAATAGGACTGTCAGGAGACGGAGGGCTATATGCTGGAGATAACGACAACACTGACAGCGACCAGGCAGAGTCAGTGTAAGCTGGTGGAGCCTCAAAAGCTATCAGACCTCGAGAAAGCGTCCTGACCTTTTGGTCACCTTGGATTCTGACGGTCATGTGGAAGTCTGGTGCTTGTTCACCTAGAGTGAGCCTTGTGTCCACACGAGAGCCTAGGCAACTTGGGGACCTGAGCCTGGGGACCACTGGGAAACCTAACAACCACGTGGGAGAATGGTAATCACTAGAATCTCAGAAACCACGTGGGATTTAGTATACTTGTGGTGGTTCGTGTCCTCCACTGCCTCTGAGAGGCACCCCTTTGGTTTCCCTCGCGACAGAAAAAAAAGAAAGAGTTCGATAAGTCGTGTGTCGATTCGGTTGAAGTTTTATTTCGTTTGATTTGGATTCAATTTTACGTGGTTTAATCAGTCCAATGAACATGGCCTTCACCTGTGCCTTCTCGTATACAAACCAAGGATCTTAATGCACTTCTCTAAGAGGCCTGAAAGTGAAAAAAGTAATTAAATACGACGTCTTTTCATCAATAACAGATTTTCACGTCTTCACAATTTACGCCGAAAATTCCTCCTTTTATATAAACCTTTAAAATATGCAGTAATAATTAATATATATTTATATGGAAGACTAACAATCATCTTCGTGAACAGAGATCACGGGAGATATTATTAAGCACTGCAATTTTCGCTGTGTTTATACTTAATGTGTAGTTGCACTGAGATTCAGTGAGACTTCTGGTGTTACCCAGTCACCTGATGCGCAGGATATTTGCACCGAGAGCTGAATAATGGTATTGTGATGCCGACAAGATGTGGACAAAGGCACTTATGTACAGTTCAGAACAGTTATTAAAGGAAACGTTTCTCCACAAGTGGCTTCTTCAGTCCACTCGCGGCGACACGTTTCCTCCATTAAGTGCCCTGAGCTGTACGTGTATTTTGCACACACTCCGAGAAGTGTATGTCTCTCAGCGTATATACCAGGAGAATTTTCTTTAATAACTATCTTAAGGATTAAAGGGCACGTTAGTACCTTGTCTTCTAACAACATGTTCATTTTTCCATTATAATCTACCCTGTCCAGGTAGTTTATAGTAGATTATAGTGTTGATTACAATTGTTCTCAAAGATTTGTTAAGTTATACTATAAATTAAGGAAAGATCTCAGACTTCACCTTACGAAACAGACAAAAACGCGATAGTAATTATAAACAAGGTAGATTATAGTGGAAAGATGAACATGTTAGAAAGACATGGGAACTTACGTGCCCGTTAAGGTATTCTTGACTGGTAGTGATGTTACATGCAGCATTATTGGCCCTCGTGTAATCGATAAGATTTAAGCCTTATTAACCATAAGTGGAGCATACACGGTGGACCTTTCTGGTAGAACAATATGCAAAATCTCTTTCAGAAGGAAACATATCACTTTCGACGCTCCCCACCAAAACAGGACACGAAGTTATTGGGGCAACTACTGCATCTACCCAACCTGAACACTATTTGCACCTTACGAATCATCTGACAGTTGGTAAAGAATCAACATTTGCGTCTAGCTACGTCTAGCATGAGTGCTCAAGTTAGCAACGTGTCTGTGACGAACCCTTGATTGTTAGCCTCAAGTACGAGGTCTGCCCCACGGTCACCAGATGAACACTCGAGTGTCGGCTTCGAGTGCGAGGTATGTCTCCCCACGGTCACTAGACGACACAAACTGGCACCTTCACGTCTGCCACACCTTGTGTTGGCACAGCTAAACCAACTGAACATACCCAGGAGTAACAGGTAAATCCTCTTTAGCCCTTCGACCTCCCTCTACCTCGCGGAAATATCTCTGGAGAACAATTCTCCTGTACCGGGTACACCATTGTTCCTGCCGCTCCTGCCCAACATTTCCCTCCATCACTGTGTAACTATTATATACAATAAGACAGCAGAACATTTCCGGTGTTCCCACAATGTAACTGTCATACAAAATAGAGTAGAAACACTCTGCAACACAAGTGATATACAACGTTTGGTGGTCCTTGTGTAGTCTGTAGGGCGTCGAACCTCACAAACTAACTTGAACGAATCATCGTGTAACAGAAGACTCGCGGACAGAAAACTCGCTTCAAGAAACAACTTGTTCAGTTTCCCCTGCAAAATACTCATTGATTTATATCAGCGTCATCGTGGCCATTTTCACGTCCACGTCTTCCACGCTGAAGACATTGTTTATATAAATAAAAAAAATAGTTCGATCACTTGGTTTTTATTTTTATTTATGACAAGTGGTAAATCACTGTGGATCGTTCAAGGAGTAGTGAAGGCTCGATCCTCCGTCCACGGGATATCTTATTCATTCCTATTAATACCAACCAGGGGCGGGTCCAGGGGCTCCATATTGTCTCCTGGTCAACTCTCAAAGATTTTTTTTCAGTATATTTTAAATATATTATTAAAAATTATCGTTTCTTTACATTTAAAATTACGACTTCACAATAGATTGCCTCTCCAGCAAACTATAGTTTCTTGCCTGGACAAATCCTGGATCATTCTCTGCTAACAAGTATTTACCGTTAAATAAATCCACTCGTGGCCATGACCACTTGCCATGCCATCTACAGCTGCTACACCTCATTTTTGTTTCCAGTATATAAGTCTCTGACCTCAGGCCTCTGTTTTAAATTAAAGGACTGACCACCTGAAGCCTGGTTTGGGATCAAGCTGCGAGGCAGTGACCTCCGGAAGCCTGGTTTATGACCAGGCTGCTGGGCAGGGACCTCCGGAAGCCTGGTTTAGGACCAGGCTGCGAGGCAATGACCTCCGGAAGCCTGGTTTATGACCAGGCTGCTGGGCAGGGACCTCCGGAAGCCTGGTTTAGGACCAGGCTGCTAGGCAGGGACCTCCTGAAGCCTGGTTTAGGACAAGGCTGCTGGGCAGTGACTACAGATTACCTACAAGTAAACATCTATTAAGTCTGAGGGACTGATCACCTCAAAATTACCTTTCCAGTTCTTCTGCCATCTTCAGTGTGATAATCACCTGTAATCGACTGAGGAAGTCTGCTGGGCAGGCGAAACGTTCCTACAATAAAAACACATCTGAGTGATCATGACGATGTTGCAAACAATTTATATGAGAAAACACTCTGGGAAACTCCGGTTAATTGGTACGCGACAGTTCTACGGACCGACGCCCTTTGAAATTATGTAATGGGTTTCTTGTTCTATTTAGAGGTGTGATGTACATGAGTACAGTGATACTGTGAACCTGAACCCCGAGGCTCAACCTGACTGACTAGATTAAATGTATTTCTGTCGCTGTGTGATACGTGAAAGTATTTCCGGCACTCGACCCTTCAAGGAGGGTACCTTGATGTCGGTGGGCTTTTGATCCAAGGAACTGAAAACCCCTTGGAACAAAAAAGGATTGCCTACTTATTCTCCATGCGCTTCTTACGTGTGTACGACACAAATAATTTAACTAACATGTTTCCAGAACCCGCCGGTGACCGCCTCGTATACCAAACTGTTAGTGTTGGCGGTACGCTGACCCTTATATCCATCACAGCCTGGTTGATCTGGCACTTAATGGAATCAGTGATCCACTTTCCTTCTGAATACTTCCGCACTTGTCCCGGCGGTGTTTTCGATATCTGTTGAAGAATGTGATAACTGAAAAGAGACTGAAGAGTTTCGGACAACGGATGCTGACACAGTGTTCTCTTACTGTGCCCAAGGCACCCCTGCACTCCCAAAATAAACCTCTTGTTGGCACTCGTCGAAGGTCTTGTGCTTTTTTCTAATATATTAAACAAATTTAATTAAGAAAACACAAATATAGCGAGAAAAACAGCAATTGTGTTTTTTTTTTTTTTTGTGGTCAGAGTGAAGCCTATGTTAACCTACATCTTGTAGGTTCCTGCCACGAGGGTTGAGACTCGAGAATGGCCTACCTAGCATAGGCCAGTAGGCCTGTTGCAGTGCTCCTACAGTTTTACAAATCTTATTCTTATGAGTCTTCTGAGAGTAACTGAAGACGATCTCTTGGGGGAAGGGGTGTCAGTGCCCCCAACAGCCAGGTCCCGGACCAGGGCTCAAGGCATCTCCTAGCCCTCTAGAAGGGCTAGGAGATGCTGATGAAGGGTTCTTGATCCAAGGAATTAGAGCTAACCCCCTCTTCCATTGATCAAACCTGTTCACACTTCCCAATTCCCAGGGTAACTGTCTGGACACCCATCACGCAGTTCGATTTTACTTTATTTGGCATAAAGCCTATATATTATACGAGGGAGTCATTAAGGCTGCATGTCACCTCTACAACACATCCAAGAATATTTTAGTGAATGTCCATTTTGGACAATATATATATATATATATATATATATATATATATATATATATATATATATATATATATATATATATATATATATATATATATATATATATATATATATATATATATATATATACATCGAGAGAGATATACTCCAGAGAATATTTACACAGTTCGATGTTTAGTTGGCACTAGTCTCCGGTGACGCCGCAGGAGATGATCAGCACTATCAAGAGACCTCGTGACTCGACCAACAAGCTCACAAGTGCGTAAAAAGCTCGATAAAATTCCTGGGTAAGAGACACATTCGCAGTACATAGGACATTTTGATAAGGAAATAAATATATCGCCCCCTAGGGACTTCGTCTATCCCTAGAGGAGTGATATACCTGGTACCTGGTGCTTGTGTCTGATAACACTCCATCCTCAGCCAAGCACCGTCCACAGGTTGGTTGATTAATGAGGTTTGAAGCCTATCGACTACACGAGGGTCATTAAGACTGCTTGTATATCACCCCCCCCCCCCGTAACGGTCAATAATATTTTAATTCCTAAAATAAGGATTAATATAAACTCCCAGTGTATATACACAGAAAGGCATACACTTCACGGTACATATATCTTATGCTACAGTATACAGCACAGGCTTGCGCTGCATCATGTATATAGATAGACAGACAAACAGATAGATAGATAGATAGATAGATGGATAGATAGATAGACAGATAGATAGACAGAAGAAGATCCCAGATGGGGCTCGAAATATACAGACCAATTAGTTTTCTGTGTTTCTGCCTCCAAATGGGTTATTATTGAGCATAGATAGATAGATAGATGAGAGATAGATATAAATATATTTTTCTAGTAATCCAAGACGACCACGAAGCACTGAAGACATAGTAAAGATAATCTACCACTACAATGTTCCACATTATCTCAGACTGGGCGACACTATAACCTTTGCATCAAACTAATTTCGTGTCTGTATTGTAATCGAATCGGGTTGCGGTTTAATTTTATCACATTCATATTCTTCCGTCGTTAAGAAATTTGCCAGCATATTTTCCTGTCCTGATGCGTAATAATATCAGTCACACAACAGACCCACGATTTTTAATTTTAATTTGTCGATGTTTCGGTCCTCTCTGAATTATTGTCGAGAGCGTGAAGGATGGTTCGAAAAAGTCCAGTTTTAATTTTTACTTCGTGGGATGCGAGTTGTTAAACCCACTGTATTGTAGCTTATGCACTATAAAGCAGTAGCTAGTTGACTGCTGTAGGTCACACTGCTGGGGACAAAAGGACCCCACTGGAGATAAGCCACATTGTTTGACTTCCTCGAGTTATCCTGAGATATTAACCCTCAGGGGTTACTAATCCGAGTTAAGACAATGTTATTTTCTTGCTTCTACTTGAGATCAAATCGTCCAAGGAGAGATTCAGAGCGCAGAGACATAGGATTAGCGTCGTCTTAAAGGTGCTGAGAGACACTTCTCACCTCGGGTCAACATCTTGAGGGGGCACAGTCCCGCCGCCCCGCACACACACACACTCACACCCACACTAGTCCACTACTCCACTGACACCTGGCTCCATCACACGACCCACACCATCCTGCCCATGCCAACTATATCCCCCGGCCTTCCAAATCTTCATAGTCCGCCCCATTCATGGGGTATTGTTGCTCTTCCGCCTGGGATGCATCACATGCAGTGTTTGACTGGCTTGTGATACCTACATTATTCATGACTAAATGAAAACGGCAACTAATGATGTGTCATAGTGTTGGGACAGAAAGTTACATGAAGCCACTGCCATGTCTTCTCAATATATGTCTAATTTAGGCACTTACTGACGGCCCCGACAGATTTACTGCCACAGTAACACACTAAAATATTTTTACAGTAGAATGGTTAGAGTCATACCTACAATGACCCAGTTTTCTGTCATGTATTCATGTTAGAACCAAGACTATTAGGGTTAATAGCAACCCGTGTGCGCGTGGTATAGGGCTTACAAATTGGTAATGAAGGTGGCAATGGCAGCCTCGAGGCTGGCGAGGACCCAGGGCTATCATTGGGACGGTGTTCGGCGCCAACTCGTCTTCACACTACCAGAAAACGAAGATTTTGGCGACATTAGAGAAAACCCATTTAGCAAGTCTTCTGTGGGGGGACTCAACTATTACTGTGAGTCTCAATTGGCTTCTTGGACGATATTCTGAAAGAGCTCGTTCTGAAACGTGTAATTTGTCACTATTGTCGGTAGTACGTCATTCCGATTACATTCCTCTCGTGTTGGATGCAGATCTACGGGAGAAAGAACTTTTAAATGCAGTCACATCATTCAGCGTTCTGTGCACATAAGATTTAACGTGTATAAGTAAGTGTTTATTCAGGCACAGGTATACAGTTATATAAATCATCATACATAGCAGCATATGTGTAAATTAAATAGGGTAACCAAAAAAATCGGACAAAGTGACTTATTTCCACTGGGGTTCTTATTTCCACTGGGGTTCTTATTTCCACTGGGGTTCTTATTTCCACTGGGGTTCTTATTTCCATTGAGGTTCTGTATGCGCACGTGACTTCCTTCCCCGTCTCCCCCTCAAAATAGACAAGTTCCTTTTACAAATGGTAACTAAAACATACTCTGAAACGCAGCAGAACGCTTAAAATAGTCACGCAAGGTCACAACATCATCAGATGTAGTATTTTGTAAGTATTTAACGCAGATGATTGCTGGCTGGGCATATTAATGGAGTTTAGAACCTCTCTGTGCTTCTGTAAACTAAATTATCTTAAGAAAACAGATGGTTATTAAGCACTACTGGAGGCAATACTTACAGTGGGCGTCTCAACAGACCAACTCATTCTAAGCTACATCAACGGAATATGAAGAGAGATCAGGTTTCTTAAATCCGTTATGTTCCTCCTGTTGCATGCAAACACTGGTGGAGACGCTTGGGCAAGCTTTGTTGCACCTGTTGTCTCCATTTATCTAGCAGTAAATAGATACCTTAATGTTGGTCGTATTGGAGGTATCCTGGGAAATGACCCTCAGTGGCAGTACACAATATTACGTGTGTTATGGGTTAATAACTGTCCTGTGTTAGTTTCTGTGTCATGGGTTAATAATTCTCCTGTGTTGGTTTCTGTGTTATGGGTTAATAACTCTCCTGTGTTGGCTTCTGTGTTATGGGTTAATAACTCTCCTGTGTTGGTTTCTGTGTTATGGGTTAATAACTCTCCTGTGTTGGTTTCTATGTTATGGGCTAATAACTCTCCTGTGGTGGTTTCTGCGTTATTACCTGGAGTTTACCTGGAGAGAGTTCCGGGGGTCAACGCCCCCGCGGCCCGGTCTGTGACCAGGCCTCCTGGTGGATCAGAGCCTGATCAACCAGGCTGTTGCTGCTGGCTGCACGCAAACCAACGTACGAGCCACAGCCCGGCTGGTCAGGAACCGATTTTAGGTGCTTGTCCAGTGCCAGCTTGAAGACTGCCAGGGGTCTGTTGGTAATCCCCCTTATGTATGCTGGGAGGCAGTTGAACAGTCTCGGGCCCCTGACACTTATTGTATGGTCTCTTAACGTGCTAGTGACACCCCTGCTTTTCATTGGGGGGATGGTGCATCGTCTGCCGAGTCTTTTGCTTTTGTAGTGAGTGATTTTCGTGTGCAAGTTCGTTACTAGTCCCTCTAGGATTTTCCAGGTGTATATAATCATGTATCTCTCCCGCCTGCGTTCCAGGGAATACAGGTTTAGGAACCTCAAGCGCTCCCAGTAATTGAGGTGTTTTATCTCCGTTATGCGCGCCGTGAAGGTTCTCTGTACATTTTCTAGGTCAGCAATTTCACCTGCCTTGAAAGGTGCTGTTAGTGTGCAGCAATATCCCAGCCTAGATAGAACAAGTGACCTGAAGAGTGTCATCATGGGCTTGGCCTCCCTAGTTTTGAAGGTTCTCATTATCCATCCTGTCATTTTTCTAGCAGATGCGATTGATACAATGTTATGGTCCTTGAAGGTGAGATCCTCCGACATGATCACTCCCAGGTCTTTGACGTTGGTGTTTCGCTCTATTTTGTGGCCAGAATTTGTTTTGTACTCTGATGAAGATTTAATTTCCTCGTGTTTACCATATCTGAGTAATTGAAATTTCTCATCGTTGAACTTCATATTGTTTCTGCAGCCCACTGAAAGATTTGGTTGATGTCCGCCTGGAGCCTTGCAGTGTCTGCAATGGAAGACACTGTCATGCAGATTCGGGTGTCATCTGCAAAGGAAGACACGGTGCTGTGGCTGACATCCTTGTCTATGTCGGATATGAGGATGAGGAACAAGATGGGAGCGAGTACTGTGCCTTGTGGAACAGAGCTTTTCACCGTAGCTGCCTCGGACTTTACTCTGTTGACGACTACTCTCTGTGTTCTGTTAGTGAGGAAATTATAGATCCATCGACCGACTTTTCCTGTTATTCCTTTAGCACGCATTTTGTGCGCTATTACGCCATGGTCACACTTGTCGAAGGCTTTTGCAAAGTCTGTATATATTACATCTGCATTCTTTTTTGTCTTCTAGTGCATCTAGGACCTTGTCGTAGTGATCAAATAGTTGAGACAGACAGGAGCGACCTGTTCTAAACCCATGTTGCCCTGGGTTGTGTAACTGATGGGTTTCTAGATGGGTGGTGATCTTGCTTCTTAGGACCCTTTCAAAGATTTTTATGATATGGGATGTTAGTGCTATCGTTCTGTAGTTCTTTGCTGTTGCTTTACTGCCCCCTTTGTGGAGCGGGGCTATGTCTGTTGTTTTTAGTAACTGTGGGACGACCCCCGTGTCCATGCTCCCTCTCCATAGGATGGGTTAATAATTCTCCTGTGTTGGTTTCTGTGTTATGGGTTAATGATTCTCCTGTGATGGTTTCTGTGTTATGGGTTAATAATTCTCCTGTGTTGGTTTCTGTGTTATGGGTTAATAATTCTCCTGTGATGGTTTCTGTATTATTGGTTAATAACTCTCCTGTGTTGTTTTCTGTGTTATGGGTTAATAACTCTCCTGTGTTGTTTTCTGTGTTATGGGTTAATAACTCTCCTGTGTTGTTTTCTGTGTTATGGGTTAATAACTCTCCTGTGTTGTTTTCTGTGTTATGGGTTAATAACTCTCCTGTGTTGGTTTCTGTGTTATGGGTTAATAACTCTCCTGTGTTGGCCTCTCGTTAGGTAAGCCTGGTAAAAACCGGGCCGCGATTAGCGGACTGAGGCTCGAGTCTCCACCATGTCTTGTATACCTGTAGTATACCTGGAGAGGGTTACGGGGGTCAACGCCCCCGTGGCCAGGTCTGTGACCAGGCCTCGCGGTGGATCAGAGACTGATAAACCACCCAACATCTTGCTCCTGGGGGATTTCAACTTAAGGCACCTAAAATGGAGGAATATAGCAAATAATATTGTTGCAGTAATAACACCAGGAGGCAGCTCTGATGAAAACTCACACTGGAGTTTACCTGGAGTTTACCTGGAGAGAGTTTCGGGGGTCAACGCCCCCGCGGCCCGGTCTGTGACCAGGCCTCCTGGTGGATCAGCGCCTGATCAACCAGGCTGTTGCTGCTGGCTGCACGCAAACCAACGTACGAGCCACAGCCCGGCTGATCAGGAACTGTCTTTAGGTGCTTGTCCAGTGCCAGCTTGAAGACTGCCAGGGGTCTGTTGGTAATCCCCCTTATGTGTGCTGGGAGGCAGTTGAACAGTCTCGGGCCCCTGACACTTATTGTATGGTCTCTTAACGTGCTAGTGACACCCCTGCTTTTCATTGGGGGGATGGTGCATCGTCTGCCAAGTCTTTTGCTTTCGTAGTGAGTGATTTTCGTGTGCAAGTTTGGTACTAGTCCCTCTAGGATTTTCCAGGTGTATATAATCATGTATCTCTCCCTCCTGCGTTCCAGGGAATACAGGTTTAGAAACCTCAAGCGCTCCCAGTAATTGAGGTGTTTTATCTCCGTTATGCGCGCCGTGAAAGTTCTCTGTACATTTTCTAGGTCGGCAATTTCACCTGCCTTGAAAGGTGCTGTTAGAGTGCAGCAATATTCCAGCCTAGATAGAACAAGTGACCTGAAGAGTGTCATCATGGGCTTGGCCTCCCTAGTTTTGAAGGTTCTCATTATCCATCCTGTCATTTTTCTAGCAGATGCGATTGATACAATGTTATGGTCCTTGAAGGTGAGATCCTCCGACATAATCACTCCTAGGTCTTTGACGTTGGTGTTTCGCTCTATTTTGTGGCCAGAATTTGTTTTGTACTCTGATGAAGATTTAATTTCCTCATGTTTACCATATCTGAGTAATTGAAATTTCTCATCGTTGAACTTCATATTGTTTTCTGCAGCCCACTGAAAGATTTGGTTGATGTCCGCCTGGAGCCTTGCAGTGTCTGCAATGGAAGACACTGTCATGCAGATTCGGGTGTCATCTGCAAAGGAAGACACGGTGCTGTGGCTGACATCCTTGTCTATGTCGGATATGAGGATGAGGAACAAGATGGGAGCTAGTACTGTGCCTTGTGGGACAGAGCTTTTCACCGTAGCTGCCTCGGACTTTACTCTGTTGACGACTACTCTCTGTGTTCTGTTAGTGAGGAAATTATAGATCCATCGACCGACTTTTCCTGTTATTCCTTTAGCGCGCATTTTGTGCGCTATTACGCCATGGTCACACTTGTCGAAGGCTTTTGCAAAGTCTGTATATATTACATCTGCATTCTTTTTGTCTTCTAGTGCATTTAGGACCTTGTCGTAGTGATCCAGTAGTTGAGACAGACAGGAGCGACCTGTTCTAAACCCATGTTGCCCTGGGTTGTGTAACTGATGGGTTTCTAGATGGGTGGTGATCTTGCTTCTTAGGACCCTTTCAAAGATTTTTATGATATGGGATGTTAGTGCTATTGGTCTGTAGTTCTTTGCTGTTGCTTTACTGCCCCCTTTGTGGAGTGGGGCTATGTCTGTTGTTTTTAGTAACTGAGGGACGACCCCCGTGTCCATGCTCCCTCTCCATAGGATGGAAAAGGCTCGTGATAGGGGCTTCTTGCAGTTCTTGATGAACACAGAGTTCCATGAGTCTGGCCCTGGGGCAGAGTGCATGGGCATGTCATTTATCGCCTGTTCGAAGTCATTTGGCGTCAGGATAACATCGGATAGGCTTGTGTTAGTCAAATTTTGTGGCTCTCTCATAAAAAATTCATTTTGGTCTTCGACTCTCAGTCTGGTTAGCGGCTTGCTAAAAACTGAGTCATATTGGGACTTGAGTAGCTCACTCATTTCCTTGCTGTCATCTGTGTAGGACCCATCTTGTTTAAGTAGGGGCCCAATACTGGACGTTGTTCTCGATTTTGATTTGGCATAGGAGAAGAAATACTTTGGGTTTCTTTCGATTTCATTTATGGCTTTTAGTTCTTCCCGCGATTCCTGACTCCTAAAGGATTCTTTTAGCTTAAGTTCGATGCTTGCTATTTCTCTGACCAGTGTCTCCCTGCGCATTTCAGATATATTGACCTCTTTTAGCCGCTCTGTTATTCTTTTCCGTCGCCTGTAAAGGGAGCGCCTGTCTCTTTCTATTTTACATCTACTCCTCCTTTTTCTTAGAGGAATAAGCCTTGTGCATACATCGAGTGCCACCGAGTTAATCTGTTCTAGGCATAAGTTTGGGTCTGTGTTGCTTAGTATATCTTCCCAGCTTATATCGGTTAGGACTTGGTTTACTTGGTCCCACTTTATGTTTTTGTTATTGAAGTTGAATTTGGTGAATGCTCCCTCATGACTAGTCTCATTTTGTCGGTCTGGGGCTCCATGCATACATGTCTGAACCTCAATTATGTTGTGATCTGAGTATATTGTTTTTGATATGGTGACATTTCTTATCAGATCATCATTGTTAGTGAAGATGAGGTCTAGTGTATTCTCCAGTCTTGTAGGCTCTATTATTTGCTGGTTTAAATTGAATTTTGTGCAGAGATTTAAAAGCTCGTGTGAGTGTGAGTTTTCATCAGAGCTGCCTCCTGGTGTTTTTTCTGCAACAATATTATTTGCTATATTCCTCCATTTTAGGTGCCTTAAGTTGAAATCCCCCAGGAGCAAGATGTTGGGTGCAGGAGCTGGAAGATTTTCCAGACACTCACACGAGCTTTTAAATCTCTGCACAAAATTCAATTTAAACCAGCAAATAATAGAGCCTACTAGACTGGAGAATACACTAGACCTCATATTCACTAACAATGATGATCTGATAAGAAATGTCACCATATCAAAAACAATATACTCAGATCACAACATAATTGAGGTTCAGACATGTATGCGAGGAGCCCCAGACCGACAAAATGAGACTAGTCACGAGGGAGCATTCACCAAATTCAACTTCAATAACAAAAACATAAAGTGGGACCAAGTAAACCAAGTCCTAACCGATATAAGCTGGGAAGATATACTAAGCAACACAGACCCAAACTTATGCCTAGAACAGATTAACTCGGTGGCACTCGATGTATGCACAAGGCTTATTCCTCTAAGAAAAAGGAGGAGTAGATGTAAAATAGAAAGAGACAGGCGCTCCCTTTACAGGCGACGGAAAAGAATAACAGAGCGGCTAAAAGAGGTCAATATATCTGAAATGCGCAGGGAGACACTGGTCAGAGAAATAGCAAGCATCGAACTTAAGCTAAAAGAATCCTTTAGGAGTCAGGAATCGCGGGAAGAACTAAAAGCTATAAATGAAATCGAAAGAAACCCAAAGTATTTCTTCTCCTATGCCAAATCAAAATCGAGAACAACGCCCAGTATTGGGCCCCTACTTAAACAAGATGGGTCCTACACAGATGACAGCAAGGAAATGAGTGAGCTACTCAAGTCCCAATATGACTCAGTTTTTAGCAAGCCGCTAACCAGACTGAGAGTCGAAGATCAAAATGAATTTTTTATGAGAGAGCCACAAAATTTGATTAACACAAGCCTATCCGATGTTATCCTGACGCCAAATGACTTCGAACAGGCGATAAATGACATGCCCATGCACTCTGCCCCAGGGCCAGACTCATGGAACTCTGTGTTCATCAAGAACTGCAAGAAGCCCCTATCACGAGCCTTTTCCATCCTATGGAGAGGGAGCATGGACACGGGGGTCGTCCCTCAGTTACTAAAAACAACAGACATAGCCCCACTCCACAAAGGGGGCAGTAAAGCAACAGCAAAGAACTACAGACCAATAGCACTAATATCCCATATCATAAAAATCTTTGAAAGGGTCCTAAGAAGCAAGATCACCACCCATCTAGAAACCCATCAGTTACACAACCCAGGGCAACATGGGTGTAGAACAGGTCGCTCCTGTCTGTCTCAGCTACTGGATCACTACGACAAGGTCCTAAATGCACTAGAAGACAAAAAGAATGCAGATGTAATATATACAGACTTTGCAAAAGCCTTCGACAAGTGTGACCATGGCGTAATAGCGCACAAAATGCGCGCTAAAGGAATAACAGGAAAAGTCGGTCGATGGATCTATAATTTCCTCACTAACAGAACACAGAGAGTAGTCGTCAACAGAGTAAAGTCCGAGGCAGCTACGGTGAAAAGCTCTGTTCCACAAGGCACAGTACTAGCTCCCATCTTGTTCCTCATCCTCATATCCGACATAGACAAGGATGTCAGCCACAGCACCGTGTCTTCCTTTGCAGATGACACCCGAATCTGCATGACAGTGTCTTCCATTGCAGACACTGCAAGGCTCCAGGCGGACATCAACCAAATCTTTCAGTGGGCTGCAGAAAACAATATGAAGTTCAACGATGAGAAATTTCAATTACTCAGATATGGTAAACATGAGGAAATTAAATCTTCATCAGAGTACAAAACAAATTCTGGCCACAAAATAGAGCGAAACACCAACGTCAAAGACCTGGGAGTGATTATGTCGGAGGATCTCACCTTCAAGGACCATAACATTGTATCAATCGCATCTGCTAGAAAAATGACAGGATGGATAATGAGAACCTTCAAAACTAGGGAGGCCAAGCCCATGATGACACTCTTCAGGTCACTTGTTCTATCTAGGCTGGAATATTGCTGCACTCTAACAGCACCTTTCAAGGCAGGTGAAATTGCTGACCTAGAAAATGTACAGAGAACTTTCACGGCGCGCATAACGGAGATAAAACACCTCAATTACTGGGAGCGCTTGAGGTTTCTAAACCTGTATTCCCTGGAACGCAGGAGGGAGAGATACATGATTATATACACCTGGAAAATCCTAGAGGGACTAGTACCGAACTTGCACACGAAAATCACTCACTACGAAAGCAAAAGACTTGGCAGACGATGCACCATCCCCCCAATGAAAAGCAGGGGTGTCACTAGCACGTTAAGAGACCATACAATAAGTGTCAGGGGCCCGAGACTGTTCAACTGCCTCCCAGCACACATAAGGGGGATTACCAACAGACCCCTGGCAGTCTTCAAGCTGGCACTGGACAAGCACCTAAAGTCAGTTCCTGATCAGCCGGGCTGTGGCTCGTACGTTGGTTTGCGTGCAGCCAGCAGCAACAGCCTGGTTGATCAGGCGCTGATCCACCAGGAGGCCTGGTCACAGACCGGGCCGCGGGGGCGTTGACCCCCGAAACTCTCTCCAGGTAAACTCCAGGTAAACCAGGCTGTTACTGCTGGTGAGAAGCAACCCACTTCAAGAAATTCAATCTACAGTCTTTTGTTTTTATTTAAATTAGAGTTAGTGATACTTATTGTCAGTGTGAAAAACTTCTCTGAACTTCCTCCTCAGCATCAGTGTGAAGAACTTCTCTCAACTTCCTCCTCAGCATCAGTGTGAAAACCTTCTCTGAACTTCCTCCTCAGCATCAGTGTGAAGAACTTCTCTGAACTTCCTCCTCAGCATCAGTGTGAAGAACTTCTCTGAACTTCCTCCTCAGCATCAGTGTGAAGAACTTCTCTGAACTTCCTCCTCAGCATTAGTGTGAAAAACTTCTCTGAACTTCCTACTCAGCATCAGTGTGAAGAACTTCTCTGAACTTCCTCCTCAGCATCAGTGTGAAGAACTTCTCTGAACTTCCTACTCAGCATCAGTGTGAAGAACTTCTCTGAACTTCCTCCTCAGCATCAGTGTGAAGAACTTCTCTGAACTTCCTCCTCAGCATCAGTGTGAAAAACTTCTCTGAACTTCCTCCTCAGCATCAGTGTGAAGAACTTCTCTGAACTTCCTCCTCAGCATCAGTGTGAAGAACTTCTCTGAACTTCCTCCTCAGCATCAGTGTGAAGAACTACTCTGAACTTCCTCCTCAGCATCAGTGTGAAGAACTTCTCTGAACTTCCTCCTCAGCATCAGTGTGAAGAACTTCTCTGAACTTCCTCCTCAGCATCAGTGTGAAGAACTTCTCTGAACTTCCTCCTCAGCATCAGTGTGAAGAACTTCTCTGAACTTCCTACTCAGCATCAGTGTGAAGAACTTCTCTGAACTTCCTCCTCAGCATCAGTGTGAAGAACTTCTCTGAACTTCCTCCTCAGCATCAGCGTGAAGAACTTCTCTGAACTTCCTCCTCAGCATCAGCGTGAAGAACTTCTCTGAACTTCCTCCTCAGCATCAGTGTGAAGAACTTCTCTGAACTTCCTACTCAGCATCAGTGTGAAGAACTTCTCTGAACTTCCTCCTCAGCATCAGTGTGAAGAACTTCTCTGAACTTCCTCCTCAGCATCAGCGTGAAGAACTTCTCTGAACTTCCTCCTCAGCATCAGTGTGAAGAACTTCTCTCAACTTCCTCCTCAGCATCAGCGTGAAGAACTTCTCTGAACTTCCTCCTCAGCATCAGTGTGAAGAACTTCTCTGAACTTCCTCCTCAGCATCAGCGTGAAGAACTTCTCTGAACTTCCTCCTCAGCATCAGTGTGAAGAACTTCTCTGAACTTCCTCCTCAGCATCAGTGTGAAGAACTTCTCTGAACTTCCTCCTCAGCATCAGCGTGAAGAACTTCTCTGAACTTCCTCCTCAGCATCAGTGTGAAGAACTTCTCTGAACTTCCTCCTCAGCATCAGCGTGAAGAACTTCTCTCAACTTCCTCCTCAGCATCAGTGTGAAGAACTTCTCTGAACTTCCTCCTCAGCATCAGTGTGAAGAACTTCTCTGAACTTCCTCCTCAGCATCAGTGTGAAGAACTTCTCTGAACTTCCTCCTCAGCATCAGTGTGAAGAACTTCTCTGAACTTCCTCCTCAGCATCAGTGTGAAGAACTTCTCTCAACTTCCTCCTCAGCATCAGTGTGAAAAACTTCTCTCAACTTCCTCCTCAGCATCAGTGTGAAGAACTTCTCTCAACTTCCTCCTCAGCATCAGTGTGCAGAACTTCTCTCAACTTCCTCCTCAGCATCAGTGTGAAGAACTTCTCTGAACTTCCTCCTCAGCATCAGTGTGAAGAACTTCTCTCAACTTCCTCCTCAGCATCAGTGTGAAAAACTTCTCTCAACTTCCTCCTCAGCATCAGTGTGAAGAACTTCTCTGAACTTCCTCCTCAGCATCAGTGTGAAGAACTTCTCTCAACTTCCTCCTCAGCATCAGTGTGAAGAACTTCTCTGAACTTCCTCCTCAGCATCAGTGTGAAGAACTTCTCTGAACTTCCTCCTCAGCATCAGCGTGAAGAACTTCTCTGAACTTCCTCCTCAGCATCAGTGTGAAGAACTTCTCTCAACTTCCTCCTCAGCATCAGCGTGAAGAACTTCTCTCAACTTCCTCCTCAGCATCAGCGTGAAGAACTTCTCTCAACTTCCTCCTCAGCATCAGTGTGAAGAACTTCTCTCAACTTCCTCCTCAGCATCAGCGTGAAGAACTTCTCTCAACTTCCTCCTCAGCATCAGCGTGAAGAACTTCTCTCAACTTCCTCCTCAGCATCAGCGTGAAGAACTTCTCTCAACTTCCTCCTCAGCATCAGTGTGAAGAACTTCTCTCAACTTCCTCCTCAGCATCAGTGTGAAGAACTTCTCTCAACTTCCTCCTCAGCATCAGTGTGAAGAACTTCTCTGAACTTCCTCCTCAGCATCAGCGTGAAGAACTTCTCTCAACTTCCTCCTCAGCATCAGTGTGAAGAACTTCTCTCAACTTCCTCCTCAGCATCAGTGTGAAGAACTTCTCTCAACTTCCTCCTCAGCATCAGCGTGAAGAACTTCTCTCAACTTCCTCCTCAGCATCAGTGTGCAGAACTTCTCTGAACTTCCTCCTCAGCATCAGCGTGAAGAACTTCTCTCAACTTCCTCCTCAGCATCAGCGTGAAGAACTTCTCTCAACTTCCTCCTCAGCATCAGTGTGCAGAACTTCCCTGAACTTCCTCCTCAGCATCAGTGTGAAGAACTTCTCTCAACTTCCTCCTCAGCATCAGTGTGAAGAACTTCTCTCAACTTCCTCCTCAGCATCAGCGTGAAGAACTTCTCTCAACTTCTTCCCCATCTTCTGTTCTTCATTTTTTCCTTCTATTTTTTTTTACAATGGGATTTTTATATGGAAATTATATTTGGTCATGTGTTCATGTAGTACACCAATCATTGGTGTAATAGCCTGGTTGATCAGGCCCTGATCCACCACGAGGCCTGATCTCGGGCCAGGCCTCGGGGGCGTTGACCCCCCGAAAACCCCCTCCAGGAATACTCCAGGATGTACAAGCTAAATTAATTTAACATTTTTCAACAATTAAATTAATTTTACGAAGATTACATAGAAACCAAATTGTTAATATCATTCCTCTCTTTTTTTACCACATCATCAGTTTCCAAGCAAGGTAAGATGGCTCAAAGAAGGAAACACATTCACCGTAACTCAGTCAATAGCTGTCTTGCCAGAAGTACACGTACATCACAGTTCACATATATGCAAGTTTGTTCAGGTACAGGTACACATAACTACACAAATTATCATGCATAGCAGCATATGTGTAGATTATTACCCAGGATAATCCAGAAAAGTCAAAGTGAATTATTTTCATTTGGTTTCTTGTATTATTTCCATTGGAGTTCTTGTATTATTTCCATTGGGAGTTCTTGTATTATTTCCATTGGAGTTCTTGTATTATTTCCATTGGAGTTCTTGTATTATTTCCATTGGGAGTTCTTGTATTATTTCCATTGGGAGTTCTTGTATTATTTCCATTGGAGTTCTTGTATTATTTCCATTGGGAGTTCTTGTATTATTTCCATTGGAGTTCTTGTATTATTTCCATTGGGGTTCTTGTATTATTTCCATTGGAGTTCTTGTATTATTTCCATTGGAGTTCTTGTATTATTTCCATTGGAGTTCTTGTATTATTTCCATTGGAGTTCTTGTATTATTTCCATTGGGAGTTCTTGTATTATTTCCATTGGGGTTCTTGTATTATTTCCATTGGAGTTCTTGTATTATTTCCATTGGAGTTCTTTGTATTATTTCCATTGGAGTTCTTGTATTATTTCCATTGGAGTTCTTGTATTATTTCCATTGGAGTTCTTGTATTATTTCCATTGGGAGTTCTTGTATTATTTCCATTGGAGTTCTTGTATTATTTCCATTGGAGTTCTTGTATTATTTCCATTGGGAGTTCTTGTATTATTTCCATTGGGGTTCTTGTATTATTTCCATTGGAGTTCTTGTATTATTTCCATTGGAGTTCTTGTATTATTTCCATTGGAGTTCTTGTATTATTTCCATTGGAGTTCTTGTATTATTTCCATTGGAGTTCTTGTATTATTTCCATTGGAGTTCTTGTATTATTTCCATTGGAGTTCTTGTATTATTTCCATTGGGAGTTCTTGTATTATTTCCATTGGAGTTCTTGTATTATTTCCATTGGAGTTCTTGTATTATTTCCATTGGGGATTCTTGTATTTTTTCCATTGGGGTTCTTGTATTATTTCCATTGGGGTTCTAGTATTATTTCCATTGAGGTTCTTGTATTATTTCCATTGAGGTTCTTGTATTATTTCCATTGCACCAAAGAGATCAATTGTTAGAGAACACAAAGGCACAATACCGTGACTGGAACAATACACAAATAACCCGCACATAGGAGAGAGAAGCTGATGACAATACATAAACCAAAAGATCCTGTATCATTATGTCAAGTATAAATATACTACCACTACCAGGGTAGTCCAGTGTATGTATTGCTTGTCTCGACTACAAGAGGAATATTTGCATTACCGATATGTATAGCCTCATATATCCTCAGCCAAGACAACTATTGCCTCTTGTATGGCAGATCCATCACTGTTTTGTCTCTAACGAATGATTAATAACAATTTATTCGGAATATTTACCCACGAGGGTTAATAACCCAGAATAACCCATTCATGGGGAAAATGATTGTCCTCGTTGATAGCTCCACGTGCACTGTTACACTGTTGCACTCTTGCACTGTTGCACTGTTACACTCTTGCACTGTTGCACTGTTGCACTGTTACACTGTTGCACTGTGCACTTCATCAGTTTCCAAGCACGGTAGGATGACCCAGAGTAGGAAACACACTCACCATCACTCATTCAGTAGCTGTCTTGCCAGAAGTGTGCGTACTTCCATGATTCCCCTCAAGGGAGGTTCCTTGACGCTGGTGAGAGGCTCTTGATCTAGGGAATTCGATCTGGGCTCCGGTTCACTGAATTGAGCCTGAATACCTTCCATCTCCCCCCCCCCCCACATGTGCTGTATAATCCTATGGGTTTAGCGCTTCCTCAAGATTATAATAATAATAATAACTTCCTTGATTATCATTATTATGATAATTACAGGGAAGCGCTAAACCCGTAGGGTTATACAGCTCCTGCGGGGGGATAGGGAAGGTATTTCAGGTTTAATTCAGGGAACTGGAGCACAGATCCAATTCCCTAGATCAAGAGCCCCTCTGGAGGATCAAGGAACCTTCCGTGAGGGGGCGTACTTCCTTCAAAGGTATTATGCCATGTAAAAAAAATCGCATTGACATTAGCAGTAGTATTTTAGGACAAGTGTTTCTTAACGCAGGTCTAAATCATAACAAAATCATATTTTATTTTGCGGGCAGCCATATGACTAAGACCGGCGTCAGGAAACACTTGTCCTGTTTCCTGACAAACTTTACTTAACATAACTTAAGGTGATTATCAGAACTGATCCTACTGCTGCATTTATTGGTAGTTCAACAGCCAATCACGTGAAAGCCCGCGGCTTCAGCAGACTTACACTTTCCTCTGGTCGTGTTATGTACCTCTAATCCTTTGACTACCACCCACAGGATGGGTATGAGGTGCATAATAGAAATTAAACTAAACGTTAAAGTTAACGTTAAACTAAACGTGTCAACTGTTGTTTGAGTGGCTCCCACGAGTACCATTTCTAGTCTGTATTGTTCTCTTCCCAGTGGAACAAAGTGAGAGGTGTCGACTTTGATGATGTTAGTGACCAGTACTTAGATAAGGGTATTGTGGCATCTATGGCTTTAGAAAAAGACACATAATGGGACGGAGAGGACTCAAAGATATGATTTTTTTATATTTTTAACCCTGGGAAGGGTTAGCCACCCAGGATAACCCAATAAAGTCAGTGTGTAATTATTATTATTAATTATTACAATCAAAACTAAGCGTCAAACCCACGAAGGTCTTACAGCAAGTGCGTCATCGGGGACTATCTGTCTTATTTCCATTGTAGTCCTTGAACCTCCCCCAGGATGCCATCCACAGCAGTCGACTAACACCCAGGTACCTACTTACCGCTGGGTGAACAGGGGCAGCTGGTATATGGTGACTAACAACCAATGGAACACAAAAGTAAAATAAAAATATCATATGCATTTTATAATATATTTCAAGGTAAACTAAATAACTGAAAAACGTGTTGAAAACCTAACTTATAGATTGTCTTAATAAACAAAAATACAATTCAAATTTTGTAAACAATAATATTTACATATAGGAAAACGATTTTCTTCATATTAACTTAAATCGTAATTACCAAATGTTTATGCTGCTCAATAATTATAGGGAATTATAGTGAGAGAGGCTTCACACTCGTGAGTAAGAACATGAAGATACTGTGGGAATCGACATGATTTTCTCTGATGTGATACAGTGGTATCACCATTAGTTCTCCCCCAGAGTTCACGCTGCTTGTCTTTCCATACAATAACCAAAATATACTGCCAAAATATACTCGTATATATTTTTTTAAACAGTCGAACAGGCACAGTTTCTCCCCGGGATTATTAACTAGATATAGTATGCAGCCAAAATATAGTACTCAGATACTTTGTTAAAGAAACGTCATATTAAGTCCTTAATGGTCGTTAATAACGTTGTAAAATCATCTGTTGAAGATTAACAAGGACAAACCGCAAAAAAAAAAAAAAAAAAAACAGAAGACTTGACACACTTTTCTTGTCTTTTAGTTAATGACAGAACCAAACATTACACGTACCCAAAATTAAGAGAAATTGGCAGTAAATGAAAGTTTAACATAACTTTTGATTATCTGTTGTGGACCGCGAAGACATCTTAATGAAGTGGACTTGAGTGGTCGTCCTATCATTGGAATACACGTTTTATTCTCAACAGCTAATTCTAACAATATGTTTTGAGTGCCAAAACGCCTAAGTTGTCTTCTTTGCGTTTTGCTGTAATAACGTTATAATATTTGCTTGGAGGCTTCTTTCTTGCAGTGTTTCAATAAACTTTGTATTCAAAGGACTCCTATTACAGTAATTTACTTGAGTCCATAGCGGTGTTGATAGTATCTTGATTCAGGAGTGGGAATGCGCGAGAATCACTAGGCCTTTACTAGTCAGCAAAGGCATTTTTGTGTAACAAATTCACCGTAGAAGGTCGCTGAAGATTGTTTGCATCGAGACCCCAGGGAGAGGCGAGAGGACCTTCGGCGATGACTGGGGCAAAGTTGGATGTGTGGCAGCTATCACTTTTAGTGAAACTAGTGGCTGATTCTGGCCGAGAGGTCATCTTAAATCGAGAGGTTGTGGAATCACTAATATCCGAGGCTGTCTTGGAGACTGTGGCAAAATTACACTTTGAAGCAGAGCTAGCTACTGTAGGCCAACCAGAGGCTATATCAGAGTTGTAGATTTTAAATGGAGATGACGGGGATATCTCAGAGGTAGTAAAGACAGGGGTATTGACTGAATCTGTAAAAGATGTAGCACCATCGTAGTGAAAGTCTCCTGACTGGTCTCCCCACAAGTCAACATCTATGAGAACTGGCGGCTCTGGGCTGCGGTTCTTCTGGTCCTGAATTTTAAGCGGTGGACAGTTAAAAGGAGCAGCTGCTGTATTAATTCCCAGATGAACGTTGCAGTGATTTACGAGCAAATTTAAAGATGAATAAGCAGAATCACAGAGGCCACATGCGTAACACATTTGCGTATGGAGAGCCATATGACAGTCAAGGTTAAAGCTGTAAGTAAATCTTGCATAACATACCCCACATCGAAATAACTGTTCGGTGCTTTCTATCTCGCACAAAAAGGAAAAGTGTGGGTTGGGTGCCGAGCCCAGAACGAAAGACTGAGAATTGTGAAGTGCGTCTGTTCCATGCATATCTAACAAGTGCAGCTCTAAGTACATGATGTTGATGAAGGCACCACCACAGAGAGCGCATTCACAGTAATCGTCCACTTCACTCGTGTGACCTTCCTTGTGAAGATCCTGATGAAGGTCGCGGCCGTATGCGTTGAGGAACACAGAACAGCAGTACTTGCAAGCTGTGCTCTTGTTTCTGTGAGCAGCCTGATGGGCCATCCATCCAATTTTAGTCACCGCCACCGCTCCACAAGTCTTACATACAGAGCCGAATTCAATTCCACTTCGTGTAGTGTTGTTAGTGGATTTAATTTTATTAAACCCAAAAGCTTTGACTTTCTTAACATCGTGCCTTATTTTACTATACTGAAGGTTCTTCTGTACTTCATTGTTGACCCATCTTTCTTGTTTATGTCTACGACTCTCTTCATTATATCTCAGAAGATTTTCTGAGCGTTTATTATTCAGCGGTAGACCTAACCTTGCTTGACTCCTCGTTACCATTTGAGGCAATGAATTTAAAACCCTTTGGACGTCTCCACCACCTTGAAGCCTTCCTCCACTGTTGTACTTCTTGTCACCAACATTTGAGTCCTTGGCTTCTTTTCTCGCTATATTAGTAAGATGATTTTTGTCCGATGACACTCTAGCGCGGGTCTCAGACTGCAACAGAAGCTCAGAGAACCTGGAGGAATTGGTGGATGCCGTTCCTTTCTCTTGTTTTTTCATGTCTTGAAAGACTTGCCATTCCTGGCGAGGCTGACAGAAGCCCCGGTACACTTGTTGTAATTCCTGTAACTCTTCATTCTTGGTGTTCGATGTGCCTGCATTTGAAATATTGGGGTGGGTGAAGGACGTCCTGTTTGGAGCAGAAGAGGAAGCTGAAGAGATGCCTCTAAAAGCAGGAGTAGGCGCGAAGACACTGAGAGTATCAGACCATTGTGGGGTTGAAGAGTTGCCCAAACATGTCACCCGGGCGGCGCATCCCTCGTTAACCTGTTTAGTAAAAAACTAGTTAAAAACCACAAATTATCACCTTGTCAGGTAATAACTGAGTTATTGCAATATGATATACATTAAAATGAACAAATTATCAAAATAATGCAATTATTTTTTTTTATAAATCAGTTTTCATTTAGGACATAAACATCTTCGAACAATATTATATTCATGAGGAAGCGATTAACCCGTAGGGGGTCATACAGCGTCAGGGGAATGGAAAAATATTTACGTTTGATCCCTGGGAGCAACAACATCCCTCCCCTCCGTTCTTTATCTCATCCATTATAAGTCTAGATTAAGGAGTTATTTATATTAGTTATATACACACAGATAACCCAAATATTCCATATAAAAATAAATATTTATATAAACTGCTTACGGTTACTTTAACAAGGGTCAATAATCATTGCCAGTTGTTTTAATATACACGTACTATCAAAACATATACATATCCACAACCTATATAAAGGCCACACACAAAGTATATACATAGTTTACTAGTAAACATGTATATACAAAGTATATACATATTTACTAGTAAACTACCGCCTTAATGACCCCTCGGGTTGTCAACAAACTTCAGACTCATTGGTAATTATCATAACCATGGTCATTTTTAACGATGATTCGAGAATAACTGTACTCTGGCAAGTGGTGGAAAATGTCATGTACCATAACACAATGAGATATATTACGTTGTTCCTCAAACAAGAGGCTTTATAAGGTGGTAAAGCCTAGTTGAAAGGTACAATAGGCCTCCTTTTCTTACATGTGTTTTTTGAAGCATTTGTAATTGTTACTGTGTGTAGGGAGGACTTAGAACAGGTCAGGTAGTCGCTTCCCTGAGACCTAGTGCCTTGACTCACGAAATCGTAATGACACGATTGTCTAGTGGCTAACGCGACGGTCTGGAGTTTTGAGACTCTCTGACCGCGGGTTCAATCCCGGCCGGGGTATGGTTTAACTAGTGCCTTTTCTGTGTATTATTATATAATAATATCTTTATTTACTACAAGTACATGTACAAAGTATACAGACCATAGCTGACATCAGTGACATACTACTATATAAAAAGCCGCTTGTTATACCTGGAGTTTACCTGGAGAGAGTTCCGGGGGTCAACGCCCCCTCGGCCCGGTCTGTGACCAGGCCTGCTGGTGGATCAGAGCCTGATCAACCAGGCTGTTAATGCTGGCTGCACGCAATCCAACGTACGAGCCACAGCCCGGCTGGTCAGGTACCGACTTTAGGTGCTTGTCCAGTGCCTGCTTGAAGACAGCCAGGGGTCTATTGGTAATCCCCCTTACGTATGCTGGGAGGCAGTTGAACAGTCTCGGGCCCCTGACACTTATTGTAGTGTCTCTTAGCGTGCTAGTGACACCCCTGCTTTTCACTGGGGGGATGTTGCATCGTCTGCCGAGTCTTTTGCTTTCGTTGTGAGTGATTTTCGTGTGAAAGTTCGGTACTAGTCCATCTACGATTTTCCAGGTGTATATAATCATGTATCTCTCCCGCCTGCGTTCCAGGGAGTACAGGTTCAGGAACTTCAAGCGCTCCATGTAATTGAGGTGTTTTATCTCCGTTATGCGCGCCGTGAAGGTTCTCTGTACATTTTCTAGGTCAGCAATTTCACCTGCATTTCCCGCAAATTAGGTCAGTTTTGTCCCAGGATGCGACCCACACCAGTCGACTAACACCCAGGTATCCATTTTACTGATGGGGAACAGAGACAACTAGTATGAGGAAACATGCCCAATGTTTCTACCCTCGCCGGAAATCGAACCCGGACTCGCCGTGTGAAGCGAGAGCTTTAGCCATATTATAAAGCTTTCGCTTTAGCCTGATAGGTTAGTGTTAGAATGGGTTAGTTTTAGTTATTTTACTGTAACCTAATGTACCCTGACTTGAACTTAACCTAATTTAACCTAACATCATCTAACAGTCTAATTTAACTTAACCTAACATCATTTAATAATCAAATTTAACTTAGTCTAACATCATCTAACTTAACCTTCCATAATCTAATTTAACATCAACTTAACCTAACATAATCAAATTTAATCTAGCATTATTATTATTATTATAATCACAGGGAAGCGCTAAACCCGTAGGATTATACAGCAGAACCTAACCTAACATAACCGAAATTAACCTAACCTAACCTAACATAACCTAATTTAACCTAACGTAGTCCAGTCTAGGCAACCCCTAACCAGTTTAGTTCAACGCATTAGCCCAGTCATGATTATTAGCCACATTTCTAGCTTCTAACGAACTCTATGGCATAAACCACAACCAGAGATCCATTACCTAGACTAGAATGAAACCTCACCTGAGTAGATAAATTAGTATAGGCCATAATATATGCGGTGAGAGGGGCCTGGGGAAGGAATTATAGGTCTATCCTGCTATACTGCGTCAACACACTAAAAACTACTACTCAACACACCTTGTCTCATTACCTCTATAGTCTGTTAGGGAAAAAAACTATTGTATTTTACTATGCCAGTTCCATACTAGAATATCTTTGACTCAGATATGTTGTGTATTAGCTTTGTATTCATGTCTTCTTGAAAGTAATTAGAAGAGAAAGGTGTTTCTATAGTTAAATGGTTGTGATTGTACCTGTCACTGGTAGAACAATCTGTATGGTAGTTAATAGCTTATAGACTTATTAAACTATTATATACGTGAGGGAACGCTAACACAAGGATATATGTACCATGAGGTGTATGTCTCTCAGTGCATACACACTGATAGACATACACCTAAATCACTATTTTAGGTATTAAATTATTCTTGAGTGGTGGTGAACAAGGTAGTATGAAGCCTAATGACCCTCGTGTGATAGATAGGCGTTAAATCCCACATTAACCACCATCGGGGTGTCATACAGAGGCTGGGGGGATGGTAGACAGTCAGGGCTGATCATAAGAATCGGAGGGCAGAGCCAGTTCCCTGGATGAAAAGCCCCTCACCTGGAAGGGGAGTTTTTTTTTTAGAAATTAATTATCATACCTGTGAATTGTTTAGGCATAAATTGTTCATTGGTAATATGTTTTAATGTATTTTCTTACCATTTAACCACATATGCACTCTATTATTATTATTATTATTATTATTATTATTATTATTATTATTATTATTATTATTATTATTATTATTATACATAAAGCTCCTGGTCACGCAGAGCAATTTTGGCAAGTTAGGATGTGACCCACACCAGTCCACTAACAGCAGGTGTCTTAAGGAAATATACTCAGTGTTTCCACCCGTACTGGTGATTGAACCACAGACCTCAGTGTGTGAGCTGAATGTGCTATCAACCCAGCTACGGGACCAACCGAGCTAGGGGGCATAAATAACCCTTAGCTACGGGACTAGCCTTATTGCAAACTTCTGCACTCTCTCAAATTTCTTTATAAGCTTGACAAGGTGTGGGCTCCACACTGGTACTGCATACTCCAACATGGGCCTGACGTACACGGTGTACAGTGTCGTGAATGACTCCTCAGATGTCGAAAAGTTATTCATAGACTGCCAGACGCGCATTTGTTGCAGCAGTTCTTTGGTTGATGTTCCCCTCGGGTGATATTCTCGGTATAATGCCAGGTCCTTCTCCTAAGTGAGGTTTGCAGCCTTAGACCCCTGAGCCTTTACTGCTTCTGCAGTTTTCTTTGTCCTTCCCAAAGCTTTTTGTTTACACTGGATGTGGTTAAACTCTGAGCCATTTGCCAGACTAGGCCTGCAGTCTGTTCAGATCCTTTAGAAGCCTTTCTTGGTCCTCATGTATGTGTGTACTCACCTATTTGTGCTTGCAGGGGTCGATTCATAGGTCCTGGCCCCCCATCTTCCCTGGTCGCTAGCAGATCCACTCTCTCCTTGCTCCATGAACTTTATCGTATATCTTCTTAAGGCTATGTATAGATCCTGCCTCTACTACCTCACTCTCCAGATTGTTCTACTTCCTGACAACTCTGTGACTGAAGAAGTACTTCCTAACATCCCTGTGACTCATCTGAGTCTTTCAACTTCCATTTATGTTGCTGTGTCCCACCTCAGAAACATCCTGTCCCTATCCACCTTGTCAATTCCTCTCAGTATTTTATATGCCGTTACTTTCCCCCTATCCTTCCTGTCCTCCAGTGTCATCAGGTTGATTTCACTTAACCTCTCCTCGTAGGACATACCCCTTAGCCCTGGGACTAGTCTTGTGTGCATTGAGGAGGAGGGGAGAAAGAGAAGGGTATCAATGATTCCTCATAGCATCTTATTTTTGTGCCAGGAACCTTACTCTGCAGGGTGGAGACCCCCAGGGTAGCATCCAGGACTCTTACGCTTGATTATTACTATTATTATTATCAAGGGGGAGCGCTAAACCCGTAGGATTATGCAGCGTCTGTGGGGGTGGAATGCGGAAAGTATTCAGGCTTAATTCAAGGATTAATATTATTATTATAATAGTGGGGAAGCGCTAAACCCGTAGGATTATACAGCACCTGTGGGGGGAAGGTATTCAAGCTTAATTTCAGGGAACTGGAGCAGATCCAATTTCCTAGATCAAGAGCCCCTCACCAACATCAAGGAACCTTCCTTGATGGGCTCTTTTGCTTGAATCAGGTACTGCTTACACCTGCTATCAGGTATTGTATTCATGGGGAGGAGCACTAAACACGTAGGATTTATACTGTCATGGGAGTGAGAGGCACTCAAATTCGACCCAAGGATAGGGAGGATAGCTCCAATTCTTTGGATCTAGAGCCCCTCATTGGCATCTAATAGTGCAGCCATGGAGAGCACTAAATCCTTAGGAGTCATATAGCACTTGGAGGCATGGGAGGCATTCAGGTTTGATGTAAGGAATGGAAGGATAAACCATACCCCGGCCGGGATTGAACCCGCGGTCAGAGAGTCTCAAAACTCCAGCCCGTCGCATTACGATTTCGTGAGTCATGTTGACGGCAGTGAAGGGACTTGAGCTAGAGTTCGTCACGGCCACGCTAGCTGGAGATTCGTCTGTAAAAACTTGCATTTGTGGTCACAGAGGTGCCTGTGCTAACCTTCCTATGGTGTAGAAATATACCTAGTTGGACGAATCTTATTGTGGCTAGCTGGTCTAGTGGCTAACGCGACGGGCTGGAGTTTTGAGACTCTCTGACCGCGGGTTCAATCCCGGCCGGGGTATGGTTTGTTTGCAATCGTGTCATTACGATTTCGTGAGTCATGGAAGGATAAGGTTGTTCCATGGATCAAGAGCCCTTAACTGGCATTAAGTCACCCCCTTGAGAGGAGAACACCAATTTGAATTATTATTAAAATCATAACTAAGTGCTAAACCCATAAGGGTTGTACAGTGCTGCACCAACATGAATAAACTGGCACACCGGCCTGCTAGTTTTAGGATTGGCTTGCCATGGATTTGAACCTTCCGTAAGTTGAATGAACTATGTAACTTTGCTCTGGTGGGTTATCTTGGGTTGACATTACTGCATACAAAGATATATGATACCATCAAGGAACGGAACAAAAATGCAGCCACATTACGACATGTTTAATGGAATATTTCGGTCCTGGGACCACGGTCACTTCAAATTTACATGAAGATACAAATGACATAATTATTATTGTAATCAGGGGGAGTGCTAAACCCATTGGATTATACAGCGCCTGAGGGGGGATGGAAGATATTCAGGCTCAATTCAGGGAACTGGAGCACAGATCCAATTCCCTAGATCAAGAGCTACTCACCAGCATCAAGGAACCTCCCTTGAGGGGTCAAATAACATAAGCTGTATATTATTATTATTATAATCAAAACGAAGCGCTAAGCCACAAGGGCTATACAGCATAAGCTGTATAGTCAAGAAGGCCCTAAGAAGAAGGGGTCTTGCACCTGGTTATTATTATTATTATTATAATCAAGGGGGAAGCGCTAAACCCGGAAGATTATACAGCGCCTGGGGGGGGGGGATGTGGAAGGCATTCAGGCTTAATTCGGGGAACTGGAGCACAGATCCAATTCCCTAAATCAAGAGCCCCTCACCAACATCAAGGAACCTTCCTTGAGGGGCTTGCACCTGGTGCTGGGGAAAGTTTGATGAGCATGTGTGCCAATTTCATGGCAAATATTACAATTTCCTGCTCTTTTGTGTGACTGAACTTATTATAGCAATGGTGTCTATAGTGATCATTTTCACTTTGGCTCAACCCAATAAATGTCCCTGTGTTCTATGGACTAGCCTTGTATTGCTAAGACTGTCCTCGTTGCATGCAATTACTGCCTGTCTCTCCTTTAACATACACCTTTTCACCATGACCACACACTGTGTAGACACCAGCAATATTAGTAAGTTGTTGCATTGTGGGTCTTCTTTTAATGAGTTCTTTAATGATTTCAGATGCTACAATTCCTTACAACCAGTGCTGTTGTTGGTTACACTATTGCCAGGTTGGACTATATACTATAGATACATTTCATGGTGTGTGCTGAGGTACTGAATCAGGGTTGGCCTCCGCTCTGTCAGGTAACATGCTGCCGGACCTCTCTTCTCAGGAGCCTTCCTGACTGTTCTGTATTTTAATCAGGGGGATACAATAAATCTTCTCAACTTATATGTATAAGCTTGTTTTTCTTACCCTTATACACATTTGGAGTATCCAAGATACCAAGACCAAAGCATTTCTATTAAACATGTCCTAAAGTGATTGAATTTTTTGTTTTTTTCCTTCAATTGGCAAAAAGACGCCAATTAAAGCTTCTTGGTCAGAGCCCTTTGAGGCCATTATTATAATCGTGATATACATTATTACATGCAAGAGGAAGTGCTAAACCCATATGGAGAATGGGATGCAGTTTTGAGGGGTCTTGAAAAAAGGAACTGGTTTGTGGAGAAGTGCTCAATGCATAGGAGTTATATAGCACTTGAAAAATAGGAGGCAATTAGGCCTCAACCATAGATGAGGAAGGTGGCTCTGATTTTTCAGATCAGAGATCTGTCACCAGCATCAAAATGCCTCTTTGAAAAGACTAGCGTTATTACATGCTAAAGGGAAAATAAATCATGCACGTTTTCCTGACGATGTTCTTGCAAAGTTCCAAATTACATGAATACAGTGTAGATTTTAAGCTGATGTTCAAGAGACCTCTGCTTTTATTCAGGCACTTCCTAGTGGGATAATGTGATGCCTCCTGACAGACTTGGAGAACATAGATAACAAACAAACCCATAGGAACCATACAACACATAGTGAGATGTAATTAGGTTAGATCTAAAGTAAAGGCAGCTTCAGTTCCTCGAATCAAGAGCTCTTCAATAGCAACAAGGCATTTCCCTTTTTGAAGAGATTATCAAGGAAACTTCCAGTGACTGCTGTGTAATTATTATTATTATTATAATCACAGGGGAGTGCTAAACCCATAGGATTATACAGTGCATGTGGGGGGGATGGAAGGCATTTAGGCTCAATTCAGGGAACTGGAGCACAGATCCAATCTCATAGATCAAGAGCCACTCACCAGCATCAAGGAACTTCCCTTGAGGGGACTGCTGTGTAGTAAATGTGAGATAGCAGGTATGGGTCTCAATCAATATCAACATTAATATTATAGAATATTTTAAGGTAACTAATATCAGCTAAATTTAAATACAGTGGACCCCCGCATAACGATATTATTTCAATCCAGAAGTCTGTTTGGGTGCCGTTATAGACCGAATTTGTTCCCATAAGAAATACTGTGAATTAGATTAGTCCGTTTCAGACCCCTAAAAATACACCTACAAAAGCACTTACAAAAATACACTTGCATAATTGGTCGAGTTGGGAGCTGATCGTTATGCGGGGGTCCACTGTATAGCTAAAAGGCTAGGTTAGACTAGCACACACACGATACTACGATACTACTCTCTGTTAATAGAGATGAATTTTAAATTCCTTTTATTGTTAAGCTTGTAACAATATCAGTACAAGTTTTCATGGTAAGTTTTCAACTAAATCATGTTATTCTATATAAAAAATACAAAAATTTTAAGTAATTTATAATGTACAGAAGATAAATTAATCTGATTCTATATGACTCATAATTATAAATTTGTGCCTAGCCTTCACTCTGTAGACTTTCTGTAAAAATTGCTCATGTCCCACTAAAATACTGGGAGAATGTTCTATTCCTGCTTCAGTACTTACTTACTTATTCATATTTTTAATATTATAGTACCATGTTTTAATTCTGAGTGTCACTGAACTCACTTTAGCATAGGAGGGTTACAATGAAAATACCAGTTTAGTTTGACGTTATATAAACGATATATGTAGACTCTAACAATTAACCTAAAAATGTTTAATATAAAAGAATTTACAGTACAATATATACAATACAGTACAAGTTTTTTTAATAAAGCTACCATATATCTTTTTTTACATCGATGCTCCTTATTGGTATGTATGTACCTAAATATTTAACTACCATTTAATACCTAAAACATTAGTAGACTTTTCCACAGCTTTGTAATTAGTGCGCAACTGCTTCTGAGCCTTCGCCGAGTCTGCTCCTCCAAGCCATTCAGAGTAACATAATGGAATCCTGGGATCTTCATTGGGCTTGATAGCTGGAAGTAACTCGTAGGTTTCCTCTAATTTTGATACCAAATCTTTGGCCGATGTACCGCCATCTGGACGAATTTGTGCTCCACCATTTAAACATCCTAAAGACAAACATAAGGTAAAAGGTTACAACCAGATGAGGAATTATTAGCCAAGGGATAAATAAAATTTTTTTTACAAATGTTGATAATACATTTTCATAATAAATAAGTAGTACAGTGGATCCCCGGTTTACGATCAGCTCCCAATGCGACCAATTATGTAAGTGTATTTATGTAAGTGCGTTTGTACGTGTATGTTTGGGGGTCTGAAACGGACTAACCTAATTCGCAATATTCCTTATGAGAACAAATTCGTTCAGTAATGGCACCTGAACATAATTCTGGAATGGGGTCCACTGTATTGTAATTTTTCCTTCATCTACCCATGGAAGCAACTCTACTGTAGCACTATACAGTAATAATAAAAACATACTAGAGTAGCATTATAGTAGGCCTACTGATCTTTGCCATGGATGTCCTACTAACACCCAACTTATTTGCCCACCTTATTTTTAAAGTTAGGAGGGTGTTGACCCCTTGAACACACTCTAAGTATACCTAGCAGTTGTTCCAATCATCTAGAATTCGAATGTCAAACCACACCTTCAAGTCTTTTGATAGTAAAAGTATTACTCGAAGTAGCCTGAAGATCCAGGAGGGGTAACTGGCATTCTTTCTGGTTCATCCACTGTCATTATTAGCCAAAAGACAACTGCAGAGTTGTGCTCGTCCAAATTGGCAGTTTGCTTGCTCAGCTAATTCCGGAGGCAGTATACTAGTGGTGTACACCGAGTAGGTAAGAGATGGCTTCCAGGGAACAAGAGAACTACCTGCTGCAGCCAAGGTGATTGTGGTTCAAAGTGGTGGTTACCTTTCAATTAGCCTATCTGCTGTTAAGCCAAGTAAGTAGTGAACCATTTAAAAATTAATGAATTATAATAAAATATAAAATCATAGTAAACAAACCATAAACTGATAAAATATAATCAAAACCTTCCATTTACACCAAAAAGACTAATAAGATTAGAGCTGCCACAATAATGCTTGCTCTAACATATACAGTAGTTTCTAACTAAAGTGAGAGTATTGCACTGAAGCAGTAGTGCAGGTCTTACCTGAAGGGCATGCCATAACTTCAATGTAATGGTACTGGCTCTTCCCTCTTTTCAGTTTCTGCACAAGGTTCTGAATGTTACGGAATCCATAAGCCAATGCAAACCGTAACACAGTCTCTCCATTCACTTCCAAGGTGACTTCACGGAAATCTACATTCCTAAATTATAGAGAAAAGTAGATTACCAATTTTATACTGCACAGAAAAATAAAGAGAATAATATTTCCATATCAATCACTATCTATCTCCTCAAGTGTTATCTCTACAGTATTTATATGCATGTTGTAATCATATACAGTCATTAATGTTATTATACAAAAAAAAATTCGGGACTAAAGTTTGTTGCATAACGGAAAAATACGGCTACTTTATCAGGAGTTACAGCAAAACACATCACATCCATTTCTTCAATAAACATGTATTTCTGACACTAATTTCCCATTATCTTTGACTATTATGGTGGCAGTAAAGAATGGTGGCTCTTCTGGGAAACATACCTGTGACTGGTTTCTGAGTTCTACTCTACAAGCCCTATCAGAGGTTAGACCTCTGTCAACTGCTTGGTCAACCAGGCTGTTACTGCCAGTAGTCTGCAGGCCTATACAGCCATTACAATCTGGTTGATTTGACATTTTCTCCTGGCATTTTCTACTTGGGGTTCTTCAGCAAGCTGGCTGAACCACCAGACTTGCATTGTTCTGAATTCCAACTAGAGTTTGCATATTTAAAATAATTTTTAAAATATGATGCAACTACTGAATCTATGGAGCCAATGAGTAAATGCAGAGCACTTAGAAAATAAAAAAAATATAAGAATTGGAGGGTGTTTTTCATTAATTTACTAACAAAAACAAAGGAGAGCTCATCCCCTATGTATGGTTGAATAACTTCAAGCAAAACGAGTAGATATAAGAGGGAGGAACTCCATGAGGAAAGTGGAGAAGAATTCTTCCTCCGTAAGCCATGCGTGTCATAAGAGGCGACTAAAATGTCAGGAGCAATAGCCAAGTATAAATTACTAAATGTAAAAAGAAAAACTTTTGCTGCTTCTTTTTTCAGGTCACCTTGCCTCTGCAGATACCTGGAGAAGGCTTCGGGGGTTAACACCCCCACGGCCTGGTCTGTGACCAGGCCTCACGGTGGATCAGGGCCTTATCAACCAGGCTGTTACTGCTGGCCACAAGGCAGGTTAAAAAAAAAATAAGAGGGAAGAAGAGTGTGAGGAAGGAAAGGAGAGGAAGAGATAGAGGGGTGAAAAGGCAGAGGTTACTGACACTCCAAAATGAGTTTTGTATTTTATGCTACAATATTTCATTCTTGTTAAACTGGTTTACTTTATTATATTTTTATGCAAAATGTACTGTAGTGATACTGCTCCTGTGGGGAGCAGCAGCAGGATAATACTGCACCACCTCTCGGAGCCCTTAACAACAACAACAGCTTGGTGTGTGTCATGGGTGCCAACACATGGTGTGTGATTCTCTTCTCTTATATCCATATATTAGTGATGCAGATTACATGGTGAGTTTAAATATGTGGCCTGTGTTTCTATCACAACAATTTACTGAACATAGAATCCTGGGCTACCTGGTGGTGATCCTGCGCTAGACTACATCACAACATGGAGCGTTTACTGAAACCTGAGAGGCTAGACTGTGACCCCAGCTTATCAACGGCTGCTCAGGAATGGAAGCACTGGTTTAAGACTTTCAAAAGCTTCTTGGGAGCTGTTCCTATAAAAGATCTAGATAAACTAAGTCTGCTCATCAATTTTGTGTCACCTAAGATATACGAGGCTATTTCTGAGTGTAATACCTATGAAGATGCTATCAAAACCCTCAAGTCTCAGTATATTAAACCTACAAGTGAAATCTTTGCACGATATCGCATTGCAACTCGCCGCCAGCAGACTGATGAATCCTTAGAGGAATACCTTCAAGCACTGAAAATTTTAGGTAAGGACTGTCACTTCCAAGCAGTGACAGCTGCTCAGTATTGTGAAGAGTCCATCAGGGATGCTTTTATCAGTGGCCTGCAATCACCAATAATAAGGCAACGTTTATTGGAGAATAAATCTCTCGACTTAGCCACTGCCTTTGACCAGGCAAGAGCTCTAGATTCAGCCCAGAAGAATTCTGAAGTATACAGTACCACTCAGCCTTCTCAAGTGGTAAGTGCTGCAATTCCTGACCAAGACTCTTGCAATGAAGTTACTGTGGAACCTGCCTCAGTGACAGCAGCAGCAGGTACGGTGTGTTTCTTTTGTAGTTTTTCAAGACATCCACGTCCAAAGTGTCCTGCTCGTGAAGCAATGTGCCATAAATGCCACAAGAAAGGTCACTTTGCTAAAGTATGTCGTGCTAATGCATCAACAAGAGCTAGTGCCTCCACACATTCCAGTGATCATGTGATTCTAGCAACAGTGACTTCTGTGGCTACTCCAAATTCACTGTCAAAGGCAGTTGTGAAAGTATTCATCAAAGGAACAGAAGTAGATGGTCTTATTGATAGTGGCAGCTCAGAGAGTTTCATCAACCTTGACTTAGTTAAACGCCACTCCTTGACTGTACATCACTCATCAGGTACCGTTTCCATGGCATCAACATCTCTCTCTATTCAGACCTTAGGGTTTTGTAAGGTAAATCTCAGAGTTAATGGAAAGGATTATCAAGATGTACATTTAGCTATTCTGCCACAACTGTGCTCTTATGTTATCCTTTGTCAGGACTTTCAGAAGCTGCATGGTAGTGTCACCTTAACATATGGAGGTGAACTGCCTCCTCTTGTTGTCTGTGGACTTAGCACTTTAAGGGTAGACCCACCAAAGCTGTTTGCAAATCTTACCGCGGACTGCCATCCTATATCAGCTAAGTCACGCCGCTATTCTTATGAGGATCGGATGTTCATTGAGAAAGAAACTCAGAGACTGCTGAAGGAGGGTATTATAGAACCAAGTAATTCCCCTTGGCGTGCACAGGTTGTTGTTGTTAAGGATGATTATAGGAAATGGAGATGGCTATCGATTACTCTGAGACAATCAACAAATTTACACTTCTTGATGGGTACCCTCTACCTCGAATTGATGATACAGTGAACAAAATTGCTCAGTACTATGTATTTAGCACAATTGATCTACAGAGTGCCTATCATCAAGTCCCTATAAGGAATGAAGATAAACCATACACAGCGTTTCAGGCTAGTGATGGCCTGTATCAGTTTACCAGAGTCCCTTTTGGAGTCACCAATGGGGTAGCCTGCTTCCAACGAATTATGGATTCACTCATTCAGGAAGAGCAACTCATGGGAACTCATGCGTATTTAGACAATGTTACCATTTGTGGCAAGAACATAAGAAAGGAGGCACACTGCAGGAGGCCTGTTGGCCCATAATAGGCAGGTCCTTTACAATTCATCCCACTAACAAAACATTTGCCCAACCCAATTTTCAATGCCACCCAAGAAATAAGCTCTGATGTGAAAGTCCCACTCAAATCCAACCCCTCCCACTCATGTACTTATCCAACCTAAATTTGAAACTACCCAAAGTCCCAGCCTCAATAACCCAACTAGGTAGACTGTTCCACTCATCAACTACCCTATTTCCAAACCAATACTTTCCTATGTCCTTTCTAAATCTAAACTTATCTAATTTAAATCCATTACTGCGGGTTCTCTCTTGGAGAGACATCCTCAAGACCTTATTAATATCCCCTTTATTAATATCTATCTTCCACTTATACACTTCGATCAGGTCTCCCCTCATTCTTCGTCTAACAAGTGAATGTAACTTAAGAGTCTTCAATCTTTCTTCATAAGGAAGATTTCTAATGCTATGTATTAATTTAGTCATCCTACGCTGAATGTTTTCTAACGAATTTATGTCCATTCTTTAATATGGAGACCAGAACTGAGCTGCATAATCTAGGTGAGGCCTTACTAATGATGTATAAAGCTGCAGTATGACCTCTGGACTTCTGTTGCTTACACTTCTTGATATAAATCCCAGTAATCTATTTGCCTTATTACGTACGCTTAGGCATTGCTGTCTTGGTTTAAGGTTGCTGCTCACCATAACCCCCAAGTCCTTTTCGCAATCTGTATGGCTAAGTTCTACATCATTTAACTTATAAGTACTAGGGTTATGGACACTCCCGAGCTTCAGAACCTTGCATTTATCTACATTGAACTGCATCTGCCACTTTTCTGACCAAGAATAGAGTTTGTTTAAATCCTCCTGAAGTTCCATAACATCTACGTTTGAATCAATTATCCTACCTATCTTTGTGTCATCGGCGAATTTGCTCATATCACTAGTAATTCCCTCATCAAGATCATTGATATATATTATAAACAACAACGGGCCCAAGACTGATCCCTGTGGAACGCCACTTGTTACAGATCCCCACTCGGATTTAACCCCATTTATGGACACTCTCTGCTTCCTGTCAGTGAGCCATGACTCGATCCACGAGAGCACTTTTTCCCCAATGCCATGAGCTGCCACTTTCTTTAACAGTCTATGGTGCGGAACTCTATCAAAAGCCTTACTAAAATCTAAGTAAATAATATCAAATTCTTTATTGTGGTCAACAGCCTCAAAAGCTTTACTGAAGAAAGTTAATAAATTAGTTAGACAAGACTGGCCTCTTGTGAATCCATGCTGAGTATCATTAATCAAGCTATGCTTATCGAGATGGCTTCTTATAATCTCAGCTATAACTGACTCTAGTAATTTGCCTACAATTGAGGTCAGGCTTATTGGGCGGTAAGACCCAGGAGGAACATGATGCAAACCTTGATAAGTTTTTGGAAGCTGCCAAGAAGAAAAATATCAGTTACAATGAGAAAAAGTGCACTTTTTCAACTAAAAGGCTTAGCATCCTTGGTTATGTAGTGGAAGGAGGTTCAATATTCCCAGACCCTGAACGACTACGACCTCTACGGGAACTTCCAATGCCTCAAGACAAAAGGTCACTCCGAAGAACTCTTGGTCTCTTTGCTTATTACTCACAATGGATCTACAACTATTCAAGTAAAGTCCGCCCATTGAGTGCTACCATATTTCCTGTGGCAAAGAAAGCAGAAGCCGCTTTCCATACTCTCAAGCAGGACATTGAAAACTCAGTAGTTCAAGCCATTGATGAGTCCCTACCATTCAAAGTGTAAACAGATGCATCTGACATAGCCATTGCTGCAGTCCTATCTCAGGCAGGACGACCAGTAGCCTTCTTTTCGAGAACTTTTCAAGGATTAGAGAAGTGTTACGCTGCTGTAGAAAAGGAAGCCCAGGCCATCATAGAAGCAGTTCGCCACTGGAGGCATTATTTAACTGGTAGACATTTCACCATAAGGACTGACCAACAGTCCATGATGTATATGTTCAACAAGAAGCACAAAAGTAGGATAAAGAATGACAAGATATTACGCTGGAGGATGGAACTATCGTGTTATGACTTTGATATTCTGTACCAACCGGGTCAAGAGAACATCTCACATGATGCATTCTCTAGGTCCTACTGTGGAGCAGCATGTCATGATTTGCAATCACTCTCAGCGCTCCACAAGGCTTTGTGTCACCCAGGAGTTACGCGCCTGTACCATTTCATCAAATCAAAGAACATGCTCTACTCAGTGGAAGATGTGCGACAAGTGATCAGAGCATGCAGAGTACGTGCAGAGTGCAAGCCAAACTTTCATCAGCCAGAGAAGACTCATCTCATAAAATCCACCCAGCCTTTTGAGAGACTGAATATAGATTTCAAAGGACCTCTACCAAGCATAAATCAGAATAGATATTTCCTTAACATAGTAGATGAATATTCAAGGTTTCCCTTTGTGTTCCCCTGTGCAAATATGACTGCTTCAACTGTTATTAGTTGTCTTTCACAGTTGTTCTCTATTTCTGGTATGCCAGCTTATATCCATTCAGACAGGGGATCCTCGTTCATGAGTAACGAACTTCAGGAGTTTTTCGCTAGCAAAGGTATTGCCTGCAGCAGAACAAAAGCTACAACCCTCAAGGCAATGGTCAAGTGGAGCAGTTCAATGGTACTATATGGAAGGCAGTTACAATGACATTGAAGTCGCGCAATCTACCTGTTCAACAATGGCAAACTGTCCTACCTGAGGCTCTTCACTCTATTAGATCATTGCTGTGCACAGCTACTAATGCAACCCCTCATGAAAGACTCCTCAACTATTCACGTCGTTCCTCTACGGGAGCCTCCGTGCCCACTTGGTTATGTCATCCTGGACCCGTTCTCCTGAAGTAGGATGAACAAGACGGATCCTTTAGTGGAAGAGGTAGAGCTCCTGCAGGCTAATCCACATTACGCCCACATTCGCTACCAAAATGGTGAAGAAACTACAGTATCTACAAGACATTTAGCCCCAGCTGAAATCCCCATTAGTGTGGAATCTCAAGATACACTAATAGATGTGAAAGATGCTTCGTTTTCTCCTGGAAAGCCCCTTGAGACTACCCCTATGGAAATAGAGGATTCTGCTCCAGCAGTTAGTCAAACCCCGCTGGAAAATATTGAACCTGGTGAAGAGGCTCAAGGGCTACGAAGGTCGGGATGTGTACGTCGCCCACCTAACAGTTTGGGAGATTACTGTCCCTGATATTTTAGAAGGGGGAGATTGTAGTGATACTGCTCCTGTGGGGAGCAGCAGCAGGATAATACTGCACCACCTCTCGGGGCCCTTAACAACAACAACAACAGCTTGGTGTGTGTTATGGGTGCCAACACATGGTGTGTGATTCTCTTCTCTAATATCCATATACAGTATTAGGCAACATGTATATTGCCTATTTGTTTAATAACTGAAGCATACTAATGACATCAGTCTTTTAATTACTGCTGATTCCAAAACAAAGTCCAGACAAGACTACGACAATTCAAAATATCCTAATTACAATACAATGCAAGTCAGTGGAGCCTCAATTGTCAATACACTTATGTGGCCTTCGGATAACAGGTCAAGGACTTTAATACGAATTATTAATTGAAAGGGAAATATAAAATATTGGAAACTACATTACCTTAATGTTTTCCATTGTAACTTATCCTGATCCAGATCAAATAATTCTCTTGCAGCAGAGATAAATACATGGTGAGCATAGCCCCCAGAACTGGAGCCATGGTGGGAAGTCAACACTGGTCCTGAGCTCAAATCGCTATCCAATTCTACTGGGTCGACAGATGGCAACTCCACCTGATCTCTAAGCAGCATTTGTTCCACCTCCACTGAAAGTACAATTTTTTTTTTTTTCAATAAGTCGGCCGTCTCCCACCAAGGCAGGGTGACCCAAAAAAGAAAGAAAATCCCCAAAAAGAAAATACTTTCATCATCATTCAACACTTTCACCACACTCGCATATTATCACTGTTTTTGCAGAGGTGCTCAGACTACAACAGTTTAGAAGCATATACATATAAAGATACACAACATACCCCTCCAAACTGCCAGTATCTCAAACCCCTCCTTTAAAGTGCAATTATATTTTTATTTATAAACTGTATTAGCTTAGTTTATAGTCATTTTATACATGAACAATAATAAATAAGATGATGTATGATAAAAGCTGATACATTAATGTCACAACACTATGAAATTAATGCCTATTACATTCAACACAGAAAAATGTTAATTTAAAAATATCACATCAATGTTTTTTTTTTTTTTTTTTCAACAAGTCGGCCGTCTCCCACCGAGGCAGGGTGACCCAAAAAAAAAGAAAGAAAATCCCCAAAAAGAAAATACTTTCATCATCATTCAACACTTTCACCACACTCGCACATTATCACTGTTTTTGCAGAGGTGCTCAGAATACAACAGTCTAGAAGCATACACATATAAAGATACACAACATATCCCTCCAAACTGCCAATATCCCAAACCCCTCCTTTAAAGTGCAGGCATTGTACTTCCCATTTCCAGGACTCAAGTCCGACTATATGAAAATAACCGGTTTCCCTGAATCCCTTCACTAAATATTACCCTGCTCACACTCCAACAGATCGTCAGGTCCCAAGTACCATTCGTCTCCATTCACTCCTATCTAACACGCTCACGCACGCTTGCTGGAAGTCCAAGCCCCTTACCCACAAAACCTCCTTTACCCCCTCTCTCCAACCCTTTCGAGGACGACCCCTACCCCGCCCCGCCTTCCTTCCCCTATAGATTTATATGCTTTCCATGTCATTCTACTTTGATCCATTCTCTCTAAATGACCAAACCACCTCAACAACCCCTCTTCTGCCCTCTGACTAATACTTTTATTAACTCCACACCTTCTCCTAATTTCCACACTCCGAATTTTCTGCATAATATTTACACCACACATTGCCCTTAAACAGGACATCTCCACTGCCTCCAACCGTCTCCTCGCTGCTGCATTTACCACCCAAGCTTCACACCCATATAAGAGTGTTGGTACTACTATACTTTCATACATTCCCTTCTTTGCCTCCATAGATAACGTTTTTTGACTCCACATATACCTCAACGCACCACTCACCTTTTTTCCCTCATCAATGATTAACCTCATCCTTCATAAATCCATCCGCCGACACGTCAACTCCCAAGTATCTGAAAACATTCACTTCTTCCATACTCCTCCTCCCCAATTTGATATCCAATTTTTCTTTATCTAAATCATTTGACACCCTCATCACCTTACTCTTTTCTATGTTCACTTTCAACTTTCTACCTTTACACACATTCCCAAACTCATCCACTAACCTTTGCATTTTTCTTTAGAATCTCCCATAAGCACAGTATCATCAGCAAAAAGTAACTGTGTCAATTCCCATTTTGAATTTGATTCCCCATAATGTGACAATGGAAAATTACTATACAGTAAGTATTTTCTTATCACATGGTAAAAATAATTAAAAAATTACTGTAGACATAATGTACTGTAAAAAAAAAATACAGTTAAAAATAATAATGAAATAATGCAGTTCAGTAGCAATCTAGTTACTGAATGAGTGATGGACAATGTGTTTTCTTCTTTGGGTCACCCTGCCTTGGTGGAAAATAGCTGACGAGGTAAAAAGGAATTTTTTTTTCTAAGGTTCTCAACCATACCTGAGGTTGAATATAAAAATGGTATAAAATACCTGAGGTTATAACACAGTCCACCTCACGTGTAGAGTACAAATCATTGTAGAAGTCATCTCGGGCTGCTTCTAACTTCTTATCAAAACAGGGCATAACTGTTACGTGGTAAATCTGGAAAAGACATTTTATAGATAATAAAAATAGTTTTGAATACAGAAAAGGCACTACTAAATTCGAGGGTCCACTGTACATACACTTGTCATTACTTATTTATAATTTACTCATTTGTAGCTAGAGAAACAGGTGATATATTGTCAGTATTTAACCTATCATATAAATTATTTTCAAGTCCCAGTTCTTGCACAATTTACTGAATTTATAAATGAGAACAAGGGTGCTTCTGAAAATTCAAATTGACAGGGACTCTGGTTTATCCAGCCTACTGAGGAAAGAAATACAGTACAGCACCATGTACATCATCACAGTTGATGCCTCATTATTCAACACACTTCCATATGATTATGGATTAATGATGCCCTGTCATATTTCAAACAGCTGGAGAAATATTACCTTCCTTGGTCCTTTCCAATATGTGTCAGCACTGTCTCAATAAAAACATGAAGAAATTTACCCTTAACCTATATTTTCCAAGTTATTCATAATGGTATGTACAGGTATATGGGATGCTTTGTTTTAAGTGTTATATCAGAAGGATTTCTATTCAGTATTCAAATAATGTATGTCACTATTTACTTTTAGTTTTTTTTCAATTTCATGGACAGAATAACTAAAATATGTCAGTTGAAAGTGAATAATTAAATACTTCGACACCTACGAAATTATTTATGCATATCATATTAGAAGTGGCATGTGCATATTCCGTGAAACAGTTATTGACTCACCTTATCTGGAGTAATACCCTTTCGTGTAGACCACAAGTCCTTTACTAACACTCCCATCATCTGCTGGGGACTCCTGCCATTACTAATGTAAGGCAAAATATATGACCCATGGGTTTTTTCTGCATAACATATCCAACCTGAGTCATAAAGATAATTCTGCATTACAGGGCTTAATTATGATTTACAGTACACTAAGAACTTGTATCCTGCTACACTAATGAGTAAAACTGTGCATGGATCTGGGTTCAGGAGGCAACCCATCCTCGAAATGTATTAAGGATGACACTTTATACCCTTGCACCACACATCAGTTACCCAATTTACACAGAGTAATATCCTTATTAACAATTAACTGCTGATTGTGTAAATGTATGTAAATTTTGCAGAACAAGCCACACAAATATCTCAATTAATGTTTGTTTCTAAAATAATAAACATTATTTATAATCACAGTAAAGTATATCTTATGATATTCAAAGTGATTAATGGAAAGTGAAATTTTAGTACAGCTCAACAAGAACTTGATTCTAAGACCCAAGGTTTCAAACTGCAGATTGCAAAGCGAACCATGTGAATTACAAATTAATAAAACCAATACAGCAAATTAGTGTAATTATACTTTACAAACCCAGAGACTGCACGGGAGGAGTGTTTAACAAACTTTACCTGGGCATGCTGATGCAAGCATTGGCAATGCTTTTGAATCAACATCTTTTCTCCTGTATCGGGCGAGAAACTCCTTCTGTGCTTCCAGCAAACTAAGGCTACGAGCAAAGTTTATATCAAAAACATAATGTACACCCAGCTTCTTGAAATAACCTGAAAAATGCAGGAAGGTTATAAAAGATAAGATCATTATTTTTCTTTATTACAATCTTCATGAAAATCTGTAAATACTGTAAATATTGTGAATTGAACAAATGTATGATAACTGCTGATAGATGATGAATAATAAATACTATTATTATTATTTTTTTTTCAACAAGTGAGCCATATCCCACTGAGGCAGGGAGAACCAAAAAAAAGAAACTTTCACCATCATTTACACTATCACTGTCTTTGCAGAGGCACACAGATATGACAGTTTATATACCACTCTGAACAGCACATATTCCAAACCCCTCCTTTAAAGTGCAGGCATTGTACTTCCCACCACCAAGTTCAATTCTTGGATCATGAGCCCCTCACCAACATTAAGGCACCTCCCTCAAAGAGCATGAGCTCTACAAATCAATACAGAGTAGCACAACACAAAAAATACAGATTATGTTACAAAACTAACATAGCCATGAAGACCTGAACTCTGTCAAGTACCACTTACAAGAATAATCTTTCACCTCAGCCCAATAGGTCAACATCACCAACCCTACACAAGATTCAACTATAGGAAGTGAGACTGCAAGACTGTGAGCCAAGCTGTGTAGCAATGTTTTATCAATTTTATTTTATTTTTTTTTTTCGAGGGGAAGGAAAGATTAGTCTTCATTTCTGGAATGTAAACCTATTTTTTATTCCTTAATTTTACAGCACAGATCACCAGCGCTGTGAATTCAGAAGGCACCTATGACACTGAATAAGTTTACTTTTTTATAAATAATGGAGTCAGCCTACTAAAGTTGGAATTGGATAATATGATAAAAAAAAAAAAACTCAAAAGACATCTACATACCTGCTAATTTTTGAGCACATTCATGAGGCCTGAGGAAAAACTTGGCAGAAATAGAGAGTATTGCCTGGAGTGACAATGACACTACAACAGTCCTCCTCTCACACTCTTGAAGATTACTGTTCTCTGCAAGAACTCTGAAATGCAAAATTTATACTGACCTCAGGATATTTCCTAAAATCTATACCTAATTCAAACAAATATCATCATAAGGCATTCATCCCATTTACTTGTGGAAAGCAACTTTTAAGACATAAGAGATTTTGAGAATGCATGCACGCACCTATAAAATTCATCGTGACTTTGTTGATTGACCAACACCACCTCAGCTGATGTAATACATCCACTGCATGCCAAGCAATCATTCAGTGTAATCTTGGCTTTCTCATATTTTGGCTGTAATAAGGAAAAGGATTTATCAAATTAAAACTGCAACAAAATATCTGCAGTAAACACAAACAAGATAATGTTCCAATCATAAACTTGAGCCCCTGTCATTTTTTGCTCCATTTTTCCTTTCTGCACAATCTTAACCAGTCTTCTTTACTGTGTGTATCATTTAAAATACAATTATTGTTCTGCATTGTTCTGTGATTTATATATGTTATTTTGTATGATAACTGTTATATCCTATATTTATAAGACACTACCTATACAGTACTTAAATAAACTTACATTATCAGTTCATTACAGTATCTGTATTTCTCATTATACCATATAACATTATATTTCACTATCCATCATTATTTGCTCAACTTATACAAGTTTTTTATAAAGATTTAGTCAATCTAATTTTTACATCCACAAATATACACTTTCTACTATTTACTACATTTTTTTTTTTTTCAACAAGTCGGCCGTCTCCCACCGAGGCAGGGTGACTACATACATTTGTAATTACCCTAGGTAGTAGGTTGGTAGACAGCAACCGTCCAGGGAAGTATTACCGTCCTGCCAAGTGAGTGTAAAACAAAAGCCTGTAATTGTTTTACATGATGGTAGGATTGCTGGTGACCTTTTTTCTGTCTCATAAACATGCAAGATTTAAGGTACGTCTTGCTACTTCTACTTACACTTGGGTCACACTACACATACATGTACAAGCATATATATACACACACCCCTCTGGGTTTTCTGCTATTTTCTTTCTACTTCTTGTTCTTGTTTATTTCCTCTTATCTCCATGGGGAAATGGAACAGAATTCCTCCTCCGTAAGCCATGCATGTTGTAAGAGGCAACTAAAATGCCGGGAGCAAGGGGCTACCAACACCTTCTCCTGTATAAATTACTAAATTTAAAAAGAGAAACTTTTGTTGTTCCTTTTGGGCCACCCTGCCTTGGTGGGATATGGCCGGTTTGATGAAAGAGGAAGATTTGTAATTACTGTTCTTTAACTTGTAACACTGATGGTATGGCATTATATGCTCAATATTTCAAGCAAAATTTCAAGGCATAGTACAAACCATATTATAAGTAATTAAATTACTGAAGTGGGCAATAAGAAGCAAAAGTACAGTAATGTAAAAATAGTGCAGTCAGGAAGCATTTAGTAATTTTGGAAGCTTGGATCATACGGCCAGTGCTGCCATAGCCCTTAGACACAACAAAGATTAACACACACTGGTATTTAGACGTGTATCATAAGTTCTATGAAGCTGTCAACTTTATATATTGCCAAAACTCATTTGCAATACTTTCATACCACTGTTGAAAGAGCATCTGTTCCATCATTATCAATGCGAATCACACCTCTGCCAGATTTTTGTTCAACCTTCACAGGCTTGATGCATTCCTGTTGACAAAATAATAAATTAATAATTAATATTTTGGGTATCACGTTTTTATTATATGCGCTTTTTTTTTCTTTTCATGGCAAATAGTTCTTACTTTACAAAAGTGTGGCATTCAAAGAAATGACGATCAATAAAAGTTATGAACTGGGGTAATAAATATTTGGCAGACACTAGTAGAGCAAAAATTAACACAATGGCCTGAGGACACATACATGGCTTAGGCATACAATAATGATACATTATTTGGATTTTACCTAGGATAAATAAGATAAGATGTACAGTATACAATAATGATATATTATGTAGACTTAACCTAGGTTAAATAAGATATCTTATATTTTCATATTCATGGGGGACCACTAAATCTGTGGTCATACAGCACCCAGAGGAAATGAACGGCAATCAAATTGTATCCAAGGAAAAAGAAAACAAATTTCTTGAATCAAAAACCCCTCAGTGGTATCAGGGAACCTCCCTTATGCCAGAGTAGGTCTAATTGCTCATGCCTTCGAGTAGCTCCCTAGCATTAACAATTAGGTCTAATTCAGTCAGCTACTGTTTATTATAATTAAGGATTATACTAAACAAAATGCCAGATTCACATGCTGTAGGTTATAGAATAAAGTAATTGCAGATATAAATCCTGAAGTACTCTTGTTAACCCTTTTAGGGTTTAGTTCCTAGGCCTTTGTTGTATCCATATGCTGTTACTAGGTATGATAATTATACTTATGTGCACCTGCACCTAAATAAAACACAGTCAAGTTACTTAGCTGTTATAACTTTTAAGGTTTAAATAATAAGATATTACAAGGACCTCAATGGAAATAAGCCATTTTGACTTTTTTTTTCATTATCCTGGTAATTTACACTATGTATGATAATTGTACTTTGTGTACCTGTACCTAAATAAACTTAAGTAGGTAAGTAAGTTTATTTAGGCACAGGTACACATAAGTACAATTATCATACATATTGTAAATTACCTAGAATAACCCTGCCTCGGTGGGAGACGACCGACTTGTTGAAAAAAAAAAAAAAAAAAAAAAAAAAAAAAGTCAAAGTGACTTATTATATACTTAATCTTGAATTAGCATCCACAGAAAGGACACAAGTGCTCAATAACCTACCCACTTCATTGACAAAATTTAAAAAAAATATAATGTAGCCACTTCATTGACAAAATTAAAAAAAAAATTAATCTAAATCAAAGAACAGCAATGTTAGTTACGAAACTAATGCATACAGTTACCTGTGAGGGAGCGATGAAGTCGTCAAGATCCGTCAGCTTCAGCACTCCGCTGAACCCAGCCATGTTCAGAGATAACTAACACATTTCTCTTGCTTGGTTGGGTTTAGCTTTTAGTTATGATTAAAATACACGTGTAATAATAATCTCCTCTTGCTTCACCTACTTCAATGACCTTACGAATCACCTCAGATGTTCACTCTGACATGAAACACCTCTGCTCAACCTGATAAAGATAGATAAAGATAAAGATATACTTTATCTCAGCATGATACAATGTTTGTATAAAGGTGCATTACATCTAGGTGTGAATGTCGAAAGGCCCATAATATGGAGAAAATTTCGAGCAAACTTAAGACTTTAAACCAATTTACAAGCTTTGTAAATACATATTAATATAATAAATTAGGTTCTCACACAGTCGAGTTACTTAGGCGTTTTAACTTTCAAACTTTAAATAATAAGATATACAAGGACCCCAATGGAAATGTGTCGCTTCGACTTTTTTTGTGAGTTATCCTGGGTAATTTACAGTATACATGATAAATATACTTATATTGACCTGTGCCTAAATAAACTTATTTCACCTAAGACTGAAACTTGTGATAGTTTGGTCCAACTTGAGCCATTAACTAGTTAGTAAGTTTATTCAGGTATACACAATTACAAAGAACATCATCCATAGCAGCATATGTGTAGGAACCTAAGATAAGTCAAATTTATTTCTTTGGATTATCCTGGGTAATCTACTTACACAAAAAAAAAGAAGTCTACATGTAATAAAATATTATTAACAGTCCAAGTCAGACTGAAATGTTGTCATAAGTAAGTTTAATGAGGTACAGGTACACATAAATACAGTTAAATACAGTTATCTTATCTTATCATAAATACAGTTATGTAAATTATCATACATAGCAACATGTGTAGATTTCCCAGGATAACACCAAAAAAAGTTAGACATACTTCCAATGATCATACTTAGTTTAATATGTGTATATAACCTAAGATAACCCCCTCCTGCAAAAAAAAAAAAAAAGTCAGTGATTAATTTCCATTACTAAGTTTATTCTGGTATACACAAATACAGTTACATAATTATAATACATAGCAGCATATGTGTAGAGAACCTAGGATTATCTGTGTACAGTACTACTGTTACTGATCAGTCACAACGAACATAAAAAAAGACAAATCGAATACAATGTTCCATAACTACCGCTGGCGAAGTAAGGTTAAGATACGTTAGCTCATTTTAGGTTGGGTTCCTTTAGGTTATTTTACGTTCCTTGCATTTTTACAACGTAAAAACAATATACCTTGACAAAACCAACCAAACAGGGTTAAATTCTGGCAAAACTCACATGAGTGTGTACTCACTTATATGTGGTTGCAGGGGGTCGAGTCACAGCTCCTGGCAATCGGGTGGGAGTGGGAGGGGGGGGGAGAAGTGCAATCCACGCGGGTTTGGCGCTTGTTTCCAGGTATAATAATGACTGTAGTGATGATTCAGTGATGCCTGGTGTTGCAGCCAGGTACGAGTCACCACCATCAGTGTTCACCACATTACTGCTGCTGCTGCTGCCATCTCTTAGTCTCCTACACAACCTTATGTATCTTAAACAAGTATATGTCAGCAAGTTTATTAAGGTATAGGTACACGTAAGTACAATTATCATACGTAATAATAATGTTTATTATGACATGATACATGGTTGTACAAAGGTATATAACAATTGGGTAGAACTTACCTATTGAGTAAGTGAGATTATTATTATTATAATCAAGGGGGAAGCGCTAAACCCGGAGGATTATACAGCGCCTGGGGGGGGGATATGTGGAAGGCATTCAGGCTTAATTCGGGGAACTGGAGCACAGATCCAATTCCCTAAATCAAGAGCCCCTCACCAACATCAAGGAACCTTCCTTGAGGGGTGAGTAAGTGAGAGAGTAATGTGTGTATATATATATATATATATATATATATATATATATATAATATATATATATATATATATATATATATATATATATATATATATATATATAAATATATATATATATATATATATATATATATATATATAATATATATATATATATATATATATATATATATATATATATATATATATATATATATATATATATAATTGTGAAAATTTGTCTGGACTGCCTCCAAGTGAGTCGCTTACCCTGGCAAGCTCTGTTGACACCGAGCTCTGAGGTCGGTACCTCAGCCTCACAAGTGGCTTATAGGACAGATTTTCATAAATGATTGATGTTGCAAGAAATCTCGCCTGCATGCACATTTAAAGGACTAATTTACTTGGTGTTGCAGCATATATCCTGATCTTCAACCTCCCTAAGCTTAGCCCCTTTGGACTTCCCCTCAGAAACCACGTGCAACCAGGAGCCTTAATTCCTGCAATATTCAATCGTTATTAGTGACCTGCCTGCACCTCAGAAATTCCTATATCCAAGGGGGCGTGTATCCCCTAGTATAACTATGCAGACACGGACACTAGCTTCTAGACTGACAAGAGACGCTGGTACATACTGGGCATGCACTGCCAGCTGCACAAAGGCCCACAGTTCAACTCACTCACAATTTTCCCCAGACACTGGCCAGAAATCTAATATAAAGTGGAGGTCTTGTCTTACTGTATGGGCCTGACAGAGGAGGTCATCTACTGTACTTCGAGGTGCCTCTACCAGATTTCCCCAGGTCTTATATGTGAAGACACGTGGGGGGTGCTGTCTGCTGATCACGGCACGTGTTGTCCAAGTGATGTCTGGTCTAAGAAGGGCGCTCTCGTGTCTTCAAGACCCACGCTTCCTCGTTCAAACTAGGGCTGCCAGTTCTCCCTAGCTAACTCAATCTAGTGTTTGCATACATTATCAGCCTATTACTACCTATGTTAAGGTCTTAGGTCTACATTATTATTATCTACAGTTGCCTTAATAATCCTAATATTAGTGTACTAACAGTAAAACTACCTACTTCTTCCCTGAAGGGTAAATCTATAAATCAAGAAGTACCTACCATCCACCCACGCCATCTCCGGAGAGAATGTTTGTGTTGGGTGTAAGGGCCCTCAAACGGTGTGTTTTTCCCCGTTGGGACTTCTCAGACAGAAAAAGTTCCAACATATATATATATATATATATGTCTCCCTAGGGGTGTAAGAGTGGTTCAAGACCCGGCCCTACGTAGACGCCCCTCTCCAGTGCTTCAACTATCAGGGCTTTAGCTACATTGCAGTCACCTGCCAGCACGTGAAGAAGTGTGGGGTTTGCAGCAAGACACCAGGGAATGCATTGTCCTGCTCAAATAACCCAACCCCGAGACTCAACGCCCAGAGCCCAAATGTGCCAATTGTGGAAAGATGCACCACGCCTGGAACCAGGGGTGCCCTGTGATAGTGCAGAGGTGGCAACAAGTACGCCAGTGGACTGCCCCTGCCGCGACCATGGCGCAGTCCAGCCCAAGGGGCACCCAGCAGTGGCAAGCAGGGATGCCATCCCCTGCTCCACAGGGTCCGGCTACGGCCTCAGCACAGTCTAACCCATGGAGCGCTCAGCAGTGACTGGCAGGGGCAGCCGCCATGGCTCCTCTGGGTTCGGCTACGGCCTACAGCAGAGAGTTCCCAGCGCTGGGTAGTCAGCAGGGAAGACAGAGTGCATCACCTGTCTCGAAGCAGGGCAGACAACAGCCAGGGCAAGCTCCAAAGTCTCAGAAGAAACAGAACCATGGGATGCAGCACGCCTGGGTCAGGGATGCTGCTCAAGAGGCCACGGCCACACCGCGGCAGAATCCACTGACCCACCATCAGGGGCCCTCCTCACAGAGCCAAGTCATTTCCGAGAGCAGTGAGCAGCAAGTCCTGTCACTCAGCCAGACGGCTCAGAGAACCGCACAGGCTTGCGCAACAGCATCCAATGACTACGGAAATGGGAAGGCAGCCCCAGGCCCCACCCAAGACACCAGTAACTCATCGCCCCTGGGTGGAGGGACAGCGAAATCCGGCAGGGCCCACATTACCAAAATAATCATGCGTATCACAGAGTGCAATGCGGAATTGCTCCCATTGATGAAGGGCAGGTTGAACTGCAAACAGCTCCTGGCCACCCTGCTCAGCTTAGTTATGCTAGAGAAGAGGGATCCAGCAGACCTGCAGGCACACCTTATCTAGACCTTCACACCTACAGACAAGTAAACACAGGCGGTGATGGCCCGAAGATGGAGACCATGGAACAGCAGGAGGAGATGGAGTCCAACAGGTCGCCCTTCAGCCCATAAAAGTACTCCAGTGGAAAATCCATCCTGTGGTCAAAATGGCAGTCCAGGACGCAATTGACGTTTTCCTTCTCCAGGAGACCCTAGTCAAACCACTGCCCGACATACAGCCACGCATCTCTGGGTTCTTGGCCTACCTGCAGCAGACCGGGGCCTCTGCCAGGGGCACTGCAGTTTATGTGCAGAACTGTATTCCCTACTCAATTATCACTGACCCCATCGATTGCAGCAAAGGGGTTGAGGTACAGGCTGTTGCTCTGCACCTGCCGGCCAGGCCACTAGCAATCTACAACGTGTACTGGAACCCAAGGCTCACCTTGGATCTCTCTGAGCCGACAGCCCTCACCGTATCTCCCCTCGAAGGCGTGCTGGTGGTAGGGGATATCAATGCCCACCTCAAGCTCTTCTGGTCTATCACCTACACAAATGAGATGCGCAGGCACCTGGCAGTGGTGCTAGAGGACGTTCCTGAAATTGTCCTCTTCAACAACAGGGAGCCAACCCACCACTTCGGCATCTGACTGGATCTCATGCTCCTCTCTCAGAGGCTGCTGCCTGGAGTAAGTTCAGAAATCCACCCTCTTCTCACCAGTGACCACTTTGCAATCATCACCACTCTGTTGCTCCCACAGCACCCTCTTTACTCCCCACCCCTGTAGTAGAACACCAGTGCTTCCAGGACGTCATACAGCAATGGTGGGAGGAGACCATTCTACCTGACGATCTGGATGAGGCTGCCCAGAGCCTCCAAGCAGCCTTCACCCAAGCAGCTGAGGTGGCAAAACCACTCACCAGGGTCGGAGGAACACCCAAGCACGATTGGTGGTTCTACGATGAGACCGTCAAGGAACAGAACCATTGCATCAACTGAGCCCATAGGTTGCACAGGTGCAATCCCATGGCCGAGTCCCATCGGCTGCTGAGGGAGGCAGTGCGGCACGCACGCCATGTCTCTCATGGGGCCCACCAGGGAAAGTGGTTTGAGTGGTGCACCTCTTTCAGCCACGCCTCTACCCTGTCGGAGATCTGGACGAAGATCAGCATAGCTACTGGAAAGCGCAGAGGAGCGACACATGCTCACCACAACCCGGCTGGGGAGGCGGAGAGGCTGATGGAACTCTTCACCTTCAGGACAGCGACAGCCCACCGGCCTCAGGACATACAGGACCTCCAGACCACCCTCCTCCCTGACAGGATGCTGGAGGCGTGCCAGGAACAGTACGACACTGCTGTGAATGTCAGTGTTCGGGAGCTAGAAGCGGCTTTCAGGTTCTCGTGGGACACGGCCCCCGGGCAGGATGGCATCACCTACAGTATGGTCTCAAGGGCAGGCCCTCCTGGACATGACACACTCTTGGAGGTCATCAGCCGATCCTGGAGGACTGGGCGACTCCCAACCACATGGAAGGAAGCCAACATCCTGCCGATTCCCAATTATTATTATTATTATAATCAAGGGGGAAGCGCTAAACCCGGAGGATTATACAGCACCTGGGGGGGATGTGGAAGGCATTCAGGCTTAATTCGGGGAACTGGAGCACAGATCCAATTCCCTAAATCAAGAGCCCCTCACCAACATCAAGGAACCTTCCTTGAGGGGCCGATTCCCAAGCCCAGGGAACCAGGCAGCATGAGGCCCATCTCTCTCACCAGCTGCCTCTCCAAGGTTGCCGAGAGGATGGTGCTGGAGCAACTGAGATGGAAGTTCGGCCCGGAGCATCAGCACATCTACGGCTTCACACGAGGAGTGTACACCTCTGAGAGCGTCACCACTCTCCTAGCCAGCATTGGGTCAGACAAGAGGCCCAAGACTCATCTTTCTTGACCTTGAGAAGGCCTTCGAGCTGGCCAGTGCGCCAGCCATCCTCGATCTGCTAGCATGCAGGAGTGTGAAGGGCAAGCTGCTTGCCTGGATCTGCTCATGCCTGCAGGGCAGGTTACACAAATAACCCGCACATAAAAGAGAGAAGCTTACGACGACGTTTCAGTCCGACTTGGACCATTGACAAAATCACAGTGTGACTTTGTCAATGGTCCAAGTCGGACCGAAACGTCGTCGTAAGCTTCTCTCTTTTATGTGCGGGTTATTTGTGTATCATTCCAGTCACGGTATTGTGCCTTTTTGTTATTTATTTGCAGGGCAGGTATCCTCATGTGCACTTCCAGGGACAGGCATCTACCCTCAGAGCCTTGGAAAATGGCACCCCACAGGGCGGAGTCCTCAGCCCAACTCGCTTCAATGTGCTGATGCACGTGTTGGTGCAGCTGATGTTCTCTGCAGGCACCCGACTGTTCAACTACACGGATGACCTCACACTCATTGCCACTGAAAGGTGCAGCCTGATGCATAGGGCCCAACATGACTTTAATATGCTTGCTACCACCTGCCGTCGTCTTGGCCTCAAGGTCTCTGTGGACAATTCCTAGGCCATGGTCCTGCATGCCAAGGTGCCTGCCACCAGGCTGCAGATCTCAGGCATCAACCTCGACTGGGCCAACAGTTACTTGTACCTGGGTGTACACATTGACAGTCCGCTCGCTTTCCGCAAGCAGGCAGAGTATGTCAGAGAGCGTGCCATGCAACGGGTCACGGCCATAAGCGCCCTGACCAGTCCTAGGGCGGGTGCCAGCCACAACATCCTCCGGATGTTCTACGTGCAGGAGGTGCACTCTCTTGCGGACTACAGGGCAGCTACCCTTTGATACCTTTGAAGTAATTGTTAAGGTACCCTGGTCCATGGCCACCCCTTGTGCCTTCAGTGGCTCAGCGTCATACAAAATGCCGCTGCTCAGGTCATGCTGGGGACACCAAGATGGACGAACACTGTGCCTCTGAATTTTGAGGCCCAACTGGAGCCCCTAAGCAACAGGATTGCCCTTGTGGCCGCCAGGAGGGTGGCCAAATATGTCCAGCTCCCTGGCGGCGAACATCTGATGCAGGACCTCCTTAACCGACAACGAGGTGACCTCACGGGGTGCCCCGACTAACTATGGGTGTGGTCAGCTGCAGATGTGGCAAAGGAGCTCCTGCCCATGTCGCCCCTTGAGGACATGGGTTGTGACAGGCCAGTGGCAAGGTACACCGTGCCACCGCCCTGGGCGCCAGAGCCAGTCTTAGTCCACGTCAAAGACCTGCCAGCCAGCAAGCACTGCTGTCCACAGCACATGCTGCAGCAATGGGTGGCAACAAGCATCACACCCCGGGTGTTTCCTTAAAACTAAGTTCCTTAGATCAAGAGCTCCTCACTGGCACCAAGAAACCACCCTTAAAATTGAGGGCAGTATTATAGTAAGCTGAAAATGCAATCTGGCAGTTCCCAGTGGCCTCTCCATGAGATATTTGTGCAAAGTATGTGTCCAATTTGTAATAAACACTATTATTATTGGTGCATTCATAAGGGAGCACTAAACACATAGGGGTTCATACAGCACCTGGGGATTATTATTATAATCAAGGGGAAGCGCTAAACCCGGAGGATTATACAGCGCCTGGGGGGGGGATGTGGAAGGCATTCAGGCTTAATTCGGGGAACTGGAGCACAACAGCAGCACCTGGGGAATAGAAGGCATTTGGACTCAATTCAAAAAATTGGAATAGATTGAATTCCTTAGCTCAAGAGACTTCACCAATATGAGAGACCCTTACTTGAGGGACTTGTGCAAGCAGTTTTCAATACTAGACAGGAAATTATTATTCATGGAAGTGGTAAACCTGTAGGGGTCATATAGGACTGAGGATGGAAGGTAATCAGGCTCATTTCAAGGCATTTGCTAAACTAGTCATAGTGGTAATGAACTACAGGTACAGTATTTACAAAATTTATTCAGTTCAGAATAAGAATAATGCTTACATAGTCTTGGATCTAGTCAAAGAACATTACAATGTAGTTTTATGCTTAAAAGTTATTTGCACTAAGTAAGGGTGTTCGTCTAGAATGTCTAGTAGGCCACGGTGGATAAAGTACTTGGACGTTTCTTTAAAATTTAGGAGCTGATTTTGAATTCATTAATTTTTCACATTCCAGCACAATGATGCAAAGTACAAGTTAACCTGCATACCGCAAGCCATACTGGAGGAGGCAACAACACCTGCAAACAGGGGGCTATAGGCAAGGTGTGAGCCCGATTCTCAAATGACGAAAGATGCGTCTATAAGTGATAATTCCTTTTGGAGGGAGGCCAAACACCAAAGTCCTGCCTAACACTGTGTAAATTGCTTTTTGTTTATAGGGCCCAATAGGCCTGCCACTTTCCATGGATATCTGTACATGTACATGTGTATTTACATCTTAACAGGAAACTCAAAATACGATCATATTTTTCCAGACTTTATTAAAAACAAATGTTGGATTCCAACAAAAATACCCTATGGCAGATATTGGCATTGCCACAAAACAAGAATCTAGCCAGTTCCCCATTATATTTGAAAAGTTAAATATAGCAATTGTCACAAATACAAGAACCATCATTTCTAAAAACGATTATATGTTATGCAAAAGATCTTCATATCATTTGGCCTATTACTTAAAGACAGAGCCCTTATTATTATTATACTGTATAATAATTATGGTACTATATAAAATATTGGGCTATATAACATTATCAAAACTTCTGCCAAATCATACTGTCAAATATTTTTCAATCACAATATTCTGACAACCAGACTATGTCATTAAGGTATACATGAACCCCATGGTGTTAAGCATTTATGAAATTCATAGTCAACTAAAGAAAAAAAAAATGAACATTAAACGTTTAACCTAATAAAAAAAGTGTTTGAAGCCTTGTTTTGTCCAGAGGTACACAAGCGCAGCAACACTAATTTTCTATTCCAATACATCATGCTCACTGTAAACTTTTACTTCTTTTTCTTGGAGCCTGTTACTGAGGGCACAACTGGAGCAGCACTTGACTGACCCATTTTGTTGATGTAATATAATCCCGCCAGAGAACAAAGAAAACTGAAAATACATACAAAGCATTGTAATATATTATTAATGTAGGAAAATTAATTTAAATATTGTACAATTCATGTACTTGTTCTAACCTCAACAGAAACTTGCATAGTCTGAAAGCAATCAATAAAATCTTACAGGAATAATTTAAAAATATGACTATCCTATAAATATTAAAAATTTTCTGAAAATGTAATTGAGGTCTCCATGAACACACCAATGATTGCAAATTTTCTGGGCTACAGGATGTAACTGAGCCAGAGCTAAAAGTGTACTCAAAGTCAAATTAAATAGTGGACAAATACTCACACAGCCACCCATCAAGCCAAGAGTAGCATAGGGTGCCTTTTTGAACAATGAGGACTCCTGGCAACTGAGAAGAAAACAAGTCCCCAGCAAGTCTCATTGCAAAACCCACACTTTTTCACACACTAATCCATTAGTAAAAACTAAGTCTCAACACAGGAACTTAATAATGCTCAAGGAAATGAGTCAAGGCCATTACTGGTACCAGGCTTTTGAGGGGTCCCTCAGCCACTGTCTAGAGAGGTCTGTTACTAGTCCCTATCCACTGCCGACAAAAACTGATCTCAAGAGATATCTAGAGACAAAGGGGGTAACCCCACTCAAATGTCAGTCACATCCCAGGTTAGAATTAGGTGATGCATATTTGAGGTTGGATTACTGAGATGGATTAGAATTTCTAGGCTGACTGGGCAGGAGAGATGTAGTAAGAAAGAGTTAAACTAGTGTCAGAGGTGGCATGTTGTGATGGGATTGGGGAATGAGTGAATTATTATAAAGGATTTGCTACCTGGGGTAAGAGGAATGCTGGGGCAAAGGACTATCGTTTGTCCTGCTAGAGCTTTTCTACCATTTGTCCCTTTTCATAAAAACAGCAGCAGTGCTATCATGACCTTCAGCCCCAAAGTTTTGGTGGTCATTATACATCAAATGTGGCTTAGCATAGTAAACAGGCTTAATATTCCTGATGTAAATAAACACAATATATAACTTACCACACAGTTATAGAGACTCGATGAACCATACCAGCTGCAGAGCAAGCAAGAACCATGCACAGAACCACCTCAGGAATTACACGAGCTTGGAATCCTTTTCCAAATACGATATTTTCCAGGTTATTCAATGCCTGTTTATTAGTTAGGGAAAATGAGAATGAAGGGTACAAAAAATGTCAACTAAACAAATGCATGTACATAATTAGTTTTTCTAATAAGCCTAAATTAACATAAAACCACACTTTTCAAAAGGCCTAAACAGGATACAGTGGACCCCCGGTATACGATATTTAATCCGTTCCTGAGAGCTCATCGTATGCCAAAATTATCGGAAGGCGAATTAATTTTCCCCATAAGAAATAACGGAAATAAAATTAATCCGTGCAAGACACCCGAAAGTACTATGAAAAAAAAAGTTTTACCACGTGAAATATTAAGTTTAATGCACACAAACTGAAGAAGACATGCACAGTTAGTAGTACTCTACTAACAATAGAATACATGACACTTACCTTTAATGAAGATCTGGTGATGATTGACGGGATGGGAGGAGGGAAGAGTGTCGAAGTTGTTAATGTTTAGAAGGGAAACCCCCTTCCATTAGGACTTGAGGTAGCAAGTCCTTTTCCGGGGTTACTTCCCTTCTTCTTTTAATGCCATTAGGACCAGCTTGAGAGTCACTGGACCTCTGTCGCACAACAAATTTGTCCATAGAGCTCTGTACCTCCCATTCCTTTAAAATTTGTCTAAAATGGGCCACAACATTGTCATTGTAATAGTCACCAGCACAGCTTGCAATAGCTGTGTTAGGGTGATTTTCATCCATAAAGGTTTGCAGTTCAACCCACTTTGCACACATTTCCTTAATTTTTAAAGTAGGCACAATGGATTCCACAACTGGCATAGGCTTCTCAGGGTTAGCCTCATACCTTTCAAAATCTTTCTTAATTTCCATATTAATTCTCACCCTTTTTACCACAGGGTTGGCACTAGAAGCTTTCTTGAGGCCCATGGTGACTTATTTTGCAGAAACAAGCACCAAAAACACTGTGATAATATGGAATGTACCAAATGTATGTTTAGATGCGAGTACACTGGCATGCACGGGGCAGTTCAGGCCTCATGTGGACGCGTCCCGGACGAATTGCGTGTGGCGGGTTTTTTAACGAGTGGCGAGGCATAAAATGTATCGTATACCGGATTTAACGTATACCGATGCCATCATATGCCAGGGGTCCACTGTACTTATATTTAATTTACTTTTCTGCTCTAGTCAGTGGGAACTCTATTATAGACAGTACCAACCACTAAAAAATTTGAAAGCATTCATCAAAAGAATAAAGGTTCTACCACCAAGCAATGCAAGGAAGTTTCTGAGATTTTATTTATATATATATATATACATATATTGTATTCTGAGCACCTCTGCAATAACAGTGATAATGTGCGAGTGTGGTGAAAGTGTTGAATGATGATGAAAGTATTTTCTTTTTGGGGATTTTCTTTCTTTTTTTGGGTCACCCTGCCTCGGTGGGAGACGGCCGACTTGTTGGAAAAAAAAAAAAAAAAAAAAAAAAAAAAAAAAAAAAAAAACATATATATACATATACAGTGGACCCCCGGTTAACGATTTTAATCCGTGCAAGAGGGGTAATTGTTATGCGAAATAATCGTTATGTGAATGAATTTTCCCCATAAGAAATAATGGAAATAAAATTAATCCGTGCAAGACACCCAAAAGTATGAAAAAAAAAATTTTTTACCACATGAAATGTTAATTTTAATACACACAAACTGAAAAAGGCATGCACACTTACATGACACTTACTTTTATTGAAGATCTGGTGATGATTGATGGGATGGGAGGAGGGGAGTGTGTCGAACTTATTGTTTAGAAGGGGAATCCCCTTCCATTAGGACTTGAGGTAGCAAGTCCTTTTCCGGGGTTACTTCCCTTCTTCTTTTAATGCCACTAGGACCAGCTTGAGTCACTGGACCTCTGTCGCACAACAAATCTGTCCATAGAGCTCTGTACCTCCCGTTCCTTTACGATTTGTCTAAAATGGGCCACAACATTGTCATTGAAATAGTCACCAGCACGGCTTGCAACAGCTGTGTCAGGGTGATTTTCATCCATAAAGGTTTGCAGTTCAACCCACTGTGCACACATTTCCTTAATTTTTGAAGTAGGCACAATGGATTCCACAACTGGCATAGGCTTCTCAGGGTTAGCCCCAAACCCTTCAAAATCTTTCTTAATTTCCATACTAATTCTCACCCTTTTTACCACAGGGTTGGCACTAGAAGCTTTCTTGGGGCCCATGGTCACTTATTTTCCAGAAACAGCACCGAAAACACTGTAATAATACGAAATATTCCGAGTGTATGCTTGGATGTTACCGCGGAGGCTGGCTGGTAAACAATGGCACGGGCGGCACATGTGAGGCTGGCTGAGGGCGCACATTGGACGCGTCTCGGACGAAAATCGGTGAGCGGGTTTTTAATCGGTATGCGCGGCAAAAATTTTGCGATTAAAGTAAGCGGTATGAGGAATAATCGCTATGTGATGCCATCGTTATGCGGGGGTCCACTGTATATATATATATATATATATATTTTTTTTTTTTTTTTTTTCAACAAGTCGGCCGTCTCCCACCGAGGCAAGGTGACCCAAAAAAAAGAAAGAAAATCCCCAAAAAGAAAATACTTTCATCATCATTCAACACTTTCACCACACTCACACATTATCACTGCTTTTGCAGAGGTGCTCAGAATACAACAGCTTAGAAGCATATACGTATAGAGATACACAACATATCCCTCCAAACTGCCAATATCCCAAACCCCTCCTTTAAAGTGCAGACATTGTACTTCCCATTTCCAGGACTCAAGTCCGACTATATGAAAATAACCGGTTTCCCTGAATCCCTTCACTAAATATTACCCTGCTCACACTCCAACAGATCGTCAGGTCCCAAGTATCATTCGTCTCCATTCACTCCTATCTAACACGCTCATGCACGCTTGCTGGAAGTCCAAGCCCCTCACCCACAAAACCTCCTTTACCCCCTCTTTCCAACCCTTCCAAGGACGACCCCTACCCCTCTTTCCTTCCCCTATAGATTTATATGCTTTCCATGTCATTCTACTTTGATCCATTCTCTCTAAATGACCAAACCACCTCAACAACCCCTCTTCTGCCCTCTGACTAATGCTTTATTAACTCCACACCTTCTCCTAATTTCCACACTCCGAATTTTCTGCATAATATTTACACCACACATTGCCCTTAGACAGGACATCTCCACTGCCTCCAACCGTCTCCTCGCTGCTGCATTTACCACCCAAGCTTCACATCCATATAAGAGTGTTGGTACTACTATACTTTCATACATTCCCTTCTTTGCCTCCATAGATAAGGTTTTTTGACTCCACATATACCTCAACGCACCACTCACCTTTTTTCCCTCATCAATTCTATGATTAACCTCATCCTTCATAAATCCATCCGCCGACACGTCAACTCCCAAGTATCTGAAAACATTCACTTCTTCCATACTCCTCCTCCCCAATTTGATATCCAATTTTTCTTTATCTAAATCATTTGATACCCTCATCACCTTACTCTTTTCTATGTTGACTTTCAACTTTCTACCTTTACACACATTCTCAAACTCATCCACTAACCTTTGTAATTTTTCTTTAGAATCTCCCATAAGCACAGTATCATCAGCAAAAAGTAACTGTGTCAATTCCATTTTGAATTTGATTCCCCATAATTTATCTCACCCCTCTCCCGAACACCCTAGCATTTACTTCTTTTACAACCCCATCTATATATATATTAAACAACCATGGTGACATTACACATCCCTGTCTAAGACCTACTTTTACCGGGAAGTATTCTCCCTCTCTTCTACACACCCTAACCTGAGCCTCACTATCCTCATAAAAGCTCTTTACAGCATTTAGTAACTTACCACCTATTCCATATACTTGCAACATCTGCCACATTGCTCCTCTATCCACTCTATCATATGCCTTTTCTAAATCCATAAATGCAATAAAAACTTCCCTACGTTTATCTAAATACTGTTCACATATATGTTTCAATGTAAACACTTGATCTACACATCCCCTACCCACTCTGAAGCCTCCTTGCTCGTCCGCAATTCTACATTCTGTCTTACCTCTAATTCTTTCAATTATAACCCTACCGTATACTTTTCCTGGTATACTCAGTAAACTTATTCCTCTATAATTTTTACAATCTCTTTTGTCCCCTTTCCCTTTATATAAAGGGACTACACATGCTCTCCGCCAATCCCTAGGTACCTTCCCCTCTTTCATACATTTATTAAACAAAAGTACCAACCACTCCAACACTATATCCCCCCCTGCTTTTAACACTTCTGTCATGATCCCATCAGTTCCAGCTGCTTTACCCCCTTTCATTCTACGTAATGCCTCACGTACCTCCACCACACTTACATTCTGCTCTTCTTCACTCCTAAAAGATGGTATACCTCCCTGGCCAGTGCATGAAATTACCGCCTCCCTTTCTTCCTTAACATTTAAAAGTTCCTCAAAATATTCTCGCCATCTACCTAATACCTCCCTCTCCCCATCTACTAACTCCCCTACTCTGTTTTTAACTGACAAATCCATCCTTTCCCTAGGCTTTCTTAACTTGTTTAACTCACTCCAAAATTTTTTCTTATTTTCATTAAAATTTCTTGACAGTGCCTCTCCCACTCTTTCATCTGCTCTCCTTTTGCACTCTCTCACCACTCTCTTCATATATATATATATATATATATATATATATATATATATATATATATATATATATATATATATATATATATATATATATATATATATACATGTAATATATATATATATATATAATACATAATATATATATATATATTATATATATATATATATATATATATATATATATATATATATATATATATATATATTTATATATATATATATAATATATATATATATATATATATATATATATATTTATATATATATATATATATATATATATATATATATATATATATATATATTTATATATATATATATATATTATATATATATATTTTTTTTTTTTTTTTTTTTTTTTTTCAACAAGTCGGCCGTCTCCCACCGAGGCAGGGTGACCCAAAAAAGAAAGAAAATCCCCAAAAAGAAAATACTTTCATCATCATTCAACACTTTCACCACACTCGCACATTATCACTGTTTTTGCAGAGGTGCTCAGAATACAACAGTCTAGAAGCATAAACATATAAAGATACACAACATATCCCTCCAAACTGCCAATATCCCAAACCCCTCCTTTAAAGTGCAGGCATTGTACTTCCCATTTCCAGGACTCAAGTCCGACTATATGAAAATAACCGGTTTCCCTGAATCCCTTCACTAAATATTACCCTGCTCACACTCCAACAGATCGTCAGGTCCCAAGTACCATTCGTCTCCATTCACTCCTATCTAACACGCTCACGCACGCTTATATATATATATATATATATATATATATATATGCTGTATTATGCAAGTACACACAATAATAAACATTTCCTTTATGTCAGAATGAATTTTAGAATACTATACAAATCTTGACATAAAGGGGGTTTAGTAAGAACTATAGATATGCAAATAAAATACAAAGAGATGCAAAACATGGTATGTATATATATACAAAGGGTCACAGTAATATTTCATAATCAGTCATTTAAAATATTAAGTCGTAACAGTATTGTATACCACTTACCACTGCAAAGAAGAAAGTACAATTAACATGACAACTATTTACAATACGTACTATTAATTTTTTAACACGCTGGCCATCTCCCACCAAAGAAGGGTGACCTAAAAAGAGGAAATGCATTCACAGTCATTCATTCAATGGCTGCTTTGCCAGAAGCATGCTGCATCACCATTCAGATGGTCCTCTGAATTTCAATATCTTAACCCCTACTTCAGATTGCAGACACTATGTATTTCCCACCTCCAGGACTCAAGTCTCATATGATTCTAGAAGAAGAGATGAAATAAGTCTTTAAAAACCAAGAGGATGTACAGGTATTTAGTTCTGAATAAACAATGGGAAAATTATACAAAGTACTACTGTACGTATATAAAAAATAGTAATTGACCTTATTTTTTTTTTCATTTTGCAGTAGTACTTCATTACAGTATCTTTTCATTAGTGATTTATTAAAAAAAGGATACAGTAATCATGAAGATGAAGAGCCAGGATGCAATATATCCAGCAACAAGTGTCATGAGCCTTGTTGAACCCAGTTGGTTCTTGTACATCTGAAGGCCAGAGAAGACCAACAAGCAGCATAGAATGGCTAGGCCAAAGGAGGCTGCAGTGCTGACACCTGCACCAGATTCCATGGAAACATTAATTAAACTGTAAAATAAGTCCTTAAATTACAAATAACAATGTACAATATATTCTGGGTGTAAAAACATATGGCATTGTGTTTATTTAGGTATATAAAATTAAAAAAATATTATTACAAGTGAACAAAAATATCTTACCTCCAATGCCTCAACCCTCACCCTTTTTCCCCAACCCCCCAAAAGGTGAGCAAAAGCTCTGTGCAAATTTTAAAGCGACTTTTACCTTGTGCAACCTAAATACTGTGCAATCACACAGCACATGTTGAAAAACAAGATCCACTTCAAACTATACTTTTTGATAATGTTATTCAAATCAAGCATCTGAAATTTTTAATAAAGAGATGATGAATGTATAATTTATTACTTTTTATATTGGACAAAAGCCTAATGATATGGATCTAGCAATTCAAGGCATATGCTAAACATTATACCCTGACAAAAAAAGTGAATCATAAACCATACATTTCAATAACACATTAAAAAAAAAAATCCTGTGATAGGATAAAAAACAAAAAATGTAGTTAAGGATGAAAATATCGTATGATTGAAATTTTTCACTTTTTCTAAGGAAGATGTGCAAGCTCATTGTGGCAAATTATTGCTTGGCATTTCTGCAATCAGTTGCCAAAAGCTTTGTGCTTTGCAAACAAGTTATATTATTATACTTACGATATTCAGAGTTTCTAAAATTCGCACCTGAAAAATGTTATTAAATAAAATATGAATAACATGCACTTTATATGATAGACTTCAATTATTATTATTATTATACAAATCCAATTAAAGAAACATTCAAAAAACGAAAATAATAAATATTTTTATTATGGGAAGCACTACATCCATAAGTGTTATGCAGCATTTGAGAAATAGGAGGTAATCACCTATTCTCTGAGGGGCAGGGGTGGTAGCTGTAATCTCTTGGATCAAGAGACCTTCACCTTCCTTAAAGGAATCAAATTAACAAGACTTGTTGTGTACATCAATGTAATTGTTGAATATTTAATACTCATGGTAATATAATACTTTCACAATGTTTAACAGGTTTCCAAGGTCTAACCTGTTTCTAATTCCTAATAGGATCTTAATGCCTTATAAATTTCTAATTTGTAGCAGTTTTCTAATCCTAACAGGTAAATACGGAATATCTTCAACATGAGTACTGTATTATGTTACAGTATCTATTATTTTTGGGCACTTTTGAATTTTCACATCTGAAAGACCTAGGTTCGCACTTACTTAGCAGTAAGGAGACTCCTAGGAGCCAGCCAAATATTATGGGTGGGTTGCATCCTGGGAGAGATGATCCCAAGGCCCCAATGGATATACCACATTTTCCTGCATTTGAGGCACGCTTATTTTTTCCCACAAAAAGTTGTGGAAAAATCACCCTGCACCTAAGCTCAAGGTCTGGGTCAAGGGTAGACTTTGGGTTACGCTTTAGCAGTTTACTAATATTACGTTATAACTACTTGGAAACATTCTTTTATGTGTTATATGCTTGTGCGCACTGTATGCCAAAAAATACAGTAATCCAGAAAAAGCGACTTTATCGGGTTATCTGCGATACTAACCTGGGCGAAAACAATCTGAATAATTTTTTCTTCCTTACTCTATATTTACTTAGACTTTCTGCATGGGGACCAATGTCTGTGAGGCTAAAAAAAAAAAAAAAGACCCCAACGGCAGCGAGTTACATTGACTTTATGGGGTATCCTAAGTAATTTACACTATGATAATTGTACTTACGTGTACCTGTACCCAAATACACTTACTTGATTACTTATTGTGAAAAAGGTAACTCATAAAATGTAAATAAAACACTAACTAAACGAACCATCATAGTTTTTTGTAGTATTGTTATATACAGAAAAACTTTATATACAAGGAACATATTATTATTATTATTATTATAATCAAAAAGAAGTACAAGGAACATAAAACCATGTTAGAAAAAGTTTGATAAATAAGTTGCATGTGATTAATATTAGTCGTGGAGGAAATGTTAAGCCTGCAGGGACCTCACAGTACCTGGGAAATGTAAGTCATTTAGGTTTGATCCAAGGGAGGTGAACATAAATCCAACTCCTTGGATCAAGATCCCCTCACCGATACCAAATCACCTCCCTTGATTATTATTATAATCAAGGGGGAAGCACTAAACCCGGAGGATTATACAGCGCCTGGGGGGGGGGATGTGGAAGGCATTCAGGCTTAATTCGGGGAACTGGAGCACAGATCTAATTCCCTAAATCAAGAGCCCCTCACCAACATCAAGGAACCTTCCTTGAGGGGTCACCTCCCTTGAGGGTAACTTTCCCGTAAGAAAAATTAACTAACATAGTCTTTTATGCGATCAATATATAAGTATTATATATTAGTTTGTAAATTTAACCTCAATAAAGCAATATACAAAAAAATAACCGGTAATCTGGAGACTGAAGGTGACATTAATTAAACCGATTTTGCTAAGCCATTGTATTGCTATTAATAAACCGGGGATCATTTATATATAACAGTTATTCCATCTGCATAAAAATTACAAACTCCTACCCATTATTAACCGGCAGAAAGGTCAAACAAGCTAGTTAGTTGAAAGTTGAAAGACCAGTAACAACAGCCCACGTCAAGCACCAGCTGGACGCTTATTCTCCAAGTTTAAGTCCTAATATTTATTAACATATTTTTTCGGGACTGTTGTTTTAGTTATTTTTACAGTTTTAGCATTGAGTATAAATTCATTTTGATCATGTAGACAAAATAAATTATGAAAATATAACCTAGGATAACCCAGCAACACTGAGATAACCTATATACATCGAGATATATACACTTCTGTGTATATGCCCCATATTATTTATAAATTAGATTTGATACTGTTTTGAATTAATAATGAAAATCATATCAAATGACGATAAATAATTAAGCTGAAATTTATGCCGTATGAATGTCAAAAGAATATTCTGAATTGAATCAATTCATATTATCGTTTACTTGTATTGTATTGTTCTGTTCGCTTTGTGCGACTTAAGATAACAAGTTTTTGACAATAAAAATATATATCTCGCTGCATTAAGATAAGATAAGATTTCGTTCGGATTTTTAACCCCGGAGGGTTAGCCACCCAGGATAACCCAAGAAAGTCAGTGCGTCATCGAGGACTGTCTAACTTATTTCCATTGGGGTCCTTAATCTTGTCCCCCAGGATGCGACCCACACCAGTCGACTAACACCCAGGTACCTATTTGCTGCTAGGTGAACAGGACAACAGGTGTAAGGAAACTTGTCGAAATGTTTCCACCCGCCGGGAATCGAACCCGAGCCCTCCGTGTGTGAAGCGGGAGCTTTAGCCACCAGGCCACCGGGCCACATTGTATACGACAAAGAAAAAAAAATTCACGATCTAATATATAGACTATAAAGATAATAAATTTTATACATGTACATGGAACAATTTGTGTTACATTACATAAGTTTGGTTATGCTTGTAAAATCGGACGATAATACAGTACACGTCAGTATCATCTGTAAGAATTTAATTACAGATAATAGAAAATCGTGTATTTAAGCACTGTGGTATAGTTTGTTTGCAATTGTGTCATTACGATTTCGTGGGTCAGCTCTCTAGTCTCTGTGTATAAATCTACTAACTCGGATCCCCTCAAGGGAGGTTCCTTGATGCTGGCGAGGGGCTCTTGATCTAGGGAATTGGATCTGTGCTCCAATTCCCTAAATTAAGCCTGAATGCCTTCCGTCCCCCCACTCCCTTTCCCTACATGCGCTGAATAATCCCTTCGTATTTAGTGCTCTCCCATAATAATACCTCTGATGTATTTAATATTAACCTAATGATTAGCTGTTACAGAAATGAAGAAATTTAGTTGTAGTATTTTATATTTTCTGTGACAACATTCCATAGTGCTGCTGCGTCAGCCAGGAATCCGACCAAAACTTAGGAATTTCTATCAATTTTATCAATTTTATATTGAGACATGAGCCAGTGAGAGTGGAGTGGAATCCTGACACAGAATACTAGATACTACATCTCAATTATTTAATCTCTGGCCCACCTTATGAGCATGATCTTCCACTATTGGGCGCTACCCACATGTGACTACGTCTACTACTGCTGCGTCGTTCTACTTCTTCAACTAGCTCCACTGAAAGATTTACCGCTAGCTTCTTTGTAGGGAACTAGATGTCTCTAAAACTCGCTTGCTAAATCTTTGGCCCAACTGAACCGGATCTACTTTCACTAGAGAGCCCCCGTCCACATGTGATCATATCTTCTACTGCTGCATCGCTCTAATCCTTCCACTGACTCCACTATAAAAGCCTCTGCTCTCATGTCTGTGTACTAACTTTATAAACATTAAGTTTATTCAGGTACAGGTACACATAAATACAGTTACACAAATTATCATAGTAACATATGTGTATATTACCTAGTATAATCCAAAAAAAAAAGTCAGACAAGGTGACTTATTGGCACTGGGGTGCCTCCCCTTCTTTATGTAAAGATACACAGTTGTTGCACATGTGTCTTAACCAGTCTGTCGGTATTATAATGCTAAGATAATGGTTGAATTGTGTTGTCAGTGAGTGTGGAGGCTGCCACCCTGCTCCCCGAGATAAGCTCGCATCACAATCTTTCACTTAATTATGGATGTCATTTGCATTTCTTATGTGTACTGTAGCTTTATATAAAAAATGCAATTGCACCCTGAATGATACTCACTCACAGAATTTTTAATGAAGCAACAAACTGTAGATCTGAAGAGATTAGAGAAGCATTAAAACTAATCTGAACAGGAAAGTCCGCTGGGCTTACCCAGACTGTCTCTTCGGTCTCCCAAACTTCCAAGGAATGTATTGATGCAAGGAATTGGAGATGTTCTCCCCTTCCTTGGATCAAACCTAATTATCTCCCATTGCCAAGGCGCTGTGTAACCCCTAGGATCACTTAATAATGTCAATGTGACTAATTTCCACGGTAGTCAAAGTCCCCCCAATGTCAATAAGTCACAGAATTCGACTTAAATTGAGTTATCCAATGTTAAATTATAAATAATTTGTTATATAAGACCATTATTATGTATGCGGCCTGAATAATAGCTTACCTGGAGATTATCTCGGGGGGGTCAGTGCCCCCGCGCCCCAGTCCATGACCAGGCCTCGTGGTGGATCAGGGCCAGATAACCAGGCTGTTACTGATGGCCACATGCAAACTAACATAAGAATCATAACCCGGCTGGTCAAGAACCGATTTTAGGTGTCTAGATCACTCATATAAGTGTACATCCCTCACTCCTTATGTAGACCTTAATTTAGTCCATACGTAAAGGATTAAAATATAAAATACTCTTCTGCTGATAGATATTTAGTGAATTATAGTCTGTTTGAATTTACTGTTATGAACAGATCTAACTTAACCTACCAAACTAAGTTGACAAAGTTAGTACATTAAAGTTATGTTTATATACACTATGAATGTAGATAAATGGTTCAGAGAAGCGACAGGGTGATGAACTAATTAAGACACTTGTCCATCACTTGGCTGAGGGACTGATTATCTCAAACTCCTGATCTTCGACCATTCTTCTCTGTATGAGACTGAGGAAGCCACTGGTTGGCGAAACGTTTCTGCAATAAAAATACCCAAGTGTTGCACAAGTGTCTAATTCATTATATACTCACATTATTTAACTAGATGTTTTGGTTGGTCCAAGAAAGGTATTCCTGTATCTCTCAACCTCAGCCCCATCTATCTCGACGTACACAAGAAAAAACAGCAGTGTGCTGTATATGTTTTCAATACAATTAATAATCAGTATGGAAGATTTGAACCCAGTCAGGGTTTTAGAAGTTATTGGATAGGGGCTAATATCCTAAAATTCACGAACACTAAGTTTGAAGCCGCTCAGAAAATGCATTCCCTAGTTATCAGCGTTGAAAGTTTGATGACAGTCACATGAGGCCTGACTAGATGGAAATCAGTATTTCAACTATCCCAATTTCTTTAGGTAAATTAGCAAAGTGTAACTTGTACAAAGTATCAACTTAAATCTTTCCCTGGAGTTTACCTGGAGAGAGTTCCGGGGGTCAACGCCCCCCGCGGCCCGGTCTGTGACCAGGCCTCCTGGTGGATCAACTATTAGAGTCTGAAACCGATCGGATGATGTGTTCTCAAGGTAATAGGAGAAAGACATCCCTCAAGACAGGATGAACAATTAAGACACATGTTCAACATCTGGGTATCTTTCTTACAGATGTTTTGCCAATCAATACAAATTCAAGGACATGACTGGAAGACAGTCGAAGTATACACAAAAGATGAGGTAATCCGTCCCTCAGTCTTGGAGTTCGTGAAGAGCACCGTTGTACTGAAGAGTCTGAAGCAAAGTCATACATCCATCAAGGGTGTAAGTGTATTCAGGTATACACAATTACACAGAATATCATACATAACAGCATATGAACCTAGGATAACCTTCCCAAAAAAGTCAGAGTGACTTATTTCCATTGGGGTCCATGACACTTGTGACGGGCTCTTGATCCAAGGGAATGGACTTGTCCTCTCTATCCATAGGTCGAACCTGAGTGTCTTTCATACCCCAATGGCTGTATGACCCTCACGGTTTTAGCGCTTCCCCTATACGTAATAATAGCTAACTGGAGGACAAAAAATAGTATCTAATAATACCTACAAAATGTAATAAAAATAGGTACATGCTTTAATAATATTTCCTAAATCGATGAAAATAATTAATCTCTTTGGCTATGAAGGGGAAAAATAAGGCCTAAATAAGCCTAAATAAACGCTGGTTAAAAATGGAAAGGAAAGAGATCAGTTTTAGCTAAACTGGTCTACTCCCATGTATGGTATTAATGATCATGGGTAATTCATCTTTATGGCAGACTAATATTGATTATTATAAGGGTATTGAAGGCATAAAAATGTATTTTAAGTGAGAGTTCAGGAGAAAACGGGACCATTGTAGATAGGTACTGCTACCTCAGGGGGGCCAACCTTTAGCCACTATTGACTAACATTTATCTTAGCTTATTTTTCCTAAAACTTCTAACACACACACTCGTTTCCAAATATAAAAAAAAATTAAGCCTTATAACACAAGAGAAGCCTGAAAATCAACTCGCCAGGCTCCCAAGAAAGGCATTCATGTTTCCACAATGTGTATTTATTTATTTTAGCCTGGTTGGTGCTCCTGATTGAAGGTTCTAATGTAGAAAGACTGATCTCTGGCTTCATTTTTGTGAGTATTTTATTAAAAAAATCATTGTTATTACGATTGGAGGTAACCAGGAGCAAGTAGTGACACATATATAGTGACCCCCGGGCTCAGAAAGGGCCCAGTAGGCCTCAAAAAGTTGGAGTAGGCCCATCTTATAGTGTCACTACAGAGGTGTTAAGATGCGGGATTAGCAAAGGTCTGCACCAAAGGTTATAACATCTTTATTTATAAGGAAGCTGGAAGATTTTTATTTATTGCATAACATACATGAAGTTTTTCAATGGTCTTACGAGTACACGGGTGTTAATGGGCCACAAATGTAGTATATTATGTAGATTTAGTTATAACGAGAGTTAAGTCAGTGACATTTTTATTGAGTAATAAAAAAAAAGGGAATACCTAGTTCTTATAAGGTCTAGATATTAAAATTTTCGACGTAATATGGGGATACCTTCAAGATAAGCGACACCTGATATCACCTCACTTTAGGGGATAATGGGAAATCCACTATTGAATTTACCATTAGAAAGAGATTACGACCTTGTATGGAACATGTTTATCTCTGGTACAGTTACACAGCCTTTGGATGATTACAGTTGTCTTGTATAATAATAATGATGTGTAAATTACCCAAGGATATCTCGGAAAAAAAAAGTAGTCGAAAGACTTGAGGAACTCATCAAAGGTAAAGATAAAAGAGAGAGAAGAAAGTAAGTGTATTGAAGTACAGGTACACATAAGTGCAGTTACCATACATAGTTTAGTATATGTGTAAATTACCCAGGATAACCCAAAAAAGTCAAAGTGACTTACTTCCCTTGGAGGCCCTTAGGGGCAGTAAAATACTTGCCTTGGTTTAGATTCATATTTTATATTTAGTCACGGAAA
>NC_069456.1:17958424-18032661 GCF_026875155.1 Cherax quadricarinatus | reverse complement strand
ACTTTTTGCGATGATACTGTCTTATGGGATTCAAAAAAAAAATTGAAAAGGTTAGTGGAAAAATTTGGGGGAATGGTGAAGGGGAGAAAGTTAAAGTGAACATAGAAGAGAAGGTGATGAGGGTATCAAATGATTTAGATAAAGAAAAATTGGATATCAAATTGGGAAGGAGGAGTATGGAAGAAGTGAATGTTTTCAGATACTTGGGAGTTGACGTGTCGGCGGATGGATTTAGGAAGGATGAGGTTAATCATAGAATTGATGAGGGAAAAAAGGTGAGTGGTGCGTTGAGGTATATGGGGAGTAAAAAAACGTTAACAATGGAGGCAAAGAAGGAAAAATGTATAAAAGTATAGTAGTATCAACACTCTTATATGGATGTGAAGCTTGGGTGGTAAATGCAGCACGAGGAGACGGTTGGAGGCAGGTGGAGATGTCCTGTCTAAGGGCAATGTGGGGGTTGTAATATTATGCAGAAAATTCGGAGTGGGGGAAATTAGGAAAAGGTGTGGATTTTAATAAAAGTATTAGTCAGAGGGCAGAAGGGGGGTTTGTTGAGGTGGTTTGGTCATTTGGGAGAGAATGGATCAAAGTAGAATGACATGAAAGCATATAAATCTATAGGTGAAGGAAGGCGGGGTAGGGGTCATCCTCGAAAGGGTTGGAGAGGGGGGGTAAAGGAGGTTTTGTGGACGAGGGGCTTGGACTTCCAGCAAGTGTGCGTGAGCGTGTTAGGAGTGAATGGAGATGAATGGTACTTGGGACCTGACGATCTGTTGGAGTGTGAGCAGGGTAGTATTTAGTGAAGGGATTCAGGGAAACCGGTTATTTTCATATAGTCGGACTTGAGTCCTGGAAATGGGAAGTACAATGCCTTCACTTTAAAGGAGGGGTTTGGGATATTGGTAGTTTGGAGGGATATGTTGTGTATCTTTATACATCTATGCTTCTAAACTGTTGTATTCTGAGTACCTCTGCAAAAACAGTGATAATGTGTGAGTGTGGTGAAAGTGTTGAATGATGATGAAAGTATTTTCTTTTGGGATTTTCTTTTTTTTTGGGTCACCCTGCCTCGGTGGGAGACGGCCAACTTGTTGATAAAAAAAAAAAATATTTATAATGGGGCACATTTCTTGCCAGCTGCTGCCCTTGTTATGTCATCATATCAAGAGAGTGAGATTTAGAGAGGATGTCATGTAGGGGGGAATGATTAGGGGAATATGGGGGTAAGAGGAGGGAGTTAGTAGGTAGGGGACATGCAGGCGAGGTGGTAGGAGATGACAGGAGAGGTGAGCGGTAGGTAGGTAGGTAATGTGAGGTCACTGGTGACTACACCTTCACCTCTTATTACTCTACCCACCACTCCACACTACTCACCCTCTCACTACTTTAACTAAACATAAATAAATGGAAATAAGAATAAATAACGGGGACAGTGAATATTACTATTCTACTATTCTTACTGTTCAAGGTGACTTATTTCCTTGCTGACTTTGGTTTTGCCAAAGCCTGTAGTGTTTCTTTGTCTTCCACTAAATACATCGTTATTGGCCCCTCATATCTAGAGCATTGCTAGCTGCTTTTGGAATTTACTGCTTATGTACATCTGGAATTGAAATAACTGAAATATTAATTTTTTTCAAATATAGCACAAAATAATAGATTTAATTGTCTTAAATGTGTATTTCAAACATTAAATATATTGCTAGTACTGTACATATAGTAGGATATAAATTGCAAACTTGCAAAAATTAAAGATAAATAAATAAAAGGTAGCCACAGGAGTAGACCAGTGCTTCAACCTTCATTAATTTACTCATCATATAGTGAACTGTCATATTTGTGCACCTCTGGCAAGATAGAGATAGTGTGAATGATGGTGAAAATGTTTCTTTTTCGAGTCACCCTTTCTCGGTGGGAGATGGCCGGTGTTTAAAACAAAAAATAGCTTTTTTGATTTCCAGTAGCTGTAGTACTTACTGTTTCCTCTTTCAGTATATTTTGGTCTTTTGCCACTACAGTACAGTATTTTCAACACATTGGCTGTCTCCCACCCATGATTATAATACAGTACAGTGGACCCTCGACCAGCGATATTAATCCGTTCCTGAGAGCTCATCGTTAATCAAAATTATCGTTTTCGAGTTAATTTTCCCCATAAGAAATAATGGAAATCAAATTAATCCGTTCCTGACACCCCAAAGTATTGAAAAAAAAAAATTTACCTCATGAAATATTAATTTTAATACACACAAACTGAAGAAGACATGCACAGTTACATGACACTTACCTTTTTTGAAGGTCTGGTGATGATTGATCGGATGGGAGGAGGGGAGAGTGTTGATCTTCTTAGTGTTTAGAAAGGGAATCCCCTTCCATTAGGACTTGAGGTAGCAAGTCTTTTTCCGGGGTTACTTCCCTTGTTCTCTTAATGCCACTAGGACCAGCTTCAGAGTCACTGGACTTCTGTCGCACAACATACCTGTCCATAGAGGCCTGTACCTCCCGTTCCTTTATGACATTTCTAAAGTGTTTCACAACATTGTCAGTGTACAGGTTGCCAACACGGCTTGCAGTAGCTGTGTCAGGGTGATTTTCACCCATAAAGGTTTGCACTTTAAGCCACATTGCACAGATTTCTTTAATCTTAGAAGTAGGCAACTTCTTCAATTTCTCTATCCCCTCCTCCGAAGCAGTTTCCTCAGGTGTGGCCTCATGCTGATGAAGATGATCTAGCAGCTCATCAGTGGTTAGTTTTTCATTGTCCTCCTCCTCCAACTCTTCCACATCCTCCCCACTAACCTCCAACCCCAAGGACTTTCCCAAGCCACAATGGATTCCTCAACTGGCATAGGATTCTCAGGGTTAGCCTCAAACCCTTCAAAATCCCTTTTGTCTACACATTCTGGCCACAGTTTTTTCCAAGCAGAGTTCAAGGTCCTCTTAGTTACTTCCTCCCAAGCCTTACCTATAATGTTTACACAATTGAGGATGGTAAAGTGATCTTTCCAAAACTCTCTTAGAGTCAGTTGAGTTTCTGAAGTTACTACAAAGCACCTTTCAAACATAGCTTTTGTGTACAGTTTCTTGAAGTTGGAAATGACCTGCTGGTCCATGGGCTGCAGGAGAGGAGTGGTATTAGGAGGCAAAAACTTCACCTTAATGAAGCTCATGTCCCTAGAAAGTCGCTCTGCCAAGTCTGAAGGATGACCAGGGGCATTGTCTAATACCAGGAGGCACTTAAGGTCTAATTTCTTTTCAATTAGGTAATTTTTCACAGTGGGGGCAAATGCATGGTGTAACCAGCCATAGAAAAAGTCCATAGTGACCCATGCCTTACTGTTTGCCCTCCACAGCACACACAAATTAGACTTGAGGACATTGTTTTTCTTGAACACTGGTAGTTTCAGAGTGATACACCAATAAAGGCTTCACTTTGCAATCACCACTAGCATTGGCACACATCAACAGAGCAAGCCTGTCTTTCATAGGCTTATGTCCTGGGAGTGCCTTTTCCTCCTGAGTAATGTAGGTCCTGCTTGGCATTTTCTTCCAAAACAGGCCTGTTTCGTCACAATTAAACATTTGTTCAGATTTCAGTCCTTCACTGTCTATGTACTCCTTGAATTCCTGCACATATTTTTCAGCTGCTTTGTGGTCCTGGCAGCCTCACCATGCCTTATCACACTATGAATGTCACTACGCTTCTTAAAGCTCTCAAACCAACCTTTGCTGGCCTTAAATTCACTCACATCACCACTAGTTGCTGGCATTTTTTTAATTAAATCGTCATGCAACTTCCTAGCCTTTTCACATATGATCGCTTGAGAGATGCTATCTCCTGCTATCTGTTTTTCGTTAATCCACACCAATAAGTCTCTCTCAACATCTTCTATCACTTGCGATCTCAGTTTCGAAAACATACATGTAGTTGCACCTTTGGCAAGAACAGCTTCCTTGATTGCCGTTTTCTTGCTCACAATAGTAGCGATGGTTGATTGGGGTTTACTAGACAACCTGACCAGTTCGGAGACACGCACTCCACTTTCATACTTAGCAATGATCTCTTTCTTCATCTCCATAATAATTCTCACCCTTTTTGCTTTAGGGTTGGCACTAGAAGCTTTCTTGGGGCCCATGGTGACTTATTTTGCAGGTGCAATCACTACAAAGGCTATGATAATATGAAATGTTCCAATTGTATGTTTGGAAGCGACCACGGTGGCTGGCTGGCTTGTAAACACTGGCACCCATGGGACAAGTGAGGCGCGCTCACGCCAAAGTGGACGCGTCTCGAACGGAAGGAATAGCGTTGGTCGGGTTTTTTAGCGCTAGTCGAGGCAAAATTTTTGCGATAAAATGTATCGCTAGTCGGATTTATCGTTAATCGATGCCATCGTTGGTCGAGGGTCCACTGTATATGGCATAATTTGATATACAAAACATGCCTACTAAAAAGAATATTCTGTTCCTTAAGCACATATTCAGATTTTGTAATGACGTATTGCAAGAACGGGGAACTTCTGAATCTTATACAGAGAGTTGGTAATTTTGACAGAGAATGTGCCAGGTTCTACACAGCAGAACTTGTGAGAGCACTAGAGCACCTACACTCGTTAAACATTATTCACCGGTGAGTATATGATAATAAAAAATGTGAACAAAAAGACAATACTGTGATTGGAATGATACACGAATAAGCGCACATAGGAGAAAGAAACTTACGACAATGTTTTGATCTGACTTGAACCATTGACAAGTCACACTGTCAATGGTCCAATTTGGACTGAAATGTCATAAGCTCCTATCTCTTATGTGTGGGTTATATGTGTATAAAAAATTTGTTTTTCAGCCTCCTGTATTTCTGTAATCTTTCCTACAAGTTTATAAGGGCTAAGTTGCAAGAGGCACCATGAAACTAGATACCATGAATATTTGAAGAATAAATCTGCCTAGCAAATTTTCTTAGTTTTCACTTTTTGTTTCCAAGAGCCTATCACTTTAACAGGTCATTCTGTCTGGTTAATATTGTCATTCATAAGAAATAAATGTGGATTAATGGTTTAGGAAGCTGACAAGATGATAAATGAAATGCTTGTTATGTCCGTAGAATTACTTGTGTAGTATATATATATATATATATATATATATATATATATATATGTATATATATATATATATATATATGTATATATATATGTATATATAAATGTTGAAAAAAAAAAATATATATATATACATGTATATATATATATATATTTTTTTTGTTTTTTTCCAACAAATTGGCCGTCTCCCACCGATATATATAATGATGGAATGGTGGAATGATGAAGTAAAGGGTGTGATAAAAGAGAAAAAGTTAGCTTATGAGAGGTTTTTACAAAGCAGAAGCGTTATAAGAAAAGCAGAGTATATGGACAGTAAAAGAAAGGTGAAGAGAGTGGTGAGAGTGCAAAAGGAGAGTAGATGATAGAGTGGGAGAGGCACTGTCAAGAAATTTTAATGAAAATAAGAAAAAATTTTGGAGTGAGTTAAACAAGTTAAGAAAGCCTAGCGAAAGTATGGATTTGTCAGTTAAAAACAGAGTAGGGGAGTTAGTAGATGGGGAGAGGGAGGTATTAGGTAGATGGCGAGAATATTTTGAGGAACTTTTAAATGTTGAGGAAGAAAGGGAGGCAGTAATTTCATGCACTGGTCAGGGAGGTATACCATCTTTTAGGAGTGAAGAAGAGCAGAATGTAAGTGTGGGGGAGGTACGCGAGGCATTACGTAAAATGAAAGGGGGTAAAGCAGCTGGAACTGATGGGATCATGACAGAAATGTTAAAAGCAGGGGGGGATATAGTGTTGGAGTGGTTGGTACTTTTGTTTAATAAATGTATGAAAGAGGGGAAGGTACCTAGGGATTGGCAGAGAGCATGTATAGTCCCTTTATATAAAGGGAAAGGGGACAAAAGAGATTGTAAAAATTATAGAGGAATAAGTTTATTGAGTATACCAGGAAAAGTGTACGGTAGGGTTATAATTGAAAGAATTAGAGGTAAGACAGAATGTAGGATTGCGGATGAGCAAGGAGGTTTCAGAGTGGGTAGGGGATGTGTAGATCAAGTGTTTACATTGAAGCATATATGTGAACAGTATTTGGATAAAGATAGGGAAGTTTTTATTGCATTTATGGATTTAGAAAAGGCATATGATAGAGTGGATAGAGGAGCAATGTGGCAGATGTTGCAAGTATATGGAATAGGTGGTAAGTTATTAAATGCTGTAAAGAGTTTTTATGAGGATAGTGAGGCTCAGGTTAGGGTGTGTAGAAGAGAGAGAGACTACTTCCCGGTAAAAGTAGGTCTTAGACAGGGATGTGTAATGTCACCATGGTTGTTTAATATATTTATAGATGGGGTTGTAAAGGAAGTAAATGCTAGGGTGTTCGGGAGAGGGGTGGGATTAAATTTTGGGGAATCAAATTCAAAATGGGAATTGACACAGTTACTTTTTGCTGATGATACTGTGCTTATGGAGATTCTAAAGAAAAATTGCAAAGGTTAGTGGATGAGTTTGGGAATGTGTGTAAAGTAGAAAGTTGAAAGTGAACATAGAAAAGAGTAAGGTGATGAGGGTATCAAATGATTTAGATAAAGAAAAATTGGATATCAAATTGGGGAGGAGGAGTATGGAAGAAGTGAATGTTTTCAGATACTTGGGAGTTGATGTGGTGGCGGATGGATTTATGAAGGATGAGGTTAATCATAGAATTGATGAGGGAAAAAAGGTGAGTGGTGCATTGAGGTATATGTGGAGTCAAAAAACGTTATCTATGGAGGCAAAGAAGGGAATGTATGAAAGTATAGGAGTACCAACACTCTTATATGGGTGTGAAGCTTGGGTGGTAAATGCAGCAGCGAGGAGACGGTTGGAGGCAGTGGAGATGTCCTGTTTAAGGGCAATGTGTGGTGTAAATATTATGCAGAAAATTCGGAGTGTGGAAATTAGGAGAAGATGTGGAGTTAATAAAAGTATTAGTCAGAGGGCAGAAGAGGGGTTGTTGAGGTGGTTTGGTCATTTAGAGAGAATGGATCGAAGTAGAATGACATGGAAAACATATAAATCTATAGGGGAAGGAAGGCGAGGTAGGGGTCGTCCTCGAAAGGGTTGGAGAGAGGGGGTAAAGGAGGTTTTGTGGGCAAGGGGCTTGGACTTCCAGCAAGCGTGCGTGAGCGTGTTAAATAGGAGTGAATGGAGACGAATGGTACAGTGGACCCCCGCATAACGATTTTAATCTGTGCAAGAGGGGTAATTGTTATGCGAAATAATCGGTATGCGAATGAATTTTCCCCATAAGAAATAATGGAAATCAAATTAATCCGTGCAAGACACCCAAAAGTATGAAAAAAAAATTTTTACCACATGAAATATACATTTTCCCACACACAAAGAGAAGGATACATGCACAATAGTAGAGTAGTACATGCACAGTATATATTGTGCATGTACTAGTCTACTAAATGAAGAATAAATGACACTTACCTTTATTGAAGATGCAGCAATGACTGATGAGACACTGTGTCCTGGGAGTGCCTTTTCCTCCTGAGTACTGTAGGTCCTGTTTGGCATTTTCTTCCAGAACAGGCCTTATCACACTGTGTATGCCACTACGATTCTTAAATCTCTCAAACCAACCTTTGCTGGCTTTAAATTCACCAATATGAGCACTAGTTCCAGGCATTTTTCCCTGTTCACCTGGGTGTTAGTCGACTTGTGTGGGTTGCATCCTGGAGACAAGATTAAGGACCCCAATGGAAATAAGTTAGACAGTCTTCGATGACACTGACTTTTTTGGGTTATCCTGGGTGGCAAATCCTCTGGGTTAATTGTTTCTTGGTATTCTCAATAAGCCACACCAACAACGGTGCTACAGCAGCAGCAGCAGCTGACGGTGGTACAGCAGCAACAGACGATGCTAAAAGCAGCAGCAGACGATGCTACAGCAGCAGCAGACGATGCTACAGCAGCAGCAGCAGCAGCTGACGGTGGTACAGCAGCAACAGACGATGCTACAGCAGCAACAGACGATGTTACAGCAGCAGCAGACGATGCTACAGCAGCAGCAGCAGCTGACAGTGCAGCAGCAGCAGCAGCTGTACCACCAATAGTAGCGATGGTTAATTGGGGTTTATTATACAACCTGGCCAGCTCGGAGACACGCACTCCACTTTCAAACTTATCAATGATCTTTTTCTTCATCTCTATTGTAATTCTCACCCTTATTGCTGTAGGGTTGGCACTAGAAGCTTTCTTGGGGCCCATGGTCGCTTATTTTCCAGAAAAAGCACCGAAAACACTGTAATAATACGAAATATTCCGATTGTATGCTTGGATGTTACCGCGGAGGCTGGCTGGTAAACAATGCCACCGGCGGAATATGTGAGCGTGGCTCAGGCCGCACATTGGACGCGTCTCGGACGAAAATCGGTGAGAGGGTTTTTAAGCGGTATGTGAGGCAAAATTTTTGCGATTAAAGCAAGCGGTATGCGGATTAATCGCTATGTGATGCCATCGTTATGCGGGGGTCCACTGTACTTGGGACCTGACGATCTGTTGGAGTGTGAGCAGGGTAATATTTAGTGAAGGGATTCAGGGAAACCGGTTATTTTCATATAGTCGGACTTGAGTCCTGGAAATGGGAAGTACAGTGCCTGCACTTTAAAGGAGGGGTTTGGGATATTGGCAGTTTGGAGGGATATGTTGTGTATCTTTATACGTATATGCTTCTAGACTGTTGTATTCTGAGCACCTCTGCAAAAACAGTGATAATGTGCGAGTGTGGTGAAAGTGTTGAATGATGATGAAAGTATTTTCTTTTTGGGGATTTTCTTTCTTTTTTTTGGGTCACCCTGCCTCGGTGGGAGACTGCCGACTTGTTAAAAAAAAAAAAAAAAATATTCCCTAGCAAGTAATATCCATATGTTGCACAAAATAATGAGAGATGTGGGAATGGGGAAGCCATTGTGCCAGATAAACCATAGATATTTGAATCTTTTTGCTGGTTGTCATTTAGTAAAAATGTTGGATAATCAGTATCCATGAATATGAAAGCCCACAGATTTGTACGGTTAGCTATAGTGTAAATAGTTTGTATGCCCCATTAAGCGGATATGATAGAGTGGATAGGGGAGCAATGTGGGAGATGTTGCAAATATATGGAATAGGTATTAAGTTACTAAATGCTGGAAAGAGTTTTTATGAGGATAGTGAGGCTCAGGTTAGGATGTGTAGAAGAGAGGGAGACTACTTCCTGGTAAAGTTGGGTCTTAGACAGGGATGTGTAATGTCACCATGGTTGTTTAATATATTTATAGATGGGGTTGCAAAAGAAGTAAATACTAGGGTGTTGGGGAGAGGGGTGGAAATAAATTATGGGGAATCAATGACAAAATGGGAATTGACACAGTTACTTTTTGCTGATGATACTGTGCTTATGGGAGGTTCTAAAGAAAAGTTACGAAGGTTAGTGGACGAGTTTCGGAGAGTGTGTAAAGGTAGAAAGTTGAAAGTGAACTTAGAAAAGAGTAAGGTGATGAGGGTATCAAATGATTTAGATCAAGAAAAATTGGATATCAAATTAGAGAGGAGTAGTATGGAAGAAGTGAATGTTTTCAGATATTTGGGAGTTGATGTGTCAGCGGATGGATGTATGAAGGATGAGGTTAACCACAAAATTGATGAAGGAAAAAAGGTGAGTGGTGCATTGAGGTATATGTGGAGACAAAAAACATTATCTATGGAGGCAAAGAAGGGAATGTATGAAAGTATAATGGTGCCAACACTCTTGTATGGTTGTGAAGCTTGGGTTGTAAATGCTGCAGCAAGGAGGCGGTGGAGATGTCCTGTCTAAGGACAATGTGTGGTGTAAATATTATGCAGAAAATTTGGAGTGTTTATATTAGGAGAAGGTGTGGAATTAATAAAAATATTAGTCAGGGGGCTGAAGAGGGGTTGTTGAGATGGTTTGGTCATTTAAAGAGAGTGAATCAAAGTAGAATGACATGGAGAGCTTATAAATCTGTAGGGGAAGGAAGGCGGGGTAGGGGTCATCCTTGAAAAGGTTGGGGGGAGGGGGTAAAGGAGGTTTTGTGGGCAAGGGGCTTGGACTTCCAGCAAGCATGCGTGAGCATGTTAGATAGGAGTGAATGGAGACGAATGGTATTTGGGACCTGACGAGCTGTTGGAGTGTGAGCAGGGTAATATTTAGTGAAGGGATTCAGGGAAACCAGTTATTTTTATATAACTGGACTCGAGTCCTGGAAATGGGAAGTACAATGCCTGTACTTTAAAGGAGGGGTTTGGGATATTGGCAGTTTGGAGGGATATGCTGTGTATCTTTATATGTATATGCTTCTAAACTGTTGTGTTCTGGGCACTTCTGCAAAAACAGTGAGTTTATATGAGTGAGGTGCAAATGTTGAATGATGATGAAAGTATTTTCTTTTTTGGGATTTTCTTTCTTTTTGGGTCACCCTGCTTCGGTGGGTGATGGCTGACTTGTTAAAAAAAAAAAAAACACTACCCATAAATAGTGCACAGTTACTCTCATGTTTATGAACAAATGAAAGCATGCATATATGACTGTGTTAGAATGCTATGAGTGGAGGTTAGCAAGATAATATATACAAATAGATTCAGGAAAACCAGTTAGCTGGACTTGAGTTTTAAAGCTGGGAAGTACTATACAGTGCCTGTGCTGCAAAAAGTGAAGTGAGAAGGTAGCAGTTCAGTGGGTTAACATAGAACTGTGATGTCTGTAAGTAATAAATGAATGATAGTGAAAGTTTTCTTCAGTTTATTTCCCACCCTTCACTGGTGGGTAATGATCAATAAGGTAAAAATAAACAAGTTTATACTGATGCAACCACTTACTCTTGCAGGGACCTTAAACCCGAGAACATTCTTCTAGATGAATGCATGCACATCAAAATTACAGACTTCGGCTGTGCAAAAATACTAACTGAAGGGGAAGCAGAGAGCGTTGACGGTGAGTTTCATTTGTCTGATTATTATAAATGTAGTATTAATGTATACCTAATAATAGTAACAAAAAAAATTTAAGTTGGTTGGTTGGTAGACAGCAACCACCCAGGAAGGTATTACTCTCTTGCCAAATGAGTTTGAAATGGAAAACTGTTAGTTGTTTTGTTTGGTAGGATTGCTGATCTCTTTTCTTTCTCTCATAAACATGCAAAAGACAGGTAAATCTTTCTATTGCTACTTCCACTCAATATACAGTACAAATGAGACTGCAGGTGCATGTATCTCTATACACTGAGTTTCCTGTTAATTTCATATCACTTGTCCTTTTAGTGTTTCCTTTCAATTACATGAGGAAGTGGGTGAGAAGTCTTCCTCCATAAGCAATGCATATTGTTCAAGGTGACCAAAATGCAGGATCAAAGGGCTAGTTACACCTTCTCCTGTATTAATTTCTAGGAGGAAAATAAGGAAATTCTGATGTTGGGTAGTATAGATAAGAAATAAATTAATGTTATGACTGAAAAGAAGATGAATGTTCTTCCTTAAGGAAAACAGAGCTAAGGGGGATTGGAGAATTTCGTTAAGGAAAAGTAATTGGGGTTCAGTCAGGTATATTTGAAAGAACAATAATATAGTATTGATTATAGTAGTGAGAATAGTAAGAGGAAGACCATTATATTTTGGTAAGTGTTGCCAGTGTATTTTTTTTAGGCTATTCTTTGCTATTGATTTCTTGTTTATAGATATTGGTATATAGGTGATACACAAATAACCCGCACATAAAAGAGAGAAGCTTATGACGACGTTTCGGTCTGACTTGGACCATTGACAAAGTCACACTTTGTCAACGGTCCAAGTCGGACCGAAACGTCGTCGTAAGCTTCTCTCTTTTATGTGCGGGTTATTTGTGTATCGTTCCAGTCACGGTATTGTGCCTTTTTGTTATTTATATAGGTGATGCTTCTGTAAAATATTAATTGATGGTTACTTTGAAAAGTACTGTGTATTTATACAAGAAATATTCAGGAACTTATAGGTACAGTAGTGTAGAACGGAGATATATTTTCCTGCACAATAAACATAAGCAGTTACTGTATATCAGTTTCAAGCTTTTTTGATACAATAATTACATATTGACCATATTAAATATCAGGTCTTGGATTTTGCTTTCAATGCACTTACAAAAAAAAAAGATGTATTTTTCATTATACAAAATATTTTACTGATCATGTTTTGTTTTGTTTTTATGATTGGATATAATCTAAATGGTTCCTAGTTGTAATTTTTGATGATAATTTTGATGTAAATCTTAGGACATGAAGATGCTGCCTCAGTTATTTATTAGTAATTGACATTTATACATTGCTGTATCTGGCTTTATTGCCTATAATGCACAAGTTCACCTGTATGATGAGCTTTCTTTATTATTGAAATATTTAATTTCTGCCCTCGTTTGTAAGTTTTTCAATGGAATCTTTCATTTCAGGTGGAATAGGACGTAAGGGTAGTTTCGTAGGGACAGCGCAGTATGTTTCACCAGAAATGTTAGAATCGAAAACGTGTGGGCGGGCATCAGATTTGTGGGCCCTTGGCTGTATCGTCTACCAAATGGTCTCTGGTCTTCCACCCTTTAGATCAAAGTATGTTGAGATTCATGCTTATGTATGATGCAGTGTATGTATGTACCCTTCAATGTGGATGCCTTGATGCTACTGAAGGGCTCTTGTTCGATGGAATTGGGGTTACCCCTCTCCTTAAATCAAACCTGAGTGCCTTCCATTGCCCATGCACTGTATAGCCCCTATGGATTTTGGTGCTTTCCCTGTGAATAAAATTTGGATAATAATAGTAACATACAATATGTAAATATACTGTATTACATTTTGTATATTCTCACAATAACTGAAAATATATAATACTGTAGTAAACCCACTATTAACAAAGATTTAGACCTATTATCATTACACCATGTGACAAGGCCTCTTGAAGTGGCCATATCAAGTAATTTGAGAGATTAGTGTACTGAAAAAACTTGCAATTTACAGGAGTGAATACTACATCTTCCAGAAGATACTCAAACTGCATTATGAATTCCCTGATGGATTCTGTGAAGAAGCTAAGGACTTGGTTCAAAAACTTTTGGTAAAAAACTTAGTTTGTTGAATTTTAAATTATTTTGTTATTCAAATTCAAAAGGAAAGTATAGGAATAATTGAAGAATTTATAATATATCTAATTGTCAGAAAGAATTAAAGATTTTTTTTCTTTCAACATGTCGGCCGTCTCCTGCTGAGGCAGGGTGACCCAAAAAACTTAGAAACACTTTCACCATCGTTCAACTCTTTCCCCATCTTTTGTACAAAATCACTGTCTTTGTGAATGCGCTCAAATATGGCAGTGTAAATGTCACTCCAAACAGCCAATATCCTAAACCCCTCCTTTAAAGTGCAGGTGTTGTACTTCCCACCCCCAGGACTCAAGCCTGGCTAACAGGTTTCCCTGAATCCCTTCACAAAATATTACCCTGCTCACACTCCAACAGCTTGTCAGGTCCCAAAAACCATTCGTCTCCATTCACTCCTATCTAACATGCTCACACACATATAATGGCTTTTAATTTCAGGAAGAAAATATAAATTTAGAATGAACAGTGATAGTGTGAATGATAATGAAAGTGCTTCTTTTTCAGGTCACCTTACCTCAGTGGGAGATGGTTAGGGTGTTAAGAAATATTGGGAAGAGTAAATAAATATGCATTCTTATAAGAATGAATGACATTCTTGTGTAATTAGTACTCGGGTCCAAACTGCAGTTTTTGCAATTTAAAGTTCAGAGCTGCATTGACTTGACAACAAAACAGTTCTGTGTGGGTAACCCCAATTGTTGCTAAATCCACTTTGGGGCTTCCCATGCAGAAATCTTTTGTACTCTCTATGGCTGAATCAGTACAACTCTGGACTTTCATTTACAAAACTGGCAGTTTGGTCTCTTGCACCCTTTACTTCATCTGTTTTTTCAAGATACACTTGGCTAGATTCTCGTTCATTTTTTCTTTTGTTTAGAAAGGAAGGGAATTGATTTTTATTGGTGGATGCAGTGATAACATTTCTCTTGATAGCACTACAGTACATTTATTATTCCTGCAATGTTCTGCCATATTCATATCTTAGTCTTCTGTAATTTCATGGTTAGCTGTAGGTGCAAACCACAAAAACTTTGGGAACCTATTTAGTTATTGGTCTAGCTGTGTAATCTGGAGAGTCATAGTAGAATTGACATTTTTAATCTCAGTCTTATTTGATATGGCATGCAACTTCTTGTTCACCTCATCCTTTTCTCTTTTTCTCTGTATGGCAGACCCTTGAGAAAAATGCAGGCATATCCATCCCAATTAACTTAGATTTTATAATTGTGATGGTGTCTTATTTATTCTTTTACTCTTTCATTTTATTTCATAAGTTTTGATTGTGATTCTATATATATTTGTTACCTACATCACTTTGGTATATATTCATTTTTGGATTTTGAGAATGCTAAAGATCTTGCAAGAGTTTTGGAGATGTTGGAAGAATTTTTATAGTTTGCCAGTATTTATTTTCACTGCATCTTATGCTGTGTGTTAAGAGTATGATGTAGAACCATTTTATTTTGACAGGTGGTTGAAGCAGATCAGAGATTGGGGGCTCAAGACAGAGAGGGTTATCCTAGCATAAGAAACCACCCTCTTTTTGCTGGCCTAGATTTTGACTCTTTACACGAGATGACACCTCCGAAAATTGAACCCTTTATGCCACATGTTGGCAATGAGGTAGGCGGAATGATCTCTCAGTTTATTAATTTTATCAGTTTGAGGGATCAGAACCCACTAAAGAAAGAATTAAAGGATCAGAACCCCCTTAATTCCCTACAGTCTATTAGTAGGTAATTAAAACCCTTAAAGTGACTGCATTTGGTTGAGTAAAGCCTTAAATGCTTTATTTGTCTTTTACAGAATTTGACATAGTTTCGTGTAAGACCACAAAACTCACTGTAACAAGCTCCTATTATTTTTCCTAAGCACTCTTGAAAAGCTTTTGTCAGCATTTTTCTTGTTTCTGGAGGATGTAATGATTTGAATGTATATAAAAAAATTACTAAAGGGCATGTATACAGTATTATCTCTCTTGTCACTCAGGTCGAATGGGAATTTAAAAATCAGCCTGGATTGGGACCAATTGAGATGAAATTAATACTTGGGCTCGATGATTTCAAAGATGAGGAAGGGAAAACTAAGAATTGCAAGACTGGTGACAATGAAGCCTCCAAGAAAACAGGTTTTTCATGAAATTTTTGTTTCTGAGCTACTACATGTTAAGGCAATTCTTTATTTTTGCTCAGAGTTTGTGCCCTTTCCTGGAAATTATTCCCATCTCCCCTTTGTTAAGAATCTCTGGTATAAAGCATCTTGGTAAAATTATTGTAGATGCAGTAATGAGCTTCATCTCTTAGATAACCTCCTTGTGTTTATGTTTATCTTGTTGATGTTTAGAACTAAATTCAAATATCTGTGGGGAGAGAAGTTGCTTGGAAACAGAACTACTTGATTTGTGACCTGTTCAAATCCTGTGGATCATATTCTGTGAGCACCCACAGTGTGCATCTAAGGACGTTTTCTGCTCTCTGATTGGTTCGTCAAGTGATGTGGCAAACTGTGTAGCTTCTTTTGTGGATAGAGACACTTGAGTTCAGTTTAAGAAACGTTTCACACTGAGTGGTTTCAACACTTCTGGTGAAGTCACTGTAGATAAATGGTTCAGAGAACTAACAAGTTGATGAATTAGATGCATGTGCAACACTTGGTTATCTTTATTGAGAAGAATAAAGATACCTAAGTGTTGCACATGTTTTTGATGAAGTTACTCGTTTGAAAATGCTTCCTTTAATAAGTGTCCTGAACTGTAAGTTAATGTCTTTATTCACATGTTGCTGGCATCACCATACCCTTTACAGTCATGTACTGTTCTGTGAAGTGCAGTACTGCTCTTTGCTGAATTTGACATTTAACATTTCAAAATGCAATTAGACAGCCTAGCATGGTTTCCCCTTGAAATTATTCTTCAGAAAAAACTCAGGGCTCATTCTCCATTGGGAGCTCTCGTTATCCAGAAATTATAACTATTTGTATGTGTGTTTCAGTATGTGTTTTTTGTAAATGTATGATGTTTATTGATGGTAGTATGGATGTAGTACATTAAAATTAAAATTAATTAAAATTAGTTATAATGTGTTAATTTGTAATGTGCTTAATCGTAATGTATAGAGCCAAATTATGTCCTAAATTGTAATGCACCTAATTATAACATATATATATATGTCTTTTAATGTTATATTTTCTTACATTTTATGCATCAAACATTCTTATGTATAATATTTACAGTGAAAAGGAACATTGCTGATGTTAGTCAAGAGGAATATATACTAAGACTTGCTGCTCAAGAACGTGGGAACAAGTGGCACAAATTTGTGGAAGGCAACCTTATTCTCAAGCAAGGTCTCATGGATAAGCGAAAGGTATGCAAGCTGTCTGTCTGTTCTCTGTCATGGGTCTTAGGGCAACCATGACCATGGTCCAGTGTCAGACCAAGTCTCCAGGTTGATGACTAGTTTTCATTTCTCCTCCACAGCCATATAGATCAGATTCTGTTTATTGGTCATCAGACAGTGATTCAACTGATTCACTCAAGTCGTACCCAGATGGGAGAGCATTGGGGTTATTGTTAATTTTATAAGTGCATCTTTTAAGGGAAAGGGGGCTTGCTGGTAGTGGAAGGAATTGAAGGTACATTCCCTTGGATTGAAACCAATTTCTTTAGATTCCCAACAGGCTTAGTGCTTCCCATGACAAATTTAATTGTGCAAGTATATTGATATATTGCAAGGTTTATGGATGTTTCATTGTCAAGAATGGTAAGCAACAAATATTGTATATTGTATAATACAGGATTCTAGTATAATGGTTCAAATTAAGGAATATTTTAATAATTTTCTTAACTCCATGGGAAAGTGGAGAAGAATCCTTCCTCTGTAAGCCATGCATGATGCAAGAGGCAACTGAAAGTTTGGACACGTGCAACATCTGGATATCTTTATTGTAGACGTTTCGCCATCCAGTGGAGGAGATTCTCCTTCACCACGATGCTGTGAACACTATCTCCAAGGCTGAGGGACTGATCACCTCATCTTTTGTATATAGGACTGCTGTCTTCTAATTATGTCCTAGAATCTGTATTGATAAAGCCACTGGATGGCGAAACATCTACAATAAAGATATCCAGATGTTGCACATGTGTCTAAACTTTCATATTGTCGGTATTTTATACCTTTCTTGCACAAGAGGCAACTATAATGCTGGGAACAGGGGGCTAGTAACCCAAAAAAAGAAAAACTTTGGTTTTTCTTTTTAGGTCACCCTGTCCTCGTGGGATATTACCGGTTTGTTGAAAAAAAAAACGAAAACTTTCTTCTTTTTTGGGTCACCATGCCTCTTTGTTTCTTATACATGAAGAGAATTGTTTGAAAGATTTTCTACACAGCTTTTTTAATTAGAGCACCAATTTTCAGACATTATTTTGATTATTAAAATTGGATCTCATATCCTTGTCTATGAAGTGGCTACCTTGCTTGACTTGTATTACAGTTTATTATCTTCAAAAGTTTCTTGGTTATCATAAATTGGGGCTTATACTTTTATTTTATAAATATGTAATAACTTTCTTCAGTCACATTTTCCGTAAAACAACATAAGTATTAATGTTGTACCTAACCAATAATTTCTGTTGGATTGGATCTTCTTTATAACCTTGTATCAGTCAGTCCCTTGAGGGGAGGTATGTGCCTTGGTGCTAGTGAAGGGCTCTTGATCAAGGGAATTGAAGTTATCTTCCACCACCTTGGATCAAATTTGCCCCCTGTTCCTCAGACACTATTACCTTGATGGGTTTAGCACTTCTATGCAATGTAATGAATCCATCTGTCTTTTTTTATCAGTTATGTTTGCTTTCAGGGTCTGTTTCCAAGGAGACGGATGTTTCTTCTGACAACTGGGCCACACCTTTATTATGCTGACCCTGTGAACATGGTACTGAAGGGTCAGATTCCTTGGTGTCCCTCCATCTGGCCTGAAGCTAAGAACTTTAAGACATTTTTCGTCCATACAGTAATTACAACTGGTTTTTTTTTTTTCTCTCTCAACAAGTCAACCGTCTCCCACCGAGGCAGGGTGACCCAAAAAGAAAAAAAAAATCCCCAAAAAGAAAATACTTTCATCATCATTCAACACTTTCACCTCACTCACATATAATCACTATTTTTGCAGAGGTGCTCAGAACACAACAGTTTAGAAGCATATACATATAAACATACACAACATATCCCTCCAAACTGCTAATATCCCAAAACCCCTCCTTTAGAGTGCAGGCATTGTACTTCCCATTTCCAGGACTCAAGTCCGGCTATATAAAAATAACCCGTTTCCCTGAATCCCTTCACTAAATATTACCCTGCTCACACTCCAACAGATCGTCATGTCCCAAATACCATCCGTCTCCATTCACTCCTATCGAACACGCTCGTGCACGCCTGCTGGAAGTCCAAGCCCCTCGCCCACAAAACTTCCCTTACCCCTTCCTTCCAACCTTTTCGAGGACGACTCCTACCCCGCCTTCTTTATCCTATAGATTTAAATGCTCTCCATGTCATTCTACTTTGATCCATTCTCTCTAAATGACCAAACCACCTCAACAACCCCTCTTCAGCCCTCTGACTAATACTTTTATTAACTCCACATCTTCTCCTAATTTCCACACTCCGAATTTTCTGCATAATATTTACACCACACATTGCCCTTAGACAGGACATCTCCACTGCCTCCAACCGCCTCCTCGCTGCTGCATTCACAACCCAAGCTTCACACCCATATAAGAGTGTTGGTACTACTATACTTTCATACATTCCCTTCTTTGCCTCCATAGATAACGTTTTTTGACTCCACATATACCTCAACGCACCACTCACCTTTTTTCCTTCATCAATTCTATGATTAACCTCATCCTTCATAAATCCATCCACTGACACGTCAACTCCCAAGTATCTGAAAATATTAACTTCTTCCATACTCTTCCTCCCCAATTTGATATCCAATTTTTCTTTATCTAAATCATTTGATACCCTCATCACCTTACTCTTTTCTATGTTCACTTTCAATTTTCTACCTTTACACGCACTCCCAAACTCATCCACTAACCTTTGCAATTTTTCTTTAGAATCTCCCATAAGCACAGTATCATCAGCAAAAAGTAACTGTGTCAATTCCCATTTTGTATTTGATTCCCCATAATTTAACCCCTCCCCTCTCCCAAACACCCTAGCATACTTCTTTTATGACCCCATCTATAAATATATTAAACAACCATGGTGACATTACACATCCCTGTCTAAGACCTACTGTTACCGGGAAGTAATCTCCCTCTCTTCTACACACCCTAACCTGAGCCTCACTATCCTTATAAAAACTCTTTACAGCATTTAGTAACTTACCACCTATTCCATATACTTGCAACATCTGCCACATTGCTCCCCTATCCACTCTATCATATGCCTTTTCTAAATCCATAAATGCAATAAAAACTTCCCTACCTTTATCTAAATACTGTTCACATATATGCTTCAATGTAAACACTTGATCTACACATCCCCTACCCACTCTGAAACCTCCTTGCTCATCCGCAATCCTACTTTCTGTCTTGCCTCTAATTCTTTCAATAATAATGCTACCGTACACTTTTCCTGGTATACTCAATAAACTTATTCCTCTATAATTTTTACAATCTCTTTTGTCCCCCTTCCCTTTATGTAAAGGGACTATACATGCTCTCCGCCAGTCCCTAGGTACCTTCCCCTCTTTCATACATTTATTAAACAAAAGTAACAACCACTCCAACACTATATCCCCCCCTGCTTTTAACATTTCTATCATGATCCCATCAGTTCAGCTGCTTTACCCCCTTTCATTCTCCGTCATGCCTCACGTACCTCCCCCACACTTACATTCTGCTCTTCTTCACTCCTAAAAGATGATATACCTCCCTGGCCAGTGCTTGAAATTACCGCCTTCCTTTCTTCCGCAACATTTAGAAGTTCCTCAAAATATTCTCACCATCTACCTAATACCTCCCTCTCCCCATCTACTAACTCCCCTACTCTGTTTTTAACTGACAAATCCATACGTTCCCTAGGCTTTCTTAACTTGTTTAACTCACTCCAAAATTTTTTCTTTTCATTAAAATTTCTTGACAGTGCCTCTCCCACTCTATCATCTGCTCTCCTTTTGCAGTCTCTCACCACTCTCTTCACCTTTCTTTTACTCTCCATATACTCTGCTCTTCTTATAACACTTCTGCTATGTAAAAACCTCTCATAAGCTAACTTTTTCTCTTTTATCACACTCTTTACTTCATCATTCCACCAATCACTCCTCTTTCCTCCTGCCCCCACCCTCCTATAACCACAAACTTCTGCCCCACATTCTAATACTGCATTTTTAAAACTCGTCCAACCCTCTTCAACCCCCCACTACTCATCTTTGCACTAGCCCACCTTTCTGCCAATAGTCGCTTATATCTCACCCGAACTTCCTCCTCCCTTAGTTTATACACTTTCACTTCCCTCCTACTTGTTGTTGCTACCTTCCTCTTGTCCCATCTACCTCTTACTCTAACTGTAGCTATAACTAAATAATGGTCCGATATATCAGTTGCCTCTCTATAAACATGTACATCCTGGAGCCTGCCCATTAACCTTTTATCCACCAATACATAATCTAACAAACTACTTTCAAACTGCTACATTGTACCTTGTACAGTGGACCCCCGCTTAACGATCACCTCCAAATGCGACCAATTATGTAAGTGCGTTTGTACGTGTATGTTTGGGGGTCTGAAATGGACTAATCTACTTCACAATATTCCTTATGGGAAAAAATTCGGTCAGTACTGGCACCTGAACGTACTACTGGAATGAAAAAAGTTCGTTAACCGGGGGTCCACTGTATATTTATTTATCCTCTTTTTCATAAAATATGTATTACTTATTACCAAATCTCTTTCTACACATAGCTCAATTAAAGGCTCCCCATTTACATTTACCCCTGGCACCCCAAATTTACCTACTACTCCCTCCACAACATTTTTACCCACTTTAGCATTGAAATCCCCAACCACAAGTATACTCTCACACTTGGTTCAAAACTCCCCACGCATTCACTCAACATTTCCCAAAATCTCTCTCTCTCCTCTACACTTCTGTCTTCTCCAGGTGCATATACACTTACTGTAACCCACTTTTCACATCCAACCTTTATTTTACTCCACATAATCCTTGAATTAATACATTTATAGTCCCTCTTTTCCTGCCATATCTTAGGAGTCTGTGGAGACAAAGAACTTTGTCCTTGGAGGGAAAGAGGGGAATGTATGAGAGTATAGTTTTACCAATGCTCTTATATGGGTGTGAAGCATGGGTGATGAATGTTGCAGCGAGGAGAAGGCTGGAGGCAGTGGAGATGTCATGTCTGAGGGCAATGTGTGGTGTGAATATAATGCAGAGAATTCGTAGTTTGGAAGTTAGGAGGAGGTGCGGGATTACCAAAACTGTTGTCCAGAGGGCTGAGGAAGGGTTGTTGAGGTGGTTCGGACATGTAGAGAGAATGGAGCGAAACAGAGTGACTTCAAGAGTGTATCAGTCTGTAGTGGAAGGAAGGCGGGGTAGGGGTCAGCCTAGGAAAGGTTGGAGGGAGGGGGTAAAGGAGGTTTTGTGTGCGAGGGGCTTGGACTTCCAGCAGGCGTGCATGAGCATGTTTGATAGGAGTGAATGGAGACAAATGGTTTTTAATACTTGACGTGCTGTTGGAGTGTGAGCAAAGTTACATTTATGAAGGGGTTCAGGGAAACCGGCAGGCCGGACTTGAGTCCTGGAGATGGGAAGTACAGCGCCTGCACTCTGAAGGAGGGGTGTTAATGTTGCAGTTTAAACTGTAGTGTAAAGCACCCTTCTGGCAAGACAGTGATGGAGTGAATGATGGTGAAAGTTTTTCTTTTTCGGGTCACCCTGCCTTGGTGGGAATCGGCCAGTGTGATAATAAATAAATAAAAAAATCTTATCCTTCAACATTATTGCTACTCCTTCTTTAGCTCTAACTCTATTTGAAACCCCTGACCTAATCCCATTTATTCCTCTCCACTGAAACTCTCCCACCCCCTTCAGCTTTGTTTCACTTAAAGCCAGGACATCCAGCTTCTTCTCATTCATAACATCCACAATCTTCTCTTTCTTATCATTTGCACAACATCCACGCACATTCCGACTTCCCACTTTGACAATTTTCTTCTTATTCTTTTTAGTAATCTTTACAGCATTTTAGTTGACTTTTACAACACGCATGGCTTACAGAGGAAAGATTCTTATTCCACTTCCCCATGGATATAAAAGGAAAAGTAATAAGACCAAGAACTATGAAGATAAAATCAAAGAAAACTCAGATGAGTGTGTATAAACAAACGTGTACATGTATGTGTAGTGTGACATAAGTGTAAGTAGAAGTAGCAAGACATACCTGTAATCTTGCATATTTATGAAACAGTCAAAAAAAAAAGCACCAGTAATCCTACCATCATGTAAAACAATTACAGGCTTTTGTTTTACATTCACCTGGCAGGATGGTAGTACCTCCCTGGTTAGCTGGTTACTTAGGTTCTGAGGTAGGGGTTACAGTGTCTACATGGAGGGGTGAGGATGTTGCTCTTGGAGGGTCATTTGAACTGTGCTGGCAAGATGGATTGAATGAATAATGGTGAAGAGATTTCCTCTTTTATTTTGGGTTACCCTACCTCTAGAAGATGACTGGTGGGTAAAAAAAAAGTTACATAAATTTCAACTCAGTGACCAGTTATTTAAAATACTCTAAATGATAAATTTTTAAATGAAAAAATGTGCAGATTATTTGTGTTGTGTAAGATTCTTATTACTGCATTCGTCGTGGGAAATCACATGTCACAGGTCTGTGTCATAAGATGACCCACTCAGTGTTAATAGGTTTATTTTTGTTTCTGTTTTATAGTTTATTAACACATCGGCCAATTCCCACCAAGGCAGGGTGTCCCGAAAAAGAAAAATTTTCATCATCATTCACTCCATCACTATCTTGCCAAAAGGGTGCTTTACACTACAGTTTAAACTGCAACATTAACACCTCTCCTTCAGAGTGCAGGCACTGTACTTCCCATCTCCAGGACTCAAGTCCGGCCTGCCGGTTTCCCTGAGTTCCTTCATAAATATTACTTTGTTCACACTCCAACAGCACGTCAAGTTTAAATGAATTGACTTAACGTAAACTCTCAGTTTAACGGACTAACAGGAGAGAGGAGGTAGCCAGTAATAATGATTGTAGTGGCTACAGATTAGATTGTTGTGCTGTGATTTAGTTGATCCGGTGGATTTTGTCCCATATTTTTGAAATCCGTTAAATTGAGGGTTTACTATAATTAATAAATATTTAAATAGCTGAGAATAAAATAATAATTATACTTTTTTTCTCTTACAGCCTAACCGAACATATTATCTGGAGGAACCAGAGGGTTATGCTCTAAAATGGTGTGAAGCCATAAAAGAGGTCAAGAAATTTTATTACCCAGAGAGAACAACGTGATTCTTAGTCCTGACTTAAGAAACTGCATTCAGGACCAGCAGCCACACATTGGGAATATGTTATATAATCAAGTACTCAAGTGATCTAGGAATTAGTCAAGGGTCTCGTAGAATGTACTGGTGGATGGAGAAGGTATTACAGTATATATATATATGATAGCGTATTTAAGTTTACATAGTCAGAGCAGGACTCCAGACAGCCGCAACACTCACTCCCAGCTGATCCTTTGCCTAAGCCAGTGGTTCTCATGGTAGGATTTCTAGTAATCACTTAGACTTTTAGCTAACATAATTTTTTTCAATTCCCATCACAGCTGAATAATGCAGGAAACTCCAGATAATTTTTAGCATTTGTTCATCTCAAGGATGTTATAATAATGTACAGTTCGTGCAATTATTTTACAATTGTTTTTAGTATTGTACATGGTTCTAGAGATAGTATATTATATGTGGATAAACTATATAGTCTTGTGCAGTGACTGTACAATGTTCTAAACATAGTGTATTATATATGGAGAAACTGTATAGTCTTGTGCAGTGTTGAATGCAGTCATTTTAAATATTTTTATCTCTAAATTGCATATGCTGATAAATTTTTTTTTTTGTTAATTTTAGGCAGTGCTTGTGCATAATGCTGAAAATAAGTCCCTTCATTGTTCATTTTATGTAATTTTATTGCAGACGTCTGTTTGCCATTCATTAATTCATGGTAATCTGATTGTCTGAATAAATACGATGTCAGTGTATAAAGTAAATGGAACTAGTTACTGTGCTTATTTAATCAGCTTCCTTCCTTGCTTTTGGCATACATAAATTCCACATCAGTTAAATGCACTGGCCTGGAGTTTTACAACTCACTTGCCATGGGCTCTAACCCCAATTGTACCATGGTTTGACATCAAGTTTATAAAGTTTTATTTGTAGTGAGTTCCTTCAGTTTATGCTTACGGAGTCTTTTGGAATACTTCGTATGCCTCATCTTTCTGGTTTACTGCCTCTTTACTTTTTTCTCCCACCTTGGGAAGACTCCATGGTAAAAAGTCTGCACATTTCCCATTCATGCTTTCTCCTCCTTGATCATTTCCAGTTTGGTTAATGCTACTACTCTGTATTCCCTTGATTAGAAAACTTCCAAAAGGGTGGAATCCTTTTTTATTTTTTCTGATTGTCTGATCCAAGGGTGACTACAACTGTTGTCATCCATGTTGCTACAATGTTTGTCTTGGCTTCTGTTGTAATTTCAGACTCACAAAATGGATAGCAAACAATTCATCCTTGCATTCATTCCTGATTATGTGACAGCAAACACAAAATGGTTGTCTTCTGCTATGTTCCTGGCCAGGTTGAAGTTTAGGGCAATGAATTTATGGTTGCCATATTCTGATAATTTTCTGGTAGAAGCACAGTGCTTGACAGTGTCATTGATGTGTATTACCGGTTAATAAGATGTTTTCCACGAAAGCAAAATTGAGTTTCTGGTCTTTCTTTCTGTAGAGAAGAGATGCGAGTGGTAGACACGTATGTGCTCTGTGATTTCAGAGCATTGGACATTGAAGTCATACAGCTATGAAAAGTGACAGTAATATTGTGAATAGTTGCACCATCATTTGTGAAATAATCTGCAAGGATTTTGTGTACACCTGCAGTGGAAAAATTATAAAGCATATTGATACTTCCAATTTAACTTTCAGCTCTCAAACTCATTGTCATTACTCTCAAAGGTGTTGCTGTACAAGGCATTGTGTCTGTGTTGAAAATTAGAATTGATAATACAAGATGAAATAAAGCCACTGTAAAATTGGCATTATCAGTATAAAAATCAAACTAAACCAAATTGGCGAAGTGTAGAAAACAAAATTTTAACATAAATTACAAGGGAATGCTCGCTGCAACCACCCATATCTAAGGCTTAAAAAAAAAATAGTCGGGGCAGAAGGCATCGCACTCAAGAGGTCACAAACTTCTTGCAAGTCAAATCAATCCATTTGACCTACGATCTGGCATCCACAGCCTGTCACATAGGCCAGCACAATCCTTGTCAAGCCTACTTCTGCTACAAAATATAAAAAAAAGTTAAATTATTGAACAACAGCATTAATAAATATAGAAAAACAGTTATATCCATACCACCTAATGCAAAGAGACTTTTTATGTAAACACTAGTTTGCAACAATTGTTAGTATTAAAGGCATGTTCTGTAAGCAATGATAGGTTTTCATTTCAGTATAAACCTCCATAAGAATTAAACATAGAGCTGAGAAGTGTTAAATTATCTGTAATATTTCATAACAGGGGAAATATGGCTTTAAAATTGCAAAAACTGTTAAATACTTTAAGAAGTCTCACACAAGGCAAAAACCTGTGGAATATACAGAGAAGGAATCCACTGGAGGCTTGGCCCAGGGCCAGGCTGCGGAAGTAGGAGAACTCTCACGACAGGTCGTAGGTAAATTATGCTGGTATTGACACAGCCTGGTTGACCAGGCAATCAACAGAGAAGGTGGCTTCAAATGGGGCTCCTGGGGTAGAGGTCCTGGAAACCAGCCACAAAAAAACAGGTAGCCCATAAATCACTGTCAATCATGGGAAGTGATAAATTAGCTTATTAGTCACATAAGACTCTCGACTAATGTAGTCATCTGCTGCACCTATTATTCTCTACAGTTTGCCTATAGAGGATAAGAGGTGCATTAAACCCTTTCAGGTTTAATGCTTTCAATAGTAATAATAATCAATTCATCCCACACAAGCAGTTGTACATCTTCCTCAGTATGTATATGGTATAACAGCAGCACTGAGTGGTGTTGAAAATGTTGTTTCCTGAAGGTAAACTCACAATTAAGTCAGGATTATGGTATTTTTATGGTACATATTTTCATTTGCTGAGCATAAAGCTAATTAAGTTTCCTATGTGTACAAGAAAAATACATGAGTTACCATAGTTTTATAATGGAAATAAGCTGATTTGTAGATCACACCCTTGAATAGGAGTGCCTTGATGCTGGTAACAGCCTCTTGATCCAAGGAATTGGAGCTTTTCTCCTCTTCCTTGGATAGAACCTGATTACCTCTCATTCTCCAGGCACTATGTAACCCCTATGGGTTTAGTGCTTCCCCATTAATTTTATCATAATAGTACTGTATAATCCTATGGGTTTAGTGCTCCCCCATGATTATAATAATAATTATCATAATAGTTAACATTGGCATATGTAAAACCTTTGAAAATGCCAAATTAAAGATCACTGTCAAGGTTTCTATTATTAGTAAAAAACTTTGTTTTGCAAGGATTTTACATTATTATTATAATGGGGAAGCACTCAACCTGTAAGATTATACAGTGCCTGTGGGGGAGGGGATATGGGGGGTATTCAGGCTAAATTCAGGAAACTGGAGCACAGATCCAATTCTCTAGATCAAGAGTTCTTCACCAGTGTCAAGGAACCTCCCTTGAGGGTCAAGGATTTTACAATGTTTGAGAGTGGAAAAATTAATAAATACCAGTACATGTTTGTAGGTTAAATTTACCTGACAAGCTTTTAGTGTTTCTGTAGTGTACTCTTAGCTCAGTGGTAGTACATCGGCTCACAACCAAAATATCTAGGTTCAATTCTGGGCAAATCGATTTAAGTACAAGTCTTCTTACACTTACTGCCCCTGCTCACCTAGCAGTGAAGTACCTGGAAGAGAGCAGTTGTGGGTATCATCCTGGGAAAGAGAACCAAATGTGCTCAGTAGAAATGAGCTATATTGATTAGACTCCTTGGGCTATCCTGAGTTAACAGCCCTCTAGGTCTAATAATCCGAAGGGGTTTGCTGTGTTTAAAGATAATACTATGATGGATCGTTACAAATAAGAAAAGGGATATGTTGGTTTAGCCTCGGTGGGAGACAGCCGACTTGTTAAAAGGAAAAAAAAAAAATTGTTTACACTGCTTGCACTCTGAAGGAGGAGTGTTAATGTTGCAGTTTTACACCTGTAGTGTAAGCTCGCCTCTGGCAAGACAGTGATAGACTGAATGATGATGAAAGATTTTCTTTTTCGGACCACCCTACCTTGGTGGGAAACAGCCGATATGTCAATAAAAATAAATATTGTGCGTGTAGTCGTCATTCTTCAATATTTTCTTAACTGTTCTGTACTTGCTGCTCACCGAAAATTAAACATCTGATGGGCATATGCAGTTATTTTTAGATATTTTGGTGTACTGTACTACGAACAGTAGCTTGACTTATTTTTACCTAGAACCCTTCATTATTATTATAATTAAAATCAAGTGCTAAACCCACAGGGTTTAGCTCTTGGTGTGTTGAAGGGTTCAGCACTGCTAGAACTCGACACACCATCAAAGAGCTCCCATTGAAGAGTTCGTTTCTATTACCATACGCAAGTCATGCATAAAGTGTAGAATGCTACAACTGTTACTTTTTGTAAATATGGTCAAACCTTTGGTAGAGTAAAAGAAACAAAAGGTTGATGCTTTATTTACATGTTTGTTAACAAAATTCCATCTGCTTTTTTAAACATTTTATGGTATTTGGCTTTACTTATTTGTTCTTTTGCCTTCTCCTTTCTTTGGTTTAGCTTTTCCACGCAGAATTCTTAGTCTTCTTATCTCTTCCTTGAAGTCTTGGTGTTCATCTCGATACAGTCCATACTGAAAATAAATTTTTGAACTATTAAATCTACTAGTAAATTTATAAGCAGTACTTCTCGCCCCAAGTACTCGCTTCTAGCTAATCTTTTTAGTGAATACCTTGCTCACACTCCAATAGCAAATCAAATCCCAAAAACCACTAACCACCACTTGCTTCAATCTAATATGCTCAAATATGACTGCTGAATGCTCAAGCCACTACCAGTCAAAACCTCCTTTACTCCCTTCAGCTCTACCTGAGACAGCCTCTACCCATGCTATTTACAGCCAGGATTTATACAGTCTTATACTTTACATGTTCTCTTTTATCCTATAAACTATCAAACTATTGCAACACCTCTTCTACATCTGAATTACATCTTCATACCTCCACACTGCCTTCTAATTTTTGTTTATGGCCTGATTGAGCATAATATAGATGCCAAGAGCCTGGAACATATCTACAGCAAATAACAGGGGATACCTGTATTCATTCATTTAAAATTTGCATAACATACCTTTCTAAGAAGAGACATTAAAAGATGAGTTTCATTATGACGAGGATAGTAGTCTGTGATTTCAGGTCGTAGGTCTAGGGGTTTCTCACTGAATATTTTTACTACACGCATTGACCTAGAAAAAATATTTATTATAGAGCTTTAAAATGTCATAAAAGTTAAGCCATAATATTATTTAGCTATTTTTACCTCAAGAAAAGCGAACATGAAGAAAGCAGCCATTTGCTTATATTCAAAGTTAAATGTTGAGTGAATGCGTGGGGAGTTTTGAATCAAGTGTGAGAGTAATGGTGGTTGGGGATTTCAATGCTAAAGTGGGTAAAAATGTTATAGAGGGAGTAGTAGGTAAATTTGGGATGCCAGGGGTGAATGTAAATGGGGAGCCTTTAATTGAGCTATGTGTAGAAAGAAATTTGGTAATAAGTAATACATATTTTATGAAAAAGAAGATAAATAAATATACAAGGTATGATGTAGCACGTAATGAAAGTAGTTTGTTAGATTATGTATTGGTGGATAAAAGGTTGATGGGTAGGCTCCAGGATGTACATGTTTATAGAGGGGCAACTGATATATCGGATCATTATTTAGTTGTAGCTACAGTTAGAGTAAGAGGTAGATGGGAAAAGAGGAAGGTGGCAACAACAAGTAAGAGGGAGGTGAAAGTGTATAAACTAAGGGAGGAGGAAGTTCGGGCGAGATATAAGCGACTATTGGCAGAAAGGTGGGCTAGTGCAAAGATGAGTAGTGGGGGGGATGAAGAGGGTTGGAATAGTTTTAAAAATGCAGTATTAGAATGTGGGGCAGAAGTTTGTGGTTATAGGAGGGTGGGGGCAGGAGGAAAGAGGAGTGATTGGTGGAATGATGAAGTAAAGGGTGTGATAAAAGAGAAAAAGGTAGCTTACGAGAGGTTTTTACAAAGCAGAAGTGTTTATAAGAAGAGCCGAGTATATGGAGAGTAAAAGAAAGGTGAAGAGAGTGGTGAGAGAGTGCAAAAGGAGAGCAGATGAAAGAGTGGGAGAGGCACTGTCAAGAAATTTTAATGAAAATAAGAAAAAATTTTGGAGCGAGTTAAACAAGTTAAGAAAGCCTAGGGAAAGTATGGATTTGTCAGTTAAAAACAGAGTAGGGGAGTTAGTAGATGGGGAGAGGGAGGTATTAGGTAGATGGAGAGAATATTTTGAGGAACTTTTAAATGTTGAGGAAGAAAGGGAGGCGGTAATTTCATGCACTGGCCAGGGAGGTATACCATCTTTTAGGAGTGAAGAAGAGCAGAATGTAAGTGTGGTGGAGGTATGTGAGGCATTACGTAGAATGAAAGGGGGTAAAGCAGCTGGAACTGATGGGATCATGACAGAAATGTTAATAAAAGCAGGGGGGGATATAGTGTTGGAGTGGTTGGTACTTTTGTTTAATAAATGTATGAAAGAGGGGAAGGTACCTAGGGATTGGCGGAGAGCATGTATAGTCCCTTTATATAAAGGGAAAGGGGACAAAAGAGATTGTAAAAATTATAGAGGAATAAGTTTACTGAGTATACTGTAAATCTATAGGGGAAGGAAGGAGGGGTAGGGGTCGTCCTCGAAAGGGTTGGAAAGAGGGGGTAAAGGAGGTTTTGTGGGCTAGGGGCTTGGGTTTCCAGCAAGCGTGCATGAGCGTGTTAGATAGGAGTGAATGGAGGCGAATGATACTTGGGACCTGACGATCTGTTGGAGTGTGAGCAGGGTAATATTTAGTGAAGGGATTCAGGGAAACCGGTTATGTTCATATAGTCGGACTTGAGTCCTGGAAATGGGAAGTACAATGCCTGCACTTTAAAGGAGGGGTTTGGGATATTGGCGGTTTGGAGGGATATGTTGTGTATCTTTATACGTATATGCTTCTAAACTGTTATATTCTGAGCACCTCTGCAAAAGCAGTGATAATGTGTGAGTGTGGTGAAAGTGTTGAATGATGATGAAAGTATTTTCTTTTTGGGGATTTTCTTTCTTTTTTGGGTCACCCTGCCTCGGTGGGAGACGGCCGACTTGTTGAGGAAAAAAAAAAAAAAAAAAAAAAAAATCATCTACTCACAATGGAAAATAGCTTAAACAAGATTTTACAAATATTCTTATAGTCTGTCATCTCTTGAAACACAATTCTGTATTTTCTACTAATTTTTTATTGCTCTAAATTCACAGTCATGCTTAAATTAATATTACCCACTGACAAACATTTTAACACATGCAAAGGCACTAAAAAAAATTGAACCCAACTACAAAACAGCAACACTAAGCAACTTGAACAGACATTATTAAAAACAAAAGTAGCACTGTATGATCCTTACTGAGTGTTTTTCTTATGAAAATAATGATACTAAAATAGATTATGTATAAGCAAAGCAAATTTTGGAAATAAATATGTAGTTGGTAAGAAAGTATTAAATGATGCATTGAAGGTAAAAGCCTCAGTAACATAAGACTTTTTTTTTTTTTGGGGGGGGGGGGGGGGGGGGGGGGACAACTTTGACACATGGGAAATTCAAGGCTTTACCAATAAAATGGATGACACCAAAACTCGCACAAGGTCCTGCAAAAAGCACTTACGGAGAGTCAGTTGTTCTAACAACCTCCCCAAAGATGTGATTGCTGAGGCGGTTCATTCTCTTGGCATAATTGGTCGTGTTTGCTGTTATCCTTGCATACTTATATAATCCAGATGCAACTGGTAACTTTGATGCCATCCTTTATGCTCTGATACCTTGTTTACCTTGAAATAAACAATTTAAAATTATTAATTATTAAAGAGCAATTAAGCCTAATATTAATAAAAAAAATTAGAAGCAATAATGATAACATGGCTTATTACTGTCACACAATGTACAGCAGGGCACCACAAACTCTGGATTTTCAAAAACTTGCAAACCAAGCCAAAAATACTAGGAAAATAAGAAAACAAGGCTTCCAAGATTCACCACATACATCATTATTTCTTTGTAATGTGTATTTAGATCATATGCTTAGATTTTGTGAATATGGTTGTTTGATGAATAAGTGCTGTGGTTATCTTTTAAAACTGAAAAGAAATTCTTAAGGGTAGAAACTGTCTATATACTTATACAGCCTAAAACATAATTCAAGAATAAATTTCAAAATTTCAAAAAGCAAAAAAGTTACAGTGTGTAAGGGTAGAAAGTTGAAAGTGAACACAGAAAAAAGTAAGGTGATGAGGGTATCAAATGATTTAGATAAAGAAAACTTGGATATCAAATTGGAGAGGTGTATGGAAGAAGTGAATGTTTTCAGATATTTGGGAGTTGACATGTCAGCGGATGGATGTATGAAGGATGAGGTTAACCATAGAACTGATGAAGGAAAAGAGGCGAGTGGTGCATTGAGGTACATGTAGGACACAAAAAACAATATCTATGGAGGCAAAGAAGGGAATGTATGAAAGTAAAGTGGTACCAACACTTTTATATGGGTGTGAAGCTTGGGTTGTAAATGCTGCAGTGAGGAGGCGGTTGGAGGCAGTGGAGATGTCCTGTCTAAGGGCAATGTGTGGTGTGAATATTATGCAGAAAATTCGGAGTGTGGAAATTAGGAGAAGGTGTGGAGTTAATAAAAGTATTAGTCAGAGGGCTGAAGAGGGGTTGTTGAGGTGGTTTGGTCATTTAGAGAGAATGGATCAAAGCAGAATGACATGGAAAGCATATAAATCTGTAGGGGAAGGAAGGCGGGGTAGGGGTCGTCCTCAAAAAGGTTGGAGGGAGGGGGTAAAGGAGGTTTTGTGGGCGAGGGGCTTGGACTTCCAGCAAGCGTGCGTGAGCGTGTTAGATAGGAGTGAATGGGGATGAATGGTACTTGGGACCTGACGATCTGTTGGAGTGTGAGCAGGGTAATATTTAGTGAAGGGATTTAGGGAAACTGGTTATTTTTATATAGCCGGACTTGAGTACTGGAAATGGGAAGTACAATGCCTGCACTTTAAAGGAGGGGTTTGGGATATTGGCAGTTTGGAGGAATATGTTGTGTATCTTTATAGTACGTATATGCTTCTAAACTGTTGTGTTCTGAGCACCTCTGCAAAAACAGTGATTATGTAAGAGTGAGGTGAAAGTGTTGAATGATCAAAGTATTTTCTTTTTGGGGATTTTCTTTCTTTTTGGGTCACCCTGCAGCGGTGGGAGACGGCCAACTTGTTAAAAAAAAAAAAATCCTCATTACTTAGTGGGATACTGTGCCCTCTAACTACTATGTGAAGTTTATTTTGTTGAAAGTGCCTTGGATGATTGGTATTACTAAGATTTTAAATGGCAGTAGAAATAGACCATAATTTAAAATATTTACATCAACAGTTATAAAAAATCATTATACAATAAGGTATACAGCAATTCTAATACAACAACCTGAGAATTACACAGTACAGAATATGGCATTTTTAAATACATACACTAAAAAAATTGTTTGTGGATGTTTGACTGGAAGGGGCTAGTACAATGTAAAGAATTTATTTGAATTATTCAGCTGAAGAATTAGTAACCAAGGACAAACCAGGAAAGTCAACTGTGTCCCTTATTTACACTTGGGGCTTCATGATTCTTGTACCCAGAATGACCCAAAACAGGTACCAACTTACTGCTAGGTGAACAGGGACAGCAGGTGTATGGTGATTAACACCCAGGCACCTACTTACTACTAAGTCAACTGGTGTAAGAAAATACTACGTCCGTTTTCAATCCCGGGTTTGAGCCCAGGACCTTCAGTTGTAAGCTGATGGTGCTGCCACCTGATCCAAATTCAAATTCAAATTCAAAGTTTATTCTCTATAAAGATTACAATGTTGAATTTACAGAATTTGGTTGTTGTGTGGTTTACATGTAGTTAAATAATAATGATTACAGAGTGTACCACTAGAACGCCTAGCATGGCTAGGCATTTCGGGCAGACTTAGTTTAATTCTTTATTTTAAAATATTACAAATTATGAGGTAAGTTGGTATTATGGCTAAGTGACTAAATACTAGTTTGTGAGTTTAGCAATGTGAATGCTTTTGTTTTGGCACAGTACAGGAAACAAACACCTTGGTACTTATATACTGCTAGCCTAAAAGGGCAGCAGATGTAAGGACACATGACCAATATGTCCATTTTTCCTCAGGATCAAACCTGGGGCCTTCAGTTTGGAACCAAAGTTAAGATAAGATTTTGTTGAGACTTTTTAACCCGGAGGGTTAGCCACCCAGGATAAGATAAGATAAGATTTCGTTTGGATTTTTAACCCCAAAGGGTTAGCCATCCAGGATAACCCAAGAAAGTCAGTGTGTCATTGAGGACTGTCTAACTTATTTCCATTGGGCTCCTCAATCTTGTCCACTAGAATGCGACCCACACCAGTCGACTAACACCCAGGTACCTATTTGCTGCTAGGTGAACAGGACAATAGGTGTAAGGAAACGTGTCGAAATGCTTCCACCCGCCGGGAATCGAACCCGGGCCCTCCGTGTGTGAAGCGGGAGCTTTAGCCACCAGGTCACCGGGCCTGACGAAAGTCAGTGCATCATCGAGGACTTTTTGATTTCCTTTGGGGTTCTGCTACAGAGTTGGGTTTTCTTGACGCTTGAAGCATTATCTCATTTTACCCAGAGAGCTGAAAAAATCAGATGTTTAAGTTTTGGTAAGCAAACAAGAAAAAAAAACCCAGCGTTCTTAAAACCCATAGAAATACAAAGGCCCTGGTGCCCAGGGCAGAACACTATGTCTCCTCCAAAACCGGACTAAAACTGATAAAAATATCCTATAAAGCACTAAACCTTTCGGGGTTATAGAACTCCTGGGAGATATGAGGCAATTGGGTTCAATTCTAGGAAGGACCCCAATGGAAAACCAAGGACCCCAATGGAAACCAAGGATCCCCAATGGAAAACCAAGGACCCCAATGGAAACCAAGGACCCCCAATGGAAAACCAAGGACCCCCAATGGAAAACCAAAGACCCCCAATGGAAAACCAAAGACCCCCAATGGAAACCAAGGACCCCAATGGAAACCAAAGACCCCAATGAAAACAAGTCACTTAAGCTTTTGGGGGTTACCCTAAGTAATTTACACATATTACTATGCATAATAATTGTACACACGTGCACCTGTACCTAAATAAACTTACTTATAACTGGTGAAGCAAAAACCAGCGTCAATATTGTTTTGGGAGTTAAGGGTTGCAACAGCGCGAGGAGCCGCCAGCACACTACCGCCCGAACCCCTGATAAGTCACTTTATTCAGGTATACACTACTAAGTAAGTCAGTAATTTTATTCAGGTAAACACAAATACAGTTACATGGATTATCATATATAGCAGCATATGTGTAGAGAGCCTAGGTTAACCCAGAAAAGTCAAAGTGATTTATTTCCATTGGTGTCCTTTCTTAATACTTGTAAGTTTGGTTATTTTTGTATAAGTCATCTGACCGAAGCCTTCCACTGGCTTACCCCTCCACCCTTTTAAAAAATAAAGTTTTATTTAAGTAAGTTTATTCAGGTACAGGTACAAATAAATATAGTTACATAAATTATCATACATATCAGCATATGACCCAATCAAACTTTGTTATTTTTTAATTACATTACCTAACAGAATACTCCATTCTACTGAATGCTCAGCAACACAGTAAATGACCATATGACCTGTCTTTGTAATACTCATTTGTGCTAAATTGTTATCTGTTTACAATAATGTTTTTACCCCTGAATATATCATTGCTTAGTTAATCTTAAGTTAATTTTAAGCTGCCCATAATGCTCTGCATACAAGGGGCTTTGGCATGTTGCACTTTAATAACTGTATTCCTTTGTACTTCTCTATATCATGCTCAAATAAATAAATAAATAAATAAATAAATAAATAAATAAATATGTAGATTTCATAGAATAACCCCCCCCCCAAAAAAAAAAATCAGTGACTTATTTCCAGTGGGGGTCCTTATTCCCATAGAGGTCCCTAGTTTTACCTACAGTATACCTGGAGAGGGTTTCAGGGGTCAACGCCCTTGCGGCCTGGTCTGTGACCAGGCCTCGTGGTGGCTCAGGACCTGATCAACCAGGCTGTTACTGCTGGCTGCACGTAAACCTACGTACGAGTTACAGCTCAGTTTGTCAAGTATTGACTTTAGGTGTCAGTCCAGCACCCTCTTGAAGACAGCCAGACGTCTATTGGTAATCCCCCTTATGTATGCTGGTAGGCAGTTGAATACTTTTGGGCAAAACGAGGTGTTTCGGCCTGAATTTGTAATAGGAACCCGTGCTAATGTCTCCTGCTGAAGAATAGAGACAAGAAATTTGCAGGACCTCAAGAATTATGTGTGGATGGCGAAATAAGATATGCAGACATAACTCACAAGGAAGTGCATTTAGACTTAGATGGCAAGTGTAGGGTCTAGATGTTAGGCAGGTGTTGGGGTGTGATCCATCTACAATAACTGAATGGTAAGTGGTAATACGAAGTTCTTTTCTAATAATACCATTGGATTATATGTATTGTACTAATAATTATACTTTTGTGGACCCAGCAAGCAAGCCTAATCCTATACAGTCTACCTAATTGTAATTTTACCAGAGTAACTAGTTTTAATATTATAATTATTAATTTAATGTCAGGTCTAGCTTTTTGTGAAAGCTGTGGAAAATTGCATTTATCTGTATGTATAATTATGTACATAACAGTAAATGAACATAGATAATTATTATTTATCAGTTAAACAAGTAGGAATTTGGGACACCTAGGTCGCAAAAATGTCCCCCTTCGATACCTACCACTGTCATATCCACAAGTTGCTCTGGACCTATTAATTAAATGAATTATACATCAGGAATTCTCGTAAATATATAAATTTGTGGACTGTATATTAAAAAATGATTATATATAAATTCACATATACATAACAAAAGGAAAATATATCTTAATATCACTCACCAATTTGACTGGATATTAAGTTGTATCATGCTCAGAAAAACCTCACTAACTAAATTTATGAAAACACTGGCCAGAATTATACACAAATCTAGAGAGGTTATCTGAGGTTCCTGGAGCTGTCTTGTCCAGTCGTCTGATATCTCAAGTTATGCAGGAATGCACATCCAACAATTTCGCCTCCTATTTGAGAGGTGTCAATCCAATTTTAACCTCTAGAGCACGAAAAATTCTTCCCATTACATTAACGTTGTATCCAATTCAAAACCAAGATGGCGAGTGTCGTCTGCGCAGACGCAGGCTTTCCGTTTTTTATGACATAAATATTATTAAATACAGTATGGCCATCTATTTACATATAAATACTGAATTTCTGGAAAATATATACAGTATTTTCCACAAAAGCGAGGAAGTGGGCAGTCGGCGGAGTTTCAGTTCAATGACTTACTGTGACTCAAGTCTCACTTACCTCAACCAAATTACTTGCACTTAATAATTCAGGTAATGCCCTGTAAGCCTACTGCAGGTGATTTGCTAATAATACAATAATATTTTTTCAAAAAATTAAGCCTTTGGTCCTTCGAACCGGATATGTAATTAGTGAATATTTAATGATTTGTTTTTCACACTATGTATAATAATTATATTCATGTGGACCTATACCTAAATAAACTTACTGACTTGCTTAAGGTGAACAAAGTTCCACGTATTTCTCCTGAGACACACATCAGTAAGAGGGTAATTAAGGCTGCCTCTCACTTATTCATCACCGGTCAAGAGTATAACCTTAATTCCTAAAATAGGGACCAAGTAAGTTTGTTCAGGTATACACAAATACAGTTACATAAATCAAAGTGACTTATTTCCTTTGGGGTCCTTTAATACCTTATTATTATACTGTAAAGGAGATATTTTTTATAATTATACTATAAAGGGGATATACTAGGATTAAGGTAAAATGAGTTATTTTTATTTACGTGTGTGTTAGCTATAAAGATAAAAAATCAATGTCCTCCTTTTCTGTCACTACGTTCATTAGGCACATTTAGGCTCTCTTCTTGAACTGGTTCATGCTATGACTAGCTTTGGAAATATGGTATACAGTCGTAGCTGACATCAGTGACATACTATATAGAAAGCCACTTGTTATGCAGAACATTTCCAGCAAATAAGGTCAATTTTGTCCCAGGATGCGACCCACACCAGTCGACTAACTCCCAGGTACCCATTTTATTGATGGGTGAACATAGACAACCGATGTAAGGAAACGCGCCCAATATTTCAACCCTCGCCGGGAATCGAACCCGGACACTCAGCGTGTGAAGCGAGAACTTCACGAGGGTCATTAAGACTGCCTGTCAGTAAGTAAGTTTATTCAGCTATACCCAAATACAGTTATATAGATTATCATATATAGCAGCATATGTGTAAAAACCCTAGGACAACCCAAAAAAAGTCAGACCGTGACTTATTTCCATTTGGGTCCTGTCACCTATTCATCACCAGCCAAGAGTACTTTAATGCCTAAAATAAGCATTAAAGGGACCTGGGAGTGTATAATCCCTACAGAACTCACGAAATCGTAATGACACGACGGTCTGGAGTTTTGAGACTCTCTAATCGCGGGTCTCCTCAAGGAAGGTTCCTTGATGTTGGTGAGGGGCTCTTGATTTAGGGAATTGGATCTGTGCTCCAGTTCCCCGAATTAAGCCTGAATGCCTTCCACATTCCCCCCCAGGCGCTGTATAATCCTCCGGGTTTAGCGCTTCCCCCTTGATTATAATAATAATAATCTGATCGCGGGTTCAAACCCCGCCCGTGGTATGGTTTAATCCCCACAGAAGTTTGAGTTTAGCGGGTGAAGGAGACAAGTGTGAGGATTTGGCAGTAGTTGATAGTAAGGAGCGAGAGATGGCGGCAGTGTTGGCAGAGTGATGGCGGACACCCACACCATCATGACAGAGAGTGACATCCCTCCAGCTGAACGGGAACATCACCCACACAAAGACCAGGCTCTCTACACCTTGAAGGGTATATATGTGGTGGTGTGGGGGGCAGGAATGTACCGGTGTGAGGGGCATTTAGTCAGGTGTTCTACCAGGGCGGGTATGACAGACGTCAAACATCTGGTGCTGCTGCTCTCACTATTAACACTATATTATTATTATAATCAAGGGGAAGCGCTAAACCCGGAGGATTATACAGCGCCTGGGGGGGGGGGGTGTGGAAGGCATTCAGGCTTAATTCGGGGAACTGGAGCACAGATCCAATTCCCTAAATCAAGAGCCCCTCGTTAACACTACAACATTCCATGATTTTCTCAAATGATTATTAAAATTTTAATTTTTTTGTAAGTAGTGAATAGAAATCGCCACCATTGTGTGAAGACTCCATTTTAATGGCCATTTATACCTGCCTTAAGTATTTGTCTATGTTGGGTTATCCTGGGTTATATCTTGGCAGTTTATTAATATCCATGTTGACCCTTGTGGGTTTAGCTCATAGTTATGATAATAACTACATGTATAATGTCAATGTACTGATATAAACATAGTTAAATGTTTAGACTGGTTGACTTGGAGGGGTTGACTTTATTCTGTTGAATGCGCTGTATAACCCTACAGGTTTAGCGCTCCTCCATTATTATAAAGCTTTTTTTATTCTGTTGAAGGTTCTGTATTTAAGAAATTAAGAGTTGCTGGCATATATCCTTTCATTTCTTAGGTCAAACCAGAATAGCTTCATTTCGTAGATGCTATATAACCCCTGTGGGTTTAGCTATTCAACACGACTGCTCATAATGCAAATCAAAACTTAGGTTTAGTACAATTTAGGATGATACTCTACAGTTTTGTTTGCTTTTCTGTTAATTATAAGGAGCTTCTATTATTGGTTCTTCCCTTAGGGGTGCTTTGATACCAGTGAGGGAGTGTTTGATCCAAGGAATTGGATCTGGCCTTCCCTTAAATCAAACCCGATTGTCTCCGATTCCCTCAGGCATTATGACCTCATGGGTTTAGTGCCTCCCCCCTCATAATGTGATGATAATCTTTTGCCGCTCCCATTATGGGCAAGTTTGAAAAAGCAGCGAGCAGACAAGTAGATGACACACATGAAAGAGTGGAAGTTTATATATTAATGTTAGTAAGAAAGTGTATTTAAGTACAGGTACACATAAGAACAATTATCATAGTAACGTGTGTAAATTACCTAGGAGGGGTTTGGGATATTGGCAGTTTGGAGGGATATGTTGTGTATCTTTATATGTGTATGCTTCTAAACTGTTGTATTCTGAGCACCTCTGCAAAAACAGTGATAATGTGCGAGTGTGGTGAAAGTGTTGAATGATGATGAAAGTATTTTCTTTTTGGGGATTTTCTTTCTTTTTTGGGTCACCCTGCCTCGGTGGGAGACGGCCGACTTGTTGAAAAAAAAAAAAAAAAAAAAAAAACTTCCCTTTCCTCGAATCAAGTCTGATTATCTCCCTTTCCCAAGGAAGTACAGTGGACCCCCGGTTAACGATATTTTTTCACTCCAGAAGTATGTTCAGGTGCCAGTACTGACCGAATTTGTTCCCATAAGGAATATTGTGAAGTAGATTAGTCCATTTCAGACCCCCAAACATACACGTACAAACGCACTTACATAAATACACTTACATAATTGGTCGCATTCGGAGGTGATCGTTATGCGGGGGTCCACTGTATATAGCTAACACAAACAGGGTTAGCATTTCCTAGTTGAAATAAGAATGCTTCAGCAGAGTGAATAATAGAAATTTGTACTATTTTGTGTGTCTTTGTTATTGCAGTGTGTTTTTGTGTTTTATGAATATAGTATGTGCATTGTTTTATTTTCACAGGTCTGCCTCTGATAAAATACATATTGCATATAGTCTGTATGGATGTATAAATATGATATGATATATGAATAAGTCCACTGTGGTCCTTTTAGAGATCTCATTTACATGTGTATATTCCGAACAGTCACTTGCAGTATTGAAGACTGTTAGGTAAAAGGATATGTCCAACTACTGTGACATTTTATTGTGGCATTAGTTGCATGTGTGTCCTTGTACCTAACATATTGGTAATTCTACCAACATTATTATAATATTGACGACTTTTGTCTTTTATTTTAGGACCAAGGCCATGCTAAAGTTGAAAATATGATTTTATGATTTGAAAATTCATGTGTTGATTATTTATTATACTATGTTATCCTAATAGGAAAATTTATTGTTAGTTCATTATGAGAAACACCTGTAGCTTTTAATTTGTTTATTGAGCTTTATCAGTGAGCTTTAATTGCAGCTAAAGAACATGTGTCTAATAAACAAATGTTTCTTTGTTTTATGCTGTACTGTATATAATTTCTAGGCCCTTAACAGATGTATTAAACTCAATTCCCCATAATAAGAATCTTCATTGCACTTATGAACTGTACCAGTAACACAAGGTGACCATATACTGCATCTTATACAATATTTACTGTATACGGAGTTACAAATGGAAAGAATATTGCACAATAGCAAATCTAAATGAATTGCTATTATGCCATTGGGTCATTGAACATGATGAGTGCTTTGTTGCCCAAATTATGTGTTGGATATTCATTATTTTTAGAGCTAATAATCTGATAGAATTTCATCCATAACTTGATTCTTATACTATACACACTACAGTTTCTGAAATAAGAGATTAAATACTTGGTAATAATAAACGTTTTTGGCATTGCAGTTCTAAGCGCAGTGCGAGAAGCTCAACTTACTCATGGATTACGACACAGTGATTATCAGTTGTATAGGCAGTATTGCAGCAGGCGGATACGTCGTTTACGCAAGAATCTCGATTTTATCCAGGGTGATAGAAAAAACTTTCGCAAGAAGATTGTGACAGTAGATGTTATTAAGGATGATAGGTAAGCCTTGCAAATAGTGGTGCATGTTCATGGTTTGTCACTATGAAAAGTTCAAAACTATGTATTATTGTATTTGCATTCCCTGTGAAAATACAGATGAAGATTAGGGCTCTATTCCCAATGATATTTATGTAAACTTTTTGGTACCATATGATAGTTAATTTTTCAGCTCTGGCATAGCAGCTAAGGTACATTAAAAATAAAACGGGAAAATGCTAAGTAGTTGATCCTGGTGTAAATATACCAGTCACACTAAATAATCTCATTATTAATATTAGTGAAAATAAAAAATTCTTGCAGCTGGATGAATTTTGGGACTAATGAGAAATGCAGATAAATTGTTTTAATTATAATTCTTTATTTGATTATAAGTAAATAATAATGTGCTGCTTTCTAAATGTCCACCAGGTTTCTCTATATTCCTCTTATGACAATAGAACGCTATTGGGCGTATGCAATGCAGTTAAAAGAGGAGAGCCAGCAAGATCCTCGGAAAAAGTTTTCAATGCGTAACAAACTTCGAAATGCTGCAAAATATGTTGCAAATTTTGAAAAGCTTGTCGAGGTAAGTTTTAAGTACAGTATATAAATTTTAACTGAATGTATTGAGTATAGTGATATCAACACTCTTAAAAGGGTGTGAAGCATGGGTTTTAAAGGTTGTAGTGAGGAGGATGCTGGAGGCAGTGGAGATTGTAGAATTTTTAAACATATTCCTCTTTAGCTTTCAGTTAGAATTCAAAGATATTAGTATTTGGGGCAAAATAGGAACATCAGTCTTTGGGCAACTCTAATGCTATTTGTTACAAGCTACAGAAATGTTTAATGAACTTCTTCTAATTTTAGACTAAATGGCGCAATGCCATGGTTGGAACCATTTATAGAAAACAAATTGATGATGGAACTTTAGATGAAGCCTCAGGCTGTCCTGGGCTAATGTGAAGCAAGTTGTTAATGGTCAGGGAGTTAATTGCGAGTTACTTGTCTGAAATATGAATTGCTCTAATTGCCTTCTATGTTTAGAGAAAGGTTATAACCTAAGGTTTTATTACTGTTTTTGTGTAGCATGTTGCTTATCTCCCTCTCTCTGGTTTATGGATAGGAGAGTGGAGTGTGTGATGCAAGAACGCAACTGGAGGTGCAAGGATACTCAGCCTGGCTACAGGGTACTGTATTATTTGAATTGGCTGACTGGACTCACGAGTGGGCTAAGCCAGTTGAATTCTTCAATAAGGCCTTGTAAGTATTGTATCAACTTTTTGTTCATACAATAATATTTATATGAATGTGCCTGCAGCTATTTTTGTGGTTCATGGTAAGTGTAAAGAGAGTAGTAAGGGAGAAAAAGTTAGCATATGAGAAGTTTTTACAAAGTAGAAGTGATGCAAGGAAGAAAGAGTATATGGAGAAAAAGAGAGAGGTTAAGAGAGTGGTGAAGCAATGTAAAAAGAGAGCAAATGAGAGAGTGGGTGAGATGTTGTCAACAAATTTTGTTGAAAATAAGAAAAAGTTTTGGAGTGAGATTAACAAGTTAAGGAAGCCTAGAGAACAAATGGATTTGTCAGTTAAAAATAGGAGAGGAGAGTTGTTAAATGGAGAGTTAGAGGTATTGGGAAGATGGAGGGAATATTTTGAGGAATTGTTAAATGTTGATGAAGATTGGATTTCCAGCAGGCATGCCTGAGCGTGTTTGATAGGAGTGAATGGAGACAAATGGTTTTTAATACTTGACGTACTGTTGGAGTGTGAGCAAAGTAACATTTATGAAGGGATTCAGGGAAACCGGCAGGCCGGACTTGAGTCCTGGAGATGGGAAGTACAGTGCCTGCACTCTGAAGGAGGGGTGTTAATGTTGCAGTTTTATAAACTAGTGTAAAGCACCCTTCTGGCAAGACTGATGGAGTGAATGATGGTGAAAGTTTTTCTTTTTCGGGCCACCCTGCCTTGGTGGGAATCAGCCAGTGTGTTAATAAAAAAGTAATATGGTAAGTAATTAGTAATTTCATACATAGATCATATGACAAGTCTTACTATTTAAATTCCTATGGGATATTATGAAATTTTTATTATTACACCCTAAACTTTAAACTGGGTGTGATGTATATATGTATACTGACATGTTGTATGTCCATGTGGACAATTGGGTAGGAAAAAAACTGTATGTTGAGTACTGAAAAATTATAATGGGTTCAAATTAGATTCCACTTTAGCACATTTGTGTAAAATTTGTTATCACAAAATAATGTATCCGTTTATAAAACAGAGAATGCACTTAGTATCATTCTTAGTCACATGATGAGAATGTGTTTCTGCCAAGCAATAGTATTCTAGATAGTGATGATGAAACCACTGTTGCTATTTATAAATAAAGTACAGTACTCTAATTGTGTTGTAATTTATTTAATCATGCTGGCAGTCTCCCACTGATGCTTAATTCAAGATTATAACATCTTAAATATCTTAATCATATTTCTGTACAGTATCCTCAGATTTCCGATATAATATTTTTTTTATTATGTGGGGCAGATTTTATTTATTTTTTCACTTTGAAAAAATAAGACTGTGGAATTTGTTCTACATTTCAGGCAGAGCCTAACTCTGTTATTGCAACTGAAGATAGGTAAGAATAAATAGGTACTCATTCACACATGCATATGCTATTTCTATACAGATAAACTTAGCCTTGAAATTTCATTTTCTTTTTGCAGAGCAATCTATAGCAAGTTAAAAGATGCAGTTTCAGAGGATGAAGTGGAGGTGTATGCTGGCCGGCTGCAGGAGCTGGAGGTTAAACTAAGATTTTGTCGGCATCACCTGGGAGACAGATCTGCCACGGATACGTTATTAGCCATGCGAGGAAATGAAGCTCTTGGCGACAAGCTAGATGTTAGTAATAACTTTTTTGCTTTCATTTACTTGTAGGTGTAAGTGATTTTTTGTTGAAAAAACATTGCCTGAAATGCTCTGTATAACTATGGGCTTTTTGTATACACACCTAAATGTCACCCATCTCTGTGCAAAGATTGTATCATGCTGAAATAAAATATTATTATTATTATTATTGTTATTATTGATTATTTTGTTGGGAGACTGATTTGTTGGTACTCTGATGTAAGCTTCATGATTCATAACTGCATTGTGAGGTGTTCCTTTGTATTGGTTTTGTATTTTATAAATGGCTAGGATGTTTGGTATTGAGATTTTTGTATATTTTTAAAACTTAATGGCCATTATCAGCCTAGTTACGAAAAGAAATCAAATTTACAAATTAAATGTTAGCAATATCATTTACAAATTTATTATTTTTAGATAGCACATTATCTGCATTCTTTATTACTCGACAGAATCTGCTTGTAGCAGCTCGGGAGAGACAGGCAGCTACATTGAGTGAAGTGACCTGGAAAGGCCGTACTGTAGCAGTCAAACATGAGAAAGTAAGTACAGTAGGACCAGTGGCGGCTCATAGCGCCAGTAATATCTACACTATCGTACCACATCAAACTTCTATAAATAACAAAAAAAGGCACAGTACCGTGACTGGAATGATACACAAATAACCCGCACATAAAAGAGAGAAGCTTACAACGACGTTTCGGTCCGACTTGGACCATTTACAAAGTCACACTTTGTAAGCTTCTCTCTTTTATGTGCAGGTTATTTGTGTAACATCAAACTTCTATTTTTAATAATTTGTTATCTCGTTTAAACAACAAAAAAAGAAATTCGCTTATAAATACATTGAAAACAGATTTTTTCTGTAATATATTTGTCAGTTGCAAATTATTTTAGCGTAAGGTTGATGAAGTCATACGTCTGGCAGTGAGCATCTGGAGAGATTGCAGCTCCTATGGATGGATGAGCTGCCACTGAGTAGGACCCCCTGTATCTGCGGGGGATAAGTTCCAAGGATCTGCTGTGGATCCCGAAACTGTGGATAGTAGCAAACCCTATATATAGGTCCTATACATACTTGTTATAAAGTTTAATTGGTAAATTATGCACAATATGTGGAGAATTATCACTTTTTTACTTACGGGAAGCGCTTCATGGCTTCTCTTAGGCTTTGAAGAACTGTCAGCTTCTCTAGTTTTGCACTTTGGAGCCATTTTTATGAAAAAATTAAGAGGTATTTTTGGGCCACAGTAAACTGTGGATAACTGAAACTGTAGATATCGAATCATTGGATATGGGGGATTCTGTGTCTTAACTTTCATATGGGGGATTCTACTGTATGTGTCTAGATTTTTTTTTTTTAACACAATGGCCATCTTCCACCAAGGTAGGGTGACCTGAAAAAGAAGAAATGAAAATTTCTTCTTTTTATGTTTAATAAATTTTACAGGAAGGTGGGTTACTTGCTCCCAGCATTTTAGTCACTTCTTGCGACACTCATGGCTTATGGAAGAAGGATCTTGCACTTCATCTCCTGTAATATTGCAATGATGAATAATTTTCTCATAATGTAATGAACTGACCAGATGAATTCTAATTTTAGTAATAATATGAAAGGAGTATTGAATCTAAACTGTTATATACTGGTGAAATATAGGTAAGTAATAAAAGAATGATTCCAGGTTTTAGGTATGTGGAAAGGCTTCTTTCTTCATGTAAATTGAAGAGCTGTTGAACATCACTGTTTTATGTACAGTGTGATGTAGTGGTGTGGACACAGTGCGTTTGTTCAGTTTTGACGAAAAATAAGTCTTAAAATTCTACTGAAATGTTTGTACTCGAGTCCTGGAGGTGGGAAGTACATGCCTGCACTCTGCAGGAGAGGAGGAGATATTTGCAGTTTGGAAGAGCTTCTGATGGCATGCCTCTGGCAAGACAGTGATAAAGTGAATGATGGTGAAAGTGTTTTTTCTTTTGGGTTACCTTATGTTAGTGGGAGATGGCCAGTGTGTTAGAAAAATATAAAGAAAATTTTGAAAGGTTTGGCAAGTGGATGCACATTTGAACAATTGCTTGCCTCTCTGGCTATTGGAATTAGACACTCTCGTAACAGCTTGTACAAACCTGGTATTCAACACAAAAGGGGTGATATCAGAGTATGATCTTAGGGATTTATTCTTGAGCATTAGGTTCATTGTCTGGTTAAGTTGATGAATTCTTAAATATGACTAATGTCCATTTTTCTCCGTTTTAGGTTCGTCTCTTCTTGCTCAATGAGGGTCTGATCCATGAAGAATTGGATAAAACCACCAGTGCAGATGAGCGTGTTGAAATGTTGGACAAACTGTTGATGGAGTGTAAAGATGCCCTCCAGTTGGTGCGAGATGACCTTAAGAATGATCCTGTAAGGACAACTATGTTTTCAACTGTTACTGTTGAATTTTGTAAATAATATGTTTGAAACTGAGAAAGTAATGAACAACAAGGCACAATACCATGACTGGGGGAATACACAAATAACCCACACATAGGAGAGAGGAGCTTATGATGATGTTTCAGTCCGACTTGGACCTTCTCTCCTTTCTGTTAGTGTGACTTTGTAAATGGTCCAAGTTGGACTGAAACATTGGCGTAAGTTCCTCTCTCCTATATGCGGGTTTTTCGTGTATTTAATGAAAAAGTAATCTGAATGGTAACTGTAATGTTTGAAATTACTAATGTACATTGTCTATCTGTATACAGCATTTGATTTCATTATTTCTGGTAGTAAATGGTTAAAACATTTTGAATTTTTTTTGTCTTTTCAGACCTTTAAACCCAGACAATTGGCCACTGAGGGCCCAGTATCACCTCTGCACTTTCTTCATACTTACTTGTCATATCACCGACTCAACCTCACTGTTCTCCGCAATGTTGCTCTTGTAGAAACATACCAGAAGATTGTCTCTGGGGAAATTACGGTATGTCATAGTGTTTACACTTAGTGTAATCTGTGATTAATGTACCTGTGGCTGATCAGTGGTCCTTTTATTCTCGTGTTCATGTATGATGGCATACCGGTAAATTTTGCAAACTTCTATGTATGCACATTCAATCTGCATATATTTATTGCTTTCATTTTCAACTGACTTCATTTTTGATTGTATGCTTTTTCTGAAGCTCTTATTTTGGGAGAGGGGATGGGAAGGGAGAAAAGGGAGAAGAAAAGAGCAGCAACAGCTGCTATGTGTAGTCTTTCCCTGTATAGCATACAGTATGTAACAGTTACCTGTTTGGTTTTCCAAAGAGAGACTTGATAATTTTATGAAGAATTACGCAGATGCAAAGTAAGCGATCTGGGTGCAGTTTATGCATTAGTGATTTTGCTGACTCTTGAGTTCTATTTTAAACCAGTTCTATAAGTCAGTTCAACCAAATTTTTAGCTATTTCACTAGTATACCTACCAGTCTATTGATTGAGCACAAGAAACCACCCATTCAAGTATCAAAACTACCCTGTAAAATGTGCAGAGATCAATAATTTGGCCAGTTTTATGGAAAATTAAGATATTTTTGTTTTTAAAAGTCCAAAATAAACACTGTAAACATTCCAGGCAGTAAAATATTTCCTCTCTTCATTAATCACATCCCCAGGCCTCTCTTATATTACATGTGCCTTCCATTTTGAATTCATTACTACAAAAAATTTGATAATAAAATATAAACCAGAATGATTATCATGATTTATCGTGAGTTGAGCTCATGACATAGTTCTACATGATGGACATTGAGAGGGGTTAAAGAAGATATTATCTAAGAAGAATACATGTGTTGTTCAGTTTCATGTATAAAAGTGCTAAATGAAGTTAAGTATATATATAGGATCTGTCTATTTACAGGTTGAAGATGGAAAAAAAGCCCCCAAGTTGCAAGATTTGGTACGTTTGCAAGAAATTATCATCCAAAATCTGAAAGAAATTACTCATTTGGCTGGATTAGAAGATGATTCACAATTAAAGCAAAGCATTGAGGCCCAGATATCAACCTACAAAGCTCACAGGTGACCCAGAAAAAAAAACTTCCATCATTCACACTATCATTGTCTTGCCAGAGGCATGCAGATACGATAGTTTAGATGTCCCTCTAAACAGCAAGTATTCTAAACCCCCCTCCTTTAGAGTACAAGTATTGTACTTCCCACCTCCAAGACCCAGGTCTGGATAACTGGTTTTCCTTAATTTTTTTTTTTTTTTCAACAAGTCGGCCGTCTCCCACCGAGGCAGGGTGACCCAAAAAAGAAAGAAAATCCCCAAAAAGAAAATACTTTCATCATCATTCAACACTTTCACCACACTCGCACATTATCACTGTTTTTGCAGAGGTGCTCAGAATACAACAGTCTAGATGCATACACATATAAAGATACACAACATATCCCTCCAAACTGCCAATATCCCAAACCCCTCCTTCAAAGTGCAGGCATTGTACTTCCCATTTCCAGGACTCAAGTCCGACTATATGAAAATAACCGGTTTCCCTGAATCCCTTCACTAAATATTACCTTGCTCACACTCCAACAGCTCGTCAAATCCCAAAACCCATTTGTCTCCACTCACTCCTATCTAACATGCTCACACATGCCTGCTGTATGTCCCAGCTCCTTGCACACAAAACCTCCTTTACCCTGTCACTCTGTCATTTCCTAGGATGACCCCTACCCCTCCTACCCTCTACTACAGATTTATACACCCTCTAAGTAATCCTATTTTGCTCCATCCCTTAACCTCCTCTTAATCTCCAAGATATGAATTCTTTGCATAATATTCAAACTACACATTGCCTTCAGACATGACTTCTCCTCTAGTCAAATGGGACATCATCTACCACAAATGCTGTGGTAGATGATGTCCCACTGCATTTCTTATCTAAAATACTATATTTTTATGTGCTGTATTGCTTTTTTTTTGTGAAACCTTCGCTCATATTTAATTCATTGCTACAGGTGTTATTTTGTGGCTGAGAGTTTTGTCAAGATGGAAAAATGGGCTGAGGCGCTCGTTTTATATGAAAGAACGTTAGCCCACATTAAAGCTGCAGACAAGAGTCAGATGAAGGTAGGAGCAGGTGGTTTTTTAATCCATACATTGTATTTAATTCATATATTCCTTATATTTATTGACAGTCTTGAACCCTAAGTGAATGCAACATAAATCATTATGATATAAAATATCTGTAAAGATTCTTATTTGCTCTGTTCAACAGCCATCAATGGTGAAAGGACTTGAAAATTTGTCTGCATTGGTAGATAGCAAAAAGTTTACTGCCCACGCACAAGCAATTCTTGCTTCAGACTCTTCAACTCCTAATGTAACAAAGCTTTCAATAAAGGACAAGAAGGTAACTAATGGTGTTCATGTTTTTTTTTTTTTTTTGAGCTTAAGTATTTATATATCAAGTGGCTGTACTGTTCCCCATCCTAGGTGGTGACCTCTTGACAATTCTTAGTAATTATGCAGTTCTGCTACTAGCAGTAATAAACCTAGGTAAAATTTGTCAGTAAATGGTAGTAATATGTACTATATTTCATTAAGTTTTTCTCTTCATTGGGTTAAATTTTTGCAAAGCTATGGTATGATGTCTACATAAAGAAAATTGCGTACAAAATTTAGTATTTTAATGTAGTCAAACACTCAGATTTGCAGGGTTAAGTTCTAGAGGTTTGGTCAATTTTGAATTGGCAGATATTTTAAATTTTCTGCAAAATAAATTTTCTTACAAAATTAGGCTGATTTTACATTGCAGAGGCCTTTTAAATTTGACTTAAATTTAATTATTCAGAAAAAGAAAGATATGGGCATTTGAAATCCTGAGCACATAGTGGACAAAATTCTGTAGTCAGTTTTCAATTTAGAGAGCATGTTCCAGGTAAAACTGAAATAAATAGCTATATACAGAGGGCCTTCAATAAAAATATTAGATAATTGAAAAATATGAATCAAAGGGTTCAGTTGCACAGTAAACCTGTGCTACAAGCAAAGTGTATAGTTCCTGGATTTCATCTCTTGGAAAGGGAACCTGTGAAAACTTAGATTTCTCATTGTCTCATGGCTCATGGTGGGAGGTGTGCACCCAGAGTCAGAGCCATTGCTAATGCTAAGTAAAAAAAAAAAAAAAAATGTAACAAAGAAAATGAGTGGGTTGTTTAACAAGAACTTTTAGATGGAGAGATGCCTAACCGGTGATCAGACTCTTTCAGGCACTTAGTCTCTATTCTGAAATACTGTGTTACTGTACACTAAAATTTGAGGGAGGAATCTTGTACCGTATATGTCATACTGTATCCAGTTGCCTGTGAAGGAGGGTGACTAATAGCACAGCTTTAGTGGCTAACTTCATTTGTGCAACATTATTACAAGTCTTCATATGTGACAATACAGTATTAATTGTTAACTTTACAACAGTAGCTTTCTCACATGTGGAGCATATTGTCTAGTGGTATCAGCAGGCACTTGAAATGTTCTAATATTGTCTCCCCTCACTTTCACTTGCTTGCTTTTGTTTGCTGGCAACTGTTACCACATTTCAAGTTCTCTTTAAAACATTTTTGATAGATACACAGAAGAAAGATAAAGTATTGTGTTTCCTGGCAAAGGAAGCAAGTGTTTCAATATCCTCCTCCTATCTTTCTTTTTCTTCACTTTTCCAACATCTTTACCCACAATGATGACCAATACCACTACCACCACAGTCAAAACATCTTTACCTTAATACAGGTAGAATGAATTAAAATTTACCCAGTTTTTAAGTTTTTATAAAAATATAATATTGGATGTTTAACACATTTTGCCGACTTACTTTTGTGAGGGCCTGAAGAGCATATTCCATTTATATAATAAAAGTTTATGGCAGTTATTTTATATATGCAAAATCTGTATCCTTATTTTTTTTTATTTTTATTATCACACCGGCCGATTCCCACCAAGGCAGGGTGGCCCGAAAAAGAAAAACTTTCACCATCATTCACTCCATCACTGTCTTGCCAGAAGGGTGCTTTACACTACAGTTTTTAAACTGCAACATTAACACCCCTCCTTCAGAGTGCAGGCACTGTACTTCCCATCTCCAGGACTCAAGTCCGGCCTGCCGGTTTCCCTGAATCCCTTCATAAATGTTACTTTGCTCACACTCCAACAGCACGTCAAGTATTAAAAACCATTTGTCTCCATTCACTCCTATCAAACATTATTGTCAAGTTCTTGGTTTCGTCTTTTTTGTGTTTTGCTGTAAATTTTTCATATAATGTGCAAGATGCAGTAGTAATTGTAATAGCTTAAATAACTTTGTGTTTTATTTTGTTATAAGGAATTTTTAATGGAAATGTGTTCAATCTGTTAACAGTAATTGTAATAGTTTTTTAAATAAAATTGAATTTAATAATTTTTAATTAATTTTTTTGGCAGATGCTTATCGACCGTTTGGACGAATATGTTGAAGACCCAAGTTTGACTTCTAGCAATGCTTGTGTAGTTCAAGTGCCATCACCCATGAAGTCCGTGCCATGTAAACCCTTGTTCTTTGATCTTGCTCTTAATCATGTTGAATTTCCTTCACTCGATGATAAAATTGAAACTAAGAAGCAAGCACCGGGAGCATCTGTTGGTGGCCTTACTGGCTTGGTTAAAGGTCTCTGGGGTGGATGGGGTAGCAAAAAGTAATTTTATTTTATAATGAAAAAAAATATTTATCTTTAAAGGTTGCTAGTATTTTTGTTAACACTACAAAGAATGCTTTGGAGTTATTAGTATTGCAGATGCTTGTGGGATGAATGAACTGTATGATTATGAATAAGAAATTTATTGTAGAAGAGTTGCTGATTGGTTCTTCAAGATATGAAAGATATTGTTTATGATGTGCCTTCTGCTGATTTTTTGTAATAAAAAGTGACCCCTTGGGTACAAATCTTACACTTAATCTTTTACAATAGAAACAAAGGTGATTCTGATAAATAAGACACTACCCAGTGTGGTTTGCATTTAATATAAACTTATATTTTTTTTATATTTTTTCAAGGCTGCCTCTAATTACTTTATTCAAGAAAATAAAAGTGTAAGATTTTTTTTACCAGAAAATAAATTATGGCAGAATTGCCTAAGTTCCAGAAAAGTAGCCTCTTGTCTGAAAATAAATGGGTATGCAATGAATCTTATGAGGAGTCAGGATGTAGGAATTATCCTGTCAGTGTATTACAGAAATTGATATTGTTCTTCACTATAAGAATGCTTTGAAGGGTAATATCTTCATTAATTTATATTCAAAATATTGTTGAGAAATGTTAATAAATTGTTAAGCAATTGGATCATTTTGATAAAAAATAGCTGGTAGCAATTTTTTTAATTTACCTTTATAATTAATTTAAGTGGTGTAGGAATTCCATGCTCCAGTGATATGTTCCATATAGGCAAGGATTTACCATGCCAATATAGCTACCTGCTTCCCTGTATGTAGCTTGTGGTTTGCAGCTGACTGTGGAACACAATTTTTTGCCCATTTTAAGGGAGGTGCCTTGATGCCAGTGAGGAACTCATGATTCAAGGAACTGAACTTGACCCTGCCTTCCTTGAATGTGTTTTTCCATTTAACAGGTGCTGTATGACCTTTATGGGTTTAGCACTTCCCTACAAATGTAACAACTTTTGGCTCAGCTCTGAGGCCTTTTTCCTTTCATCATGGTTTTTTATAATTACCTGGATGCTTGTAGGGGTCCCTGAAAAATTATAGGGGTCTTGATATTGTAAGTTTAATGGGATTTGCAACTAATGCTGTTTATTTTAGCCTGGTGTGCAGGTATTTGTTTGTGATTCATTCTAATAAATTTTTTTTTCTAGTTTGTGTTATATATTTTTTTGGAAAAAGCACTGAATGATCACCCAGGTTAAAGTGCTCTTCAAATCTCAAACCTTCCGACCTTTACCATGCCACCAGTGGAAACTGCAAGTGTAGCAATGGTTGACTCCTGTGGGTTTAGTGCTTTCCCTGAATACTATTATAAATTATATGATAAATTATATTATTATAATCAAATAAAGTGCTAAACTCATAAATTGTAACCCCATGGATTTAGTACTCTTCCATGAATGTAATTACCCCTGAATCTGTAAACCAGTGAGGGGCATCACTATTTTGGTGAGAAGGAGCTGTATAGCCCTTGTGGCTTAGCGCTTCTTTTTGATTATAATAATTAGTGAGAAGGTAGCGGTACATAACAGGTGAGATTCACTGCTAACCTTACTAAATTTATTTATGATTGTTGTCACCCATGCCACTGACTTGTGACATGGGTTTAGCTCTTTGGAAACAGTGTAAGTGCAGTGGTTTCATGTGATCTGCAGGCCACGTGTGTAAATTTACCCTGGATTTTAACTTTCTGAGAAACCATGTGTTTTATTTAAACACCTAAGACTTAAATGGGCACTGTGAAGATGATTGCATGCAACAGCACGACCTGACAATATACATGTACTTTGATATAATAATTTAGTTTTTGGGACAGTTCTGAATACCTTATTTGGGTTTAGTGGTATATTGTCAGTATATAATGAAAAAACGATATTGGTCATACCATATTTTCCGGCATGTAAGGCTTGTGAGTAAGTAAAGCATGCAAGACAATGTTTCCAATTATTATAATTATAATCACAGGGGGAGCACTAAACCTGTAGGATTATAGTGCATGTGGGGGAGGGGTTATGGAAGGTAGTCAGACTCAATTCAGGGAACTGGAGCACAGATTAAATTCCCTAGATAAAGGAGTCCCTCATCAGCGTCAAGGAACCTTTGAGGGGACGGTTTTTCCAAGCAGTTGTAACAATGTTAGTAAACAACTGCTTAAGCGTAAGCCAGAGCCTGCCTTTGACCTTGACCTTGAGAATATTACGTGAAAGCTGATTTTCGAAGACTGGGGAAAAATAAAAGTGCGGCATATATGCCGGAATATTTGGTAGTTTGTTGGTTTGCTCTTCAAAAATACGTTATGAAGGTCCAAGGATAGTGAGAATTGAATGTGTTTTTCAAACATTTATTTACAAGAAAATACAAAACTATTTTGGTAACGATTGCATCAGCCCAGTGTGTAATTCATTTTTTTTTTTAAATATTTCAACACACATCACAGCACCTCAGCCCTGTCATAAATGTTTAATCTCAAGCTTCCTTCATTTCCACTAATAGGCCTAGCAGTGCTGGATGACCCTTATGGGTTTAGTGCTTTCCATGAATATATTAAGCCTGCCAAACACTTTCCATTCAGCCCAAAAAAAAAAAAATCTCATTTACACCTTAATACATATTGCCCTTAAAATCCCATCAGAGGAGGTGCCTTGATGCCTGTGAAGTGCTCTTGATTAGGAAATTGGAGCTACCCTCTACTTTGATTAAACCTGATTGCCTCCCATTTCTCAGGCACTGTATAACCCTTAAGAGTTTAGCACTTCCCCATAATTATAATTGTCCTTCAGGGTTGGCTGCACTGATGTCAGTGCAGGCCTGTGAAGAATTTGAGCACCTTTCCCTTAGAGCTGGATGACCCATTAGGGTTTAGCAATTGTTTTCTTTTAGCAACACCCCAATTATATTGAGACAACCCATATTGCATATGATCAACACTCGTCTGCCTACACTTGTATGAGAAAATATAAAGAATTTAAATACAGTATTTAGTATATTATGACTGGTAAGGGGATTCAGGATCTCAAATTCAAATTCCACCGCAAACTGGTAGCTATGATTTAGCAATGGAATTATTGGCAGTTTACATGTAATTGTTTAAATTTATTAACATCAGCACTCTGTGATCTATTGAGGTTTAGCTCTTACTTGTGAATATAACAGTTCGTGACCTGTGAGAGTTACGTGTTTAATTTTTGAATATAGAGTATGTACTAGTAATGTGAATAAAATTTTACAGAATACACAAAATATATTCTCATATGTGCTCATACACTCATACCTCCAATAATAATACTATTTAATAACAACAACAATGATAAAATACAGGTTGTATAAACACAATACTTGAGAACAGTATAAACTAGAGCAGTAATCTAGAAGTGAATTTGACCTAGAATCTAACTACATAGGCAGCCCTTGTCTTGGGATGGGTAGGATGACCTGGCATCTCACAAACCATGCCCATCAAGGCAAGTGTCTTGATGCTGGTGTGGGGCTCTTGGTCCAGTGAATTGGACCTGACCTCCCATGCCTTGGATTGAATCTGATTGTCTAACATTTCCCTACAGGTTTAGCTTTCTCCAGAATGTAATTACTTTTTTTTTTTTTTTTTAACAAGTCGGCCGTCTCCCACCGAGGCAGGGTGACCCAAAAAAGAAAGAAAATCCCCAAAAAGAAAATACTTTCATCATCATTCAACACTTTCACCACACTCACACATAATCACTGTTTTTGCAGAAGTACTCAGAATACAACAGTTTAGAAGCATATACGTATAAAGATACACAACATATCCCTCCAAACTGCCAATAAATATCCCAAACCCCTCCTTTAAAGTGCAGGCATTGTACTTCCCATTTCCAGGACTCAAGTCCGACTATATAAAAATAACCAGTTTCCCTGAATCCCTTCACTAAATATTACCCTGCTCACACTCCAACAGATCGTCAGGTCCCAAGTACCATTCGTCTCCATTCACTCCTATCTAACACGCTCACGCACGCTTGCTGGAAGTCCAAGCCCCTTGCCCACGAAACCTCCTTTACCCCCTCTCTCCAACCCTTTCGAGGACGACCCCTACCTCGCCTTCCTTACCCTGTAGATTTATATGCTTTCCATGTCATTCTACTTTGATTCATTCTCTCTAAATGACCAAACCACCTCAACAACCCATCTTCTGCCCTCTGACTAATACTTTTATTAACTCCACACCTTTTCCTAATTTCCACACTCCGAATTTTCTGCATAATATTTACACCACACATTGCCCTTAGACAGGACATCTTCACTGCCTCCAACCGTCTCCTCACTGCTGCATTTACCACCCAAGCTTCACACCCATATAAGAGTGTTGGTACTACTATACTTTCATACATTCCCTTCTTTGCCTCCATAGATAACGTTTTTTGACTCCACATATACCTCAATGCACCACTCACCTTTTTTCCCTCATCAATTCTATGATTAACCTCATCCTTCATAAATCCATCCACCGACACGTCAACTCCCAAATATCTGAAAACATTTACTTCTTCCATACTCCTCCTCCCCAATTTGATATCCAATTTTTCTTTATCTAAATCATTTGATACCCTCATCTCCTTACTCTTTTCTATGTTCACTTTCAACTTTCTACCTTTACACACATTCCCAAACTCATCCACTAACCTTTGCAATTTTTCTTTAGTATCTCCCATAAGCACAGTATCATCAGCAAAAAGTAAACTGTGTTAATTCCCATTTTGAATTTGATTCCCCAAAATTTAATCCCACCCCTCTCCCGAACACCCTAGCATTTACTTCTTTTACAACCCCATCTGCTGTATAGCCCTTGTGGCTTAGCGCTTCTTTTTGATTATAATAATAATACAACCCCATCTATAAATATATTAAACAACCATGGTGACATTACACATCCCTGTCTAAGACCTACTTTTACCGGGAAGTATTCTCCCTCTCTTCTACACACCCTAACCTGAGCCTCACTATCCTCATAAAAACTCTTTACAGCATTTAGTATCTTACCACCTATTCCATATTCCATATACTTGCAACATCTGCCACATTGCTCCCCTATCCACTCTATCATATGCCTTTTCTAAATCCATAAATGCAATAAAAACTTCCCTACCTTTATCTAAATACTGTTCACATATATGCTTCAATGTAAACACTTGATCTACACATCCCCTACCCACTCTGAAACCTCCTTGCTCATCCGCAATCCTACATTCTGTCTTACCTCTAATTCTTTCAATTATAACTCTACCGTACACTTTTCCTGGTATACTCAATAAACTTATTCCTCTATAATTTTTGCAATCTCTTTTGTCCCCTTTCCCTTTATATAAAGGGACTATACATGCTCTCCGCCAATCCCTAGGTACCTTCCCTCTTTCATACATTTATTAAACAAAAGTACCAACCACTCCAACACTATATCCCCCCCCTGCTTTTAACATTTCTGTCATGATCCCATCAGTTCCAGCTGCTTTACCCCCTTTCATTCTACGTAATGCCTCACGTACCTCCACCACACTTACATTCTGCTCTTCTTCACTCCTAAAAGATGGTATACCTCCCTGGCCAGTGTATGAAATTACCGCCTCCCTTTCTTCCTCAACATTTAAAAGTTCCTCGAAATATTCTCGCCATCTACCTAATACCTCCATCTCCCCATCTACTAACTCCCCTACTCTGTTTTTAACTGACAAATCCATACTTTCCCTAGGCTTTCTTAACTTGTTTAATTCACTCCAAAATTTTTTTCTTATTTTTATTAAAATTTCTTGACAGTGCCTGTCCCACTCTATCATCTGCTCTCCTTTTGCACTCTCTCACCACTCTCTTCACCTTTCTTTTACTGTCCATATACTCTGCTTTTCTTATAACACTTCTGCTTTGTAAAAACCACTCATAAGCTTACTTTTTCTCTTTTATCACGCCCTTTACTTCATCATTTCACCAATCACTCCTCTTTCCACCTGCCCCCACCCTCCTATAACCACAAACTTCTGCCCCACATTCTAATTACTGATATATATATATATATATATATATAATATATATATATATATATATATATATATATATATATATATATATATATATATATATATAAATATATATATATATATATATATAAATATATATATAAATATATATATAAATATATTTTAAATATATATATAAATATAAATATATATATAAATATATATATATATATATATATATATATATATATATATATATATATATATATATATATAAAATATATATATATTTACTTAACGGCTGTATCCTGCCAATTATTATTATCAAAACTAAGCACTAAACCCACTAGGGTGATAGAGCGCTGTGTATCCTACCCAAGTAGGGTGACTTGAAGAATAAAAAAATCTATTCATTCAATCACCATCTTTCCAGCAGTGTGCCAATATCAGTCAATTATTTTTCGACTGCAATATTACTCTTCCTTCACAGTGCAGCCACTGCCCTTCCCACCTCCAGGACTGGAGTTCAGTTAACCAGTTTCCCTGAATCCCATCAGAAAAGTTACCTTGCTCACTCGCCAAGGGATTCAGGGAAACCAGTTAGCTGGACTTGAGTCCTGGAGGTGGTAAAAGCAGCACCTGTACTCTGGAAGGGTGATGTCAGCTAACTTCTGGAAAGACAGTGTTTGAATGAATGACAGAGACGGCCTTTTTTTCCCCTTTGGATCACTCAGCCTTGGTTGGAGATTACTAAACTGTTGGGGTCATAGAGTGTCTGGTGAATGAAGCAATCAGATTCAACCCATAGAAAGAGAGGTTAGCCTTTCACTGGCATCAGGGCACCTCTGACAGAAGTGTATGTATATATATATATATATATATATATATATATATATATATATATATATATATATATATATATATATATATATATATATATTATCAAGACATAAAAACATCTCCGTACAATATACACAAAGTTGTTTTACGCGAGAATTAGACATATTTAAGGAAAGAATAGCCAGGAGACTTACAATTAGTTAAGATAGTAAGAATGCAGAAATATATTGGATATGAGAATACAGTATTAGAAAACAGTTTGATGGAGCAACATGCCAAGACACCACATGTGTATGCACAGGAACTTCTTACACCAATATGTAGCCAACAAAAAATTGCAAAAGAAGCTTCTATTGGGACAACCTTTTCCTCTCTGTAGAGGGTTATCAAAATTGGTTTAGAAAACCGACAGGTTAAAGAATTTGACCCCTCGAGGGAGGTTCATTGACGCTGGTGAGGGGCTCTTGATCTAGGGAATTGGATCTGTGTTCCGGTTCCCTGAATTGAGCCTGAATACCTTCCAATCACTTCCCCCCCCCCCCGATGCGCTGTATAATCCTACGGGTTTAGCACTCCTCCATGATTAAAATAATAATAAAAGTCTGACACTTTTGCAACACTTGGGAATCTTTGTTGTGGAAATGTTTTGCCAACAAGTGACTTCCTCAGTCCAATACAGAGCTGAGTGGTGGAAGATGAGGGACTGATTACTTCAGACTCCTCATTTTCCACCCTCATGTCTGTACCGGACTGAGGAAGCCACTTATTGGTGAAACGTTTCCAAATAAAGATTCCCAGTTGTTGCAAAAATGTCTAATTTCTCGTAGAGGATTATCATTATAACTCCATGAAAATGCAAGCCAGTAGCAGGAGCATCTTCTGGTGGCCTTAATGGCTTGGTTAAAGGTCTCTGGTTTAGCAAAAACTAATTTGATTTTGTAATGACAAAATATTTAAAGGTTGCTAGTATTTTTCTAAACACTTCAAAGGATGCTTTGGAGTTATTAGTACATAGCAGATGCTTGTGGGATGAATGATTTGCATGATTATGATCAATAAAGTTGTTATTGTAGAAGAATTGCTGATTGGTTCTTCAAAATATGAAAGATATTGTTTATGATGTACCTTCTGATTTTTTTGTAACAAAAATGGCCCCTTGGGTACGAATCTTACACATTTTTTTTTCAGTAGAAACAAAGGTGATTCAGATTTTGTTGTCCCAATAAAAGCTGGTTCTGAAACTTAATTTAGGTTTATAATTTTTTTAGCAATATACCATCTCATCCATTCTGGACGAGGTCTAATGCTTGGATGAAACATTAAATAAAAAAAAAAAAAATTTTCCCTTTTTCTGGGGGAAGGGGAGAGGGGGGCATGAGTTTACCTTTTTTAAATCCGAGTCTTACTGTTAAAAAATTACATGTACAAGACAAGTTTTTTTTTTTAAAAAAATGAAAGAGGGTTTTGGGTTTTTTTTATTATTTTAATCAAAAAGAACGAAAACCACAAGGGTATACACCCCTGCAGGGTAGGGAAGGAAGCAAAGGGAAAATTTGGAAAGGGGAGAAGGGAGGGGGGGGGGTGATCGCGGTTACAGAAAACAGCGGGGGAGGGGATGTAGGGGGTTTTGGGTAAACAAAAGATAAAAAGTTTGAAAAGGGGTGAAAGTAAACAAAATTTGGGGGGGTAAATCAGTCGTTGTCAAAAAAAATTTAATGAGAAGTCCCGGGTGAAAGGGGGGTCCATCAGCGAGAAGGGAAAGGTTTAAAGGGGGAGAGCGCGGGGGGGAAGACACCCACAAGGTTTAAATTTTTGTCGTGCTCGTTGATAAAGTGGGCAGTCCAACAGAAGTGGCTGACTGAAAAAGGAGCTTGGCAATTCTCACAGAGAGGAGAAAGACGCCTCTCCATGAGATATCCATGGTAAGCGAGTATGGCCAATGCGAAGGGGGGAAGAGTAGCCCCCCCCCAAACCCTCGACATGGGATAAGAAGACGGCCATAACCTATACTCTTTTTAATAGATGAAGTTTGTTGCCGAGCATAGTGACCAACGTTGTTGCCAACGGGTGTGAAGGGGGGAAGATTTTACAGCAAAATAGTCCGACTTGGAAATTACCTCTATAAGAAACTGGGGTATGTACTGCTGACCGCGCAGCAGTGTCGCCTTTCATTCCCCGTCCCCCGTCAACTACCAGGGCCCAAACAAAAAAAAATATCTTTTGCTTTAGTAAAGATGCGGCGTACCCAAAATTGGAACGGAGGACAAGGGGGTGAGGTGATCAAATTTTTTGTATAGCCTGAAAAGCACAAGGGGAGCCTGAGAAAACCCACAAATGATGACACAGGCATAGATGCAATACGGATAATGCTGAAAAGGAGGGCAATAATTACAGTAAAAAACTAGCTGAAGAAGAAATGCCCTTGAAACGACGCTGCCCCGGAAACCGCGCGAACCCTACCCCCCGCAGAAGACTTGACCCATCTGTGCACAGAAGGCTGAGAATGAGAGTGAAAGTGGTCAAAAAAAAAGGGCGGGGGCCGTAGACAGTTGGGCTTTCGAGCAAGGGAGGGAGAAAGAACAGACTCGAACAGCGGAATTTCCCCAGGGGGGTGGGGGAAAAGTAAATGCTCATGTACATAAAAGGGGGGTAGTTGAAGAAAGACAAGAGCGAATGAAGGCGAAGAAAAGGGTCAGTAAGCAGGGGCGGCGACAAATAAAAAAGTCTACTAATTTCGTGACCATTCTATAAATGGAAAGGATTGCGGAGATCATGAGAGCGTACAAGTAGCCAAGCAATGGGCATCAGGGCGAGGATAAGGATGGAACTTCGCTTCTGATAGAGGTTTTCGACAGGGGAAGGCGAAAAGCCCCAAGGCAAAAACGTAATCCTTGGTGATGAAGGGGGTTAAGGTAGGAGGAGAGGAGATCCGCTGATAGATCTGGTCACCATAATCAATTTCGAAAAAATAAGGGGGAATGTAGGTGAAGGAGGGTTGACGTCAGCTCCCCACGAAAGATGAGCAAGGGTTTTAAAAAGGTTCACCGGCTGTGAAAAATTGCCTTCAGAGAGGTAATGTGGGGTTTCCCCAGAAAAACCTACGATCAAAGAGGAGGCCCAAAACTTGACTGTATCCGTTCAGGATACGTGAGCCTTTTTTTTTAAAAAGGGTACAAAGGATGTTTCAGAGATACAGAGCGTCTATGAAAGTGTTTTGGGGGTTTTTTGTGCTGGAAAAAATTTAAACCAGTGTGGGGGCCCAATTTTGGAAACACGGCGACGCATGCTGGAGAGAACTGTAAGGAGGTGACATCAGCGCCTGCACGGAAATACGAAGTCATCAAATAGAGTGATACCAAATATTTGATGGAAGACTAGAGGCCAAATCTTTAAATAGCAAGGAAAAAAGTGTTGTGCTCAAAACAACCCCGGGGGGACCCTTCAGCTTGGATAAAGCCGGGAAGCACATTTTTAACCTGAACACGGAAATGCCTGTCATTTAAAAAGTTCTTAAGGAAGGATGGTAATTGCCCAAAGGCCCTAAGGAGTGGGCTTGGGAAAAAAATATTTCCCCCCAGTTGTGTCATATGTTTTCTCAAGATCAAAAAATTGGCAATAACTGAGGGGTTTTTCGAAAAGGCTTTACGAACATACGTAATCCAAGCGCGTAAAGGGGTTTATGGTAAAACGCCCCTTACGAAAGCCATATTGCGAGGGGAGAGACTGTTGTGTGTCCTAAATACCACACAAAAGCTATTTACAGACGTTCCATTACTTGCAAACTGCACTGGTAAGAGCAATGGGGACAATGTGGGGGTTTCGTCCGTAGTGCCTGGTTTGGGGGAAAAGGGGAAAAACAATGGGGGATTTCCACGCTTGGAAGAACTCCTTGTGACCAAAAAATTTGTAAAGGCGTAAAGGATGAAAGGGGGCTATGATGTAAATGTTGTAGCATACAATATGAATGTCGTGGGGGCCCAGCTGCCGATATCGAAAAGCTGGAGGTTGCCTCCAGTTCTTGAAGTGAAAAAGGGACATTATACTGTTCTTCTCTGAGAGAAAAAACCCCAAGGGTGTAACTCTCTGGCAGATTTTTGAGGAAAGAAATGGGGGGGCATAGAGGGGAGTCCTGAGAAATCGGACCAAATGATTGCCAATTTCATTGGCAACATTAGTGGGTTTTGCAAAATTCAACCCCGGGAAACCCGCAGAACGGACCCGGGTCAGGAGAATATTTACCACTCATTTTCGTATTTTTTTCCAACTGCCTCAAGAGGAAGCAGAGGTGAGGGTGGAGACATAATCCGCCACAAGTGCGTTTGCGTCACGGATGACACGGCGAGGGATCCACGCTTCTTTTAAAATAAAGGAGCGCTGGGGTTCTATGTCCCGGTCCCTGCCCCATGCAGCGCGTTTTAAAACGTACTGCACGACACAAGCAGGAGACCACCAAGGCACCATTTCTAGAATCCCTGCTCGAATTTGGGGAAAAGAATGAAAGCTGCGGTAAAACGGGGGAGGGAAAGAGGTGTAAAAGCCATCGATGGAGGAGAAGAAGGGGAACCTCTTTAAAAACAGTCAGGTGTGAGAAAAGGGTTCCCAAATTTGCCCGTTTAAATTGCCACGTGGGGTGCGAAGGGTGGCAATATAAAGGGGAAGTAAGAATGATTGGGAAATGATCACTGTCATGTAACCGGGAGAACAACCAAGTAAAGCTAATGGGGCGGGGGAAAAGAGCAAACGAGAGACGATGAAAGAGAGGTATGAGTCCGAGGATCAAAATGGGTGTGAGTACCTGAATTTAAAACATGGAGGGGGTGGGTGGCAAGAAAGCCTCTAACTGAATTCCACGGGAATCACAGTGAGACCCTCCCCAGAGGAAATTGGGGCTTTAAAAATCACCAAGTAACAGAATTGGGGGGGGTAATGACGAAAAAAGGGAAGCAAAAATCCGGAAAGATAATCCCCGAAAGGGGAGAGATATAAAGAACAGAGCGTATCCCCACCTATGTAAGTGGATACGGGCTGCTGTGTAATGCAGCAAAATATGAACAAATAGCTGATGGTAGGAAATTCAGGGGGCGGAAAAGAAGGGCATTTTCATTAAAAGGGCCCCATCGGGAAAAGGAGAAAAAAACAAAAAATTATAGCCTGAGATGTGAAAATAACAGCAGATGTAATTTTGGTTCCTGTAAGCAAACACCAACAGGGGCAAACTGGGGGAAAACATCTGAAGCCACCCCGTTACCCCTACCACGTAAATTCCACTGAAAAAAGGGCCCCATGATGGAAATGATAAAGATACTTGAAATCCGAGGAAAAGGGTTCCTAGGGACTAGGGGGGTTTAAAAAAGTCCACATGCGGAGGCAGGGGGAAAATTTTTTAAAGCAGCGAAGGAACGGTGCGCTGTAAAGAAAGGATTTGCGCAAGGGAGCGAGGGAAAAAAGAGCGGAAGGGGGGATCAGTGTCCATTGATGGTTTGGTCCTGAAATATATTCAGAGATTGCTTCAAGTTTTTCAAAATTTCAGAGATTTTTGTAGGGGAGACAAATTGGGAATGGTAGGGGGGGGATAGTAAAGATTGGGAACTTTATTGGACTTACCAAAGGGTAGGGGGGGGCGAAAGGGGTGGAGGGGAACTGGAAAGCGTGGAGGGGACAGAAGAGACGGGAACGGGGAAAAGGGCAGAAGAGGAAAAACTTGGGAGGGAACAGGGGGGAAAGGGACATTACGAGGAGGGGGGTGAACCTCTGCACTTGTAACGGCCCAGGAGAGGGAAGAACAGGGACAGGCAGGGAGGGAAAAATGAGGGGTTTGGAAGATGGGTAGGAGGTGTTACCGGACCTTTTTTTGATTTTTGAGAAGTAGAGGGACATGGGAAAAAGGTGTCTACGAGGTCTCGTCGATACGGGGGCTTGTAAGAGAGAACTCAAAAGCAGTTAGACGGGCGTTGAAGTGGGGAGTCGAGCCGGGACAGCAAAAGGTTTAGATACAGGAGTGTTATGGAGAGGAAAACCACAGGTGGGGTGTAAAAGATGGGATACCGAAGGGGGGGGGCTTTTGAAACAGGGGAAAAATAAGAAACACGTGGGAGTCTCCCTTTGGGAGGGGAGAGAGAAACTGCCATGGCATAAGGGAGCCCTTTCTTCTCTTTGAGGAAGGGATTTTCCCGCTCGTTTAAATAGACCTACAAGGGCGAGAGTACAAAGGGGTGACCCTCATACATTTAAAGGCAAGAGGGAAGATTGCAAACGTATTAGAATGGTCAGGGCACCACAGACGGGGCTTTCGCGTTTTAGATCGCAATATTCCTGGATGGCCAAATCGCCAGCAATTTCTACACTGTTTGGTGTAGGGACCCTTTCGAATTTTTAAACCGATGTCCTGCTTAAAAACCGAGGTGGGATTTCTCGCTGTCAAAAGTTTTAAACGACACATTGCAGGGTATCGTCTCCCCCCCACGGGCAGGAAGAACGTAAGTGCTCCTTGAGGTTTGGGAGATTTTGGGAGTTCCAGCTGTTCAGAATGTCGGTGCCACTGTCGGGAAATTTTTTTGAACTATCTATTGGGCAAAAAAGGGACCACTACAAAAATTTGAGGGAATGATGTTTTTAAAGGGGGTACGGGAACAGTATCTATATGGGAAAGACGAGAGAGCTCAGACCTGGGTAGCTTTTTCTGTACGGTAATGATGCGCTCCCGCCTTAAGGCATGAAAAGAAAAATCTTTACCAACAGGGCTAGGAGTCCCTTCCAAATACTAGGGTCAAAAGATAGGCATAGAGAAGTTGGTCGTAAAGTAAGAATTTAGCCACTGTTCCCCTGAAACGACTTGGAAAGGTAGTAAAGGGCTGCGATTTTTCTGAAAGAACGAGAAGGGAAGGGGGAGGTATCACAGCGGGTAATTGTCGTTGACTTTTAGGCGTGGGACCAATTTGGGGCCAGGGGAAGGGTCGGGATTTGAAAATTGCCGCACCGTGAGGGGAGGGCCCGGAAGCATAGTCAGGGGGAGACGAAGGTCGGAAATCAAAAGGAGTCAGTCAGGCCTCAGTACCTGAAGCGGGTGAGGAAACGCACCGCAATAGGTCAGAGGCAGGGGAATGCCCTGAAGAGTGGCCCAAAGACGAGGCGGGGTCAAACGGGGTGCGGTATCAAAAGGGGGGGCCCGGGGGTACCGGGTTCAGGGACTGGGGCTGCCAGGTTAGGTTACTTCTTTTTTTTGTTTTTAAGAAAAAAAAGAAAGAAGAAAAAAAAATAAAAATAAAAAAAAGAAAAAAAAAGGGGGCCGGGGGGGGAAATGTTCCAGGAAATGAAAGGGCCAGAAATCCCCTCCGCGCCCAAGAGGATCGACACCGTATGCGCAGATGCAGCAGGGAAAACCCGTGCCAAAAACCCTACCCTTCACCCAGTAAACCCAGAATCTGGGATAGCAACCTCACACTCCCGAGCTCCCGGGGGACAAAAGAGGGCGGCCGGGTATCCCCAAAAGCATACCTCCTTCAGCCACCCCCCCGAATCCGAAAGGTGGCTTCAAGATAACCCGTCGCCCCAAAAAACACCCCAAACTACTCCGGGATACCCGGGGAGGGATCGGGGCATCCCCAGGGAATCCCGATTCCACGGCAAACCACCCACCGCCAAAAAACCTCAAAGGGAAAGGGGACGACCCCGGTGTCCTTTCCCTACTAGGAACAAACGTGCCTGTGGGAGAAATCCCAAAGGGCAAAAAGAGGGAAAGGGGAAAAAGGGGGAGGGGGAGGAGGGGGAGGAAAGGAAAAAGGGAGGAAAGGGGAGGAGGGGAAAAGGGGGGGGGAGATTGGGGGGAATTAGGTTCGGTCTGAGGAAGAAGACCGTAGGTTAATTCCTTGACCCCAAAACCTCTACCAGCCAAGGAGCCCCCCTTGAAAAAGGGCGAGGATTGGAAATTACAGGATTGTGACTGGACCAAAAAGGGTCCAATGGCGGGTCATGTGTGATAAGGAAACACATATCCTGTTTCCCACGAATCTTACCTAACCTAACCCTTTCTTTTTTTCCAGATTTTTAGTCTTCAATACAACCATGTTACCAGCAACCAGGCCTTTGTTAATCCCCCCTGAAAATTCTTTTATAATTGTGGCCTCCAGTCTACATGTTTTCCTTTGAACTATGATTCAGTTCTTTCAAGATCAAAGCCGGGGGAAAAAATGACAGGGGAAAATTGCAGAAATTTAAATAAAGCCCCTTTTAACAGGCTTAGCACCAGTACCCCTGTACCAAGTTTTGTGCCTCTTCACCTGGGAAGATCATATAATACCCGTCAACAGGACCACGGCAAAAGTGACCTGACCTCCGGGATTTCACTCGGTAACTTTAATCCAAAGTGTTTGAAGATATTCACTAAACTTGGCATAATGACACATATAGCATTCTTCTTGCTACTGTAAAATTATCAATATTCACATAAAAAAAAACACAATTTCCCTCATTCTTTCACTAGACTGAAAAACTACACGAAGAGACAGTGACCAGAGGAATTAAAAAATATATTACTTAACGGTAAAGAAAAATCAGCCAAGAATCGAGTCGGAAGCACACTTATATCATAGAGATCATAATGTAGACACACGCCAGACTGACATAATCATGGCAAGACCATTACTCTGAAAAATTAAAATGATTTTGTCTCTTTCTTTTTTTCTCACGATTACCTCTCTTTTGCTTGACTAAGAATTTGGGGTTTTTCTACCCATATAATATATATATATATATATAATATAAATATATATATATTTATATATATTTAAAAAAATTAAAATATTATAAATAAAAATAATAATAAAAATAAAAATTTTAAAAATATTATTTATTTTAAAATATATATATAATAATATATAAATAAATTATATATATATATATATAATTTATATATATTTAATAATAATATAATATTATATATATATTATATATATATATATTAAATTTTATATAATTTAATATAATAATATAATTATAATATATACTTTTTTATATCAATGTAAAAAATATTGACTTAGATATGATAGTAATAAATTGGAAATTTCTGTTGCAAATGGACCTCTTTGCATGCATCAAGTAATGAGTATATTACATCCACCTGAGGGGTGAAGGAGAGTTTCTAAACAAGCAACTATCGGGAAAAGTTTTTTTCTCGTGTCAACATTATCAACTCGCAAAGAGCTTTTGCAAATTTTTTTTTTTTTCATTTCTGTCTCCAGACGACTTTCACATCCACTTTAAAATGGACTCGAACCAACGTCCCCTATAACATCACGCTGTATTAGTATTATGTAGTATGATATATGTAGAGCATATTTTTTGTTGGTAAAAAGGCGACATGTAACCTTAATACCCCGTGCAGCGATAACTTTAACCCATTAAAAAACCACCCGTGACAACCCCCCATCTTACCATACAACCAACACTTTTTTTTTTTCTTTAAACCAGGGAATTTTAAAGGGCCCCCACATTAACCCCAAATCACATTTCACAAACACTAAATCACTTTTGGGTTTAAACGGCTGTTTTTGGGTTTTATTTTGTATATTAAGTATATTAGAGGGAAAGCCCATAGCAAATTTCGTTTTAGTTATTCGAATTTTATTTTTTCCCTCATTAAATGGCGCTGTACAAAGCTTTACAATTTTTTTACGTTGAATTCCCTCTATTTTTTTTTAATGATTCATTTTTGCTTTTCAATACTCAAAAAAGGTTTTATTTTTTTTTAACACTGCCCATTCCCACCCAAAGGGAGGGGGCCCGAAAAAGAAAAACTTCACCATTTACTCCCTCACTGTCTTGCCAAAGGGCGTTTACACTAAAATTTTCAAAACTGCAATGCAATTGGGTATTTAGGGCCCAAAGTTGTCACAGCAATTTAAAAGGGAAAAAGCAGTGAATGTGTCGTATGGGGAGATCAGCTGACAGTGTTTCTTTTTTTTGACAGTGAAAGGAGAGAATACTGTATTTTCTTTGGCGGGGTGGGAAGCTTGTCTGTCTCCAGTGAGCGGACAGAGAAAGGCCCCAACCTTTTTGCCTTTAATTATAATTAGGGTTTTGTGGATACACAGATTCCCAAAATATTTATAGGTGTGGGATCGTGTGTTTTTTAAGTTGTGGCTCAGTGGCAGACCTTCAGCTCCAACTGAGAGGGTTCGGGTTTGATTCCGGGGGGGTGAGACGTATGGGTAAATCACCTTAGTAATAAGTTAAAATAATAAATAAAATTTTTTTCAGGGAACACAATACAGTTAATAGAATTATCATACATACACATATGTGTAGAGAAAACCCAGGATAACCCAAAAAAGTCAGAAGAGTGACTTTCACCTTCACCCGTGACCCGTCATCTGCAGTAAATAGGTACCCGAGATTTTTGGGGTCGTGTGATCAATAAAAACCCAAAAAGGGAATATACAAAACGTGGCTTTGTTGGGGTGTCCTGGGTTTAATATTCATAAAATGTCGTGTCAAACTTTGGTAAAAACCGTTTGAACAGTTTAAAGGCAGAGGCTGTTCGTTGTAAATGAGTGGGGGTTTAGGTTTACGGTATTTTTTACCTGGAGGGGTTTCGGGGGTCAACGCCCCCCCGGCCGGTCTGAACCATTCTCGTGGTGGATCGGGTCTGATCAACCAGGCGTTTCTGCTGGCCGCACGCAAACTGACGTACAAAACCCCCGCCCCGTTGGTCGGGTTTGATGAAAAGGGGAACATAATATTGTTGTCCTATTGCAAAAAGATCCCAAAACAAGCAAAAATTTCAAGTTATCTGCAAATAGTAATCCTCGGTTTTGACCCCCCCAATCCATGAAAAAAACTTACAAAATGTTTTCACAACTTTTCGTTAGTTTTTGACGCACTTCAATTTTAAAAAAAAAACACGATTCATCTGAAGGGTTCTTTTGGGTGAACGATGCAGCGAGCCAATTTAACTACTTCGGTTTCGGAAGACTGAGCTGCATCCATGGGAGGGGAAAGATAGGCCATTTAGATTCAAGAACTCAGTGATTTTACCCGAGGGTATGACATTGTCAGTATGGTTTTGTGTGGTGGTGTGGTTTGGTGGTGTGTGTGTTTTTTGGGGTTTGGGTGTGTGTGTTGTTTGAAAAGTAGCTTTTAAAAGCCCGTGATCAAGGGTTCCCCAGTGACAACGTGTAAGGCGTAGGGAAGTGCCCCTGCCTTCCCCCGAGCTAGATAAGGCACGGGTTGTAGGCGTTCACGTCGTGCGAGGTGTCAGTCTCTTGCCCCTCTGTCGGGAATTCGACTCCGCGAGGACCTGTTACAAGAAAGAATCATTTTTTCTTCTCTTTTCAGTTGAAAAAGATTCTTGGCATCGTGGGCCCGTGGGTCATCTTTGGGGTTTCTCCCGGAGGGACTAGGGCTGTTCGTGTGCTTGTGTAAAACTCTTTTTACTTGTGGACTCCTGGAAACCGCTGACGTCCGGACAGGACTTTGAGCATGTCTGCTGAGTTGTGGGCTGTTTGAATTACCCTTTGCTTTTTTGCGATGTTTTCGCTTGACAATACAAGGGCTACTACACGCCCTTTTGGGGTTGCGAGACGATATCTTTGGGCAGGGGGGCTTGGCACCACTAGAGGATGAGAGAGTTTGGGGCATGAGTGTTGGGGGCTGTTTTAGATTGATGGGGGTGGCCGTTTCCCCATTGTCTTGAGAAGAGATAGGTTGGTCCCTGAGGTTGCTTGGGGGCTTTTTTCTTTTACGAGCTTAATGTCATTGCAGTCTTCTTTGTCTGCTTCCGCATCGCCCTTTTCTTTCTGTCTTTTTCTTGTGAAGACTGCAAAGGCCGTCTTATGCGCTTGCTTGAGGCTCTTTATTCCGTTAATTCAATCTGCAGGGATCACTTTGCTTCGCTCTTGTCCCGAGATTTTGGGCGACAAAGAAGCGTTCCAGCCACTCGTTTTTCCGCGCCTTTTTGCAAGCGTCCACGTGGTTCTATCCCATGCCTTTCAAAGTCCGCAGCACTCTGTCCTTTCCTTGGGACAAGGTGCGCAGAGAAAGGTCGAGTAGCAAACACTCTACCATCTAGTCCCAATATCAGTCTCGGGATTTAAGGAGCCATTTATCGTCCAGTACTTTTACACTTCACGCCCCCCGAGCCCGCTTCTCTGGTTTAGGCTCCAGGAGACGCTTTAACCCTCAGGGGCCTTGAAGTGAAGTTTGTAAACCTCTTGGGGGTACCCGTTCGACGCTTTTTGCCAGTTAAGTACTCAGAGTAGTTGGGGTCCGTCAGATCCGCCCTTTTGCCACGGCAGCTGACCTGTCGCAGCACGTAATGGGATGCCCAGTTGCCACACATCCCGAAAGAGGGCACGGGGAAGGGTAATGAAGAGATGTTAACACCTCCAGGGCTTAACGGGTCGTAAAACAGAGTCAAGGATGACAAGTTGCAATCTTCTGACACACAATATTCAAATTATTTAAGTAAAATAAATAGGATAACTGAAATAAAATTTTTACATATTTTAAAACTAGCAAGAAGCTTTTTATGAATAATGCAATCATAATATGTCAAAAATATAAAATTTTAAAAATACTAAAACCCAAATTTACTAAAGCGAGTATGAGATTAAAAAGTGGGAAATGAAAAAACACATTTTAGTAGCAAAAAATTTTCAGCATTATCCCTTTTTAACTGCACTTAAATTAATATTGTGGTCACTTGTGCCCGTCTCATCGGGGATCTTAGATTTTTACAGAATTTCCTTGTTAGAGTCAAGTCAAGCAGATTATCACCTCTAAGTTGTTTGTTCTGTCATAAACTACATTTGAAATCAATCGTAATAAATAGGAAAACTTACCTGTGAGGTATCTGCGTGGAAACCTTCGTTCTGTACAGCATCCACAATCTCCGGGGGTGCGTAAGGCAGCCACACCGTCCGCTTCTTCAATAGCGTCCCCTTCTTGCGCGTGGACCCGAAGTCGCAGAGCTTGACGTGACTGAAGTCGCTCTTGAAGATCAAGATATTGTCCATGTTCATGTCTCGATGCACTAAGTCCTTGGAGTGCATGAAGTCCAGAGCGGAGGCTAGCTGGAGAGCGATTCTCTTGGTGTTAATCTCACCTAAGCCCATGTCGCACAAGTTGGTCGTCAGGTCTCCGAAGGGGGCGTACTCTTGGGCGAAGACATAGTACTCGCCCGCTTCGAAAGCCACGTCATAGGCATTGAGGATGTTGAGGTGGGGGCTGAGGTAGTAGTTGTAGTGGAACTCACGGAAGAAATCAAGGCGGGAGGTGGAATCTTTGTGCATGGCCTTCAGCACCACCTCGTGTCGAGTCCTACGGTGTTCCACCAGCAAGAGGCGGCCCCTCCAGCCTTCCTGGATCACGTGAAGAACCTCGTATTCATCTTCCAGCTGGATCTGGAAAGTAAACTCTTAACGTTAAGCCTGGGCAGTAAGTCAGCTTGTTCAACATTGAGAAATATGTCATGACGGCAGATCTCTTCGCTAGCAAACATGACATACATTTATTTCAGCATAATACAATGTTTGTACAGAGTGACATGATACAATGTACAGAGATAAGTTACATGATGCAATGTTTGTACGGATACGAGTGGCATGATACAATATACAATGTTTGTACAGTGACATGATACAATGCTTGTACAGAGATGAGTGACATGATACAATGTGTGTACAGAGATGCGTTACATTTGGTTGTGCACGCAGATAGCCCATAGTTATACAAGATCTTTATTCATAAATGCATTAGTCAGGTAATTTCATTCTACACGGGCCAAGGGTCCTCTAAGTCATGTCTCATGAACTCGTAATGACACTTCCCTACCGTAGGTTCGAGTCCCACCATTCTGGGACTCGTTCCCGAAGTCCATTTTAGTGACCGAGAGGAAACAAACAGGGACGTTCACTGCATTATCCTTATTAACTATCCTTACATGTAATATTATGGTTACTTGTGCCAATCTCATCGGTAATTTACGGATTATATACGAGGATTTCCTTGTTAGAATCAAGTCAAGCAGATTATTATCTCTAAGTTGTTTGTTCTGTCACAAACTGCATTATAAAGCAATCATAGACAACCTTTGTGAAGTCGCTGGAGTCCAGTTTGCCGTCAAAGTTCCAATTAGCTTGGTCAAAATTAAAATCTTTTGAAGATTATTGCGTATTAGAGCCTTGAAGCCTTGACAATTTCTTTCAAGAGTAGTCTACCTTGGTTGTTTTCTGTAGCCTAGAGAATTACTAACCCAGAATAATCCAGGAAAGCTAAGCAGTGTGGCTTATTTCCATTGGTGGCCTCAAGTCCTCTCCCTTACGATGCCACTTATAACAGCGGACTCCTGGGTACCTATTTACTGTTAGGTGGACATGGGCAGCAGGCGTTAAGATACCTGGAATTGCATCCAGATCCTTTGTGGTTGTGTGCCTAATGCTTTTCCACTGACCTATGTAGTACTCAGGTGTCCTACTGGGTCAGTGACGACACAGGGATACAATATCAAAGGTAGTGTACCTGTGGTTCCTATTTATCTATTATTTTTTGTGAAACTTTAGGCCGCTAGACCTATGCTCACACGTCCGTTGCTCCCTTCACCGCCTCCAGCCTATTTTTTTTTTTTTACCTAAGTCACACCTTTACCCACTCTTGTCCCTCCGTCTCCTTTCTCCTCTCTCTCTCTCTCTCTCTCTCTCTCTCTCTCTCTCTCTCTCTCTCTCTCTCTCTCTCTCTCTCTCTCTCTCTCTCTCTCTCTCTTTCCCTTTGAAGTCTCTCTTCATCCTCTCTCCTCTTTCTTTCCTTCCTTCTCTCTCATCTCTATTTCTGGGTCCTTCTCCTCCTCCACCTCCTCCTCTACTCCCCTCTCTTTTTTCTTCTTTCTCTCTCTCTCTCTCCTCTCTCTCTCTCTCTCTCTATCTATCTCACTCTCTTTTCCCTCTTCTTTCTCTCTTCCGTCTCATTTTTGCCGTGCAGAAATCCGCGCGTGGCCCGGGCCAAAGCTGGCGGAGGTGGCAATCAATAGTGGGCC
>NC_069456.1:17950924-17953424 GCF_026875155.1 Cherax quadricarinatus | reverse complement strand
GCTTCACTAGGTTAAAAATTCAGTTTGTAATCTAAACGACCAGATGTTAGTTCTCATACCTAGCCCAACATAGTTCTTATCGTTCTTATCTAGGGAGGTGGGAAGAAGAGCAGATGCAGCCTTATGATAATAAAAGTCACAATACGTGTCTTAAAGAATTCACAACCCACAATACCATGGCTGTAACAATTCATAACTAACCCACAATACCATCGTTGTAACAATTCACAACCCACAATCCCATCGCAGTAACAATTCACAACTAACCCACCCTTAGAGAAAAAGCTTCATACTCTGTTTCGATCCGTCCTGGACCATTTACGAAGCCAAAACTATGACAAGATAATAGTCTAGGACTGATCCGAAACATCGTTTAAATTTTCCTCTCCCAGACTGGGTTACCGAATCTCTGCCTCGCGAGCATTCAGATAACAGGCGAAGAAAACTTTTGTACATTACCGTCCTGAGCGTTTCTTAAGGGGACTGAATAAGAGATAAGATAAGATAAGATAAGATTTCGTTCGGATTTTTAACCCCGGAGGGTTAGCCACCCAGGATAACCCAAGAAAGTCAGTGCGTCATCGAGGACTGTCTAACTTATTTCCATTGGGGTCCTTAATCTTGTCCCCCAGGATGCGACCCACACCAGTCGACTAACACCCAGGTACCTATTTGCTGCTAGGTGAACAGGACAATAGGTGTAAGGAAACGTGTCGGAATTTCCACCCGCCGGGAATCGAACCCGGGCCCTCCGTGTGTGAAGCGGGAGCTTTAGCCACCAGACCACCGGGCCACACATGGGAACGTTTCGCCAGGTGTCGCACATGTGTCTTATTAATCAACCTGCCGTTTTTTTTTAAATAAAAAACACAATGCAAGGGTATTCGACTGAGGAAGCCTACTGTGTAGGCGAAACGTTTCGGAATAAAGATACCTAACTGTTGTACATGTGTCTTACTTAACAAGACTAGAGTAGTTCAACTGAAGATAGACAACAGATGGACAAGAAGCTGTGTGTCTCTTGTAGAGATAGCTTGTATTTCCCTCTGTTTACCAACGGGTGCAGCAACTCCCGTTTCTGTTAACGGCAGAGGCAAAGAGTAAACCTGTGGTGGGTGAAATAATGAAATTTGGAGCAGATGTGTATCTCGCTGTTGTGGAAGGACTAAAGGCAGTCTCAGGGTGAGTAACACAGAGGAAAAGAGTTCATTGGTGGTATTATCTTGAGATTTTCCTTTACCTGTTCCAGCGTTGATCTGCAAGTGTTTCTTTCACCTTCCCAAAGACATTTTCTGTTTGTGTGTGTGTCTCTCTTCCATTCCTCTTTCTCACTTCCCTTCAACCCCTGCTTACATCTCTGTTCTCTCTCTCTCTCTCTCTCTCTCTCTCTCTCTCTCTCTCTCTCTCTCTCTCTCTCTCTCTCGTTCAGTTATTCTATGTCTCCCCTTCTCGTGTTTTTTGTTTCTCTCTCTCTCTCCTCCTCCTCGTTTGCTTCCTCTCCCAATTCTCTATCACTCACTCTCAGTAGAGATCGTCAGCGCTTGCGTGGGGTTTAAAGCTGTGCCAACCATGGTAACCTTTCATTCACAAAGAGAGAGCAATGAATGGAGGCGCCCTGACAACCCTCCCTCCATAAACCATCCACTGATCCCCCCCTCACATCAGGCCCTGATCTCCCCCTCACAGCAGGCCCTAACCTCCTCACAGCAGACCCTGATATCCCTTCACAACAGTCCTGATCCTCCTTCAAAGCAGGCCCTGATCCCCTTCACAGCAGGCCCTGATCCCCTTCACAGCAGTCCTGATCCCCCCTTTACAGCAGGTCCCCAACTCCCTCACACAAGGCCCTGATTTTCCCTTCTCTGTGCCTCACCAACACCTCTCTCCCTCACCTTATTCCTCTCTCATACCTGTCTCTTTCTCCTGCTCTCTCTCTCTCTCTCTCTCTCTCTCTCTCTCTCTGCTTCTCCTCCCACACAGTCTTCCCTGTCCTCCCACACACTCCCACTTCCTCATTACTCCCACACACGGACAACTAATCAGGTATGTTAAGGAAATTCAGGTCACAGGTCCTCTCAAGGAAGATTCCTTGATGGCAGCGCGAGGTTCTTGATTCAAGCATCTGCAGTTATCTTCCATTGCTTCCGATCAAATATTAATGACTTTCATTTACCCAGGCGCTATACGACCCGATACTGATTTAGCGCTTTCAACGATTAAAACATGAAAGAAACACACACACACACACACACACACACATTGTGTGTGTGTGTGTGTGTGTGTGTGTAAGATAGCGCTGAGAAGAAGGAAGGGGTTTGGGAAGATGGATGGAGGGATGGAAGTGGATCGTAGACGTGAACTACAAGTACCTCTGCTAGGTTAGTACTGGTACTGTTTTAACACTGCTGGTGGTACTCCACTGCCACTCACACCTGTGTCTACCAGTGGTCCTACTTCCAGTAGTGACTAACACAAACATCTACTTCGTACCACTTCTGCT
>NC_069456.1:17908424-17945924 GCF_026875155.1 Cherax quadricarinatus | reverse complement strand
GGCTGGAACAACAAGCTCTCATTATAATGGCTGGAACAACAAGATCACAATATAATGGCTGGAACAACAAGATCTCAATATAATGGCTGGAACAACAAGATCACAACATAATGGCTGGAACAACAAGATCTCAATATAATGGATGGAACAACAAGCTCACAATATAATGGCTGGAACAACAAGATCTCAATATAATGGCTGGAATAACAAGATCTCAATATAATGGCTGGAACAAGATTTCAATATAATGGCTGGAACAACAAGCTCTCAATATAATGGCTGGAACAACAAGATCACAACATAATGGCTGGAACAACAAGATCACAACATAATGGCTGGAACAACAAGATCACAACATAATGGCTGGAACAACAAGATCTCAATATAATGGCTGGAACAACAAGGTCACAATATAATGGCTGGAACAACAAGATCTCAATATAATGGCTGGAACAAGATCTCAATATAATGGCTGGAACAACAAGATCACAATATAATGGCTGGAACAACAAGATCTCAACATAATGGCTGGAACAACAAGATCACAACATAATGGCTGGAACAACAAGATCTCAATATAATGGCTGGAACAACAAGATCACAATATAATGGCTGGAACAACAAGATCACAATATAATGGCTGGAACAACAAGATCACAATATAATGGCTGGAACAACAAGATCACAATATAATGGCTGGAACAACAAGATCTCAATATAATGGCTGGAACAACAAGATCACAATATAATGGCTGGAACAACAAGATCACAATATAATGGCTGGAACAACAAGATCACAATATAATGGCTGGAACAACAAGATCACAATATAATGGCTGGAACAACAAGATCTCAATATAATGGATGGAACAACAAGATCACAATATAATGGCTGGAACAACAAGGTCACAATATAATGGCTGGAACAACAAGATCACAATATAATGGCTGGAACAACAAGATCTCAATATAATGGCTGGAACAACAAGATCACAATATAATGGCTGGAACAACAAGATCACAATATAATGGCTGGCACAACAAGATCACAATATAATGGCTGGAACAACAAGATCACAATATAATGGCTGGAACAACAAGATCACAATATAATGGCTGGAACAACAAGATCACAATATAATGGCTGGAACAACAAGATCACAATATAATGGCTGGAACAACAAGATCTCAATATAATGGCTGGAACAACAAAATCTCAATATAATGGCTGGAACAACAAGATCACAATATAATGGCTGGAACAACAAGATCACAATATAATGGCTGGAACAACAAGATCACAAATAATGGCTGGAACAACAAGATCACAATATAATGGCTGGAACAACAAGATCACAATATAATGGCTGGAACAACAAGATCACAATATAATGGCTGGAAACAAGATCCAATATAATGGCTGGCACAACAAGATCACATTATAATGGCTGGAACAACAAGATCACAATATAATGGCTGGAACAACAAGATCACAATATAATGGCTGGAACAACAAGATCACAATATAATGGCTGGAACAACAAGATCACAATATAATGGCTGGAACAACAGATCACAATATAATGGCTGGAACAACAAGATCACAATATAATGCTGGAACAACAAGTTCTCAATATAATGGCTGGAACAACAAGATCACAATATAATGGCTGGAACAACAAGATCACAATATAATAGCTGGAACAACAAGTTCTCAATATAATGGCTGGAACAACAAGATCACAATATAATGGCTGGAACAACAAGATCACAATATAATGGCTGGAACAACAAGATCACAATATAATGGCTGGAACAACAAGATCACAATATAATGGCTGGAACAACAAGATCACAATATAATGGCTGGAACAAACAATGTATGACAGACACTGAAGGTTTAGCTTAAATAACAAACGCCACTAAAGGGTAAAAATATGATGAGTTTAGAAAACAGACAAGTTGAAGAATGCATTTGGGAACCTTTATTGGGGAAACGTTTCACCAGCCAGTAACTTCTTTACAATGACTCCAGTCTGAGGGACTGATTACCTCAGACTCCTCCTCTTTCACTGTTCTTCCTTGTAACAGACTGAAGAAGCAACTGACTGGCGAGAAAGATGAATGTAACTGGAAACATTGCTGGAGGGACTTATTGTTGCCTTGCACACAGAAATTACTCCTTGCAGGAGCGAGAAGGAATGGGAGAGATAATATAACCCCAGTGAAAAACAGGGGCCACTGCTAGTATACCAAGAGATAATAAGTGTAGAGGAACCAAGACTTTTCAAAATCTTACCTCCATTTATACAGAGAATTATCAACAAACTCCCCAGAGTTTGCTGATAAAAATGACAATGTTGAAGAAACAGCAAATTGCGGAACAAGCCTTTATTGGTAACGTTTTTATCTACACAGAGCGAAACGTTGCTTCTCAGGAATGTTAGTGGCTTTCTTTGTACTTAACAACACTTTATAGAATATAAATCACACATTGTAACCTTTGTAAAGAAACAATTGAATTGTGTATTTTTATCAGTCCTCTGTCGTTAACTTGGAATTAGGCAAGATAGTAACTGGCCTGTGTGCTGTTGGCACCAGTAGCCCGGCTGGTCAGTCAACCTGGTTTAGGGCCAGGCGGCGGGGCGGTGACCTCCAGAACTAGGGAGAGGTAGGGGGGCAGGCTGCAGGGGCGGTGACCCCCAGAGCTAGGGAGAGGTAGGGGGGCCAGGTTGCAGGGGCGGTGGCCCCCAGAGCTAGGGAGAGGTAGGGGGCCAGGTTGCAGGGGCGGTGGCCCCCAGAGCAAGGGAGAGGTAGGGGGGCCAGGCTGCAGGGGCGGTGACCCCCAGAGCTAGGGAGAGGTAGGGGGCCAGGCTGCAGGGGCGGTGACCCCCCAGAGCCAGGGAGAGGTAGGTTGGCACAAGTACCAAGGTCAGCATCCCTGAGTTTAATTCGCCCGCTCACCGCTTTTTTTTTTAAGATCCGAGAAAGTAAAGGTCACACGAGAGATCAAGGTCACAATGTGAGGTCAAAGTTTCCATCCATAAAAGAGTTATAGTACAATTTGTCAAGGTCACTACCACACACACACACACACACACACACACACACACACACACATACACACACACACACACACACACACACAATGCTGTGTGTGCCACTTACCACAATATTCAACACATCCCTCGAAACTGGGCAACTACCTGATTTATGGAAGACGGCAAATGTAGTTCCTATTTTTAAAAAAAAGGAGAGAAAAGAGGCACTAAACTATAGACCAGTGTAACCGACGTGTATAGTATGCAAAGTAATGGAAAAGATTGTCAGGAGGAGAGTGGTAGAGCACCTGGGACGGAACAAGATTACAAACGGCAGCCAGCACGGATTCATGGAAGGCAAATCCTGTGTCACAGAAGTGTTACAGAAGTAAGACAAGAGAGAGAGGGGTGGGTTGATTGCATCTTCTTGGACTGGAAGAAGGCCTTTGACACAGTTCCTCACAAGAGATTAGTGCAGAAACTAGAGGATCAGGCGCGTATAACAGGAAGAGCACTGCAATGGATCAGAGAATACCTGACAGGGAGGCAACGACGAGTCATGGTACGTGATGAGGTATCACAGTGGGTACCTGTGACGAGCGGGGTCCCACAGGGGTCGGTCCTAGGACCAGTGCTATTTTTGGTATATGTGAATGACATGATGGAAGGGTTAGACTCAGAAGTGTCCCTGTTCGCAGATGATGTGAAGTTAATGAGGAGAATTAAATCAGATGAGGATCAGGCAGGACTTCAAAGAGACCTGGACAGACTGGACACCTGGTCCAGCAACTGGCTTCTCGAATTTAACCCCGCCAAATGGAAAGTCATGAAGATAGGGGAAGGGCACAGAAGACCACAAACGGAGTATAGGCTAGGTGGCCAAAGACTGCAAACCTCGCTCAAGGAGAAAGATCTTGGGGTGAGCATAACACCGAGCATGTCTCCGGAAGCACACATCACCCAGATAACTGCTGCAGCATACGGGCACCTGGCAAACCTGAGAACAGTGTTCCGATACCTTAGTAAGGAATCGTTCAAGACACTGTACACCGTGTATGTCAGGCCCATACTGGAGTATGCAGCACCTGTTTGGAACCCAGACTTGATCAAGCACGTCAAGAAATTAGATAAAGTGCAAAAGTTTGCAACAAGGTTAGTTCCAGAGCTGAGGGGAATGTCCTATGAAGAAAGGTTAAGGGAGATCGACTTGACAACACTGGAGGCCAGGAGAGCTAGGGAAGATATGATAACGACATACAAAACACTGCGTGGAATAGACATGGTGGACAGACAGGATGTTCCAGAGAGGGGACACAGTAACAAGGGGTCACAATTGGAATTTGAAGAGCGAGATGAGTCAAGGAAGTGGAATTGCCTAGCAAGTGAGGTAGTGGAGGCAGGAACAATACATAGCTTTAGGAAGAGGTATGATAAAACTCATGGAGCAGGGAGAGAATGACCTAGTAGCGACCAGTGAAGAGGCGGGGCCAGGAGCTATGATCCGACTCCTGCAACCACAGTCAGGTGAGCAATTAGGTAACTACACACACAACACACATAAACAAAACACACACAACACACACAAAACACACACAACACACACAACACACAAAACACACAAACACACAAAACACACAACACACAACATGCACAGCACACAACACACACACAACACACAAAACACACACACACAAACACACAAAAACACACAACACACAACACCACACACACAACACACACAACACACAAAACACAACACACAAAACACACAACACAACACACACACACACACACACAACACACACACACACACACACACACACACCACACAACACACACACAACCACACACACACACAACAACACAACACACAACAACACACAAACACACACACCAAACAACACCACCAACACACAAAACCACAACAACACAACACACACCACACACACACACACACAAACACACAACACACACACACACCACACACACACAACAACACAACACACACAACACACACACAACACACAACACACACACACAAACACACACACACACAACATACACAACACAACACACACACACACACACACAACACACACAACACACAACAACACACACAACACACACACAACACACACACACCACAACAACACACACACACAACAACCAACACAACACAACACACACCAACACACACACACACACACACACACACACAACACACACACACACAACACACAACAACACACACACCAACACACATAACACACACACAAACACACACACACAACAACATACACAACACACACAACACACACACACAACACACAACACACACAACACAACACACACACAAACACACAACACACAACACACACACACACAACACACACACACAACACACAAACACACACACAGCACACACAACCACACAACATACACACACACACAACACAAACAACACACAAAACACAACACACACACACACACAACACGCAACACACAAACACAAAACAACACCACAACATAACACACAACACACACAACACAATACACACACACATACACACACACAACACACAACAACACACACACACACACACACACACACAACAATACACAACACACAACACAACACACAACATACACGCACAACACACAACACACACACACACACACAACACACAACAACACTACACACACAACACACACACACAACCACACAGCACAACCACACAAAACACACACAATACACCAACACACAAACACACAACACACAACACCACAACACACAACACCACACAACAACACAACACACAACGCAACACACACAACACACACAAACACACACACACAACACCACACAACACACAACACACACACAACACACACACAACACACACACACACAACACAAACACACAACACACACACAACACACACAACACACAAACACAAACACAACACAACACACCAACACACACACAACACACACAACACCAAACACACAACACACACACACCACACACACTAGCAGGAACACTTAACGAGGGACACACAACAAACACAATGAGAAACACTTAACAAAACACACAAACAAACACAACTACAAACACACAGAAAACCACAAGGGGAAGGACACCACAAGACGAGACAACCACAACAGAAGAAACATAAGAGGAACACACTAAGACAGAACCACAACACACAAAACCACAAAACAACACACACACACAACACAAGCACACCCCACAACACAGCAACACAACTTAAGCGGAGGGGGGAACCACTTAAGCTGGGAGGGGGAACCACTTAAGGGGGGGGAGAACCCACTTAAGTGGGAGGGGAAACCACTTAAACGGGGAGGGGTAACCACTTAAGCGTGGAGGGGGAACCACTTAAGCGGGGAGGGGGAACCACTTAAGTGGGAAGGGGGAACCACTTAAGAGGGAAGGGGAACCACTTAAGTACGGAGGAGGAACCACTTAAGTGGGAAGGGGGAACCACTTAAGTGGGGAGGGGGAACCACTTAAGTGGGAAGGGGGAACCAGTTAAGTGGGGAAGGGGAACCACTTATGTGGAAAGGGGGAGCCACTTAAGTACGGAGGAGGATCCACTTAACTGGGAAGGGGGAACCACTTAAGAGGGAAGGGGGGACCACTTAAGTGGGAAGGGGGAATCACTTAAGTGGGAAGGGGGAACCACTTAAGTGGGAAGGGGGAACCACTTAAGTGGGAAGGGGGAATCACTTAAGTGGGAAGGGGGAACCACTTAAGTGGGAAGGGGGAACCACTTAAGTGGGAAGGGGGAACCACTTAAGTGGGAAGGGAGAACCACTTAAGTGGGAAGGGGGAACCACTTAAGTGGGAAGGGGGAACCACTTAAGTGGGAAGGAGGAACCACTTAAGTGGGAAGGGGGAACCACTTAAGTGGGAAGGGGGAACCACTTAAGTGGGAAGGGGGAACCACTTAAGTGGGAAGGGGGAACCACTTAAGTGGGAAGGGGGGACCACTTAAGTGGGAAGGGGGGACCACTTAAGTGGGAAGGGAGAACCACTTAAGTGGGAAGGGGGAACCACTTAAGTGGGAAGGGGGAACCACTTAAGTGGGAAGGGGGAATCACTTAAGTGGGAAGGGGGAACCACTTAAGTGGGAAGGGGGAACCACTTAAGTGGGAAGGGGGAACCACTTAAGTGGGAAGGGGGAACCACTTAAGTGGGAAGGGGGGACCACTTAAGTGGGAAGGGGGGACCACTTAAGTGGGAAGGGGGAACCACTTAAGTGGGAAGGGGGAACCACTTAAGTGGGAAGGGGGAACCACTTAAGTGGGAAGGGGTAACCACTTAAGTGGGAAGGGGAACCACCTAAGTGGGAAGGAAGAACCACTTAAGTGGGAAGGGGAAACCACTTAAGTGGGAAGGAGGAACCACTTATGTGGGAAGGGGAAACCACTTAAGTGGGAAGGAGGAACCACTTAAGTGGGAAGGGGGAACCACTTAAGTGGGAAGGAGGAACCACTTAAGTGGGAAGGGGGAACCACTTAAGTGGGAAGGGGGAACCACTTAAGTGGGAAGGGGGAACCACTTAAGTGGGAAGGGGGAACCACTTAAGTGGGAAGGGGGAACCACTTAAGTGGGAAGGGGGAACCACTTAAGTGGGAAGGGGGAACCACTTAAGTGGGAAGGGGGAACCACTTAAGTGGGAAGGGGGAACCACTTAAGTGGGAAGGGGGAACCACTTAAGTGGGAAGGGGGGCGCCTACCTCACAAGGGTGAAAAGAATACTGTATTTCTAGGAGGGAAAAAAATGAAGGAAAATAGTAAGAAGGGAAAAACCAGAAAAGAAACAAGTGGGAAGAAAAATGGAAAATAAAGACGAGCTCTTTAAATACATGAAGAACATGAGAAGCTGCTCAATACATTGCATTCAACTGGTATCTAAAAATAAATTATGATTCCTGTTTAAGTCTCGTCCTCAAAGATCATCACCCGAGTCAAATTACATTTATATTTATGGTACGCTTTGTGTATCTGTTTTTTTCTCTCTCTCACTGAATGAATGTTGCAGGAGTGTGTGTGTGTGTGGGAGTCTGTGTGTGGGAGTCTGTGTGTGTCGGAGTGTGTGTGTGGGTGTGTGTGTGAGTGTGCGTGTGTGTATGTCTGGGCGAGCGTGGGAGTGAGTGTGTGTGTGTGTGTGGGAGTCTGTGTGTGGGAGTCTGTGTGTGTCGGAGTGTGTGTGAGGGTGTGTGTGTGTGAGAGTGTGTGTGCGTGTGTGTATGTCTGGGCGAGCGTGGGAGTGAGTGTGTGTGTGTGTGTGTGTGTGTGTGTGAGTCTGTGTGTGAGAGTCTGTGTGTGAGAGTCTGTGTGTGGGAGTCTGTGTGTGTCGGAGTGTGTGTGTGGGTGTGTGTGTGTGAGAGTGTGTGTGCGTGTGTGTATGTCTGGGCGAGCGTGGGAGTGAGTGTGTGTGTGTGTGCGTGCGTGGGTGTCTCGGCGAGCGTGGGAGTGTGTGTGGTGAATAGAAAAAGAGTGCAGCGTTTCCCAATCTCTGAGCAGGAAAGTGTATATCAGTCAATAAATCAGTCTGTCCTCCAGTCAGAACAGTCAGCCTCACACGACCTACACTTCAGCACTCTTAAAATTACAACAGTAATTACTTAAGTTAACCTACGCAACCAAGACTTCAATTTTATTTCCCATCAATAAAATACATGTGGGACGTACACTGAAATTCCTGCCTTCCACTGCCACAGGCAATAATGGTGCCGCCCAGTGTTTCTCGGGACAGTTCACAGCAGCTTACGTTAAGTAAAATTCGCCAATAAACAGGACAAGTCTTTGGTCAAATGATGACTCTCCACTGGAGCTTTTGGTCATCTGACAGAGGCCTTCCACTAGCTTACCAATCTACCAGTTTAAAAATTAAGGTTATAATTAGAGCCATTTGTTATTATAGTTCAGAGGAGCCCCCTGGTTTTCAAATATATCGAAATATGGAGCCAGGTCGACTTCGTTACCCATGAGAATTGTGGCAGCAACATTTTCATTGTCAGTAACACTATTCCCGGTTCTTTTATTGTTTACGTCAATCCTTCTACCACACCACAGCCCATCTCACTGCCACTGTTCTCCAGTAAAGGCTCGCTAGTCAGCTAGCAACTTACTCTAGTCTAAACCAACAGCAGCAACGCTAAGGCACAAGCTCCACAGAGCTACAATGGATCGGCTCTGTCGCTGTCAGTCCCTAAAGATTCCTGTTTCAGCCTCTTTATGTTCAGACTCAGAGCCGAATTGGAGCAGTTGTATGTTCCTCAGTTGTTCACTGCCTCGTCACCAAGAACGTCCAGTGTTTTCCTAGGACTAAAGGGAAGAACGCCAGACATGCCAACGATACCTGGCATATATGCTATATCACGTTCCATGTACTCTTACTATCTAATTTATACAGACGGTCCGTAATTAAACTTCGCCCCTGACATAAAGTCCTTCTAGTCTGCCTTCAAATTCCGAGTATTTTTGATGTAAGAGCACATATAAAGGGTAGAAAAAATTCTTGAGATCGAACTCCATGTTTTAAACGTTGATTTGGCCTCAATCCCCTCCAGTGCTATCTAACTCCCTTTACTAAGGTGGTATTTATTGATAAGCAAATTTAATACTAAAATTAAACTATGAAGTTCGTTTAAAAGCTACTTAAGACGGAACTAAAACGTTAGTAAGTCAGTAAATAATTATTTTGAGTTTAATGCACTCCAAGGGAACAATGGGTATTAATATATCATTATGTGTAGTAGACTCTATTTATAGCTAACATTAATGTTTATCTTATCTCAGAATGCAGGTGGGCAGAGTAACTCTCAGAAGTCGCCTATTGTAGCCTGTGGTAAGAGCTTGGCTGGTTCAAAATATATCAAATCAAAATTTTATTTCTTCGTGTAGTACACAAACTGTAGTTTACATGTAATAAAGTACTGATGAGCACAAAGAATGCCACTGACATGCATGTACATTTCGACTCCACGAGGGACATGAAGGCTGCATGTCACCTCTTCACCACCAGTCAAGAATACTTTAATCTCTAAAATGGTGATTAAAGTCAACTCTGTATATATATATATAAATAAATATATATATATATATATATATATATATATATAATATATATATATATATATATATATATATATATATATATATATATATATATATATATATATATATATATGTATATATATATATACTGTATGACTGGGATCAGAAAACCATGAATTGTATTTTCCAGGTAACGACCAAACTTACTCTCAGTCATTTATATTTATTATTAGTTATAATTTATGTAATTGTGCTTTTGTTTACCTTAAGGACATTAGGGTAAGATTATTTAAATATTGAAAAGCGATAGTTTAGGTATAGCTGTCCTTTGTAAACACCTACACCTCCCCACCCTACCTCCACACCTCCCCACCCTGCCTCCACAACTCCCCATTCTACCTCCACACCTCCCCATTCTGCCTCCACACCCTATATCTAACCTTCTCATCCCACTCTACCTTTATCCTCCTATTCCTACCTTCTTGGCGAGCGTAGCGGTAGGCAGCGAGGGTGTAGGTGTGGGCGCACGTTTCTTAGGCCGCCTTCTGGAGCGTAGAAATCCCCATGGTTTCATGGTGGACCACATAAAGGCCATGGGTAACCCACTAGTACGTCCCAGGGTCCATGGTCTGACAGTATCCTGGGGAGGCACTGGAAGCCTCGGCTAAGGCCATGAGTGGCACAGCAGTGCCTCCCAGAGCCAATAAATTAAAAGTATTTTTGACACAAAATAACAGACGTCAACGCCATTAGATGGCCCAATAGCGCCTCAGACACCCCATCCTAATGTTTCCAGGAGAAGAAATGGCCACACGAAATTCTTTCGATCGATCGAAGTTCTGTATAGTTTCGTGTCTTATTTCAATCAGGATTCGTTTAGCACAAATTCTTGCCAGAGAAGCCTATAGACAAATAAGTATGTGCATGAGTATCCCTGGCCAGTGTTATGAGGATCAAACTACAGAGGATCCCTCCACTGTACACTTGTCTTTTCAAATCCCAAAACTGGTGTTTGGATTTTTTTGTGGATTATAAACGGTGAGATGATCCGCCTACAATTTCTACATTCCAAAATGGTTCTAGGCGTTTTCTGACATATGTGAAATTTCAACTATAGCAACACAATACATAACAGAATTGACGCTATACTGCGTAGAAAATTAAACTACTGTAATTTGAGATCAGTCTTTGTCACCAAACTACATTTATCTCACACCAATCATACACTTCTGGCTAAAATTCCTCGCATTTCTATAATTCGCAGTAATATCAAGACCTTCTTGAACAGCAGTTGCACCACCAAACTACCAGAGGGACTGAGGCCTCCTTCAGGTGTACCCAAATATTAATATCGGAAAAAAGTTAGCAACCTCAAAATATCTGACAGGTGATTGGTCATTCAGAGAGATGGTGCTGTTGTGTGATTGGTGGAGTGACGGAGCATGCGCAGTGTCATTCTCTAAAACTTGGCACTATTAAGGAGGAATGTGAACAATAGCCAAAGAAGCTGAGATATATATTATTTTGTGAGAGGTGGAAGCAGGAAGCAGGAAGAGTTAGGAGGAGGAGGAGGAAGAATAGGAGGAGAAATAGAAAAAAAAAGATGAGAAAAAGCAGAAAACAATTATTATTATTATTATTATTATTATTATTATTATTATTATTATTATTATTATTATTATTATTATGATGATGATGATTATGAATATTACTATGATTATGATTATGATGATTATGAATATTATGATTATTTTATGCGAGATATTAACCCGGTGGGTCGGTGTCCCAAGGTAATCTAAGAAAGTCAATATATATATATATATATATATATATATATATATATATATATATATATATATATATATATATATATATATATATATATATATATATATATATATATATATATATATATATTATTATATGTATATATAATTTCTCCTGAAATTCCTTGGTCTTCTTTTCCATTTTCCAGTATGCGGTCCACAGCACTGTCTGACAGTCAGGTATTTGCTGTCTGTCGAATAAGACACATGTTCTACATCTGAGTGTCTGTGAGAGACGTCTCGCCAAGCAGGTGCCACACCAATCACATAAGACTTACACAGGGAAATCAGAGGTTAGGTTAGGTGAGATTTGTCAGGAAACAGGACAAGTATTTCCTGATGACTCACAGCTGGAGGTTTTGGTCATCTGACCGAGGTCTTCCGCTGGCTAGCAGGGGGCAAGTTTGGTATTAATTCACGAGAAAAAAGCGCTAAACTCCTCGGAGCTGTAGAAAAGTGAAGTCTGGTTACGTTAGTTAACATATTTAGCTCTATATTTAGTCATAATAAACGGAGAATAACGAATTAGGTAAATAAATGAGTGCGGTACGTCGGGCGGGGTGAGCCCCCCCCCCCCCCCCCCCCCCCATTTTTTTGTAGTTTCTCCCCCAAAACGATAAAAAACAAATGAAGACGGATTCCCAAACCCAAATTCCGGGAATCCAAAGTCACAAAAGCGTTGGGAGCCAATACGGTTCCACGAGGAGCTGTTATTTTGTTTGAGTGTGAAGGGTTTAAGTGTGACACAGATGACGTTGCTGCCGGTCTGAAAGTAAACTGTATGATCCCTAAATATGGACTATGCTTTCTTTAAATTTAGCCAAAGGGATACACACACACACTACACACACAAAACTGCAGGGGGCCAAGAGAAATACGATGGAGCAACGGGAGCAATATCGACCACTAGCCGAGGGGGCCCGGGAGGGGCACAAAAGGGGGGGAAAAGTTACTAGTTATGGGTGATTTCAATCAAAAGGGAGTTTGGGAACGGGGAAAAACCTGGAGCCCATGGGGGTCCCGAAACATGGAAGCCAAGTTTGATGGATTTTGGTACGGGAAAAACCCTCACCCATAAACCATTTTTAGAGACATCCCAGAAAAGAGAGGAGGGGTGTTTCCGCAAGACGGGGCCCTTTATTAAACCTTTGGGAGTATTTGGGGACATCGAGGGAACCCTGTATGAAAGGCCCCGGGGAGCTTATTGACTTTGTGGTCTGTGTTTCGACTAATATTGACTCCAATTGGAAAAAGAGTAGCGGGAAGGGGGCGGGGAAAAAAAAAACTAAAAAAGGGGGAACAACTCAGGCAGAGGAACTTCCTTCAAGACAACCAGTGGGGAGGGAAATTTGACAGGAAAACCAGACAAAAAATGATGGACTATTTGGCAACAAAATGAAAGGGAAGGCAGGGAGGGGTTTTTGCCCCCAAGGGGAAAAACAGAAATAAGGGGAAAACAGAACGAGTCCTTTGGTTCACCCAAAGGTGTGGGGGAAAAAACTAGGTTTACTAGAGAAGGGAAAAAGGGTTACAGAAAACAGAAAAACTCAGAAAAAAAGAAATTACCCGAAGACCCAAAAACAAATATGCACAGATAAGAAGGGAGGCTCAGAAAAACAATTAAAAAATGACTTACCCATCAAAAGTAAAGACGGCCCAAAAAGCTTTGAAACAGCCACATAAGGAGGAAAACAACATAAAGGGGACCAGGTAATCAGATGGGAAGGATGAGGGGGAATTTCCCAAAAGGGAAACGCCCAAAAGGGGTTTTCCCAGGAGCTCAAAAACAAGATTTAAAGAGGTTTTTACAGGGGAAAGATTGGGACCCCAGGAAATCAGAACAGGGGGCACACCAGCAAGTGCTGGATAGGTAAAATTAACCCAAGGGGGATTGAAAAAAGTGCTATGCAATTTGGGACCCCTAAAAGGGCCCGGTGGGCCCAACAACATCTCTCCATGGGCCCCTTAAAAGAGGGGGGGCAGAGATTTTGTGTGAGCCTTTAAACAAAGATTTCAACACATCATTTAAAAGGGAAACTTCCCTGGGGTATGGAAAATGGCAAAATGTACCCCAAAATTTTTAAAAAAATGGAGACATACTTTGGGACTAAACTTTTGTATGAAAGGGTCAGGGAGAAGATCACAGGGGGAAAAGGGGGTGGAGCACCCGGAAAGAAAAATTTGTAAATTGACAACCAGAAACGGTTTCGGGGAAGGAAAAAATCCTGTGTCACAAAACCTACAAAGAGTTTTATGCAAAGGGGGGAACAGAATTTAAGAAAAGAGAGAGAGGGGTGGACCCGACTGCATTTTTTTTGGGACTGAAAAGAAGGCCTTCAAACACTTTTCCCCCAAGGGGGTTACGCAAAAGCTAGGGACCCGGCACACATAACAAAAGGAGGAAAGGGAAATTCAAGAATACCTGCCCGGGGGGCCCAAACAACGAGCCCATGGTACGCGACAAAGGGGGGTGTCAGGGGGTGGGCGCCTGTGAAAAGGGGGGTTTTCCACAGGGGTCAGTCCTAGGCCCTGTGTTGTTTTTTGGGTATTGTAAAAACGCCCAATAAGGGAAAGGGGATAGATTTCAGAAGTGCCCCCTGTTTGCAATGATGCAATTTAATGAGAAAATAAAATTCGGATGAGGATCACAAGCCCTACAAAGGGCCCCGGGACGGGTTTCCAACCCCGGGTCCGAAAACTGGCTCCTTAAATTTTTTAACTCTGTTAAATGCAAAGTCATGAAGTTTGGGGGAAGGGCAAAGAAGCCCGCGATACAATAAAAGTTTAGATGGCCAAAGACTCCCAAACCTCATTAAAGGGAAAAAAGATTGGGGGGGAGTAAAAACACCGAGCATATCTCCTGGGCCACATAAAATCAGATAACTGCTGCAGCTTTACGGGGCCGGGCCCAAACCTAGGGATAGCGTTCCGTTTACCTCAGTAAGGATTCGTTTAAGACTCTGTAAAAAATTTAGGGCAGGCCCATACTGGATTTGCAAAACCAGTTTCGAATCCCCCTGGTAAAAGCACGTCAAGAAATTAGAGAAAGTGAAAAAGGTTTGCAAACAAGATATTTCCAGGGGCTACGGGGATTGTCCAAACGAAGAAAGGTTGAGGGAAATGGGCCGACAACACTGGGGGACGGGAAAGGGTCAGGGGGGGACATGATAACAACATAAAAAAAATATTTGTGAAAAAATAGAAAGGTGGACAAAAAGGACGGGATGTTCCACAGAAGGGACACAGACACAAGGGGCCCCAAAAATTGGAAGTTGAAGACTCAATAATCGAAGGGATTTTTGGAAGTATTTTTTTCCAGTCATAGATAGTCGGGCCCGTGGAAAAACCTAAAAAGTGACTTTGTGGAGGCGGGAACCTTACATATTTTTTAAGGCGAGGTTTTATAGAGCTCATGGGGCAGGGAGAGGGGACCTAGTAGCAATCAGCAAAGAGGGGGGGCCCCAGGAGCGTGACCAAAACCCCCTGCAACCACAAATAGGTGAGAAACATACACCCCAAAAACACACACACACACACCCCCACCACATCAAAAGCAACATATACCCATTTACAAAAACAAAACTCACGGAAAACAATAACAGATGCAATTTTCCCCACCGGGATACCAGTTTCTGAGGAAAGATAAAAGGGGGGCGGGGGGGGGGAGGGGGGGTTGCCCTTGCTCAAAAAAAACAGATGGAAATTCGAAAAATGGAAGGCTAGAGAGACGGGAGAAAGAGCCCAAATTTCAGGTCCCACTTCAGTTGGGGAACACAAAGTGGTCATTGCAGTGATTTTATAATCCCCCACAGAACTGCAGGGGGCCAAAGGGGAATTTATAAGAGAGCAACAGAGAAAAGGGGACACATTTCCCGAGGTGGAAAAAAAGGCTTTCCACAGAGAAAAGTTGCTGGTATGGGGATTTAAACCCACAGGGAATTGCCGGGAAAAACCCCTTTAAAGCCAGGGGGGGTCCCGAAAATAAAAGGAGAGCCAGGTTTTTGGGGACGTGGTGCGGAAAACCTCATGAAACCAATTTTAAAGGACATCCCAAGTGAGAGGGGAGGTGAACCAAAAGGTTTGGGCCCTTTTGTGTTCACCCGGGCAGCTCTGACTTTGGAGGCCTTTCAATATGGGGAATCCCCTAGGAGCTAGCGACCACGGGGTCTGTGTTTTGGGAATTTAATAGTAGAGTTTGCAAGTGGAAGTTTAAGGGGGTTTTGAAGGGGGAAAAGCCTGACTATAAAAGGGGGGAATAATAGGGTTGAAGAATTTCCCCTGCGGGAGGCCCCAGGGGGACAGAAAAACTGGCAGGAAAGCCAGTAAAATGAAATATGGAATATTAAAAAAAAAAATGCAAGGGGGCCGTGGAAAAGTTTTTCCCCCAAGGGAAAAACAGTAACAAGGGGAAGACCAGAACGGCCCCTATTTTTACCCACGGTGAAAGGGAGGCAAAAACAAAGTGCAAAAGAGAAGGGAAAAAAGTACAGAAGGCAGAAAACCCCAAAACAAAAATGGGGAGATCGTCGCCGACCCAAGGAATGAGTATGCCCCGGTAAGGGGAGGGGGGCCCCAGGGGACAGTATAAAAAAGACATACATGGGAGAATAAAGGGAATTTGCCCCCGAAAAATTTTGTAAAAGCCCATCAGGAGGGAAGACAAAGTAAAAGGGACCGGGTTTGATAGATTAAGGACAAAAGGTGGAGAACTCACAAGAAATGATGGGAGGTTGTGGGGAAACTGAACGGGAAAAATTTAAAAATTTTTTTAAAACAAAGACACGGGAAAGGGGCTGGGGGAAGTTAGCACGAAGGGAACTTAAAGGGGGAATATACCAACAAGTGTTGGATGCATACGAACAATGAGGAGGGGGTGAAGAAGTTTTTAAGTGCCCTTTGGGACCCCTTTCAAAGGCAAAGGGGGGGGCCCGGGGACAACATCTCCCCAGGGGTCCCTTAGAGAAGGACAAGATGCTGTGCGTGCCTTTTAACCAAAAATTTTCAAAAACATCCCTTGAAACTGGGCAACAACCCTGAAAAGGGAAAGGGACAGTTTAAAGTATCCCCAAATTAAGAAAGGAAACGAAACGGGGCCACAAAAACAGCCCTGTGTCTTGACATGTTTTGTGTGCAAATTTCAGGGAGAAGTTTAATCAGGAGGGATTGGTCAAACCCCCGGGAAAAGGGAACAAGAAAAATAAAACCAGCATGGGTTCGGGAAAAGGGAAAAATCTTGTGCACAAACCCCTGGGGGTTTTTAAAAGGTAACAGAAGAAAAGACACGAGAGAGGGGGGGTGGGTTAGTTTTGCGTTTTTCCTAGACTGCGGGGAAGGGCCTTTGACACAGTTCCCCCAAAAGAGATTAGTGCAAAGCTGGGGGATCGGGCGCATGAAAAAAGGGGGGGCCCACTGCAAGGGGTTAAGGGAATACTTGAAAGGGAGGCAGCAACGAGTCATGGTACTTTAAGAGGTTCACAGGGGGGCGCCGTTACTGGGCGGGTCCCACAGGGTAAATTTCGGGACCAGTGCTATTTTTGATATATGTGAACGACGTGAGGGAAAGGGAAATTTAGACCTGAAGTGTCCCTGTTCCCCAGATGATGTAAAGTTGGGAGAAAATTTAAAATTTGGGCCCGGGGGATGGGCAGGACGGCAAAGAAAACCTGGACGGCGGGACATGTGGGTCCAGTAACTGGCTTTTTAAATTTCCCAATCCAGCCAAATGAAAAATCTTTAAAGATTGGGGAGGGGAAAAGGGAAGCCCGCAGACAGAGAAATAGGCTAGGTGGACAAAGACTACAGCCCCTCACTCGGGAAAAAAGCCCTTTGGGGGGTGACCATAACACCGAGCACATCACCGGAGGCAAAAAATCAACCAAATAACCGTTTGCAGCTTGGGGCCTGGCAAACCTGGGGAATAGCGTTCCAAATACCTTAAATAAGGAATCGTTAAAGACATGTACCTGTGAAAAGTCAGGCCCATACTGGAGTATGCAGCCCCCAGTCTGGCCCCACCCCGGCCCAAGCCCCGTCAAGAAGTTAGAGAAATTTAAAAAGGGTTTTGAAGAAAGGCCCCCTAGTCCCGAGCTAAAGGGAATGCCCGAACGGGGAAAAGGGAAAAAGGGGAAATCGGACTGACGACACTGGGGACAAAAGGGGGTCGGGGAAAACATGAAAACGACATAAAATACTGGGGGGAATAGAAAAGGTGGCAGAGTTTAGGATTTTTCCAGAGGGGGGGAACACGGGGAAAAGGGGGTTCAAAAACTGGAAGCGGAAGACTAAAACAATCACGGGGACTTAGGAAGTATTTTTTTCAGTCATAGATTTGTCAGAAAGTGGAATACCCCTAGAAATTTAAAGTAGTGGAGGGGGGGAACCATACATATTTTAAAAAGAGGAAAGGGACAAAGTCGGGAAGCAGAGAGGGGGGCCCCCAGTAGCGTTTCAGTGAAGGGGCAGGGCCGGGGAGTTTGGCCCTCGACCCCTGCAACCAAAATTTAGGTGGAAACAATTAGGGGGAACACAAACAATCACACCACCCCCACACACACACACCCCACACACATCACACACACATACACCACACACTTTACCAAAACATACCCCCACACACACACCCCACACACACAAAAAAAAAAAAAAAAAAAAAAAAAAAAAAAAAAAAAAAAAAGACTCCAACCGCGACTTCCCCAACGAAACTGCGCACCCTATACTACAACCCACTCATTTGTTCCCCTCCCACCAACCCCCAAAATAAAAAAACCTCCCCCCAACAGCTGCCCCTTTTGGGGGCATTCTGACCCCCCCCCATATCAAAAAACCCCACCAACACCACACCCCCCATAAAAGGCCCCACCCAAGGTTCCGCTCCCCCAACCCCAATATTCTTGAAATGACCAAAATTGATAAAAAAAGGGAAACTGAAATTTTGGGGTACACAAACCGGATGGAATAACGAAAAAACATGGGGAGGGGAACGAAAGAATCGGGAAAAAAATTTCCCCAAGCATCATAGAAATTACAGAAACAAAACTCCTGAGACAATAACAGACACAATTTCCCAACGGGTTTACAGTTTCCTGAAAAAGAAAAAGGGGAAAGTAGAGGGGGAGGGGGGGTTTGCATGCTCTTAAAAACACCGATGGGGATTTGAGGAAAGGGAAAAGGGGGGGGCAGGGCATGTTTGGGGGGAAAAGAGACTAAATTGAAAAATAACAAAAAGGAAACAATACCGTAAACTGGAAACGTTTACAAAAAATAACCCGACAAAAAAGACAGAAGTTTACGCCCCGACTTTTGGGGTCCGACTTGGACCTTGACAAAGCCCACCTTTTTTCAATGGCCCCAAAGGGCCCCGAAACGTCGTCGAAAGTTTTCTGTCTTTTAGGGTGGGGGTTATTTGTGTATCCCTGGAACCTGGGGGTTTACCGGGAGAGATTTTTGGGAGGGTCAACCCCCCGGGCCCGGTCTGAGACCACCTCCTGGTGGATCAAAAGCCCTGATAAACCCAGGCTGTTGCTGCTGGCTGCACGAAAACCCAAACATACGACCCCACAGCCGGCGACCCGGGGGAACTGTTTTTAGGTCCCTTGTCCAGTCCCAGCTTAAAAGGACTCCCAGGGGTCTGTTGGTAATCCCCCTTATGTTGGCTGGGAGGCAGTTAAAACGGTCTGGGGGCCCCTGAAACTTTTTGTAGGGTTTCCTCTTAACGGCAAAGTGACCCCCCGGGCTTTTAATTGGGGGGGAGGTGCATTTTCTAAAGTCTTTGCTTTCGAAAGGGGAGTGATTTTCGTTGCAAGTTCGGAACTAGTCCCTCTAGGATTTTCCAGGTGTATATAACCCCAGTATCCCCTCCCCCCTTTGCGTTCCGGGAAAAATACGGGTTTAAAAAACCTAAAGCGCCCCCATTAATTAAAGGTTTTTTTATCTCCGTTATGCCGCCTGAAAGTTCTCTGTACATTTTCGGGTGGGCCCAAATTTCACCTGCCTTGAAAGGTGCTTTTTGAGTGCAGCAATTTTCCACCCTTAGATAGAAAAAAGTGACCTGAAGAGTGTCATCATGGGTTTGGGGCCCTCCCTTTTTTTGGGAAGGTTCTCATTATCCACCCTGCCCTTTTTTCTAGCAGATGCATTAAATACAATTTTATGGTCCTTAAAGGGTGAGATCCCCCCGAAAAAATCACACCCAGGTCTTTGACGTTGGTGTTTCGCTCTATTTGTGGCCAAAAATTTGTTTTGTACTCGGATGAAGTTTTAAATTTTCCCTCATTTTTACCATATCTGAAAATTTAAAAATTTTCTCATCGTTGAACTTCATATTTTTTTTTGCAGCCCACTGAAATTTGGGTTTTGGATGTCCCCCTGGACCCTTTTGCAGTTCGGAAAATTGGAAGACACTTTTCATGCGGGATTCGGGTGTCACCCTTGAAAAGGGAAAAGACCCGGTGCTGGGGCGGGACACCCTTTTTGTCTTTTGTCGGTTTGGGGAAAAGAGGAACAAGATGGGAGCTAGTACTGTCCCTTTGTGGAAAAGAGCTTTTACCGTAGCTGCCTCGGATTTTCCCTTGTTGACGACTATTTCTTTTGTGTTCTGTTGTGAGGAAATTATAGATCCATCAAACCGCTTTTCCGTTATTCCTTTAGGGGCACTTTTTGTGCGCTTTTTCCCGCCATGGTCACACTTGTCGAAGGCTTTTTGAAAAAGCCCTGTTTTAATTTTACATCGCATTTTTTTTTGTCTTTTTAGTGCATTTAGGCCCTTTTGTCGTAGTGTTTCCCGTGTTGAGCCCAAAAGGAGCGACCTTTTAAAAAACCCCCTGTTCCCCCTGGGTTGTGTAACGGGAGGGGTTTCTAGAGGGGTGGTGATCTTGCTTCTTAGGACCCTTTCAAAGATTTTTATGATATGGGATGTTAGTGCTATTGGTCGTAGTTTTTTGCGTTGCTTTACTCCCCCCTTTGTGGATGGGGCTATGTCGGTTTTTTTTTTAGAAAAGGGGGACGACCCCCGTGCCAGGGCCCCCTCTCCATAGGAGGGGAAAAAGGCCGTGATAGGGGTTCTTGCAGTTTTTGATAAAACCCCGAGTTCCATGAGTTTGGCCCTGGGGCAGAGTGCAGGGGGCATGTCATTTAATTCGCCTTTTTCAAAAGGCTTTTGGCGTCGGATAAAAATCGGATAGGTTGTGTTAATCAAATTTTGGGGTTTCTCTCAAAAAAAAATTAATTTTGATCTTCAAACCTCTCGGGTCGGTTGGGGCGGTTTGCTAAAAAACGGGAGTCATTTTGGGACTTGAGTAGTTTCACCCCTTTCCTTGCTGTATCTGTGTGGGGCCCCCATCTTGTTTAAGTGGGCCCCCAATACGGGGCGTTGTTCTCGATTTTGTTTTGGCTGGGAGAAAAAATTATTTTGGGTTTTTTTTTCGTTTTTCTTTTAAAAGCTTTTAGTTCTTCCCGCAATTCCTAAATCCAAAAGGATTTTTTTAAAGCTTAAGTTCGAGGCTTGCAAATTTCCTGAACCCAGTGTCTCCCTCGCATTTCGGATTATTGACCTCTTTTAGCCGCTCGTTATTTTTTTTCCGTCGCCTGTAAAGGGAGCGCCTGCCCCTCTTTCTTTTTTTCATCTACCCCTTTTCCTTTTTTCTTAGGGGAAAATAAGCCTTGTGCATAATCGAGGCCACCGGGGTAATCTTTTCTGGGCAAAATTTTGGGGTCTGTTTTTGCTTTTAAATTTTCCCCAGTTTATATGGGTTTGGGACTTTTTTTACTTGGCCCCATTTTAAAGGGGTTTTTTTTTTATTGAAGTTGAATTTGGGGGAATGCCCCTCGTGACTAGTCCTTTTTGGGTCGGTCGGGGGCCGACAATTCAGCCCGGGAAAGGAACATAAAGTAGTCATTGGATGATGTATAACCCACCACAAAACTGCAGGGGCCAAGAGAGGAGTACGAAGAAAAAAACAGGGTGATGGTTTTGGGCAAAACTGGCTGGGGGTGGCAAAAAGAGCTCACCCCGAGCAGAGCAAAGTTAGGGGATGGGCGATTTCAAAACCCCAGGGGGATCCCACTGGGAAAACCTTTGGGGCCACAAAGGGGGTCCCGAAACATGGAAAGCCAAGATGAAAGGATTGGTAAATTGAAAAAACCCCATGCATCAAAAATGTCAGGGACACAAACCCCGAGAGAGAGGGGAGGATGAGCCAGCAAGACTGGATCTTGTGTTCACCCTGAGCCGTTCAGACATTTAAGGGAAACACTTTTCGGGAGGCCCCCTTGGGAGCTAGCGATCACGGGGGTTTTGAGTTTTTTATTATATAGTTTTGGGGGTTACAAGTGGAGAAGGGAACATGAACCTTTAAAGGGGGCAGGCCAAAAAATTTAAAAGGGGGGGGGCTACACAGGGGATGAGAAAATTCCTGCAGGAGGGTTTAGTGGGACCGGAAAAAGGGAGGAAAAACAGTAAAAGAGATGAAGGAATAGGGGGCAAAAAAAAGTGCAAAAGGGGGCAGAGGAAAGTTTTGTTCCCCAAAGGGGAAAAAAGGGGAAATTTAAAAGGAAGATCAAAACGAAAATCCCTTGGTTTACCCCAAGGTGTTTGGGAGGCAAAAACTAAGTGCAACAGAGAAAGGAAAAAAGGAAAAGGAGGGATAGGACCCCCGGAAAAAAAGGAATTAGTTTGGAAAAAGCCCAAAAAACGAGTATGGGACAGATAAGGAGGGAGGCCCAGCGACAGTTGAAAACGAAAATAAACAAACGAAAGTCCAAAACTGACCCCAAACTGCGGGATAGCCCCATTTGGGGGAAAACAAAAGTCCCAAAGGGCCAGGTGATAAGGGTGAGGAAAGAAGGTGGAGAAATCACAAGGGAAAAGATCAAGAGGGGATTTTTGAGGAGTCAAACCCCGAGATTTTTAAGGGAAATAAATTTTTAGTAGAGACAGGGAAAGGGCTCTGGGGGGGCAGACAGATGGGGAACACCAGCAAGGAATACACCAACAAGTGTTGGGCCCAAAAACCAAAAACAAAAAAATGAGGAGGGAGGGAAGAAAATGCTAAGGGCATCGATACCTCAAAAGGGGGGAAAGGGGGCCCGGGCAACATCTCCCCCTGGGGCCCCTTTGAGAGGAGCAGATATGTTTTGCGTTTCCATTACCACCCAAACTTCAAAAAACCCTCCCCGGGAAAATGGGCAAAAAAACCCGAGGGGATGGAAGACGGCCCAAAAGTAGTTCCCCTTTTTAAAAAAAGGCAAAAAGAGGCCTAAAATAAAGACCTGTGGGGCCCTTGACGGTATAGTATGCAAAATTATGGAGAAGATTTTCAGGAGGAAAAGTGGTGGAAACACCTGGAACTGAACAAGGGGTTTTAAATGCCAACCAGCCGGATTCACGGGGAAAGGGAAATTTCCCGTGGGCACAAACCTTTTTGGAGTTTTTTGTAAAATAACAGAAGTAAGACAAGAGAGAGAGGGGGGGGGTTGAAATTTCTTTTTCTTGGACTGCAAGAAGGGCCTTTTTCCCCCGTTCCTCACAAGAGATTAGTGCAGAAGCTAAGAAACAGGCGGGATATAACAGGGAAGGGGGACTGCAATGGATTCAGAGAATCCTGACAGGGAAAGGGAAAAAACGAGTCATTTGGGGAGTTTAAAGAAAAAAGTATCACAGTGGGCACCTGTTTACGAGCGGGGGGGCCCCCAGGGGTCGGTCCTAGGCCAGTGCTTTTTTTTGGTATTTTTTGAACGACATGAGGAAGGGTTTTTGACCCCAGAAGTTCCCCGTTTTCAGATGATGTGAAGTTTTAAAGAGGGGAAAATTAAAACGATGAGGACCAGGGAGGACTTTTAAAAAGACCCGGACAGGGCTGGAATCTGGTCCCCGCAAATGGCCCTTTTCGAGTTTAACCTCCAAATCAAAGTCATGGGAAAATAGGGGAAGGCACAGAAGACCACAGACAGAGTTAAAAAGGCTAGGAGGCCAAAGAATGCAAAAAACCCCACTCAAGGGGAAAATCTTTGGGGGGTATAAACACCCAGCTTTTCTCCCGGGAAACACCGTCAATCAGATAACTGCTTGGGAGCATAAAGGGCGCCCGGCAAACCTGGGGAACCGCATTCCCATACCTTAGTTTGGAATCGTTCAAGACACTGTACACCGTTTTAGCGGGCCCCTACGGGATATGCAGCACCTGGTTTTGGGAAACCCCCATTGTAAAGCCCCGTTTAAGAAATTAGAGAAAGTTTCAAAGGTTTGCGACAAGGGTTTGTTTTCCGAGCAAGGGGAAAAGTCCTATGAGAAAGATTAAGGGGGAAAACGGCCTGGGCGACACTGGGGAAGGAGGGTCAGGGGGGACATGATAACGAAATATAAAATTTTCGCGGGGGAATAGACAAGGTGGGGGCAAAGAAAAGGATGTTTTCCCGGGAGGGGGCCGAAAAAAGAGGCCACAAAATTTTAAAATTGAAGACAAAAAATGAAATCAGAGAGATATTAAAGGAAAATAAATTTTTTTCAGTCATAGAGTTGTAAGGGGGTGGAAAAGCCTAGAAAAAAGACCCGGAAATGGAAGGGGAGGAAAACCCTACACAGTTTTAAGGGCGAGGTTTTTATAAGCTCATGGAGCGGGGGGGAGAGAGCCAGACCCAAACCCGGGGAAGAGGGGGTGCCCGGACAAAATCGAACCCCCGCAACCACAAAAAAGGGGATTACACACCACACACCACACACACACCACCAACACACACAACACACACACACACCCCACACGGGAGGCAACAAAGTCATGGTACGTGAAGAGGGATCACTTGGGGGGGCCCGTGACGAGCGGGGTCCCACAGGGGGCCCGGGCCTAGGAAACCCGTCTATTTTTGGTATTTGGGGAACGACATGTGAAAAGGGTTTGACTCAGAAGTGTCCCGTTTGCAGAGAAATTTTAATTAATAGGAGAATTAAATTGGGGGACCAGGCAGGACTTCAAAGAAAAACCCGGACAAAACTGGACATCTGGCCAGCCAAAAGGGGTTCTCCCAGTTTTTTCCTTTCCAAATGCAAATTTATGAAGATAGGGGGAAGGGGAAAAGAAAACCAAGACAGAGTAAAAGGGTAGGAGGCCAAAGACTGGGAAAAACCCCACTAAGGAGAAAGATCTTGGGGTGAGTAAAACACCGAGCATGTTCCCCGGGAAACACACGTCAATCAGATAACTGCTGCAGAAAAAGGGCGCCTGGGAAAAAACCCGAGAACAGCATTCCCATACCTTAGTAAGGGAAACGTTTTTAAGACACTGTACCCCCGTGAAGTCAGGCCCCTACTGGATATGCAGCAAACCGGGGTTTGGAACCCCCACTTGATAAAGCACGTCAAGGGAAAATAGAGAAAAATACCCAAAAGGTTTTCGACAAGGTTAGTTCCAGGCTAAGGGGAATGCCTTTAAAAAAAGTTAAAGGGAAAAACGGCCCCGACGACACTGGAGGACAGGAGGGGCCGGGGAGGAAAATGATTAAAGACATATAAAAAACTGCGTGGAAAAAGACAAGGGGGACAAAGGAAAAGGATGTTCCAGGGAGGGAAACAGAAAAAAAGAGGCCACAATTTTGGGAAATTGAAGACACAAAAGAGTCAAAGATATTAGGGGAAATAAATTTTTTCAGTAATTTGGTTGTAAGGCAGTGGAATTGCCAGAAAAAGACCCTAGTGGAGGCAGGAAAACCCAAAACCCCGTTTTAAAACGAGGTTTTTAAAAAAGCTCTGGAGCGGGGAGAGAGAGGGCACAGTAGCAACCGGTGAAGAGGCGGGGCCAGGAGCTAAAAACCGACCCCTGCCCCCAAAATAAGTGAGTACACCCCCCCCACACAACACACACACACACACACCACACACACACACCACCACCCCACACACAAAACACACACACAACACCCCGGGGGGCAACAAAGAGTCATGGTTTCGTGAAAAGGTATCACATTTGGGGGGCCTGGAAAGAGCGGGGGCCCACAGGGGGGGCAGTTCTAGGGCAGTGCTTTTTTTGGGTATTGCCCAACGACAAAAAAAGGAAGGAATAGACTTGAAGTGGGGCCCTATTCGCAATGATGTGAAAACTTTATGGGGAAAAATTTAAATCGGATTAGGGGAGGGAGGGCTGCAAAAAAGACCTGGAACAAAACTGGAAGCTGAAAAAACCCAGGGCAGTCCCCGGGGCGTTAGGGAAATATTTTTCCCTTTTGTCTAGAGTTGTCATTTAAGTGGAATGACTGCAAAATGAAGTAGTGGAGGGAGGAACCATACAAAAGTTTTTTTAAAAAGAGGTTTTGACAAAGCTCAGGAAGCAGAGAGAGAGAGGACCCAGTAGCGATCAGTGAAGAGGGGGGGGCCGGAGCTGAGGTCTCGACCCCTGCCAACCACAATTTGGTGAGTTTCACAAACCGACCAACCACACACACACACACCACCCCAAAAACACACCACAACACAAAAACTAACAAACACATAAAACAACACACACAAAACACACACACACACCCCGGGGCAGGTTTAGAAAATTGAGGAAAATCACTTTCGAGAGGCCCCTTTGGGGCTAGCGATCATGGTTTGGGTTTTGAGTTTTGACTATTTTAGTAGAGTTACAAGTGGAGAAAAGGGTTTAAAAGGGAAAACTGAAGGGGGGCAGGCCAAACTATAAAAAAGGGGGGCAACACAGGTAGGGGAAAATTCCTGCAGGAGGGGGCAGTGGGGGCAGGAAATTAAAGGGAAAAAATTTAAACGAGATGTGGAAATTTTTGGCAACAAAATGCAAGGGGGAGAGGAAAGTTTTTTTCCCAAGGGAAACGAAATAATAGGAAACCCCAAAAAGAGTCCTTGGTTTTTCCCGAAGGTGGGAGGGAGGCCCCCAAAATAAGTGCAACAGAGAAAGGGAAAAAGGGACAGGGGCATAGGGGCCCAGGAAAAAAGGGGATTAGTAGAAAAAACCAGAAACGGTATGGGACAGATAAGGGGGAGGGGCCCCGCGACAGTAGGGAAAAAGACATACATCGAAAGTCAAAACTGACCCGAAATGCTGTATGCCACATTAAAGGGGGAAGAAAAACAGTCCCGGCCAAGGGGATAAGGGTGAGGAAAGAAAGGGGGAGAACTCACAAGAAAAGGCCCAAAAGGTAAGTGAGGAGCTCAAAACGAGATTTTAAGGGAAATATTTACAGTAAAGCAAGGGAAAGGGCTCTGGGGGACCCGACCAGATGGGGACACCAACAAGGAATACCCAACAAGTGTTGGACGACATACAAACAGATGAGGAGGAGGTGAAGAAAATGCTAAGGGACAACGATTTCCTCAAAAGGGAATTGGGGAAACCGGACCCCATCTCTCCGTGGGTCCTTGAGAGGGACAGATAAGTTGTGGCGTACCACTTACCACAATCTTTTCCCCACATTTCCCCGGAAAAATGGGCAACTACCTGAGGTATGGAAGACGGCAAATGTTTGTTTTCCCTTTTTTAAAAAAGGAAAACAGAAAAGGGGGCCCCTAAAAAATATAGACCCGTGTCATTGACGTGTATAGTATGCAAAATTATGGGGAAGTTATCAGGGGGAGAGTGGTGGAGCCCTGGAAAGGAACAAAGTATAAAGGCCCAAACCCCCACGGATTCACGGAAGGGGAAATCCTGTGTCAAAACCTTCTGGAGTTTTATGATTTAAAAAACCCCGGGGAAGACAAGAGAGAGAGGGGGGTGATTGCAAACTTCTTTGGGCTGGGAAGAAGGCCCTTTGGGGCACAGTTCCTCCCAAAAGGGTTAAATGCAGAAGCTGAGCATCAGGGGGAAAATAAAAAAAAGGGGACTGGGAATGGGAAAAAGGGAAAACCTGACAGGGAGGCAACAACGAGTCATGGGGACTTTAAAGATGTATCACAGTGGGCACTGTGACGAGCGGGGGGCCCACAGGGGGCGGTCCTAGGACCAGTGCAAAAATTTTTTGGGATATGTGAACGACATGACGGAAGGGGTTGGAACTCAGGGAAATGTCCCTTTTGCAATGATTGAAATTAATGAGGGGAATTAAAAATTTATTAGGGACCAGGGGAGGACTTTAAAGAGCCCTGGACAGACTGGACACCTGGTCCAGCAAATGGCTTCTTCCCAATTTTTAAACCCCGCCAAATGGAAAATCATGAAGATAGGGGGAAAGGGGACAGAAGACCACAGAAAAGGGGGGTATGGCCCCAGGGGGGGCCCCCGACTGCAAACCTCACTCAAGGAAAAAGATCTTGGGGGGATATAACACCCAGCAAAGTTCCCGGGAAAGGACACATTTAACAGTACTGCTGCAAGGGATATGGGCCTGGCCCAAAACCGAGAACAGCCCTTCCGGGCACCTTAGTAAAGGGAAACAATTTAAGGGCACTGTACACCGTGTATGTCAGGCCCATAAATGGATTTTGCAGCACCTGTTTGGAACCCCCACTTTATAAAGCACGTCAAGAAAAATAGAGAAAGTACAAAGGTTTGCAACAAGGTTAGTTCCAGACTAAGGGGAATGTCCCCAGAAGAAAAATTAAGGGGAAAACGGCCCGGGCGACACTTTGGGGGACAGGGGGGCAGGGGGGACATGAAACGACTATAAAATACTGCGTGGAAAGAAAAAAGGTGGGAAAACCCCAAAAAAAGGGCGGGTGTTCCAGGAGGGGAAAACAGAAACAAAAGGCCAAAAATTGGAAGTTTTAAGACACAAAAGGGGTTAAAAGGGGATTTGAGGAAGTAAATTTTTTTTTGTTTTAGGAAATTTAAGGGGGGGAATTTGCCTAGAAAATGACGTAGTGGGGCCCGGAACCTACACTGTTTTAAAGAGGTTTTATTTAAAACTCAGGAGGCGGGGAGAAAAGAGGGCCCAGTAGCAACCGGTGAAGAGGGGGGGGCCAGGAGCTAGGACTCGACCCCTTTAACCACCCAAAAGGTGAGTAAAATAGGGGAGTACACACACACACAACCCACACACACACAGGGGGGCAACAACGAGTATGGTACGTGAAAAAGGAAACACATTGGGGGGGCCTGTGACGGCGGGGCCCACAAAGGGGGCAGTTTAGGACCTGTGCTATTTTTTATATAAAGCAACGACATGATGGGAAAAATAGACTCTGAAGTGTCCCTTTTTTCGGGAGATGATGTTTAAACGTGGAAAAATTAAATCGGGAAAGAGGATGGGGGGCAAGGGGCCCCCCCCCCCCCGGCCCGGACAGGCGGGGGAAAGTGGTCCAGAAAAATGGCTTCTCAATTCAACCTCTGAAAAGAAAGTCCCTGGAATTTGGGGGGGGGCCAAAAAAAGACCAGACGAGTATTGGCTTTGGGGGACCCAAACTAAAAGACCCCCTCAGGGAGAAAGACCTTGGGGTGACCAAAACACCGAGCAAATCAACCCGGGGGCAACATCATCCCAAAAAAACTTTCTGCAGCATACGGGGGGCCTGACAAACCCGAGAAAAGCGTTCCGAAAACCTTAATAAGGAAACGTTCAAGACACTGTCACTTTGTATGTCAGGCCCCCTACTGGAGGGATTTCAGCACCAGTCGGAAAACCCCACCCGGGCAAGCACGTCAAGAAGTTAGAGGGAAAATACAAAGGTTTTCAAAAGAAAGGGAAATCCCGAGCTCAGGGGGGAAAGTCGTAAAGAGGAAAAGGGTTTAGGGAAAAACGGAAATGACGACACTGGGGGTCAAAGGGGGGGGGGACATGTAACGCCAAAACAAGATACTGCGGGGGAAAAGCCCAAAGGGGGACCCGAGATAGAATTTTTCCAGAGAGGGGACACAGGGACAAAGGGGCACAACTGTAAGCTGAAGATCGCGAGTCAAAAGGGGCTTAGGAAGTATTTCTTCAGTCAAGTTGTCAGCAAGTGGGAAAAGCCTAACCCGTGAAGGGGTGGAGGGGGGAACCATACCCTAGTTTTTTAAAAAGAGGGTTACAAAGCTCAGGAAGCGAGAGGGGAGAGGACCCGTTGCCATCAGTGAAAGGCGGGGCCCGGGGCTGAAATCTTTGGGCCCCTGCAACCACAATTTGGGGAGTCCCAAATTTGGTGAGTACACACACACACACCCCACACACACCCCACATAAAAACATCCCCCACACACACACCAAAAACACCCCACACACAAAAAAAACACACACACACCCAAAAACACACAAACACACCCCCACACACACACATACGATACGCAAATTACGGAATATAATACACCAGAAGCATGTCTGTGCTCCAATAGCAACAAACAAACAAATAGCAAACAATTACAAACAAAAAACATTTACAATTATCCATCCCTGGAGAGGCTTATCCGCCTCTACACAGTGGGTGATCCACAGCCACTGGCTGGCGAAACGTTTTCAGAATAAGATACCCAAAGACTACGCAACTCTCTCCTTTATCACTGCTTGGAGTGGAACAATGTGACAAGCATTTGTCAAGTTAGCGGCCTGGTCACAGACCGGGCCGCTGGGGCGCTGACCCCTGGAACTCCCCTAAGGTATACTCCACTTATACCTTCCCGTGCACAGTCTTCTCTCTCTCTCTCTCTCTCTCTCTCCTGCATTGATAATGTCACAGTATGGATCCACGAGATGTTCCTCACGCATTTTTCTCATATACCTGCACACTATACACTAGTGTGTACAGTGTATCTTGAGTCTCCGTATTTCAAAGTCAATAATGTGTGTTTTACGATAATTACACATGCTGGTGTTGTGACTAACACTTGTCACTTGCCACTGCGGAACACCCCTGGCCATTTGATGAAGTGGAATGACTTATATATGTTCTGGGGACCAGACACAGGATGCTACTTAAATTTCGACTGTGGGCCGAGTAACACAAAACCAGACATGCTTCATTATCTTCGACGTAATATAAAGCTCCATCTCTTAAAATCATTGTAGTACTGCTACTGGCGCTCCTACTACGACTGCAACTACTACTACTACTACTACTACTACTGCTGCTGCTACTACTACTACTACCATCAGTATCGGTATTATTGCCACCCTCTTCAAGAATCTCTGCCTTCCGGACGTCTCACCAAACTCCCTTCACACACTCTCAGTAGCCAGGTATCGCTCCTGGTGACACAACAGTAGCTACAATAAATATCACATAGAAAATATGTTTATCACATCTCCTCCTCTGTAAAAACCTCATTTAGATTACATTCTACAACTCTGATCTCCACATTAAAGAATATAAATGCGTTGAGAACATATAGAGAAGAATGACTATAGAAAGACGGAGAATTACGAGGGATACGATTTAAAGGTACAAATGAGAAACGGGAATAAATAGAGGTGCTATAAATAGAGAGACCAAAATACCCGGAACAAGAGAGAACACGGAGCAATAGATGGAAGTTAAATTTAGATTTAAAAAAGGATATGGGAGAGTACTGGTTTGGCACGAGAAGCTGAGTGCCACAAAGTGCCAGGTAGCGTCTCTGAAGCACAGTGTACGTTTAAAAATAGCTTAGATGAGTACATGAGTGGTAAAGGTGTGAGTAAGACGTGTCTGGCATGGACCAGTAGGACCTGGTTAGCATGGGTCAGTAGGACCTGGCTAGCATGGACCAGTAGGACTTGTGATGTGCGCTGGGGTTATCGCAGTGATATCAGAAGATGGTCTTGACGTCACGAGGGTCGAGTTACTGATGTGACGGTGGCAGTGTGCCAGCCCAGTGACACCACCACCACCTCTACTATCACCACTACTACCACTATTACTACCACCACTACTACCGCCACAACTACCACTAATACCATCACTACTGCCACTACCATCACCACCACAACCACCACCACTACCACCACCACCACTACCACCACCACTACTACTACCATCACCACCACCACCACCACTACCACTACTACCACCACCACCATCACCACCACCACTACCGCCACCATTACCACTACCACTATCACTACCACTACCACTACCATTACCACTACCACCACCATCACCAGCCAACCACCAGCACCACCAGCCACACCACCATCAGCACTACAGCCAACCACTACTACAACCATCACCAACCACCACTACCACCACCAACAACAACCACTACAGCTACCAACTAACCACCCCAACAAAATGCCACCAATGTGAAGTAAGCACCAGTACCACCAACGAACCACCATCATTACTAACAACCACCAGCACTACCAACCACCACCACCAGCCACCAGCACTACCAACCAAGCATTTACATAACACACACCTGGACTCAGGCAGACCTCTCCTCAGACCTAAAATAACTTGGCTTCTGTGTACGAGAAATGAGACGATGATATGAACCCTAGACCAGTGTGTGTGTGTGTGTGGTGTGCGGTGTGTGTGTGTGTGTGTGTGTGTGTGTGTGTGTGTGTGTGTGTGTGTGTGTGTGTGTGTGTGTGTGTGTGTGTGTGTGTGTGTGTGTGCGTGTGTGTGTGTGTGTATGTGTGTGTGTGTGTGTGTGTGTGTGTGTGTGTGTGTGTGTGTGTGTGTGTGTGTGTGTGTGTGTGTGTGTGTGTGTGTGTGTGTGTATGTGTGTGTGTGTGTGTGTGGAGCACTCACTTATATGTGGTTGTAGGGGGTCGAGTCACAGCTCCTGTGTGAGTATGGAAAATGATGTGTTTTAAAAGGGGGAGGTGAGAGACAGATCATGTCTCCTCCCCGTCCTTCATTTTGACCGTCATTTTCACCGTCATCTTCACCGTTGCCTGAGGGATGCCTGCATGAATCACTGAGGTGGCTCGTGTCCAGGACCTGTAAGATGGGAATCCGCACAAACACCGCCTCTCTTACAGCAAGGTTGGGCGTGGTCTGGCGGTGCACACACTGTGGCGGTGTTCAAGTGTGGGAGTAAATGTTGTGGGTGTGGGTAAAGTGGGTGGAACAGTGATGGAGGAGTGTTAGTGTGCGGGTGTAGTGCGATGGGGGAGGGAAGATAACATGTGGGGGGTGTAAGACAGTAGGGTGGTGTGAGGACATGGTGTCTCCCACCTTCATTGAGTCATTCACCTCACATACGTTTTGGGTCATCCCACACTCGGGGACGGCAGAAAATGAGAAACGAAACCGCTCTTAACACAATCAGTCAGCGGTACTGTGCGGTGTTTTTCGGGCTATGTGTGGGCCTGGTGGTTAACGCTGCGTTACACAGTGATGGCAGGGAGTTGCGATTCAGGCCAGGGAGTGAGAAACATTGGGTACAGTGTTTTTTCCACTGTGTAATGATGTTCCCCACATAAATGGTACCTGGACACTGACCTAAGGAGCCTGTCACACCGGCGCGGGAGCGCTTGACCACCCGGAATTTCGTTTAACTTCCAGATTATTAAACTTAACGAAAGGACGTCAGATTACAAGGTACCTAAGCCAGGCTCCAGGGAGACTAATTATCCGCTTGAGAAACATAAACAAACAGGGCTTTATCTGCCTTCAGAACAGAATATCGTGTACAAGAAACACTAAAAATAACGAAAAACCATAACGACAACAGATAATTCGGAGAAAATCAAGGAGGAGGGGAATGAATAACGTTGAATAAGGTAAAAAAAAAAATGATGAAAAGCAGAAGCAGCTAAAAGTATATTCAAATTATAGTGTTATTGTATCGAGACACCAAATAGTCAGACTGAAAAAAAATAATAGGAAACTGAACGCTAGTGAATCACACACAGAAAATGAAAACTTAAGCAACAGAAACGAAAACAACGTGTTAACAGATTAAGTAGTTGTATCTCTGTTAGTCTAGCTTAGAAAGACACACAAAATAACTAGGAAGACAGACTGGTATCATTGCTCATCCTTATCCTGGGAGAAAGCTAATGTCATCACACATGACTGAGCTGAAATATCCAAGGGGTAACATCTTTCACCTCGTATGACAACTCACCTTCAGAGTGTTAGGTAAATAGACACATACAATCAATGTGTCATTTTATTGTGGCAACGTTTCGCTCTACAGGAGTTTTGTCAAGCTTTATACAATCATAGTTACACTGAGGGATGTCCTTCCTAATTCCTGGACCAATAGTCCGAGTGTACATCACGCATTTATATCAAGCAGACGACAACTTTCATCTCATCTCTGGTTTTCTGAAAGAGAACAAGAGTGTGCAGGAATACATTACCATCTCACTGCAAACACGTCTGCAAGTTTTGCCACAGTTTTGCACTTGATATTGCTAATAGAACTTTTATCCTGCATGAACTAGCCGAAATAAATCTTGGAGGTAACTTATACACTTGGACAATAGGTGAACTTAGAGAGCGGGTGTCTTAAGGAAACACGTCCTAATGTTACCACCCGTACTCGTGATCGCACAACGGACCTCAGTGTGTGAGTCGAGTGCGCTACCAACCCAGTTATGGGACACCTAATTGATTATGCTACGCCTGGGTTAATGTTACCTAAAGAACAATCTCTGCCACCCTTGGAGCTGATGCAAAGTTTATCGTAGTTTATCATATTAATCATAGTTTATTTATCAGTTTATTATCATACATAGTGTAAGTTAATTAGGATAACAAAAAAAAAATCAAAGTGACTTATTTCCACTGGGGTTCTTTTAATATTTTATTAAAGCTTTAAAAGTTTTAGTGAGATACTTCATGACTGTCCATGGGTTACCAAGGTTCTGAACATTAGTCAGGAGCCTGGTGTTCCTAGTGTCTGTCAGAGGATTACTGAGACCAACACTGTTCTTGTTATTAGATTGTCAAGAAATTAACCAGATTCTCTCTCTCTCTCTCTCTCTCTCTCTCTCTCTCTCTCTCTCTCTCTCTCTCTCTCTCTCTCTCTCTCTCTCTCCTTCTCTCTCTCTCTCTCTCATCATCTCACTCTCTACTCTAGCTCTTCTCTCTCTCTCTCTCATCTCTCTCTCTCTCTCCCTCTCATCTCTCTCATCTCTCTCTCTCTCTCTTTCTTTCTCTTTCTCTCTTCTCTCCTCTCTCTCTCTCTCTCTCTCTCCTCTCTCTCTCTCTCTCTCTCTCTCTCTCTCTCTCTCTCTCTCTCTCTCTCTCTCTTTCTTTCTCTCTCTCTCTCTCTCTCTCTCTCTCTCTCTCTCTCTCTCTCTCTCGTGAGGCCATCCTCCGTATTTAGACTGCACTGCTACCACGGTATTTTCTCCATCACTGAGTCATCCTTGTCCACCTGTCGCCTCTCAGGTAGGCCTAGTGGGAGGAGAGAGGAGGAAGGGGGAAGAAAGGAGGAAGGGGAGGGGGACGATTAACGGGAGAGGAGGAGAATGGGGAGGGGGAGGATGAAGGGAAAAGGGGGAGGTAGAGGAAAAGAGAGTAATGGGAAGTAAAGTTAGGTGACCGCCTAAGTCTCTAACTTCACTTAATTTTAATTCCCTTTCCTTTTATTTCCCCTTGTTCTTATTTTCTCATTTTCCTTAGTTATTTTTCTTGTTGTTGTTGTACTTTTTTCTCTTTGTTTTTCCCCTCCATCCTTCCGTTTTCCTTGTTTCTGTTTGTGCCTTTTGACTCTTTATTTTCCTTCCTCGAGTCCCTTATTTCCTCTCTTCTTATTTTCCCTTCTTGAGTCACTTATTTATCCTTGTTCCTCTTAATTTTCTTTCTTGATTCCATTTTTTCCCCTACCCATTATTTTTCTTCTTATTTCTCATTATTATTTTCCCTGCCCCTTATTTCCCCTGTCCCTTATTTCCCCCTGCCCCTTATTTTTCCTGCCCCTTATTTCCCCTGTCCCTTATTTCCCCCTGCCCCTTATTTTTCCTGCCCCTGGTAGTGGCGCCCCTGGCAGCGTCATGACCAGCAGGTCGACGAAATGTATACACAGTCTCGCCTCTTTGACGCCTCCTAGAAGAAAAGATTTCTCAACTTATCCCATTTTTCTCTCTCTCTCTTCTCTCTCTCTCCTCTCTCCTCTCTCTCTATCTCTCCTCTCTCTCCTCTCTCTCTCTCTCTCTCTCTCTCTCTCTGCTCTATCTCCCCTCTCTCTCATCTCAGCAGTCCTCTTTACTATCTTCTCCTCTCTCTCTCCCTCTCTCTACAAATCTCTCTCTCTCTCTCTCTCTCTCTCTCTCTCTCTCTCTCTCTCTCTCTCTCTCTCTCTCTCTCTCTCTCTCTCTCTCTCTCTCTCTCTCTCTCTCTCTTCTTCCTCTCTCTCTCTCTCTTCTCTCTCTCTCTCTCTCTCTTCTCCTCTTTCCCCTTTCTGTCACACAAAGGTTTTTACAAGGTTAGGTTAAGAGCTTCTGCCTTTATTTACAAGCTAAGAGTTGTTATCTAACTCAGGTCATTTGAAAGCCTTACCCAGGTCCACCTTTGTTAATTATTTATTGTTATGAAACATACAGATAGGTTAGAGGGTGAAACTGGAGCCATCTGTGGGCCAGAGATGCACTGCCTTTATTCCATTAATGCTGCCATGCTGATCTCTGATCAGAAAGCCATGTGTGTAGGGAGCTTAGAACGTTCTGTGAAGAAAGCTTGAAAAGACTTGTACAAGCAGCTTAAAATGTCCTGTGTTGGAAGTTTGAAGCTTAAAAGGCAGCTTGAAATGCCTTGTAAAGGCAGGTCGAAATGTCACCACTAGATAATACAACAAGTCGACTCTCAGAATTAGTTGTGATAAATGGTTTTGAAAACCGACAAGTTGAAGATTGAGACACTTATGCAACATATGGGAATCTTTATTAAGGAAACGTTCCGCCACACAGTGGCTTCATCACTCCAATACAAAGTAGAAATGAGTTAGGAGAGGATGAGTTCGAGGTGATCAGTCCCTCAGCCTGGAATCGATGTGTTCAGTCCATCACTCTTGGTGAAAGTGAATAATTGTCTCAATCTTCATCTCAGAATCAGGTTGGGATTCCATCACCTGTGGCAGGTAAATGCAATTATCACAGGTGAACCCAGTAACCCTGCCTCTTATACCTCAGGTAAGTTCTGACAAGGCAAGGAGGAGCCCTACGGCCATCACAAAGTGTGGGAATACCTCGGTCAGATGCCCAGAAGCTCCAGCTGCGGGTCATCATCTAAGACCCGCGTCAGGAAACACTTGTACTGTTTCCTGACGAATCTTACCCAGCCTAAACCTGCCAGCAGTAAGTCTAGGCCTAGTGCAGAGGTCGGACGATTTTTTTTTTTTGCAAAGGGGGTACTACCCCAAAACAAATTTGAAAATTCCACAGAATACGGAAAACACAAGGGGCATTCAAATTCAAATTAGTTTATTAAATCCAGCTGTATGGAGAATACAGCCATACAAGGGTGTATTATACACCATAAACCAACTTAAAAAATAAAACAAAATTAATAAAATGATAAAATGAATAACAAATACATTTTGGTGCAGTTTTATTTATATGATCATCGAGCCCTTATTACTCTCCCCCCCCTCTCGGGATTTTCATTTCTACCCCATTTTGGGGTAATTTACCCCCCCCGGGTCCCCGACCTAAGCCTTAGTGGAATGATGGTCCTCGCTTCCGTGGGGGCGTTGACCCCCAAAACCGTCTCCAGGTATATTCCAGGTAAACTCCAGGAATAGTCCAGTTATACTCAAGGTATACTC
>NC_069456.1:17880924-17895924 GCF_026875155.1 Cherax quadricarinatus | reverse complement strand
CAGACCACAGTCTTAGAAAAGAAGTTGAAGGTGTGGTATACAAATGCAGATGGAATAACAAACAAGTATGAGGAGTGGCACGAAAGAATCAAAGAGACTTCCCCAGACATAATAGCACTCACAGAAACAAAACTCACCAGAATAATAACAGATTCAATCTTTCCATCCGGATATCAAATCCTCAGGAAAGACAGAGGGAGGAGAGGGGGAGGAGGAGTTGCACTGCTCATTAAAAACCAGTGGGGTTTTGAGAAAATGGAAGGAATGGATGGCATGGGCGAAAGGGACTACTTAGTAGGAACAATCCAGTCTGAGGGACATAAGGTGATAATTGCAGTAATGTGCAAACCCACACACAGAACTGCAGGAGGCAAGAGAAGAATACGATGAGAGCAAACAGAGCAATGATCGACACACTAGCCGAGGTGGCCAGGAGAGCACACATGGGGGAGCAAAGTTACTAGTTATGGGTGATTTTCAATCACAAGGAGATTGACTGGGAAAACCTGGAGCCCCATGGGGGTCCCGAAACATGGAGAGCCAAGATGATGGATGTGGTACTGGAGAACCTCATGCATCAACATGTTAGAGACACTACCAGAGAGAGAGGAGAGGATGAACCAGCAAGGTTGGACCTTGTATTCACCATGAGTAGTTCGGACATCGAGGGTATCATGTATGAAAGGCCCCTGGGAGCTAGTGATCATGTGGTTCTGTGCTTCGACTACATAGTTGAGCTCCAAGTGGAGAGAGTAGCAGGAATAGGCTGGGAAAAACCAAACTACAAAAGGGGGAACTACTCAGGCATGAGGAACTTCCTTCAAGACGTTCAGTGGGAGAGGGAACTGACAGGAAAACCAGTACAAGAAATGATGGACTATGTAGCAACAAAATGCAAGGAGGCAGAGGAGAGGTTTGTTCCCAAGGGAAACAGAAATAATGGGAAGAACAGAACGAGTCCTTGGTTCACCCAAAGGTGTAGGGAGGCAAAAACTAGGTGTACTAGTGAATGGAGAAGGTACAGAAGACAGAGAACTCAGGAAAATAAAGAAATCAGCCGAAGAGCCAGAAACGAATATGCACAGATAAGAAGGGAGGCTCAGAGACAATATGAAAATGACATAGCATCAAAAGTAAAGACTGACCCGAAGCTGTTGTACAGCCACATCAGGAGGAAAGCAACAGTCAAGGACCAGGTAATCAGACTGAGGAAGGGTGATGGGGAATTCACAAGAAACGACCGAGAGGTATGTCAGGAGCTCAACACAAGATTTAAAGAGGTATTTACAGTGGAAACCAGTAGGACTCCAAGAAATCAGAACAGGGGGGCACACCAGCAAGTGCTAGATGAGGTACATAAAACCAAGGAGGAGGTGAAGAAGCTGCTATGCGAACTTGACACCTCAAAGGCGGTGGGACCAGACAACATCTCTCCATGGGTCCTTAAAGAGGGAGCAGAGATATTGTGTGAGCCATTAACAAAGATCTTCAACACATCATTTGAAACTGGGCAACTCCCTGAGGTATGGAAAATGGCAAATGTAGTCCCAATTTTTAAAAAGGGAGACAGACATGAGGCACTAAACTACAGACCTGTATCACTAACGTGTATAGTATGCAAGGTCATTGAGAAGATCATCAGGAGGAGAGTGGTGGGGCACCTGGAAAGAAACAAGTGTATAATTGACAACCAGCACGGTTTCAGGGAAGGAAAATCCTGTGTCACAAACCTACTAGAGTTTTATGACAAGGTGACAGAAGTAAGACAAGAGAGAGAGGGGTGGATCGACTGCATATTTTTGGACTGCAAGAAGGCCTTCGACACAGTTCCTCACAAGAGGTTACTGCAAAAGCTAGAGGACCAGGCACACATAACAGGAACGGCACTGCAATGGATCAGAGAATACCTGACAGGGAGGCAACAACGAGTCATGGTACGCGACGAGGTGTCAGAGTGGGCGCCTGTGACTTGCGGGGTTCCACAGGGGTCAGTCCTAGGACCTGTGCTGTTCTTGGTATACGTGAACGACATAACGGAAGGGATAGACTCAGAAGTGTCCTTGTTTGCAGATGATGTGAAGTTAATGAGAAGAATCAAATCGGACGAGGATCAGGCAGGACTACAAAGAGACCTGGACAGGCTACAAGCCTGGTCCAGCAACTGGCTCCTTGAATTTAACCCTGCCAAATGCAAAGTCATGAAGATTGGGGAAGGGCAAAGAAGACCGCAGACACAATATAGTTTAGATGGCCAAAGACTGCAAACCTCACTCAAGGAAAAAGATCTGGGGGTGAGTATAACACCGAACATATCTCCTGAGGCGCACATCAATCAGATAACTGCTGCAGCATACGGGCGCCTGGCAAACCTACGGATAGCGTTCCGATACCTCAGTAAGGATTCGTTTAAGACTCTGTATACCATCTACGTCAGGCCCATACTGGAGTATGCAGCACCAGTTTGGAATCCACACCTAGTCAAGCACGTCAAGAAATTAGAGAAAGTGCAAAGGTTTGCAACAAGACTAGTCCCAGAGCTACGGGGATTGTCCTATGAAGAAAGGTTGAGGGAAATCGGCCTGACGACACTGGAGGCCAAGAGGGTCAGGGGAGACATGATAACGACATATAAAATACTGCGCGGAATAGACGAGGTGGACAAAGACGGGATGTTCCAGAGATGGGACACAGACACAAGAGGTCACAATTGGAAGTTGAAGACTCAGATGAATCAAAGGGATGTTAGGAAGTATTTCTTCAGTCATAGAGTAGTCAGGCCGTGGAATAGCCTAGAAAGTGACGTGGTGGAGGCGGGAACCATACATAGTTTTAAGGCGAGGTATGATAGAGCTCATGGGGCAGGGAGAGAGAGGACCTAGTAGCAATCAGCGAAGAGGCGGGGCCAGGAGCTGTGACTCGACCCCTGCAACCACAAATAGGTGAGCAAATAGGTGAGTACACACACACACATATAGTTCAAGGTCTGCAGGAAGAAATTAACAAGGTAACGGAGGAACTAGAGACAATGAAGAAAGGGGGAAACAGCAGAAGGGACAATAATGGAGAATGCAGAAGGGAGAGACACAAGGAAGAGAAGAGGAAGAAACAAGACCCTCTTAGAAAAATGCTCTCGTGAAACAAGGACGTACAGGACATAAAAAAAAAAACAGGAGCTGAACAGACACTGTTAACAGAAGACAGGGCAACTCGGAGTGAGAAACGGGAGAGGGAGGGGGTGGGAGGACAGAGGGAGGGGGATAGAGGGAGGGGGTGGGAGGATAGAGGGAGGGGGTGGGTGGATAGAGGGAGGGGGTGGGAGGATAGAAGGAGGGGTAGGAGGAAAGAAGGGGGATAGAGGGAGGGGTGGGAGGATGGAGAGAGGGGGTGGGAGGATAGAGGGAGGGGTGGAAGGATGGAGAGAGGGGGAGGGAGGATAGAGGGAGGGGAGGGAGGATAGAGGGAGGGGGAGGGAGGATAGAGGGAGGGGTATTGCTGCTGATCCATCGTCTTCATGTACCTGATGATGGGACAGGTTAAGAGAGAGACGCGGAGGACGAACTGAATATTAGAACTCTCACCGAAACAGCAAGAGTTAATACTACTACTACTACTACTACTACTACTACTACTACTACTACTACTACTACTACTAATAATAATAATAATAATAATAATAATAATAATAATTTTATTATTATTAACACAGTGGCCGCTTCCCACCAAGGCAGGGTGGACCGAAAAAGAAAAACTTTCACCATCATTCACTCCGTCACTGTCTTGCCAGAAGAGTGCTTTACACTACAGTTTTTAAACTGCAACATTAACACCCCTCCTTCAGAGTGCAGGCACTGTACTTCCCATCTCCAGGACTCAAGTCCGGCCTGCCGGTTTCCCTGAACCCCTTCATAAATGTTACTTTGCTCACACTCCAACAGCACGTCAAGTATTAAAAACCATTTGTCTCCATTCACTCCTATCAAACACGCTCACGCATGCCCGCTGGAAGTCCAAGCCCCTCGCACACAAAACCTCCTTTACCCCCTCCCTCCAACCTTTCCTAGGCCGACCCTTACCCCGCCTTCCTTCCACTACAGACTGATACACTCTTGAAGTCACTTCTGTTTTCGCTCCATTCTCTCTACATGTCCGAACCACCTCAACAACCCTTCCTCAGCCATCTGGACAACAGTTTTGGTAATCCCGCACCTCCTCCTAACTTCCAAACTACGAATTCTCTGCATTATATTCACACCACACATTGCCCTCAGACATGACATCTCCACTGCCTCCAGCCTTCTCCTCGCTGCAACATTCATCACCCATGCTTCACACCCATATAAGAGTGTTGGTAAAACTATACTCTCATACATTCCCCTCTTTGCCTCCAAGGACAAAGTTCTTGTCTCCACAGACTCCTAAGTGCACCGCTCACCCTTTTCCCCTCATCAATTCTATGATTCACCTCATCTTTCATAGACCCATCCGCTGACACGTCCACTCCCAAATATCTGAATACATTCACCTCCTCCATACTCTCTCCTCCAATCTGATATCCAATCTTTCATCACCTAATCTTTTTGTTATCCTCATAACCTTACTCTTTCCTGTATTCACTTTCAATTTTCTTCTTTTGCACACCCTACCAAATTCATCCACCAATCTCTGCAACTTCTCTTCAGAATCTCCCAAGAGCACAGTGCCATCAGCAAAGAGCAACTGTGACAACTCCCACTTTATGTGTGATTCTTTATCTTGTAACTCAAATATAATAATTATAATAATAATAATAATAATAATAATAATAATAATAATAATAATAATAATAATAATAATAATAATAATAATAATAATAAAGTAGTCAATGCACATATAACCTGCGCAGAAGAAACCTATGAGAAAACTAAAGAAGAAGAAGAAGGAAAAGAAGACGAAGGAGAAGAAGAAGACGAAGGAGAAGAAGCGTAGGAAGCAGTGACAAATTTTCAGAGCCAGAAAATGCTCTTGCAACAAAGTGTATCCATACTGACCCTTGTGACAGAGATGGCACTGGACAGAGGTGGCACTGGACAGAGATGGCACTGGACAGAGATGGCACTGGACAGAGATGGCACTGGACAGAGATGGCACTGGGCAGAGATGGCACTGGACAGAGATGGCACTGGACAGAGATGGCACTGGACAGAGATGGCACTGGACAGAGGTGGCACTGGGCAGAGATGGCACTGGACAGAGATGGCCGGACAGTGGCATGCAGAGATGGCACTGGACAGAGATGGCACTGGGCAGAGATGGCACTGGACAGAGATGGCACTGGACAGAGATGGCACTGGACAGAGATGGCACTGGGCAGAGATGGCACTGGACAGAGATGGCACTGGGCAGAGATGGCACTGGACAGAGATGGCACTGGGCAGAGATGGCACTGGACAGAGATGGCACTGGGCAGAGATGGCACTGGACAGAGATGGCACTGGACAGAGATGGCACTGGGCAGAGATGGCACTGGACAGAGATGGCACTGGACAGAGGTGGCACTGGGCAGAGATGGCACTGGACAGAGATGGCACTGGGCAGAGATGGCACTGGACAGAGATGGCACTGGACAGAGATGGCACTGGACAGAGATGGCACTGGGCAGAGATGGCACTGGACAGAGATGGCACTGGGCAGAGATGGCACTGGACAGAGATGGCACTGGACAGAGATGGCACTGGACAGAGATGGCACTGGGCAGAGATGGCACTGGACAGAGGTGGCACTGGGCAGAGATGGCACTGGACAGAGATGCCACTGGACAGAGATGGCACTGGGCAGAGATGGCACTGGACAGAGATGGCACTGGACAGAGATGGCACTGGACAGAGATGGCACTGGGCAGAGATGGCACTGGACAGAGGTGGCACTGGGCAGAGATGGCACTGGACAGAGATGGCACTGGACAGAGATGGCACTGGCAGAGATGGCACTGGACAGAGATGGCACTGGCAGAGATGGCACTGGACAGAGATGGCACTGGACAGAGATGGCACTGGACAGAGATGGCACTGGGCAGAGATGGCACTGGACAGAGATGGCACTGGGCAGAGATGGCACTGGACAGAGATGGCACTGGGCAGAGATGGCACTGGCAGAGATGGCACTAGGACAGAGATGGCACTGGACAGAGATGGCACTGGCAGAGTGGCACTGGACAGAGATGGAACTGGCAGAGATGGCACTGGACAGAGATGGCACTGGGCAGAGATGGCACTGGGACAGAGATGGCACTGGACAGAGATGGCACTGGACAGAGATAGCACTGGGACAGAGATGGCACTGGACAGAGATGGCACTGGACAGAGATGGCACTGGGCAGAGATGGCACTGGCAGAGTGGCACTGGACAGAGATGGAACTGGACAGAGATGGCACTGGACAGAGATGAGCACTGGCAGAGATGGCACTGGACAGGGATGGCTACGGACAGAGATGGCATCTGGCAGAGATGGCACTGGACAGAGATGGCACTGGATAGAGATGGCACTGGACAGAGATGGCACTGGACAGAGATGGCACTGGGCAGAGATGGCACTGGACAGAGATGGCACGGCAGAGATGGCATGACAGAGATGGCACTGGGCAGAGATGGCACTGGACAGAGATGGCACTGGACAGAGGTGGCACTGGACAGAGATGGCACTGGACAGAGATGGCACTAGACAGAGATGGCACTGGACAGAGATGGCACTGGACAGAGATGGCACTGGGCAGAGATGGCACTGGACAGAGGTGGCACTGGACAGAGATGGAACTGGACAGAGATGGCACTGGACAGAGATGGCACTGGGCAGAGATGGCACTGGACAGGGATGGTACCGGACAGAGATGGCATTAGACAGAGATGGCACTGGACAGAGATGGCACTGGATAGAGATGGCACTGGACAGAGATGGCACTGGACAGAGATGGCACTGGGCAAAGATGGCACTGGACAGAGATGGTACCGGACAAAGATGGCACTTGACAGAGAAGGCACTGGACAGAGATGGCACTGGACAGAGATGGCACTGGACAGAGATGGCACTGGACAAAGATGGCACTGGACAGAGATGGCACTGGACAGAGATGGCACGGACAAGTGCACGGACAGATGGCACTGGACAGAGATGGCACTGGACAGAGATGTCACTGGACAGAGATGGCACTGGACAGAGATGGCACTGGACAGAGATGGTACTGGACATAGTTGGCACTGGGCAGAGATGGCACTGGACACAGGTGGCACTGGACAGAGGTGGCACTAGACAGAGATGGCACTGAACAGAGACAATTAACAGAGGTAACACAGGGCAGAGATGGCACTGGGTAGAGATGGCACTGGACAAAGATAGAACTGGACAGAGATGGCACTGGATAGATATGGCAATGGACAGAGATGGCACTGGGCAGAGATAGCACTGGGCAGAGTTGGCACTGGACAGAGATGTTACTGGACAGAGGTGGCACTGGACAGAGGTGGCACTAAACAGAGATGGCACTGGACAGAGATTGCACAGGACTGAGATGGCACTGGGCAGAGTTGGCACTGGACAGAGATGGCACTGGACAGAGGTGGCACTGGACAGAGGTGGGACTAGACAGAGATGGCACTGGACAGAGATGGCACAGAACAGAGATGGCTCTGGGCAGAGATGGCACTGGACAGAGATGGCACTGGACAGAGATGGCACTGGGCAGAGATGGCACTGGACATAAATGGCACTGGACAGAGATGGCACTGGACAGAGATGACACTGGACAAAGATGACACTGGACAGAGATGGCACTGGACAGAGATGGCTGCTGCCAGGTGGGTGCTGCCTAGGTGGGTGCTGCGTAGGTGAGTGCTGCCTAGGTGGGTACTGCCTAGGTGGGTACTGCCTAGGTGGGTGCTGCCTAGGTGGGTACTGCCTAGGTGGGTACTGCCTAGGTGGGTGCTGCCTAGGTGGGTGCTGCCTAGGTGGGTGCTGCCTAGGTGGGTGCTACCTAGGTGGGTGCTACCTAGGTGGGTGCTACCTAGGTGGGTGCTGCCTAGGTGGGTACTGCCTAGGTGGGTACTGCCTAGGTGGGTGCTGCCTAGGTGGGTGCTGTCTAGGTGGGTGCTGCCTAGGTGGGTGCTACCTAGGTGGGTGCTGCCCAGGTAGGTGCTGCCTAGGTGGGTACTGCCTAGGTGGGTACTGCCTAGGTGGGTGCTGCCTAGGTGGGTGCTACCTAGGTGGGTGCTACCTAGGTGGGTGCTGCCTAGGTGGGTACTGCCTAGGTGGATGTACCTAGTAGGGTCTAACCTAGGAGGTGTCTAAACTTAGGTGGTGTGCTACCAGGTGGGTCTGCCTAGGTGGGTGCTACCTAGGTGGGTGCTGCCTAGGTGGGTACTGCCTAGGTGGGTGCTACCTAGGTGGGTGCTACCTAGGTGGGTGCTACTAGTGGTGCTACCTAGTGGGTACTGCTAGGTGGGTACTGCCTAGGTGGTGCTACCTAGGTGGGTGCTACTATGGGTTGGCTACCTAGGTGGAGAGGCTGCCTAGGTGGGTACTGCCTAGGTGGGTGCTCATAGGTGGGTATACTCTAAGTGGAGTGCTACCTAGGTGGTGCTGCCTAGGTGGGTACTGCCTAGGTGGGTACTGCCTAGGTGGGTGCTGCCTAGGTGGGTGCTGCCTAGGTGGGTGCTGCCTAGGTGGGTGGTACCTAGGTGGGTGCTGCCCAGGTAGGTGCTACCTCGGTGGGAGCTACCCTGGTAGATACAGAACCGGAGAATGTACAGAGAACCATCAATCTTGTTTAGCGTTCAGTCAAACGCCTAATTTTTTCGGAATTTCTGACGTCCCTGGAAGTGTATTCCCTAGAATATAGACGAGAAAGGTACACCCTAACCTGGGAAATTTTTTTGAAGATTTAGTCCCAAATTTGCGCCCAGGAGACGTCACAAGAGAAATTTGTATCACCACGAGTTTAGAGGTGAGGGAGATACTGCCAGATCCGAATGCTGGGAGAAGCTAGGAGACCTGGCACTCTCTCACCTTTGGTTCTGAGGTGCAGAGGAAATGCGTGTTATGTTGAGAGACTCATCTGGTTGCTGGAAACAAGGCAGCTAGTGAGTTTGTTGAAGCTACTGAGAGAGTGACGATGGCACTTGGGAATTTATTTGGCAAGAGGAAATACCTCTAGCATCACCTGCCCTCTTTTTAACTTTCAATAGATAAAAAATATGTAAGTAAACTCACACACACACACACACACACACACACACACACACACACACACACACACACACACACACACACACACACACACACACACACACACAGGATCCATACATAGCTTTAAGAGGTACAATAAGGCCCTTGTAGCAGGGAAAGTGAGTGAACCTACTAGCCACCAGCAAAGTGTCGGGGCCAGGAGCTGTGAAGTGACCCTTGCTACCACACAGTGGTGAGTACATATAGGTGAGTACGTATAGGTAGGTACATACAGGTAAGTGCATATAGGTGGGTACATGTTGGTAAGTACACATAGGTGAGTACACCTAGGTAAGTACACATACGTGAGTACACATACGTGAGTACACATACGTGAGTACACATACTTGAGTACACACATCAACTGTTTAAAATTCAGGATTTCATCCAAACATTTCAAAATGATTAAGAAAAATTATATTTCTTGTTGCTCATCCAGTGTAACACTCACCCTGTGAGTGTACTCACCCTGTGAGTGTACTCACCCTGTGAGTGTACTCACCCTGTGAGTGTACTCACCCTGTGAGTGTACTCACCCTGTGAGTGTACTCACCCTGTGAGTGTACTCACCCTGTGAGTGTACTCACCCTGTGAGTGTACTCACCCTGTGAGTGTACTCACCCTGTGAGTGTACTCACCCTGTGAGTGTACTCACCCTGTGAGTGTACTCACCCTGTGAGTGTACTCACCCTGTGAGTGTACTCACCCTGTGGTGTACTCACCCTGTGGTGTACTCACCCTGTGAGTGTACTCACCCTGTGAGTGTACTCACCCTGTGAGTGTACTCACCCTGTGAGTGTACTCACCCTGTGAGTGTACTCACCCTGTGAGTGTACTCACCCTGTGAGTGTACTCAGCCCTGTGAGGTGTACTCACCCTGTGGGTGTACTCACCCTGTGAGTGTACTCACCCTGTGAGTGTACTCACCCTGTGAGTGTACTCACCCTGTGGTGTACTCACCCTGTGAGTGTACTCACCCTGTGAGTGTACTCACCCTGTGAGTGTACTCACCCTGTGAGTGTACTCACCCTGTGTGTGTACTCACCCTGTGGGTGTACTCACCCTGTGAGTGTACTCACCCTGTGAGTGTACTCACCCTGTGTAGTGTACTCACCCTGTGGTGTACTCACCCTGTGAGTGTACTCACCCTGTGAGTGTACTCACCCTGTGAGTGTACTCACCCTGTGAGTGTACTCACCCTGTGAGTGTACTCACCCTGTGAGTGTACTCACCCTGTGGTGTACTCACCCTGTGGTGTACTCACCCTGTGAGTGTACTCACCCTGTGAGTGTACTCACCCTGTGAGTGTACTCACCCTGTGAGTGTACTCGCCCTGTGAGTGTACTCCCCTGTGAGTGTACTCACCCTGTGGGTGTACTCACCCTGTGGTGTACTCCCCTGTGAGTGTACTCACCCTGTGAGTGTACTCACCCTGTGAGTGTACTCACCCTGTGAGTGTACTCACCCTGTGAGTGTACTCACCCTGTGAGTGTACTCACTCTGTGAGTGTACTCACCCTGTGGTGTACTCACCCTGTGAGTGTACTCACCTGTGAGTGTACTCACCCTGTGAGTGTACTCACCTGTGTGTGTACTCACCCTGTGTGTGTACTCACCTGTGAGTGTACTCCCTGTGAGTGTACTCACCCTGTGAGTGTACTCACCCTGTGAGTGTACTCACCCTGTGGTGTACTCACCCTGTGGTGTACTCACCCTGTGGGTGTACTCACCTGTGAGTGTACTCACCCTGTGAGTGTACTCACCCTGTGAGTGTACTCACCCTGTGAGTGTACTCACCCTGTGAGTGTACTCGCCCCTGTGAGCGTATCTCCCTGTGAGTGTACTCGCCCTGTGAGTGTACTCGACCTGTGAGTGTACTCACCTGTGAGTGTACTCGCTCTGTGAGCGTACTTCCCTGTGAGTGTACTCACCCTGTGAGTGTACTCCCTGTGAGTGTACTCCCCTGTGAGTGTACTCGCTCTGTGAGTGTACTCACCCTGTGAGTGTACTCGCTCTGTGAGCGTACTCTCCCTGTGAGTGTACTCGCCCTGTGAGTGTACTCGCTCTGTGAGTGTACTCGCCCTGTGAGTGTACTCACCCTGTGAGTGTACTCGCTCTGTGAGTGTACTCGCTCTGTGAGTGTACTCGCTCTGTGAGTGTACTCGCCTGTGAGTGTACTCGCCCTGTGAGTGTACTCACCCTGTGAGTGTACTCGCCCTGTGAGTGTACTCGACCCTGTGAGTGTACTCACCCTGTAGTGTACTCGCTCTGAGTGTACTCGCTCTGTGAGTGTACTCGCTCTGTGAGTGTACTCGCCCTGTGAGTGTACTCACCCTGTGAGTGTACTCACCCTGTGAGTGTACTCGCCCTGTGAGTGTACTCACCCTGTGAGTGTACTCGCCCTGTGAGTGTACTCACCCTGTGAGTGTACTCACCCTGTGAGTGTACTCGCCACTTTGGACTAATCGATTTGTGTTTCCTGGGGTTGAGTTCTGGTTCCTCGCCCCGCCTCTTAAGTTTCACCGTCCATCATTACTGGTTTCTGGCCTCTTGAGCCGTGTCATACCTCTTCCTGAGGCTATGTATGGAGTTTACTTCAGCAACTACTACATCTAATTCATGTCAGTTTCCTACAGCCCTTAGGCTCAAAAACACTTTACTTTGTGTGTGTTTGTTGTGTGTGTGTGTGTGTGTGTGTGTGTGTGTGTGTGTGTGTGTGTGTGTGTGTGTGTGTGTGTGTGTGTGTGTGTGTGTGTGTGTACTCATCTATTTGTGGATGCAGGTGTCGAATCATACCTCCTGGCCCCGCCAGGAGTGTGTGTGTGTGTACCTTTGTCTTCCTTTCTTAGAGAGCATAGGAACTGGGGACAATAGATTAAAATAACTGGGGAAAATATTAACACACTGGCCTGCGAGTCCTGCTGAAGGAGATGGAAAGAAGTCCTCCTGAAGGCTCACCACACCATCCCGGGGCTGATGACTACTGTCTCCAATGGCTCTGTGTTGCTGACAACTCCTCCTGAGGTCGAGGGCGTCAGGCAAGTGCCTGTCTGATGACACACTGTTTTTTCCCACTGTGATGAGACATATGAGTATGCATTGCCAGTGGCCAATAGATTTGTCACACCGAGCATATATAAAATCAATTTTCAATCGGTCTCTAACTCACTCTCTTCATTTTTTCACAACTCACACGTATAAAAGTGATTTCTAGCGCCTCCTGCAGCTTGTCTGGGTAAACAACTCTAAGATAATTGAGGCTTTCAAACCAAAGGTGAAGAATTAAACACAAGTGCAAAATCTGGTTATGTTTATTTTCAGACATTTCGCCATCCAATGGCTTTATCAGTACAGTACAAGGACATAGCATGAAGGAAGCAGAACTATATACAGAAGATGAGTTAATCAGTCCCTCAGCCTTGGAGATGGTGAAGAGCACCGTAGTCTGCAAGACTACGGTGCTGTAGTCTGCAAGACTACGGTGCTGTAGTCTGCAAGACTACGGTGCTGTAGTCTGCAAGACTACGGTGCTTCTAGTATGTAGTTGTACTTCCTTCAGGTTATGTCATTGTATTGATAAAGCCACTGGATGGCGAAAAGTCTTCATATAAAGACACCCAGATGTTGCACCTGTGTGTAAACTGAAGGTGTTGAGAGCCCGTCCTGCGAACTCTGGCAGAATGTTGAGTTATTCCACGAGATGCCAGAGCTGAGAACGAAGGTTAATTTCACGTGCAGGAAACATTAAATATTATTGCAACAACCGAGAAAGCTGTTTCAGTCTGAAAAAAAGGATAGATCTACACCTACTGAGTGCAACAAACACACAACGACATGAAATTAGTCCACACTGACAGAGTCAACGGGAAGGAGGAGGAGGAGGAGGAGGAGGAGGGAGTGTTTATGAATATTAGGCTAGTTACCCATAGGTGGTAAAAATATACACAAATGAAACATAATGTGATCCTTTATTAACTACGTTTCGCCCACACAGTGGGATTTATCAAGTCACAAACAGATCTACCCGGGCAGTCTATAAAATATCGAAATATAATGCATTTGTGTTAATTTTTCCATGTCATTATAGGTAGTGTTGAAAGTATTGTTTTCCTTATTTATTATTATTATTATTATTATTATTATTATTATTATTATTATTATTATTATTATTATTATTATTATTATTATTATTATTACTCGAATTAGAAAAAAAACACTGTGTGAGCGAACACTGTATCCTGGTGTTCCCCCAGCTATCTTTCTAAAGCAATCTATTATCAGTATTATCAATTATTATATTCGTGGAAGTCATTAAATCCCTGGGAGTCCCACAGTACAGATTGTCTCCCACAACTGACAACAATGAAGAGAGGAGAGGCAAGAGGACAGTGGTGGCCGGGCTAAAAATGATTTACTCTCTGGCATCTTGAAGTATGGATGCTGCCAGAGACTGAACTGGGAAAGATTCGGAACCTGGAAACCTGAGGAAGATCGTGAGGTTTCAAATAGTGGTAGAACATAAGAATGGAGGAACACTGCAGAAGGCCTACTGGCCCATACAAGGCAGGTCCTTAACAAATCCACCCATATATTTGTACAATCTTAAGAATATTTTAACAGAAGGAAATTAAGAAAACGTTATCCAGCGTTTTAAACCCAGAGGGTTAGTAAACAAGGGATAAGCCAGGGAAGCCCAGCTTTCCTGGCTTATCTCTGGTTCAGCAACTTTATCCATTTGCTGCATGAGACATGTAATGCACATGTGTCTTATTCGTCAATTTATCGGCATTGTTTTCTATTAATTATACGATTATTATCTTGAACACAGGTGTACGAACACTTAGCTGGTTCAAAAAGTCATCGTTTCGGTCCTCGGCCCGAGGACCGAAACGTTTTCTAATATATCCTATTGTTTGCCCACGTCTCGGCATCTGTTATCGACATTTATAGCAGACACGGAGCTACGGACTCGATACACCATTACTAAATATAAAATACGAAACTGAGTGGCTGAAATAATCAAGGTTCTAGCATCAAGGTAAACAACATCAGACAAGAACTCACGTTTCTCCACACTGTTTCACTACTTAACTAAGGCAACACTTTTTGGGGAAAATACTACAGTGGGTTAAACAGAATTCTCTGTTTTTTTGTGTTGCTGTTGGCTTCTCCGTCAGGTTTTACTCCCGTTATCTTCTCTCCTCTATCTCTCTTCTCTCCCTCTCTTCTCTTCTTCACTCGGAATACTCTTTGATGGTGATAGGCTGGTTAATGGGGTTTATATCCTATCGACTACACGAGGGTCATTAAAGCTGCATTTAGACCCGTATTTAGAAGAGGGGTAACTAATGAGATTAAGACACATGTGCAACATCTGGGTATCTTTATTGTAGACGTTTCGCCATCCAGTGGCTTTATCAATACAAATTCTAGGACATGACTAGCCACTGGATGGCGAAACGTCTACAATAGAGATACCCAGATGTTGCACTTGTGTCTTAATCTCATATTGTCGGTATTATAAACCATTCGTACACAGGGGTAACTAATGTCGACTTATCGGTCCGAGTTAGACCACTGACAAGATGGGCTCAGACGTCGCCAAAAGTTACTCTCTCCAAGTAACTTTTACTTGTGTATTTTATTCTCTAGGACCACACGTCACCTGTTCTTCCCAAAATGAGTAAAAATACTATCGTAACTAAAATAGTGACTAAAATAAACTTCTGTATGTCTCTCAGTGTATAT
>NC_069456.1:17865924-17875924 GCF_026875155.1 Cherax quadricarinatus | reverse complement strand
TGAGGGTGCAGGAGTTGTCACCAGTGAGGGTGCAGGAGTTGTCACCAGTGAGGGTGCAGGAGTTGTCACCAGTGAGGGTGCAGGAGTTGTCACCAGTGAGGGTGCAGGAGTTGTCACCAGTGAGGGTGCAGGAGTTGTCACCAATGAGGGTGCAGGAGTTGTCACCAGTGAGGGTGCAGGAGTTGTCACCAGTGAGGGTGCAGGAGTTGTCACCAGTGAGGGTGCAGGAGTTGTCACCAGTGAGGGTGCAGGAGTTGTCACCAGTGAGGGTGCAGGAGTTGTCACCAGTGAGGGTGCAGGAGTTGTCACACAGTGAGGGTGCAGGAGTTGTCACCAGTGAGGGTGCAGGAGCTGTCACCAATGAGGGTGCAGGAGCTGTCACCAGCGAAGGTGCAGAAGCTGTCACCAGCGAGGGGTCCAGGAGCTGTCACCAGCTGTCACCATGGATTTAATTTTGTCATTCCGTCCATGACCCTTAAGGTGAGAGATGATTTCATACTGGTGAAGGGCTCTTGGTCCTAGGAACTAGAGCTGCCTTACCCATCCTCAGAAAACTCGACTGCCTCCCATTCCCAGCGTTTCTTAATGAATAAAAAAATGTCCTTTATAGAAATGATAATTTGAGAATTGATGGTATATGTGGTAAGCCACATTTACCATTAATTTAACTGTTGTCTTGTCAGAAGTGTACAAACATCACAATTCCAAATATTCACCGTCCTGCAACATCCCTGTCAGACACTGCAACATCTTGCGATCTTAATACAAGGTATTCTTCACTTGCCTAACTCTTGGGTACGACCTACTTCCACATTGGGCAAATGTGACACCACCTACGACTGCTGCACCTCTTCTGACTACAGTATATAAGCCACTTTTCGCACATGTGCTGTATTCTTTTCAAGATTGATGAATTGATAACATCGACTCAAGGCTGAGGGACTGATTGCCTCAAAATCTTCCTGTTCTTCACCATTCTCCTATGTATGGACTGATGAAGCCACTGTGTGGCGAAACGTTTCCTCATTAAAGATACCCAAATGTTATACATGTGTCTAATTTATCAGTGCAAACACTGTGTTTTCACCATCCAGAACTCATGTTCAGCTAATAGATTTTCCAGAATCCCTTCATAAATATTACCTGGCTCACATTCCAACAGCACATCAAGCTAATCACCTGTCTCCACTAACTTCGATGTAACACACTTATGCAGGCTTGACAATTAAACCCATGACACTCGAAATCTCTTTTATCCTCTCCATCTTAACCTTCGTGGGATGACCCCTTCCCTTCCATCTTTCCTACCCAGATTAATAAACCTTCCTGTTTATCCTATTTTGCTCCATCCTCTCTAAATGCCCCAACTACATCAACAACCCGTACTCAACCCTCTCATTTATATCTCTGGTAACTCCATATAGGTCTTCTTATCACTACTCTGAATTCTCTGCATAATGTTCATCTGGTACATTACTCTCAAACATATTTCCAGCTTCCTCCTAGCTGCATTTGAAGATCATATCTCATGTTAAAACTAGTATAAAATAGCGACAAGATGGTAAGACACAGGCTGAGGGACTGATCCCCCCAAATACTATTTTTTTCAGAGGTTGATGGACTGATTACATCATCTTCGCTGCTGCTCCTGCTGACTCTGTATTTGACTGAAGAAGCCTACGCTGTAGGAGAAACCTTACAGCAATAGAGATACCTAAATGTACACGTGTGTCTTACCTATCATATTTCACACTCATTTAACAGCGTTGGTACCATTATGCTACATTTCACATTTGTTTTCATAGATAATTGCTTTTGTTTCCAGAGATGCCTCATCATTCCGTATACATTTTCTTCCTCTTCTAGTGTTGGGTCTACCTCGTCTTTCACAGACACATCTACTGACAAGTCTACTATCAAATATCTGAATCCATTCACTTATACTTCCTCCTTTCAATTTGATAATCACTGCTTAATTACCTAGACTCTCTTGTTACTTTCCTTCTATTACATACCCTACCAAACTCGTCTACCAACCTTGGCAACTTGTCTTCAGAATCTCCCCATAGAACAGTGTCATCAGCATACAGCAACTGTGGAAACTTATACTTTCTTTATCTTTTAATCCCACTCCTCTCTCTCTCTCTCTCTCTCTCTCTCTCTCTCTCTCTCTCTCTCCAACATCCCAGCGTTCATTTCTTTTACAACCTCATCTATAAATATGCTAAATAACAAAAAAAGCCATAATACCATGACTGGAACAATACACTAATAGCACATACTTTTCTAAAACCAACTTCTGTTAAAAAATAGTCCCACTGTCTACGACATACTCTAACTTGAGCCTCGCTCTCTATATGAAAAATCCTACTGCCTCTAGCACCCTACCACCTATTGCTCTAATTTGCAACATCTACTGTATTTTACACATGCTCTTTCTAAATTCGTAAATGCAACAAACAGTTCGTTAACTAAGTATTGTTGAAGTATATAGTTCAGTATAAACGCGTAGTCTACACACCCACTAACCTTTCTAAAGCCTCTTTGTTCCTTTGTGATCGCACTCTCTGTCTTTCCCGTAACTCTTTTAATAATATTTAAACCATTAACTTTCACCCGGTAAACTCACCAGGCTTATTACCCTATTATTCTTACACTGTTTTCTCCTTTGTTCTTTTACTAAGAAAGAGTGCATGCTCTCTGGCAGTGTTTGAGTGCCTTCCCTTCTCTCTCTCTCTGTATAGAAGACTCCAATCTCTCTAAAACTATATTCCTACCTGCTGTAAATATCTCAGTACTAAATATCTCAGTACTAAATATCTCAGTACTAAATATCTCAGTACTAAATATCTCAGTACTAAATATCTCAGTACTAAATATCTCAGTACTAAATATCTCAGTACTAAATATCTCAGTACTAAATATCTCAGTACTAAATATCTCAGTACTAAATATCTCAGTACTAAATATCTCAGTACTAAATATCTCAGTACTAAATATCTCAGTACTAAATATCTCAGTACTAAATATCTCAGTACTAAATATCTCAGTACTAAATATCTCAGTACTAATCTCATTTGTTTCAGGTGATGTATTTACTATCATTCTACGTATACAGTGCCTCCTACACCTCCCCCGCCATCACCTCCAGCCAGGTCCTCACTTCTTGGTATGTTATTATGATGTGTTCAGTGAGTGTGTACAATCACTGCCTTCCCTTTCAAAGTCAATATTTCATTTCTATCTTTCTAGTGCATCATCTTCTCATCTATCATCTTCGTTTATCTTTAATTGCCAAGTTAATTTTTTCCCTCGATTTTCTCAATTTATTTCTCTCACTCTCTCTCTCTTCTTCTTCAAAATCTATGCTTCAGCAAAATTTAAGTGAGGAGACTCCCATTCTCTCCTTCGCTCTCATGCACACTCTCACCACTATTTACTTTCTCTTTTTCCTCTCTCTCTCTCTCCTCTCTCTCTCTCTCTCTCTCTCTCTTTTTTTTTTTTTTTTTTTTTTTTTTTTTTTTTTTTTTTTTTTTTTTTTTTTTTTACACAGGGTTTGACAGGTTAAGGATCCCTAGCTTTATTGACAGCTATATTACAGGTTAAGGATTCCTAACTTTATTGGCAAGCTAAGAGCTGTTACCTACATCAGCTCATTTGAAAGCATTTTTATTGTTATGAGACATACAAGTAGGGAACAGGATGAAGTTGGAGCCATCTGTGAGCCAGCATTTTCATTTGATCAACTGACTTTATCTCGTTGACATCATTATGCTGTACGAATGTGTTCCATACTCGAGTCATCCTGGGTATGTATGATCTCAGATGGAGTGATGTTCTGGAGAAGGGTACAGCCAGAGTGAAGTTGCTGCTTTCTGCCCGTCTTGTGGCATAAAAGCTTGTTTCACGCTGTCCTCGAAGTGGATCCAAGTGTGGTACTTTGACAATATTGGCGTTGTACATAACAGTAAGGCCACCCACATCCCTCCTATGTTGAAGGCTCTGCTGAAATGACAGATCTATCCAGGATGGGTCCAGGCGAGAGATGAGACGTCTTGCTCTGTTCTCTACTCTGTCAAGCAGTCGCAGATGAGAGGGGGGGGGCAGGCAAACCAAGAAAGTGGAGCATACTCAAGGTGTGAGCGTACTTGTGCCTCATACAGAATCTTGCAACCCCTACTGTCAAGCAGATGCGAGATACGGCGAAGTGCTGTAAGCTTCCTGGCTGCCTTGTTTGCAAGATTTACAACATGGTTCTTCATGGTTAGTTTGGAGTCAAATTTCACCCCAAGGATATCAACTTCTTCTCCAGGTTCCAACATCCTCCCATTCATCCTTACTACTGCACCAGCATTACCATCATGGCGCCTAGAGACGATCATCATTTGCGTTTTCTCAGGTGCAAATGTTACTTGCCATCTATTTCCCCAAGCTGATATAGCTCTCAGCTGGTGATTGATGTAGCTTAGAGCAGCTGGCATTTCTTCTCTTGGATAAGTGAATGTCAGTGTACAGTCGTCTCTCTCTCTCTCTCTCTCTCTCTCTCTCTACTCTGCATTCTGTGTATTCTTTCTTTATTGCATAAACCTTTCATATGTTAACTAACTCTCCCTTACCATCTTCTTTACCCCATTATTCCGCAAATCGTTTGCCTTTCTGCCTCCTGCCTTTCCACCCTCCTATTCTGACTCACTACTACTGTGCACTCTGCATTCTGAAATCTATCCTATACCTCTTCGACCACTCTCTATCCCACCTCTCGCCATGTAGTAGCTTATACGATCAATTAAACAGGTGGGCAACATCTAGGAGTTGCAAACACCCAGATGTTGATAGAAGGTAGTCAGTCCCTCAGTCTTGGTAGAAGGTAGACAGTCCCTCAGTTTTGATAGAAGGTAGTCAGTACGTCAGTCTTGATAGAAGGTAGTCAGTCCCTCAGTCTTGGTAGAAGGTAGTCAGTCCCCCAGTCTTGATAGAAGGTAGTCAGTCCCTCAGTCTTGGTAGAAGGTAGACAGTCCCTCAGTTTTGATAGAAGGTAGTCAGTCCCCCAGTCTTGATAGAAGGTAGTCAGTCCCTCAGTCTTGGTAGAAGGTAGTCAGTCCCCCAGTCTTGATAGAAGGTAGTCAGCCCCTCAGTCTTGGTAGAAGGTAGACAGTCCCTCAGTTTTGAAAGAAGGTAGTCAGTCCCTCAATCATGATAGAAGGTTGTCAGTCCCCCCAGTCTTGATAGAAGGTAGTCAGTCCCTCAATCATGATAGAAGGTTGTCAGTCCCCCCAGTCTTGATAGAAGGCAGTCAGTCCCTCAGTCTTGGTAGAAGGTAGTCAGTCCCTCAATCATGATAGAAGGTTGTCAGTCCCCCCAGTCTTGATAGAAGGCAGTCAGTCCCTCAGTCTTGGTAGAAGGTAGTCAGTCCCTCAATCATGATAGAAGGTAGTCAGTCCCTCAATCATGATAGAAGGTTGTCAGTCCCCCCAGTCTTGATAGAAGGTAGTCAGTCCCTCAATCATGATAGAAGGTAGTCAGTCCCTCAGTCTTGATAGAAGGCAGTCAGTCCCTCAGTCTTGGTAGAAGGTAGTCAGTCCCTCAGTCTTGGTAGAAGGTAGTCAGTCCCTCAGTCTTGATAGAAGGTAGTCAGTCCCTCAATCTTGATAGAAGGTTGTCAGTCCCGCCAGTCTTGATAGAAGGTAGTCAGTCCCCCAGTCTTGATAGAAGGTAGTCAGCCCCTCAGTCTTGATAGAAGGTAGTCAGTCCCTCAATCTTGATAGAAGGTTGTCAGTCCCGCCAGTCTTGATAGAAGGTAGTCAGTCCCCCAGTCTTGATAGAAGGTAGTCAGTCCCTCAGTCTTGACAGAAGGTAGTCAGTCCCTCAGTCTTGATAGAAGGTAGTCAGTCCCCCAGTCTTGATAGAAGGTAGTCAGTACCTCAGTCTTGATAGAAGGTAGTCAGTCCCTCAGTCTTGATAGAAGGTAGTCAGTCCCTCAGTCTTGATAGAAGGTAGTCAGTCCCTCAGTCTTGATAGAAGGTAGTCAGCTCCCCAGTCTTGATAGAAGGTAGTCAGTACCTCAGTCTTGATAGAAGGTAGTCAGTCCCTCAGTCTTGATAGAAGGTAGTCAGTCCCTCAGTCTTGATAGAAAGTAGTCAGTCCCTCAGTCTTGATAGAAGGTAGTCAGTCCCTCAGTCTTGATAGAAGGTAGTCAGTCCCTCAGTCTTGATAGAAGGTAGTCAGTCCCCCAGTCTTGATAGAAGGTAGTCAGGCCCCCAGTCTTGATAGAAGGTAGTCTGTCCCTAAGTCTTGATGGAAGGTAGTCAGTCCCTCAGTCTTGATAGAAGGTAGTCAGTCTCTCAGTCTTGATAGAAGGTAGTCAGTCCCTCAGTCTTGATAGAACGTAGTCAGTCCCTCAGTCCTGATAGAGGGTAGTCAGTCCCTCAGTCCTGATAGAAGGTAGTCAGTACCTCAGCCTTGATAGAAGGTAGTCAGTTACTCAGTCCTGATAGAAGGTAGTCAGTCCCTCAGTCTTGACAGAAGGTAGTCAGTCCCTCAGCCTTGATAGAAGGTAGTCAGTCCCTCAGTCTTGATAGAAGGTAGTCAGTCCCCCAGTCTTGATAGAAGGTAGTCAGTCCTCAGGCTTGAGAGAAGGTAGTCAGTCCCTCAGTCTTGATAGAAGGTAGTCAGTCCCTCTGCCTCAAGTAGAGGCAGGAGACCAGTGACTTATATATTATAGCAAAACGTAAAAAGCAGCAGGTGGATATTGCATCTCCCATTTTCTTATTGCCTCCAGTACTGAAGAAGCCTGCTGAGCAGGCGAAACGTTTCCTCAATAAAGATTCCCAGGTGTTGTCTATGTATTTTACTTTCACTGTATCAGTCGCTCAATCTACCGATTCATCTATTCTTATCTACCAGTGTGTAGTCTAGCGCTAAACACGCAAGGGTCATAAAGCGATGGGGAAATGGGAAAATAAATGGTTATGATCCGAGGAGAGAGAAGGTAGATGAAATTGCTTGATTTGTGAGCTCTTCTCCACTAGCAAAGTGATTATTCTCTTCTTCTTCTTCTTCTTCTTCTTCTTCTTCTTCTTCTTCTTCTTCTTCTTCTTCTTCTTCTTCTTCTGTCTTCTTCTTCTTTTCTTCTTCTTTTTTCTTCCTTCATTTTCTTCTTCTTTTCTTCTCTCTTCTATCTTCTTCTTCTTCTTCTTCCTTCTTCTTCTTCTTCTTCTTCTTCTTCTTCTTCTTCTTCTTCTTCTTCTTCTTCTTCTTCTTCTTCTTCTTCTTCTTCTTCTTCTTCTTCTTCTTCTTCTTCTCTTCTTCTTCTTCTTTCTTCTTCTCTTCTTCTTCTTCTTTCTTCTTTTCTTTCTTCTTCTTCTTCTTCTTTCTTCTTCTTTTCTTCTTCTCTTCTTCTTCTTCTTCTTCTTCTTTCTTCTTTCTTCTTCTTCTCTCTTCTTCTTCTTCTTCTTCTTCTTCTTCTTCTTCTTCTCTTCTTTTCTTCTTCTTCTTCTTCTTCTTCTCTCTTCTTCTTCTTTTTTCTTCTTCTTCTTCTCTTCTCTTCTTCTCTTCTTTCTTTCTTCTTCTTCTTCTTCTTCTTCTTCTTCTTCCTTCTTCTTCTTCTTCTTCTTCTTCTTCTTCTTCTTCTCTCTTCTTCTTCTCTTTCTTCTTCTTCTTCTTCTTCTTCTTCTTCTTCTTCTTCTTCTTCTCTTCTTCTTCTTTTCTTCTTCTTCTTCTTTCTTCTTCTTTCTTCTTCTTCTTCTTCTTCTTCTTCTTCTTCTTCTTCTTCTTTTTCTTCTTCTTCTTCTTCTTCTTCTTCTTCTTCTTCTTCTTCTTCTCTTCTTCTTCTTCTTTTCTTCTTCTTCTTCTTCTTCTTTTTTCTTCCTCAAGTGGTAGTCAGAGGGGAAATGTTATCTTGGTTTAAGAGAATGGCTAAATGTATGAGAGGTTGCCATGGTTACCTCTTGTAGAGGGCATCAAGTGCTGGTGGGTAGTGATGGTGGTAGGTCAGTAAGGTGGTGATGGTGGTAGGTCAGTAGGTGGTGATGGTGGTAGGTCAGTAGGTGGTGATGGTGGTAGGTCAGTAGGTGGTGATGGTGGTAGGTCAGTAGGTGGTGATGGTGGTAGGTCAGTAGGTGGTGATGGTGGTAGGTCAGTAGATGGTGATGGTGGTAGGTCAGTAGGTGGTGAGGGTGGTAGGTCAGTAGGTGGTGATGGTGGTAGGTCAGTAGGTGGTGATGGTGGTAGGTCAGAAGGTGGTGATGGTGGTAGGTCAGTAGGTGGTGATGTTGGTAGGTCAGAAGGTGGTGATGGTGGTAGGTCAGTAGGTGGTGATGTTGGTAGGTCAGAAGGTGGTGATGGTGGTAGGTCAGTAGGTGGTGATGTTGGTAGGTCAGTAGGTGGTAATGGTGGTACGTCAGTAGGTGGTGATGATGGTAGGTCAGTAGGTGGTGATGGTGGTAGGTCAATAGGTGGTGATGGTGGTAGGTCAGTAAGTGGTGATGGTGGTACATCAGCCTGGACCAAGTTGACGTTTCGCCTTTGCAATTTTTGGGCCAAGCAATCCTGAATGCGAACAAATCGTTTCGGAAACTGACAAGGTGATCAGTGAGACCCTTGGGTGCAACGTTTCGGAAATCTTGATGGTGGGAACTTTTTGCTCTCCACTGGCATCTTCAGTTAAGTAGCAGAGAACTGCGGAAGCCAGTTGGAGAGCGAAATGTTTCCAGAATAAAGATACCCAAGCGTTGCACAAGGAGTACCCAGGAGTACCTAAAACTATCAAGGGCTATCCAGAAGTTCCCAGGACTACCCAGGAGTGCCCAAAAGTACCCAGGAGTACCTAAGAGAAAGCAGGAGTACCCAGGAGTACCTAAAACTACCAAGGACTATCCAGGAGTTCCCAGGACTACCCAGGAGTGCCCAAGAGTACCCATAAGTACCTAAGAGAAAGCAGGAGTACCCAGGAGTACCCGGGAGTACTTAGGAGTACAGAGGAGTACCCCAGGACAACCCAGGAGTACCCAGAAGTATCCAAGAGTACCCAGAAGAACCCAGGAATATCCAGGAGTACGCAGGAGTACCCAGGACTACCCAGCATTATCCGGGAGTATCCATGAGTACCCAGGAGTACTCAGGACTACCCAGGAGTACCCAGGACTATCCAGGAGTACCCAGGAGTACCTAGAAGTGTTCAAGAGTACCCAGAGCTACCCAGGAGTACCTAAGAGCAACCAGAACATCCCGGGAGTACCAAGGAGTATACAGGAGTACCCAAGAGAACCCAGAACTGCCCAGGAAAACCCAGGAGTACCCAGGAGTATCCAGGAGAACCCAGGAGTACCCAAGACTACCCAGGACTACCCAGGAGAACCCAGGACTACCCAGGAGAACCCAGGACTACCCAGGACTACCCAGGAGAACCCAGGACTACCCAGGACTACCCAGAAGTGTCCAGGACTACCCAGGAGTACACAGAAGTATCCAGGACTACCCAGGAGTACGCAGGATTATCCGGGACTACCCAGGAGTACACAGGAGTTTCCAGGACTACCCAGGGGTACACAGGAGTATCCGGGACTACCCAGGAGTACACAGGAGTTTCCAGGACTACCCAGGAGTACACAGAAGTATCCGGGACTGCCCAGGAGTACACAGGACTACCCAAGACTACCCAGGGCTACACAGGGCTACCCAGGACAACCCAGGGCCACCCAGGACTACCCAGGACTACTGATTCACAACAAAAACAGAGACCTTATCTTCACTCTTATTCTGTCTCCCTACCCTCTCTCCCTTCCTCCCTGCCTTCCCTTCCTCCCTACCTACCTAAACTCCCTTCATTCCCTCCCTCCCTCCCTCCCTCCCTCTCTACCTACCTACCCACCCTTCACTCCCTCCTCCCTCTCTCCTTCCTTACCCAAACTTCCTAAACTCCCTCCTTACCCTCCCTCCCTTCCCTCCTTCCCTACCCTCCCTTCCTCCCTACCCTCCCTCCCTCCCTCCCTCCCTACCATCC
>NC_069456.1:17835924-17858424 GCF_026875155.1 Cherax quadricarinatus | reverse complement strand
ATGTAATCCGACGGATGCGTCACGCTTCAATACGACGCCTTTTTAGCACAACTGAGTACGTCTTGTGCCTCTACACAGCGCATTTCCAGCACAGGTGCGGGAGGAGGTGTCGTGCGTTCAGAGGATGCTTTCTCCAGTCAGATGCGCCGTCGGTGTAGCCGACGCACTCCAGGCACAATGAGACGAGTGCTGTGAGTGACCTACAGAATCTATTTTTAAGCTTCACAAGGAGCTCACGTACACAGGCTCCCCAGCTGGTGTATTTATAGCAGTAATCGATAAATACGGGGGATACTCTCGCGATACCCCCCCTCCCCCGTCCACTCCCCTCTCTAAAGCTCTCCTCTTCCTCTCCCCTCTACCTAGAGCCTCTCTGCCCCCCTTCCTAGAGCCTCTACTTAACCCTGATTAGAGACTACGTTTACCCATTTCCCTTGAGCCTTCCTTTGCGTCTTCCTAGAGCCTTTCATCAACTCTGCTTAGAGCCCTCTTTCTCTTTCTAAGAGCCTCCCTTTTATCTCCCCAGAGCCTCTCTTCGACCCCGTCTAGAACCCTCTTTCTCAGAATCTCAGTTCCCCCTTCACAGAAGCTCTCTTCAGCTCCGCCCACTCTTCTTCAATTCCCACAGAGTCTCTTCAACTCTATCAATAACCTCTATATCCCCTGTACAATAACTGTGACAGCATTTTGGTAAATATCTGTTACCATCATCGGGGTATTTGCCCGCACGTATACACTGAGAGGTGTATACCTTTTGGTGTATTATACACACTGAGAGTTTACCTTAGGCATTTTTGACTGGTAGTGAGCAGTTGTGGAACCTTAATTACCCTCGTGTAATCGACAGACTTTAAATCTTTGCACTGACTAATTATACCTTAGTATGCCTAGAGGATAGCACTATGGGTAACTTCGTTAAGCTTTTTACTCAAGGTATATCTCACAGTATACATTACTGTCAAACACTCTACGTGAGGGTACACAGGTAAAGCACAGAAACTTGAAATAAGTAAGTGAAACATGGCGGGGTACGTCCGTAGAGTTGTGTGTTCCGTTTGAGTTGTGCGATGTTGCTGGGATATAATTCTTAGTCTTGTTTGTGACTTTCTTGAAGGAACAGCCTCTCAAGAATATAAAAAATCCACGATAATAACAATAGTAATAATAATAATAATAATAATAATAATAATAATAATAATTAATAATAATAAAAATAATAATAATAATTTTTTATTATCATTATTATTATTATTATTATTATTATTATTATTATTATTAATTTATTATAAAACTGATGATGATGATAATAGTAATAATAATAATAATAATAATAATAATAATAATAATAATAATAATAATAATAATAATAATAAAATAATAATAATAACAATAATAATAATAATAATAATAATAATAATAATAATAATAATAATAATAATAATAATAATAATAATAATAATAATAATAATAATTATTATTATTATTATTATTATTATTATTATTATTATTATTATTATTATTATTATTATTATCAATGTTATTATATTCTTTAGGAAGTAGTAAAATTATATGGGTCATGTAGAGCCTGATGAATGAGAGGTAATCAGGTGTGATCCGAGGAAGACGAGAGGAGCTCTAATTACTTGGATCAAAAACTCGCCATCAGCCTCGAAGCATCACCACCAGCATTCTTCTCCTTTCTCCTCTCCTTCTCCCACTCTTCATACCCCTCTCACACACCTCTTCGATCCCTCCCTCTCCAAACTCCACTTCTCCACCCTCCCTGCCCACTCCATCACTAAGCTCAACCACAAACTCCACTAATCTCCTCCAGTGGTTGAGAGATGAGGTACAATCGTCATCTGCCACTTTCATCTCAAGCCAACCAGCATCCCTGATCCTCTTAACCAGTGGTGAGGGAAAGAGGATGAACAGGAAGGAGGGTAGGGAAGAGGAAGAGGAGGAGGAGAAGAAGATGAAGAAGATGAAGATGAAAGAGAAGAAGAAAAAAAGAAGAAGAAGAAGAAGAAGAAGAAGAAGAAGAAGAAGAAGAGAAGAAGAAGAAGAAAGAAGAAGAAGAAGAAGAAGAAGAAGAAGAAGAAGAAGAAGAAGAAGAAGAAGAAGAAAAAGAAGAAGAAGAAGAAAAAGAAGAAGAAGAAGAAGAAGAAGCAGAAGAAGAAGAAGAAATACTAGTAGTAGAAATAGTAGTCGAAACAGTAGTTTAAGTGGTAGTAGTAGTAGTAGTATAAGTAGTAGTAGAAGTAGTAGTCGTAGTAGTGGTAGTAGTAGTAGTAGTAGTAGTAGTTTGTAGTAGTAGTAGTATAGTGGTAGTTTGTAGTAGTAGTTAAATAGTAGTAGTAGTAGTGGTAGTAGTAGTTAGTAGTAGTAGTGGTAGTAGTGGTAGTAGTAAATAGTAGTAGTAGTAATAGTAGTAGTAGTAGTTTGTGCAGCGGTGGTGGTAGTAGTAGTAGAAGTAGTAGCAGTAGTAGTGGTAGTAGTAGTAGTAGTAGTAGTAGAAGTAGTAGTCGTAGTAGTAGTAGTAGTAGTAGTAGTAGAAGTAGTAGTCCTAGTAGTAGTGTGTAGTTAGTAGTAGTAGTAGTAGTAGTAGTAGTGGTAGTAGTGGTAGTAGTAGTAGTAGTAGTAGTAATAGTAGTAGTAGTAGTAGTAGTAGTAGTGGTAGTAGTAGTAGTAGTAGTAGTAGTAGTAGTAGTAGTGGTGGTAGTAGTAGTAGAAGTAGTAGTAGTAGTAGTGGTAGTAGTAGTAGTAGTAGTAGTAGTAGTAGTATAAGTAGTAGAAGTAGTAGTAGTAGTATAAGTAGTAGTAGAAGTAGTAGTAGTAGTAGTGGTAGTAGTAGTAGTAGTAGTAGTAGTAGTAGTAGTAGTAGTAGTAGTAGTAGTAGTATTGGTAGTAGTAGTAGTAGTGGTAGTAGTAGTAGTAGCGGTGGTAGTAGTAGTAGTAGTAATAGTAGTAAGTATAGTAGTAGTAGTAGTAGTAGTAGTAGCGGTGGTGGTAGTAGTAGTAGTCGTAGTAGTAGTAGTAGTAGTGGTAGTCGTAGTAGTAGTAGTAGAAGTAGTAGTCGTAGTAGTAGTAGTAGTAGTAGTAGTAGTAGTGGTAGTAGTAGTAGTAGTAGTAGTAGTAGTAGTAGTAGTAGTGGTAGTAGTGGTAGTAGTAGTAGTAGTAGTAATAGTAGCAGTAGTAGTAGTAGTAGTAGTAGTGGTAGTAATATGTAGTAGTAGTAGTAGTAGTAGTAGTAGTAGTAGTAGTAGTAGTGGTGGTAGTAGTAGTAGTAGTAGTAGTAGTAGTAGTAGTAGTGGTAGTAGTAGTAGTAGTAGTATAAGTAGTAGAAGTAGTAGTAGTAGTATAAGTAGTAGTAGAAGTAGTAGTAGTAGTAGTAGTAGTAGTAGTAGTAGTATTGGTTAGTAGTAGTAGTAGTAGTAGTAGTGGTAGTAGTAGTAGTAGTAGTAGTAGTAGTAGTAGTAGTAGTAGTAGTAGTGGTAGTAGTAGTAGTAGTAGTAGTAGTAGTGGTAGTAGTAGTAGTAGAAGTAGTTAGTAGTAGTAGTAGTAGTATGTAGTTAGTTAGTGGTGGTGGTGGTGGTAGTAGTAGTAGTAGTAGTAGTAGTAGTAGTAGTAGTGGTAGTAGTGGTAGTAGTGGTAGTAGTAGTAGTAGTAGTAGTATAAGTAGTAGAAGTAGTAGTAGTAGTATAAGTAGTAGTAGTAGTGGTAGTAGTGGTAGTAGTGGTAGTGGTAGTAGTAGTAGTAGTAGTAGTAGTAGTGGTAGTACTAGTAGTAGTAGTAGCAGTAGTAGTAGCAGTAGTAGTAGTAGTAGTGGTAGTAGTGGTGGTAGTGGTAGTAGTGGTAGTAGTAGTAGTAGTAGTAGTGGTAGTAGTAGTAGTGGTAGTAGTGGTAGTAGTAGTAGTAGCAGTAGTAGTAGTAGTAGTGGTAGTAGTGGTGGTAGTGGTAGTAGTGGTAGTAGTGGTAGTAGTGGTAGTAGTAATAGAGGAAAAAAAAGGAATAACATGTTAAGAAAAGTGCCAGAGGAAGGAGGAAGAGCGAGAGAGAGAGAGGAGAGAGAGGAGAGAGACGAGAGAGAGGAGAGAGAGAGAAGAGAGAGAGGTGGTCTAAGAAAGAGTGGAAGACGTGAGATGACGACAAGACTGGTAGCTGGGACGTCCATATTGACAGTGGTTAGTAAGAGTCGAGCAGAGGACTCTTACACTGCTGTACTAAGATTTTTACCTTCCTGGCGAAGGGAGGGGAAGGATAGAGGGAGAGAAGAAGGATAGAGGGAGAGAAGAAGGATAGAGGGAGAGGGGAGGATAGAGGGAGAGGGGAGGATAGAGGGAGAGGGGAGGATAGAGGGAGAAGGGAGGATAGAGGGAGAGGGAGGATAGAGGGAGAGGGGAGGATAGAGGGAGAGGGCGAGGACAGAATGAGACGGAAGGTTAAAAGGAGGGAAGGGGGGAGGGAAGGAAGGAGGAAGATAGAGAAAGAAGGAGGGAGGAAGGGGAAGTATTTGTGGTAGGATGAACAGGACGAAAATAGAGGAGGAGAAGAATAGAAGGAAATGGAAAACAATAAAAGAAACAGGAATGTGAAAATAATATTGCATGATGAATGAGACATGTCTTTCAGAGTTGAATGTTGCATGATGTATGAGGCATGTCTTTCAGAGTTGAACGTTGCATGATGTATGAGGCATGTCTTTCAGAGTTGAATGTTGCATGATGTATGAGACATGTCTTTCAGAGTTGAATGTTGCATGATGTTGAGGCAGTCTTTCAGAGTTTTAAGTTTTCATGATGTATGAGGCATGTCTTTCAGAGTTGAATGTTTTCATGATGTATGAGGCATGTCTTTCAGAGTTGAATGTTTCATGATGTATGAGCATGTCTTTCAAAAGTTGAATGTTGCATGATGTATGAGACATGTCTTTTAGAGTTGAATGTTGCATGATTATGAGAAAATTTTTCGAGTTTAATGTTGCATATGTTGAGCATGTCTTTCAGAGTTGAATGTTGCATGATGTATGAGACATGTCTTTCAGAGTTGAATGTTGCATGATGTATGAGGCATGTCTTTCAGAGTTGAATGTTGCATGATGTATGAGACATGTCTTTCAGAGTTGAATGTTGCATGATGTATGAGACATGTCTTTCAGAGTTGAATGTTTATGAATGTATGAACATGTCTTTCAGAGTTGAATGTTGCATGATGTATGAGACATGTCTTTCAGAGTTGAATGTTGCATGATGTATGAGCATGTCTTTCAGAGTTGAATGTTGCATGATGTATGAGACATGTCTTTCAGAGTTGAATGTTGCATGATGTATGAGGCATGTCTTTCAGAGTGAAGTTGCATGATGTATGAGAACATGTCTTTCAGAGTTGAAGTTGAAATGATGTATGAGACATGTCTTTCAGAGTTGAATGTTGCATGATGTATGAGACATGTCTTTCAGAGTTGAATGTTGCATGATGTATGAGACATGTCTTTCAGAGTTGAATGTTGCATGATGTATAGGACATGTCTTATCAGAGTGAATGGTGCATGATGTATGAGCAGCTTCAGAGATTGAGATGTATAGCGAGAGAGTGGAGATGAGGCAATGTCTTCAGAGTTGAATGGGCATGACTGCCTCAGATGTTTTGAATGAAAAAGAGAAATCAATAACTAAGTGAACCAGCAGAGAGAGAGAGAGAGAGAGAGAGAGAGAGTGAGAGAGAGAAAAGGGAGAGAGAGGAGAGAGAGAGAGAAAAGAGAGAGAGAGAGAGAGAGAGAGAGAGGAGAGAGGGAAAAGAGAGAGAGAGAGAGAGAGAGAGAGAGAGAGAGAGAGAGAGAGATAGAGAGAGAGAGAATGCAAAAGACATTAATGAAGTGTCAGCCAGGAACGCAACCTGTCACACACACATAGTGTGGGAACCAGACATGAATTTCATTTACGCAGAAAACACCTTCACCTCGGTAGCCTCAGCTTCCACCTCGGTAGCCTCAGCTTCCACCTCGGTAGCCTCAGCTTCCACCTCGGTAGCCTCAGCTTCCACCTCGGTAGCCTCAGCTTCCACCTCGGTAGCCTCACCTTCCACCTCGGTAGCCTCACTTCCACCTCGGTAGCCTCACCTTCCACCTCGGTAGCCTCACCTTCCACCTCGGTAGCCTCACCTTCCACCTCGGTAGCCTCACCTTCCACCTCGGTAGCCTCACCTTCCACCTCGGTAGCCTCACCTTCCACCTCGGTAGCCTCACCTTCCACCTCGGTAGCCTCAGCTTCCACCTCGGTAGCCTCAGCTTCCACCTCGGTAGCCTCAGCTTCCACCTCGGTAGCCTCACCTTCCACCTCGGTAGCCTCGACTTCAGGACACATAAAACATACTTCTTATCGGCCATTTCTTTTATTTTGATATTTCTTCGTCAATAAATAAGAATATACAAAATATCTGGGGACAAAACAATCCCCCATTTAAACAGAATGACCTGACATACTAAATAAAAGCAAGGTCACTTCGCTCACTCTCTCTATACTTGTACGAACACAATCGCCAAAACATGGAATTCTGAAGCTTCACCTGATGGCTGAGTATTGGGTGTGGGTGATATGCTAGGTGGCGATCAGGTGTAGGTGCAGAGTTCAAGCCTTGCTCAGGGGATGGTAGGTGGGTTAATACCACCACTTGCAGGAGAACACCACGAAGATATGTCAAGGGAGGAGGAAAGGAAGTCTGGTATTTATGTCTGGGTTGTGGAAAAAGGAACGTGTGTGTGTGTGTGTGTGTGTATGTGTGTGTGTGTGTGTGTGTGTGTGTGTGTGTGTGTGGGCGTAGGAAGGAACGTAAATGTGTAGGTGCCAGAAAGTGTGCGTAGTTGTAGATATAAGGAGCGAGGGTGGTTGACGTGATTACATACGGCGTGAATGTAGATGCAAGCGTTTCGGCACATGCCTTTAAAGTGCGTTTTCCTCGCAAGCAAAAGTGTATTAAAACAGAGGTTTGTGTGTGTGTGTGGGGGGGGGGTACTCAAGTATCCGTGGAGGAGAGATAAAAGCATGGATCTGAATACTGGCGTGAGTGTGGGCGTGGGGCTTCAATGTGGTGTCCTCAGCTTTGGGATCAGGGACTATCTCTGAGGTCTCAGTGCGGGTCACTAGCGAAGCTTACTCTATCCTGGAAGACTAGTCTAGCAGTCGTAACAAGCTTCAAAAATAATGTACTCAAAGTACATCCACAATACTTAAATTCCTATTAAAATACATGTATTTATTTTGTTCTAATTCCTTTGATACAAAGGACACATGCATTACCTGGAGAATATGGATTGATTTAGGGCTATGTCATATCAAAATTAACAACGTGTTTGATATGTGGAAGTTTGACATGAGCTGTTGACATGTGTAATAGACACTGGTCATTGGTATAACGAAATCCACACGGAGACAATAAAATAGAAGAGAAGTGATTTGCATTTCGGCAGAAAGCTTGCTGAAGAAGGCCTCACAGTGAGGCCGAAATACTGAACACTTTTCTTGTACTTCATTGCGTCCCTGGGGTCGTTCTTTTGAGCCAGGATTTAGTATATGTTGGTCAGGACGCTGTGTCACACACAAGGTTCGCGTTCCACTGAGTCGTTCCCAGGTAAGTTTACTATCACAGTCCAAGTAACGTAGTGCTGGGCTCCTGCCACAGCACACGCAGTCTTTGGCACGGTAACGTCACGTACAGGCACCAAACAGGGCCACAATGTTAATCACAGGCACCCATTATGACCAATGGGCCATACGTCAAACAGGGCCATAACGTTATTCATAGTGACCTCTTGTGACCTCTTGGCCACACATCAAGCAGGGCCACAAAGTTATCTACAGGAACCCTTCATAACTTTTGGGCCACACATCAAGCAGGGCCGCACACCAAGTAGGGCCACACATCAAGCAGGGTCACACATCAAACAGGGCTACACACCAAACAGAGCCACACACTAAACAGGGCCACAAGAATGTAAACCAGACCCTATATCATATAACTGTTTGGCTACAGGCTTTCAGGTTGAAAGTCAGTATCATTGATCCCACGAATATTGATCTTATCATGTTGTTTTATGTAGTCTGTTTCACACAGATGCAGGCTACTACTCCATGCTGTACAGGTATAAGTCTGCAATCTGGATCACCAGCTCAGGTATCACGGTCCCTGGCTCAACCCATTTCAAAAGGTTTTGGGATCACCATTACTGATTGCATAGCTCCCTAGGTCACCAGCACAGGTCACGTAGCCTTTTTATCACCAGACGAGGTCATATGGTCCCTGGGTACCCAGCCCAGGTCACAGCAGCTGTGTATCATGTTGAATAGAGGGAGGAGGAACACTCCCACTCTGGGTTACATCCCTCGCTGTATGGGTGACGCTGAGGTCAGAAGCCATTCGCAGATACGTTTTGTTGTTTCCTTCTTGTCGACTGTGGTCTGTATACCATAAGATCTCAAGAGCTCGACAAGCTTCTTCTTCTCCGCGCACTCGTACAATGGCTTGGTGCTGGTGACGAAGATTTCTGAAGAACTCTCGTCGAAGGCGATGTCGAGAGGATCCATTCCTTTAACTAGCCAGGAATCAGAGAGGTATTTGTAAACCTCCCTCACGCCAGCACGCTTCTCAGATTTAGGCTCCAGCAGGCGTCGCAGAAGGCGAAGAAGCCGCGGAGTGAAGCACTTGAATCGACGAGGAATTTTTGTAGTCTTGCGTTTGAGCCAGGCCACCCAGGAGTTGTAGTGACGGTCCGTGATATCTGCCGAGTACCAGGGATACGACCCCGTCAGGCACGCGAAGATTAGGATACCGAGCTGCCATGCATCTAGGCAGGTCTCCACGTGGTATCCCTCGTTGTACACCGCCTGGCACACCTCTGGTGGGGCCCAGGGCACCCGTACGTTGACTTTCTTCACCAAGGCTCCTGCACGTTGAGTGTTGCCGAAGTCTCCCAGCTTCACACGCGAGAGTTCCCGGTCGAAGACGAAGATATTTTCCAGACGAACGTCTCGGTGAACCAAGTCTTTGCTGTGTACGAACTCCAGAGCGAAGGCAATTTGTTCAGCCACGCGCTTGGCTCGAATTTCCCCTAGACCGCCTTTCCTCACAAACTGAGCCAAATCTCCGTTGGGCGCTAGCTCTTGGGCGAACACAAACGAGCTGTTTGTCTCAAAGGCCACATCAAAGCTATTGACAACGTTGGGGTGCGGGCTGAGGTAATAATTGTAATGGAACTCGCGAAAGAAATCCTTCTTCTTCGTCGTCTCTTTCTGCACACACTTGAGGACGACGTTGTTGTCAGTCTCGAGGTGTTTGGCAGAGTACACCTTGGCGTACCAGCCTTCAGCCAGCAGTCGCACGTCGGAGAACTGCCGGTCCAGCTCCAGCCGCGGCAGTTCGAAAGTTTTGACCCGGTGGAAGCTGGCCCCTTTACTGCCTCCACTCATCTCTGTGGAGAGAAGAAGCAATACTCATTAATGCCAGTCGTTAGAGCAGTAAACAAAATAACAATATCTTCCATACCGTGCTAGCAATGCTAGTGTTACCTAATTCTCATTACAAAACAAAATTTCAAGTCAAAAGGTGAATAAATACATCAATATAATGCTGACAGCACTGAAGGAGAAACAGTTCCAGAGCAAACTTTCGTTTTGATAACGTTTCGCTCCGCACTCGCGTCTTTCCTCCAGTGGTATACATTATATAACGCTGTTTCTGTTATGTATTTAAATTATATCCTACCAGCTGATCGTATATTCGTAAAGGCGTATCACTGAAGTTTCAACTCCAGTCTTTAAAGCCTCTGGCGTGTCTGAGAACACTTTCCTTCACGCAGCTTCCACAAGTCGATATATTTAGCAAGTTTCGCTGAACACGCGATCGTCAAACCTTTCATGTGTGTGTGTGTGTATGTGTGTGTGTGTGTGTGTGTGTGTGTGTGTGTGTGTGTGTGTGTGTGTGTGTGTGTGTGTGTGTTTATCACAGTAATGACGTCATGATCCTGCCAGGGGTAGGGAGGACCCACCTGAAGAAGATGGCGTGGGAGAATCCGTGTTGTCGAAGTAATAATCCAGGGCTGTCGTGGGAGGGGAGGGAAGGAAGGAGGGAACCCCGAGGTGTATATACAAGGTGGTTTTGATGCCTGTCCTGGCCGACGCCGAGTGTCACTCTGAGGGCCGCACGGCCAGGCACTCGTCTTTTTGATCTCCCCTCGGTGGTGACGTCACTGATGACGTCACGGATGGCCAGCGCCTGCGTCGTTGTCATGACGACGGTTCCAGCCGCTGCGTAAGAAGCTGTCTATAGAAAGCTAGTCTCAACGACCCTCCGTAAACTAGCATCTCTCAGCCGATGCAAACATTCTCCAGACAGCATCCTTCGACTGCGAAAAGAAGATGCGAACTCCCGGTAAACACAATTCGCCGACGTTATGAACTCTTAAGTGGAACGTAAATCTTAAAGAGCGTTCGATCTCACTTCGGACACTAAAGGGGGTTCCTTCCCCTCGCCCCCCTTCCCCTCATATCGTCTCAGCTTAAAGCTGTTCGCTTGTTCGAAAACCTTCAGCTTGCACTCTTAGCCAGAACTAACGATGTCTCTTTTTTCCACCCCCGAACTGGGGAGAGACGCGAGTCTCCGCCTTCACAATACTGTCGCTGAAAAAAAAAAAAAAAAAAAAAAACGGATTTCTGGGGAAAAAATGATGAGGATGTGGATTACGATTTTTTTTTGTGTCAAAGAAAAAATTGCTTCTCATTTGGGAATGTGAAATTTAGCATTGGATTTATTTTAATTATTATTAATAGCGTTTTTCAGTGTATATACATTGAGAGGTATCTCTCAGTGTATATACACTGAGAGGTATCTCTCAGTGTATATACACTAACCGGTGTGTATATCTCAGTGTACGTAAAAAGAGAGATGACTTTAATCCCGATTTCATGTATTAAAGTATTCTTGACTGGTGGTGAACAGGTGACATGCAACCTTAATGACCCACCGTGTAGTAGATAGGTTTCAAACTCAACAAACCAATCAACCTTCCCACTTACCACTGACCCAGAGAACAAACATGAACAATTTTATTCGTACCAGCATGGTACAGTGATTAAACCATAGGATATAATACTTATAGGCCTAGCCAGAGACAGGCTCAAATCCTGGTCAATTCACCAGCCTGGAGAAAAAATAACTGTTTCTGTTACTTCTCTTACCTGTCCCGTTAGATACAGACATTTACACCAACGGGGTAAACGGGTGTTGTTCCAGTCTGGCAGCAGCAGTAATAAGCGTTCATAATTGAACGTTTGAAGCTATTCTCTGCCTGCTTGTTACCAGACCATGGTTGCCTAATGGGGCAATTAGCGTCGTTAATTGATACTAGGTTGAGGAGTGCAATGATGGTGATTATGGTGACAATGATGATAATGATGATGATTATAATGATACTGAAGATTATAATGATTATAGTGATAATGATAATAATAATCATAATAAGGATAATGATAATAATGATAATGATAATAATGATAATGATAATAATAATAATAATGACTATAATGATAATGACGATTATAATGATGATAATAATGATAATGATGATACAATGATAAAATGCTAATAGTAATAATGGTAATGACAATAATGATAATTCTAATGATGATATATAATATATAATAATAATAATAATAATAATAATAATAATGATATGATCAAAATTATAATAAAATGATATAATAATAATAATAATAATAATAATAATAATAATAATAATAATATAAATAATAATAATAATAATAATAATACTAATAATAATAATAATACTAATAGTAATAATAATAATAATAATAATAATAATAATAATAATAATAAGAGTAACTTGGAGCCTGAGGAGAGAGAGGGGAGACAGGCACAGTGTCTCCCCTCTCTACGCCTGAGGGCAGATTACTATTTTTGTTCAGGTCATTGTGGAAGTGACAGCTTGGTAAAGTCTGTGGGAGGGAAGGATAGGTTGTGGGAGGGGTGGATAGATTGTGGGAGGAGAGGATATGTTGTGGGAGGGGAGGATAGGTTGTGGGAGGGGAGGATAGGTTGTGGGAGGGGAAGATAGATTGTGGGAGGAGAGGATATGTTGTGGGAGGGGAGGATAGGTTGTGGGAGGGGAGGATAGGTTGTGGGAGGGGAAGATAGATTGTGGGAGGAGAGGATATGTTGTGGGAGGGGGGATAGGTTGTGGGAGGGGAAGATAGATTGTGAGAGGAGAGGATATGTTGTGGGAGGGGAGGATAGGTTGTGGGAGGGGAAGATAGATTGTGGGAGGAGAGGATATGTTGTGGGAGGGAGGATAGGTTGTGGGAGGGGAGGATAGGTTGTGGGAGGGGAAGATAGATTGTGGGAGGAGAGGATATGTTGTGGGAGGGGAGGATAGGTTGTGGGAGGGGAAGATAGATTGTGAGAGGAGAGGATATGTTGTGGGAGGGGAGGATAGGTTGTGGGAGGGGAAGATAGATTGTGGGAGGAGAGGATATGTTGTGGGAGGGGAGGATAGGATATGTAAGGGAGGATAGGTTGTGAAAGGAAGAATAGATTGTGTAAGGGAGGATAGACAATAAGAAGGCTAGGAAGGATAGTGTAATGGACAGTAACGTCTTAAGGATGGAATAGAAAGTGGGAGAGAGAAAGAGGAGGAAGAGAGCTAGATACGTGAGGTAGGATAGGAGAGAGAGCGAGGGGAGAGTATATCTCTCAGTGTACATACACTAAGAATTTACATTAATACCTGTCATAGGTATTAAAGTATTCTTGACTGGTGGTGCACAGGTGACGTGTAGCCTTAATGACCCTCGTGCAGTAGACAGGCTTCAAACCCACAAACCAGCCAACCTAGTTTGGATAACAAAGTACTGTAAGCTTTACATACGAATGGGCTCTCGAGAGACTGTATAGAAATACGTAATCCCAGAGTCAAATCAACGCATTGTATTTTTAGGGAAGAAATCAACTCTGATTTTGATTGAGAATATAATGGTCAAGTTAGCCATTCGCACACACACACACACACACACACACACACACACACACACACACACACACACACACACACACACACACACACACATACACACACACACACACACACACACACACACACACATACACACACACACACACATACACACACACACACACACACACACACACACACACACACACACACACACACACACACACACACACACACACACACACACACACACACACACACACACTTCGAATACACAGTAGAGCTACAAGTGGAGGGGGAAGCAGGAAGGCCAGGACGAATGAAGCCAAACTACAAGAAAGGGAACTACACGGGAATGAGGAACTTCCTGAATGAGGTTCAGTGGGACAGAGAACTGGCAGGGAAGCCAGTTAATGAGTTGATGGAATATGTAGCAACAATGTGCAAGGAGGCTGAGGAGAGGTTTGTACCCAAGGGTAACAGGATTAATGAAAAAGCCAGGATGAGCCAATGGTTCACCCGAAGGTGCAGGGAGGCAAAAACCAAGTGTGCTAGGGAATGGAAGAAATATAGAAGGCAAAGGACCCAGGAGAATAAAGAGACCAGTCGTAGAGCCAGAAACGAATATGCACAGATGAGAAGGGAGGCCCAAAGACAATATGAAAACGACATAGCAGCGAAAGCCAAATCTGACCCGAAACTGTTATACGGCCACATCAGGAGGAAAACAACAGTCAAGGACCAGGTAATCAGGCTAAGGAAGGAAGGAGGAGAGACAACAAGAAATTACCGTGAAATATGTGAGGAACTCAACAAGAGATTCAAAGAAGTGTTCACAGAGGAGACAGAAGGGACTCCAGAAAGACGGAGAGGTGGGGCACACCACCATGTGCTGGACACAGTGCACACAACCGAGGAAGAAATGAAGAGGCTTCTGAGTGAGCTAGATACCTCAAAGGCAATGGGACCAGATAACATCTCCCCATGGGTCCGGGGAGAGGGAGCAGAGGCACTATGTGTACTCCTAACAACAATATTCAATACATCTGTCGAAACAGGGAGATTGCCTGAGGCATGGAAGACAGCAAATGTAGTCCCAATCTTTAGAAAAGGAGACAGACATGAAGCACTAAACTACAGACCAGTGTCACTGACATGTATAGTATGCAAAATCATGGAGAAGATTATCAGGAGAAGAGTGGTGGAACACCTAGAAAGGAATGATCTCATCAACAGCAGCCAACATGGTTTCAGGGACGGGAAATCCTGTGTCATAAACCTACTGGAGTTCTATGACATGGTGACAGCAGTAAGACAAGAGAGAGAGAGGTGGGTGGATAGCATTTTCTTGGACTGCAAGAAGGCGTTTGACATAGTTCCACACAAGAGATTAGTGCAAAAACTGGAGGACCAAGCAGGGATAACAGGGAAGGCACTACAATGGATCAGGGAATACTTGTCAGGAAGACAACAGCGAGTCATGGTACGCGGCGAGGTGTCAGAGTGGGCACTTGTGACCAGCGGGGTCCCAAAGGGGTCAGTCCTAGGACCAGTGCTGTTTCTGGTATTTGTGAACGACATGACGGAAGGAATAGACTTCGAGGTGTCCCTGTTTGCAGATGACGTGAAGTTGATGAGAAGAATTCATTCGATCTAAGACCAGGCAAAACTACAAAGGGATCTGGACAGGCTGCAGACCTGGTCCAGCAATTGGCTCCTGGAGTTCAATCCCACCAAGTGCAAAGTCATGAAGATTGGGGAAGGGCAAAGAAGACCGCAGACGGAGTACAGTCTAGGGGGCCAGAGACTACAAACCTCACTCAAGGAAAAAGATCTTGGGGTGAGTATATCACCAGGCACATTTCCTGAAGCGCACATCAACCAAATAACTGCTGCAGCATATGGGCGCCTAGCAAACCTCAGAACAGCATTCCGACATCTTAATAAGGAATCGTTCAGGACCCTGTACACCGTGTACGTTAGGCCCATATTGGAGTATGCGGCACCAGTTTGGAACCCACACCTAGCCAAACACGTAAAGAAACTAGAGAAAGTGCAAAGGTTTGCAACAATACTAGTCCCAGAGCTGAGAGGTATGTCCTGCGAGGAGAGGTTAAGGGAAATCAACCTGACGACACTGGAGGACAGGAGGGATAGGGGGGACATGATAACGACATACAAAATACTGAGAGGAATTGACAAGGTGGACAAAGACAGGATGTTCCAGAGACTGGACACAGCAACAAGGGGACACAGTTGGAAGTTGAAGACACAGATGAATCACGGGGATGTTAGGAAGTATTTCTTCAGCCACAGAGTAGTCAGTAAGTGGAATAGTTTGGGAAGCGATGTAGTGGAGGCAGGATCCATACATAGCTTTAAGCAGAGGTATGATAAAGCTCACGGTTCAGGGAGAGTGACCTAGTAGCGACCAGTGAAGAGGCGGGGCCAGGAGCTTGGACTCGACCCCTGCAACCTCAACTAGGTGAGTACACACACACACACACACACACACACACACACACACACACACACACACACACACACACACACACACACACACACACACACACACACACACACACACACCACACACACACACACACACCCACACACACATACACACTCACACACACACACACACACACACCCACACACACACACACTCACACACACACACACACACACATACACACACACATACACACACACCCACACCACACACACACACACACACACACACCACACACACACACACACACACACTACACACATCACAACACCACACACACAACACCCACTCATACCCACACCACACACACACCACACAACACACACACACACACACACACACACAACACACACAACACATACACACACACTCACACACACACCCACATACACAGCAGGTCATGTGTCTATCGACATGTGCCAGTGACAACTAAGTGACGCCCACTCTCTCTCTCTCTCTCTCTCTCTCTCTCTCTTTATATTAAAACCACATAATTATTAAAAAAACAAACAAACATTGATTACAGTAAAAAAAACACACGATATATTACACTTTTATTTATTTAAAAATATTTTTCAAAATAGCAATAATAGACTATTTCCAGTATATTTATGTCATGAAAAATGTAGAAAATTCATATTAACATTTCACTTTCCTTCAAGGGTGATGATAATACAATACAATATACATTAAAATACAATAAACAAACATACACAAAAAACAATATACGGTAAGTCACAGATCAAAGAACAATGTTGTCTGTTCACTTCTGGTAAGTCAGCTATTGATTGAATCACGGTGAATGTGATTCCTTCTTTGGTCACCCTGCTCGGCTTATGTCTATAGGAACAAACATTTATATTAGTGAAATTATCTGATAAGATTGGTCCTTGTAAAATATGATGCATGAAATTCACGATATCGTGGCTGGTACAATGCACAAGATACCGTGGCTGGAACAATGCACACGATACCGTGGCTGGAACAATGCACAAGATACCGTGGCTGGAACAATGCACACGATACCGTGGCTGGAACAATGCACAAGATACCGTGGCTGGAACAATGCACAAGATACCGTGGCTGGAACAATGCACAAGATACCGTGGCTTTAACAATGCACAAGATACCGTGGCTGGAACAATGCACACGATACCGTGGCTGGAACAATGCACAAGATACCGTGGCTGGAACAATGCACACGATACCGTGGCTGGAACAATGCACACTATATCGCGGCTGGAAGAATTCACAGCTAACAAGTCATTCACATTCACGGCTTAATATTGGGTCAGAACAGATCGATACATCAACTGGTTTGTACTTCCATACTGTGAGTTAGTTGTGAGTTGAGGCGAGGCGAGCCTCGGTATCCAGGCAGCGTGGTAAACCTGTGTATCATACAACTTTTAGCAACCCTGACACCTGACATGCTGGTGACTCCAGCACCCTGATACCTGACATGCTGGTGACTCCAGCACCCTGATACCTGACATGTGTGACTCCAGCACCCTGATACCTGACATGCTGGTGACTCCAGCACCCTGATACCTGACATGCTGGTGACTCCAGCACCCTGATACCTGACATGCTAGTGACTCCAGCACCCTGATACCTGACATGCTAGTGACTCCAGCACCCTGATACCTGACATGCTGGTGGCCCCAGCAACCAGCTAGATCACATGGATTTTTGGTCACTCTGAAGACGTGCAGGGAGAACTTCGTCAGTCAGGCGCCGACAACCTTGCCTGCTACAACTCCGGGAGGCACAAGAAGTCTTCTATCTTTTCATTGACCTATAGCGATGTAAATAGGAACTGATAATCTCAACCACTTTACTTTCTGAGCGAGAAAATAGAGATATTTTACTGGCTCCCAAGAATTCTGACGAACTGCTGTCTATAGTTACATTTGAAGATACGTTAGTTAAAAGCCAGGGTTCAGAGAGATACTTGACCACTTCCCTCACACCAGTTCGATTCACAAGTTTTGGATGTAGGAGGCGACGCAGAAGGCGAAGAAGGCGAGGGGTAAAGCAACGGAAGCGTCGTGGCGTCTTAGTGGTCTTACGCTTGAGCCAGGCCACCCAGGAGTTGTAGTGATGGTCTGTGATATCGGCCGAAGACCAAGGATATGAACCAGTCAGGCACACGAAGATGAGGATGCCGAGTTGCCAGGCATCCTGGCTACTGTGGACGTGATAACCTTCGTTATACACGGCCACACTCACTTCTGGTGGTGCCCAAGGTGATCCAACCTTTAACTTCTTCACCAGTGCTCCCTCTTGCTGGGTCTTGCTGAAGTCACCCAACTTAACTAGTGAGAGTTCTCGGTCAAAAACGAAGATGTTTTCTGTGCAAACATCACCATGAACCAGATCTCTCTTGTGTATAACTTCTAAGGCAGAGGTAACTTGTTTAGTCACACTCTTAGCATGCTGCTCTCTAAGGCCACCTTTCTTGATGAACTTTGAGAGGTCACCTTCTGGGGCAAGTTCTTGAGTAAACATGTAGGAGCTATTGGTTTCGAAGGCTTCTGCGCGACACGAAATAATATTTGGGTGAAGACCTAGGTTATAGTTGTAGTGGAACTCTCTGTGGAAGTCTTTCTTCTTGGTGGCGTTCTTCTGTACACACTTGAGAGCGACACTGGTGAAGAGGGGCTGAAGGCATCTCGCGCCGAAGACCTTGACGTTGTTAGTCTCCTTCAGGAGTCTCACTTCAGCGAACTGCTGCTCCAGCTCCAGCGTCGTCAGCTCCACCATCTTAACACTTTTGAAGCTCTCTTTTCTCTCTGCCTCAGGCATTTCTAGAAATAAAAAAAAGGAGCATTAAATTACTATCAGTCAGCAACTAATCGAATCTCCTTCACATGATAAATGTCAAAAATATTTCATTGACAAGTATTTAGCTGTTGTGAACAGATAGGCTTTAATATATTTTGTCAGGATGAACCATAAATGATAGAGAATAAATAATAGATAAATACTCACTTTCTAAAATCATGTAAGATATTCTGGAGTGGCTATTGACCAGAAACTTTCCCCTAGTAATGTAGGAAAGCTAACACTGATTTCTACAAGTTAGAGGTCTGTACTTGTCGTGAGGGATGCTGGCCTCCCTATGTTGCCTTGATGAAGACCGTTGGAGGTCTGTACTTGTCGTGAGGGCTGCTGGCCTCCCTATGTTGCCTTGATGAAGACCGTTGGAGGTCTGTACTTGTCGTGAGGGCTGCTGGCCTCCCTATGTTGCCTTGATGAAGACCGTTGGAGGTCTGTACTTGTCGTGAGGGATGCTGGTCTCCCTATGTTGCCTTGATGAAGACCGTTGGAGGTCTGTACTTGTCGTGAGGGCTGCTGGCCTCCCTATGTTGCCTTGATGAAGACCGTTGGAGGTCTGTACTTGTCGTGAGGGCTGCTGGCCTCCCTATGTTGCCTTGATGAAGACCGTTGGAGGTCTGTACTTGTCGTGAGGGATGCTGGTCTCCCTATGTTGCCTTGATGAAGACCGTTGGAGGTCTGTACTTGTCGTGAGGGCTGCTGGCCTCCCTATGTTGCCTTGATGAAGACCGTTGGAGGTCTGTACTTGTCGTGAGGGATGCTGGTCTCCCTATGTTGCCTTGATGAAGACCGTTGGAGGTCTGTACTTGTCGTGAGGGCTGCTGGCCTCCCTATGTTGCCTTGATGAAGACCGTTGGAGGTCTGTACTTGTCGTGAGGGATGCTGGCCTCCCTATGTTGCCCTGATGAAGACCGTTGGAGGTCTGTAGTTGTCGTGAGGGATGCTGGCCTCCCTATGTTGCCTTGTTGAAGACCGTTGGAGGTCTGTACTTGTCGTGAGGGCTGCTGGCCTCCCTATGTTGCCTTGATGAAGACCGTTGGAGGTCTGTACTTGTCGTGAGGGCTGCTGGCCTCCCTATGTTGCCTTGATGAAGACCGTTGGAGGTCTGTACTTGTCGTGAGGGCTGCTGGCCTCCGTTTGTTGTCTTGGTAAGAATCTATTCGGGTTTTATCCCCAGCTTCTCATGACGTCAATGCTGAGGTCAGTTTACCCAGTACCAAGCAGCAGAAGCTGCCATCAGCTGCGCGTGAGTTGCAACCACGTAATGGGAAAGCCCTGTCGCGTTGAGTGAGCCTTGAGGCTCCACCTCTACTGAAGCTTCCCATTAGAGGAACTTCACGAGGAGCGTCAAATTCACTTCCATAAATTTATTTTACCACTCAAAAACCATAATTTGTCTTTCAGTTTACCCTGCTGAATATTTCATGAAGTAAGAGAACGAAGATGGAAGAAAACGATCGAAGGGGAACGAACAAGTGGCACCCGTCACAGCTGAGTACAGTGCCAAACGAGGGTGTCATATAGCAAGGAGTTCCCGTACCCTGATGTAAATAAGTTTAACTAATTCTTACGAGCCTTCTTTCAACCTGTCAACCTCATTTTCATTACACATATCAACTTGTCAACCTCATTCCCTTACACATAAGTCTAAAGGAAGACCAAGAAAAGACTTTATACACTGAATCTATTCTTCACTTTTATTGTTTACTTTTTTTACCCTAGGGTCGAATAATACTAGAAATAATGCTTTTTTGTTTACGTATTAACCCAGTTTAGTTAATTACTCGGGATAACTTAAGAGGGATAATAACCCAGTTCCCGAGGGGGAAAGTGGCACTTGCCGAGGGAAAGTGACAGTTATCGAGGGGAAAGTGACAGTTATCGAGGGGAAAGTGACAGTTATCGAGAAGAAACTGACAGTTAACGAGGGGAAAGTGATAGGTCCCGAAGGAAAGCAACCCTGATAGCGGTCGAGATAAGTATACTGAATGTCAGTATACTGAAAGTCAGTATTCTGAAAGTCAGTATACTGAATGTCAGTATACTGAATGTCAGTTATCGAAAGTCAGTATACAGAATGCAGTATACGAATGTCAGATACTGAAGTCAGTATACTGAATGTCAGTATACTGGAATGTAGTATACTGAAAGTCAGTATACTGATTTCAGTATATGAATGTACAGTATACGAAGTCAGTATATGAATGTCAGTTATACTGAATGTCGATATACTGAAAGTCAGTATACTGAAAGTCAGTATACTGAATGTCAGTATACTGAATGTCAGTATACTGAAAGTCAGTATACTGAATGTCAGTATACTGAAAGTCAGTATACTGAATGTCAGTATACTGAATGTCAGTATACTGAATGTCAGTATACTGAATACCAGTAGAAGTTCACAACATAATCTTGTTATCTTACATGTTCAGTAGAATGCATTTTCGCGAGCGCTAAACCCTTATGGGACTTCAGCACGGGAAAGGGGTGGTTCAGGCTTGACCCTCCGTCTGTAGTCAGACCTTCAGGAATAAACAGGAACAGAATATATCATTTGTCCTGTTTTACGAGGTTTAACGTAATGTACAGTGATTGTGTGGGGTGTACGGTGATTGTGTGGGATGTACGGTGAATGTGTGGGATGTACAGTGATTGTGTGGGATGTAAGGTGAATGTGTGGGATGTACGGTGAATGTGTGGGATGTACGGTGAATGTGTGGGATGTACGGTGATTGTGTGGGATGTACAGTGATTGTGTGGGATGTAAGGTGAATGTGTGGGATGTACGGTGAATGTGTGGGATGTACGGTGAATGTGTGGGATGTACAGTGATTGTGTGGGATGTACAATGATTGTGTGGGATGTACAATGATTGTGTGGGATGTACAGTGATTGTGTGGGATGTAAGGTGAATGTGTGGGATGTACGGTGATGTGTGGGATGTACGTGATTGTGTGGGATGTACGGTGATTGTGTGGGATGTACGGTGATTGTGTGGGATGTACGGTGATTGTTTGGGATGTACAGAGATTGTGTGGGATGTACGGTGATTGTGTGGGATGTACGGTGATTGTGTGGGATGTACGGTGATTGTGTGGGATGTACAGTGATTGTGTGGGATGTACAGTGATTGTGTGGGATGTACGGTGATTGTGTGGGATGTACAGTGATTGTGTGGGATGTACAGTAATTGTGTGGGATGTACAGTGATTGTGTGGGATGTACAATGATTGTGTGGGATGTACAGTGATTGTGTGGGATGTACGGTGATTGTGTGGGATATACAGTGATTGTGCGGGATGTGCAGTGATTGTGTGGGATGTACAGTGATTGTGTAGGATGTACAGTGATTGTGTGGGATGTACGGTGAATGTGTGGGATGTACAGTGATTATGTGGGATGTACGGTGATTGTGTGGGATGTACAGTGATTGTGTGGGATGTACGGTGATTGTGTGGGATATACGTTGATTGTGTGGGATGTACAGTGATTGTGTGGGATGTACGGTGATTGTGTGGGATGTACGGTGATTGTGTGGGATGTACGGTGATTGTGTGGGATGTACAGTGATTATGTGGGATGTACGGTGATTGTGTGGGATGTACAGTGATTGTGTGGGATGTACAGTGATTGTGTGGGATGTACAGTGATTGTGTGGGATGTACAGTGATTGTGTGGGATGTACGGTGATTGTGTGGGATGTACAGTGATTGTGTGGGACGTACAGTGATTGTGTGGGATGTACAGCGATTGTGTTGGATGTGCAGTAATTGTGTGGGATGTACAGTGATTGTGTGGGATGTACAGTGATTGTGTGGGATGTACGGTGATTGTGTGGGATGTACAGTGATTATGTGGGATGTACGGTGATTGTGTGGAATGTACAGTGATTGTGTGGGATGTACGGTCATTGTCTGGGATATACGGTGATTGTGTGGGATGAACAGTGATTGTGTGGGATGTTCGGTGATTGTGTGGGATGTACAGTGATTGTGTGGGATATACGGTCATTGTCTGGGATATACGGTGATTGTGTGGGATGAACAGTGATTGTATGGGATGTACAGTGATTGTGTGGGATGTACAGTGATTGTGTGGGACTGTACAGTGATTGTGTGGGAATGTACGG
>NC_069456.1:17828424-17830924 GCF_026875155.1 Cherax quadricarinatus | reverse complement strand
AGCGCTTTTCAGGTTTGGGCTGCAGGAGGCGACGTAGAAGGCGAAGAAGACGAGGAGTGAAGCACCGGAAGCATTGTGGCATCTTCGTGGTCTTACGCTTGAGGAAAGCCACCCAGGACTTGTAGTCATGGTCTGTGATGTCGGCCGAAGACCAAGGATATGAACCAGTCAGGCACACGAAAATTAGGATGCCGAGTTGCCAGGCATCCTGGCTACTGTGGACGTGGTAACCCTCATTATACACGGCCACGCTCACTTCTGGTGGCGCCCAAGGTGATGCAACCTTCAACTTCTTCACCAGTGCTCCCTCTTGCTGGGTCTTGCTGAAGTCACCCAACTTAACCAGTGAGAGTTCTCGGTCGAAAACGAAGATGTTTTCTGTGCAAACATCACGATGAACCAGGTTCTTCTTGTGTATAAACTCCAGAGCGAAGGCAATTTGTTCGGTCACACGTTTGGTTCTCGCTTCTCCCAAACTCTCTGTCTCAACGATCTTCGCCAGGTCGCCCTCCGGAGCAAGTTCTTGTACAAATCCATAAGAAGAGCTGGTTTCAAACTTTTCGTTGTAGCAGGTAATAATATTAGGATGAAGCCCGAGGTAGTAGTTCAAGTAGAACTCTTTGAGGAAGTCTTTCTTCTTGGTAGCGTCCTTCTTCATACACTTGAGGGCGACGCTGGAGTAGAAAGGCTGAAGTCGTCTGGCGCTGAAGACCCTGGCACCGTCGCTTTCCTTCTGGAGTCTCACTTCTGCGAACTGACGATCAACCTCCCACCTTGGCAGCTCCACCTACTAGACCGTGATGAGTACACGAATAGTAGAAATAGCAAGAAATTAGATATGTTTCGAGTGCCTGCGACCAGAGAGGAAGCAGAATTGAGACGAGAGAAGCAGAATGAGAGTTAAGTAGAGATAGTTAGAATGCAGTTAGAGAGAGAGTAGAGATGACGAGAGTATGAGAGAAGGAGGAGAGAGAGAGGAGAGAGAGAGAGAGAGAGAGAGGAGAGAGAGAGAGAGAGAGAGAGAGAGAGACAGACAGACAGACAGAGAGAGAGAGAGAGAACTTAAATTTGTAGAGTGTGTGATAACATCTACATCTCTTTCTAATCTATTATTATTTCATGAATTATGTTTATATGAAGCACTAAAACCTTGTGAGTCATTCAGTGTAGAGTAGTGGAGGCTCAGTCCTCCGTTTGCTAAGCGAAAAACAGAGGCCCTACCTAAAATAGTTGAAAATTTACACTACCTTTAATGGATCGAGGGAGATGCTAACGAAGATCACCTTAAAACGTGAGTATCAACACTCTCACCGATGTTAGAAAAATAATCCACAGTGTTATAACTATCTGGCACTCTCAGAGTGGCTTCTCAGTGAGTGATAGTCACAGAGACTGAGACCAGTACTTGTCTTGAGGGCTGCTGAGCTGCGTCTGTGGTTTTGGCTACTGCCTGCCCAGGTTTTATCCCTGCCTCTAGTGACGTCAGGGACAAGGCCTTGTTGACACCGTAAGGCAGACGTGTCGCTCGGAATACATTTCCCGAGTAGCGTTAAGGTGAATCCCGATTTGTATTGTTTCTCCATTACTTGGACTGCCAGAATTTCTCTTGTAGCTTGAATGTGTGTGTGATTTAATCTGTGTCGTGTGAAACACTTACGTTATTTATGTTGTGAGTCATGTATTGTTGCTCATGTTGTGAGTCCTGTATCGTTATTCATGTTGTCAGCCCTGTATCGTTATTCATGTTGTCAGCCCTGTATCGTTACTCATGTTGCGAGTCCTGTATATGAATATTGTCTACGTGATACACAGAGACAAAGATCTCTCACATGATGTTAAGGGCGACATCCAGCTGGTCATCAAGTAAATGGAGCAAGCACGATGCAGATACCAGGAAGCTGTGCTAATCTGTTCACAAATTACAGTCCGAACAGAAACAGAAAGCTCTCAGCTTAGGCAAACCTGTTACCCAGCTTATCTTACACAAACAGGTCACACAGGTCTCTGTGTATTGGTTACAGGACAATTTTACACAGAGGATCGTCTGTACAAACTTCTACTGCAAATGTGCCCTTATCTCCACTTGTCAGGTAAGTGCTTGTTGTCTCTGCCTGTAGTGAATGTTGATGGAAAAGAGGAGAAAAAGCATGGGGAAAGAGAGGAGGATAAGAGAAAAGGAGGATGGGGCTGGGAAGAGATGAGGAGGAGGAGGATAGGAAGGAGAAAATAAGAGGAGGGAATTGGCCGAGGAGTTTCCGATCTCTGAGACGCTAGCCAAGACATTCCCGGTACTGAGGTGTTTACTTAGAAACAGTCACTGTTGTGAATTTACCGAGATCATCTCTCAAAGAAAGTAATTCCTCAAAGTGCGTGTCTGGACAGAATTCACAGCCCCGACCAGCAGCACAGCCCTAGACGCCACTAGCTCCTCTAAAAGTGCGCCATTACCTGTTTGTAAGTACCCATCTGTTACGACGCATCCGTAGCTACAGGAACAGAA
>NC_069456.1:17820924-17825924 GCF_026875155.1 Cherax quadricarinatus | reverse complement strand
CCACTAGATAAAGCTTGTAAAGCCACTAGATAAAGCATATGAAGCCACTAGATAAAGCATATAAAGCCACTAGATAAAGCATATAAAGCCACTAGATAAAGCATATGAAGCCACTAGATAAAACATATAAAGCCACTAGATAAAGCATATAAAACCACTAGATAAAGCATATAAAGCCACTAGATAAAGCATATAAAGCCACTAGATAAAGCTTGTAAAGCCACTAGATAAAGCATATAAAACCACTAGATAAAGCATATAAAGCCACTAGATAAAGCATATAAAGCCACTAGATAAAGCTTGTAAAGCCACTAGATAAAGCATATAAAACCACTAGATAAAGCATATAAAGCCACTAGATAAAGCATATAAAACCACTAGATAAAGCATATAAAACCACTAGATAAAGCATATAAAGCCACTAGATAAAACATATAAAGCCACTAGATAAAGCATATAAAGCCACTAGATAAAGCATATAAAGCCACTAGATAAAGCTTGTAAAGCCACTAGATAAAGCATATAAAGCCACTAGATAAAGCATATAAAGCCACTAGATAAAACATATAAAGCCACTAGATAAAACATATAAAGCCACTAGATAAAGCATATAAAGCCACTAGATAAAGCATATAAAGCCACTAGATAAAGCTTGTAAAGCCACTAGATAAAGCATATAAAGCCACTAGATAAAGCATATAAAGCCACTAGATAAAACATATAAAGCCACTAGATAAAACATATAAAGCCACTAGATAAAGCATATAAAGCCACTAGATAAAGCTTGTAAAGCCACTAGATAAAGCATATAAAGCCACTAGATAAAGCATATAAAGCCACTAGATAAAGCATATAAAGCCACTAGATAAAGCTTGTAAAGCCACTAGATAAAGCATATAAAGCCACTAGATAAAACATATAAAGCCACTAGGTAAAACATATAAAGCCACTAGATAAAGCATATAAAGCCACTAGATAAAGCTTGTAAAGCCACTAGATAAAGCATATAAAGCCACTAGATAAAGCTTGTAAAGCCACTAGATAAAGCATATAAAGTCACTAGAAAAGCATATAAAAAAAAGCCACTAGATAATGCTAACTGAAGACAACCTACGCAGACTGACTACAACAGCTGAACCAGAGACACTTAAAAAATTGAGGAGACATGACAACGACGTACAAAATAATCAGCGGATTCGATACTGCAGTCATGTCAATCGATTTCAAGAGTATAGGATATATTAATGAAAATGAGTAGCATGTTTATCAGGAAGTGTTTCTTCAGCCTAAAGATGGTCGGGAAGTGGATCGAGTTAGTTGAGGCAGTAAGAGCAGATATCGTACACAGCTTTGAGAGTAGATACGATAGGGCCCATGAGGCAGGGAACTAGTGAAGCAGGTTGTATATAGTTAATAATGCAAACTAGTTGGTAATCGATCCTCATATATATATCTAAGTGAGGATAATTTGACATGTAAACTATAATAGTAATAATAATAATAATAATAATAATAATAATAATAATAATAATAATAATAATAATAATAATAATAATGATAATAATAATAATAATAATAATAATAATAATAATAATAATAATAATAATAATAATAATAATAATAATAATAATAAATGGTAATAGTAAGAAGAGGAAAAGAAGAAGAAGAAGAAGAAGAAGAAGAAGAAGAAGAAGAAGAAGAAGAAGAAAGAAGAAGAAGAAGAAGAAGAAGAAGAAGAAGAAGAAGAAGAAGAAGAAGAAGAAGAGGAGGGGGGAAAGAGAAAATAAAGAAGCAGGAATCTCTAATGCAGCTCTGAATAGACAAAAAAAGATTGTGTCGGCTCTTGCCAAAGTGTTTTGTGTACTCTGAGAACTGCTGTAACCAGGCCGAATTCTCACTTCTTGGAACACACACACACACACACACACACACACACACACACACACACACACACATCATCAGACAAATATCTGACTATAAACAATCACCCAGACAGAGTAGAAAGATGTAGTGAGATCACTGGGAATGACAGATAAATGTACCAGGAACACAAGACATTATTCCAAGATCTCTTGGTCAGCTCTCCTCTCACTTGATGCGAGGAAGGGGAATCGTGCCCACGTACTGGCAGCAGCCACAACACACCAGGAAACTGGTCACGTCAAGGACAATGAAATCACATAAGAATTTCGACATTCATAGTGAAAGTGACAGTAAATATATTTAAATCTCACCATGGATGATGAAAGTGACAGTCGATATATTTAAATCTCACCATGGATAATGAAAGTGACAGTAGATATATTTAAATCTCATCATGGACAGTGAAAATGACAGTAGATATATTCAAATCTCACCGTGGACAGTGAAAGTGACGGTAGAGATACTGAACTTTCACCATAGATAGTGACAGTGACAGTAGTGATACTAAACTCTCACCATGGATAGTGAAAGTGACAGTAGAGATAGTCACCTCTCACCATGGATAGTGAAAGTGACAGTAGAGATATTTACCTCTCACCATAAATAGTGAAAGTGAAAGTAGAGATAGTGAACTCTCACCATGGCTAGTGAAAGTGACAGTAGAGATATTTACCTCTCACCATGGATAGTGAAAGTGACAGTAGAGATAGTGAACTCTCACCATGGCTAGTGAAAGTGACAGTAGAGATATTTACCTCTCACCATGGCTAGTGAAAGTGACAGTAGAGATATTTACCTCTCACCATGGATAGTGAAAGTGACAGTAGAGATAGTGAACTCTCACCATGGCTAGTGAAAGTGACAGTAGAGATATTTACCTCTCACCATGGATAGTGAAAGTGACAGTAGAGATAGTGAACTCTCACCATGGTTAGTGAAAGTGACAGTAGAGATATTTACCTCTCACCATGGATAGTGAAAGTGACAGTAGAGACAGTGAACTCTCACCATGGATACTGAAGGTGACACCAGAGCTACTATGGCGGCCACTGATGACAACGAACCACTGAAGACATAAGACTTTTAGAAAGACTGTCTCAACAACACACACAGCACCACCAGAAGGGTCTTTCACCCCGCCAACTAAAGTCTCTGTAGCAATGTTATCGAGGTTCAGCAGGTCAGTGGCCAAATTAACGTTATGGGCGATTTTCTCCACGATAAAGCCGTGTTAGTGGAATTGTCCGTGATATCTGGGAGGAGCTGGCTTGTCTGAAGACTCTGCAGAGATATCTCACTCTGCTGCTGCTGCTGCTGCTATTGTTGCTGCTGCTCCTGCTGCTGGCTGCTATTGTTGCTGTTGCTGCTGCTGCCGCTCCTGCTGTTGTTGTTGCTGCTGCCGCTCCTGCTATTGTTGTTGTTGTTGCTGCTGCCGCTCCGCTGTTGTTGTTGTTGCTGCTGCTGCTGCTCCTGCTGTTGTTGCTGCTGCTGCTGCCGCTCCTGCTATTGTTGTTGTTGTTGCTGCTGCTGCTGCTCCTGCTGTTGTTGTTGTTGTTGCTGCTGCTGCTATTGTTGCTGCTGCTGCTGCTGCTGCTGCTGTTGCTGCTGCTGCTGGCTGCTAATGTTGCTGCTGCTGCTGGCTGCTATTGTTGCTGTTGCTGCTGCTGCCGCTCCTGCTGTTGTTGTTGCTGCTGCCGCTCCTGCTATTGTTGTTGTTGTTGCTGCTGCCGCTCCTGCTGTTGTTGTTGTTGCTGCTGCTGCTGCTCCTGCTGTTGTTGCTGCTGCTGCTGCCGCTCCTGCTATTGTTGTTGTTGTTGCTGCTGCTGCTGCTCCTGCTGTTGTTGTTGTTGTTGCTGCTGCTGCTATTGTTGCTGCTGCTGCTGCTGCTGCTGCTGTTGCTGCTGCTGCTGGCTGCTAATGTTGCTGCTGCTGCTGGCTGCTATTGTTGCTGTTGCTGCTGCTGCCGCTCCTGCTGTTGTTGTTGCTGCTGCCGCTCCTGCTATTGTTGTTGTTGTTGCTGCTGCTGCTCCTGCTGTTGTTGCTGCTGCTGCTGCCGCTCCTGCTGTTGTTGTTGTTGCTGCTGCTACGCTCCTGCTGTTGTTTTTGTTGCTGCTGCCTGCTCCTGCTATTGTTGTTTTGCTGCGCTGCCGCTCCTGCTGTTGTTGTTGTTTCCCGCTGTGCGTTCCTGCGGTTGTTGTGATGTTGCTGCTCTGGCTCATGCTGTTGTTGTTGTTGCTGCTGCTGCTCCTGCTGCTGTTGTGTTGTTGTTTTGTTGACGCTCCTCTTGCTGTTGTTGTTGCTGCTGCCTGTGCTGTTGCTGCTGCTGCTGCCCTGCTTTTGTTGTTTTGTTGTTGTTGCGCTCCTGCTGCTGTTGTGTTGTTGTTGTTGCTGCTGCTCCTGCTGCTGTTGTTGTTGCGTGTCCTCTGCTTTGCTGCTGCTGCTGCTCCTGCTGCTGTTTTGTTGTTGTTGCTGTGCTCCTGCTGCGTTGTTGTTGCTGCTGCTCCTGCGCCCGTTGTTGTTGCTGCTGCTCCCGCTGCGTTGTTGGGTGCTGCGCTCCTGCGCGTTGTTGTTGTTTTGTTGCTGCTGCTCTGCTGCGTTGTTGTTGCTGCTGCTCCTGGTTGTGTTGTTGCTGCCCGCTTTCCCGCTGCTGTTGTTGCCCGCTGTCCTGTGCTGTTGTTTTGTGTTGTTGGCTGCTCCTGCTGCTGTTGTTGCTGCTGCTGTCCTGCGCTGTTGTTGCTGCTTCTCCTGTCGTTTTGTTGTTGTTGTTTCTGCGCCCTGTGCTGTTTTGTTGTTTTTTTGCTGCTGCTTTTCCTGCTGCGTTTGTTGCTGCGCCGCTCCCGCGCTTTGTTTCTGCTGCTGGCTGCTGTGCTGCTGCTGCCCTCCCGCTGTTGTTGTTGTTTTTGCGGCCGCTCCTGCTTTGTTTGTTTTGCTGTCTCCTGCGCTGTTTTTGTTGCTGCTGCTCCTGTGCTTTTTTGCGCTGCCCCCCCTGCTGTTGTTGTTGTGCTGCTTCGTTGAACTCTGGGTCGTGAGTTTGATGCTTTTCTCATACATAAGAACACAGGCTTCAAGAGTATTAC
>NC_069456.1:17795924-17815924 GCF_026875155.1 Cherax quadricarinatus | reverse complement strand
GGCTACTGGGCATCATATGATTAAAACTAAGACCCGCATCAGGAAACACTTGTCCTGTTTCCTGACAAATCTTACCTAACCTAACCTATCTTTCTCTGGACAAATATAGACCTGAGGTACAGACATTGGACAGCAAACTGTATCAAGATAATAAGTTGAAAAACTAACCACCCAGGTCAGTAATGATACCATGGTAGTTACAGTAGTGGTGGTTGTGGTAGTTACAGTAGTGGTGGTTGTGGTAGTTACAGTAGTGGTGGTTGTGGTAGTTACAGTAGTGGTGGTTGTGGTAGTTACAGTAGTGGTGGTTGTGGTAGTTACAGTAGTGGTGGTTGTGGTAGTTACAGTAGTGGTGGTTGTGGTAGTTACAGTAGTGGTGGTTGTGGTAGTTACAGTAGTGGTGGTTGTGGTAGTCATAGTAGTGGTGAGTGTGGTAGCCACAGTAGTGGTGGGTGTGGTAGTTACAGTAGTGGTGGTTGTGGTAGTCATAGTAGTGGTGAGTGTGGTAGCCACAGTAGTGGTGGGTGTGGTAGTTACAGTATGGTGGTGTGTAGTTACAGTAGTGGTGGTTGTGGTAGTTACAGTAGTGGTGGTTGTGGTAGTCATAGTAGTGGTGAGTGTGGTAGCCACAGTAGTGGTGGGTGGGTAGTTACAGTAGTGGTGGTTGTGGTAGTCATAGTAGTGGTGAGTGTGGTACCACAGTAGTGGTGGGTGTGGTAGTTACAGTAGAGGTGGTTGTGGTAGTCATAGTAGTGGTGAGTGTGGTAGCCACAGTAGTGGTGGGTGTGGTAGTTACAGTAGTGGTGGTTGTGGTAGTTACAGTAGTGGTGGTTGTGGTAGTTACAGTAGTGGTGGTTGTGGTAGTCATAGTAGTGGTGAGTGTGGTAGCCACAGTAGTGGTGGGAGTGGTAGTTACAGTAGAGGTGGTTGTGGTAGTCATAGTAGTGGTGAGTGTGGTAGCCACAGTAGTGGGGTGTGGTAGTTACAGTAGTGGTGTTGTGGTAGTTACAGTAGTGGTGGTTGTGGTAGTTACAGTAGTGGTGGTTGTGGTAGTCACAGCAATGGCAGTTGTGGTAGTCAAAGAAATGGCAGCTATGGTAGTCACAGAAATGGCAGATGTGGTAGTCACAGCAGTGGGAGTTGTGGTAGTCACAGCAATGGTAGCTGTGGTAGTCATAGCAGTGGGAGTTGTGGTAGTCACAGCAATGGTAGCTGTGGTAGTCACAGCAGTGGGAGTTGTGGTAGTCACAGCAATGGTAGATGTGGTAGTCATAGCAGTGGGAGTTGTGGTAGTCACAGCAATGGTAGCTGTGGTAATCACAGCAGTGGCAGTTGTGGTAGTCACAGCAATGGTAGCTGTGGTAGTCACAGCAGTGGCAGTTGTGGTAGTCACAGAATGGTAGCTGTGGTAGTCACAGCAGTGGCAGTTGTGGTAGTCACAGCAATGGTAGCTGTGGTAATCACAGCAGTGGCAGTTGTGGTAGTCACAGCAATGGCAGCTGTGGTAATCACAGCAGTGGTACACGTCTACCTTGACCACAGTATCCAGAGGAAGCACAGGTGTTTACCAGGAGAACCACTGGTTCGCACACCCCTGTCAGTGATAGACTAACCTGAGAACTTACTGCATGAATAGTACCAATAAACAAATATATGTACTTCCATGACTTTTTTTTACATGGTATGGTATATTTTTTTCTCCCTAATTTCGTGTTGGTAGTGGCCAGAGGGAGTGAAGGGTGGGGAGAGAGCCTTCTGCTTCACTGTTCTTGCCTCAGACACCTGGATAACCCACTATAGTTACTGTTCTAGACAGAAATGAATGGTTCTTTTAAGCAGACAGCCTGGGAGGGAACTTGTAATTAAAGTTGTATACTATCTGTCTTTCCCATGAACTATCTCTCTCCCTCTCTCTCTCTCTACCTCTCTCTCTCTCTCTATCTCTCTCTCTCTATCTCTGTCTCTCTCTCTAAATACGTGGCTGAAGTCCAAGGGTAAAAGAGTCGCGCCATGCAGTCTGGTTGTGGTCGCCTCTAAACAGGAAGACGAAGAGGAGGAGGCGGAGGAGGAGGAGGAGGAGGAGGAGGAGGAGGAGCAGGAGCAGAAGGAGAAGGATAAGGAGGATAAAGAAGAGGAAGAGGAGGAGTAGGAGTAACATCAACTACAGGCTCCAGGAACCTGCACACACATACAGTACCAACCATGGTTCCTCATCTAACCTAACACCTTCTAATCAGGAACGTAGAACATAAATCACAATACTCTGCTTGAAACAATTCATAAATAACCATAGTTCCCGAGAGAAATCTTTAAACAATCTCTCATTAAGATCTCCACCAACATCAGCATCAGAAGAGAGGTCAACTGTCGAAAAACATTACCATGTCAAGAGGCGAGAAAGACACCAGAAAAGAGGTCATTTCATCAGTCCATTTAATCCACCTTCAGTCCTTTTAACCTCAATTATAACCTTCAGTCCTTTTAGCCTTATTTACAAACAAAATAAGACTATGAAATTTAAAGTCTTCAGAATGTATGCTCAGGAAACTTCTGCGGACTGTTCAGTCGTTTATACTTTTTCCTGTATTGAGTTTTGAAGATTAATTGTCTGATTACGATACAGTGGATGACTCTGTCTCTCGTGGAAGAGCAGACCAGTTACTAGCAGTGTCACTGTATTCTTAATGTTCCTGTGCACAACTGACTGTGCACAACTGACTGTGCACAACTGACTGTGCACAACTGACTGTACACAACTGACTGTGCACAACTGACTGTGCACAACTGACTGTGCACAACTGACTGTGCACAACTGACTGTGTACAACTGACTGTGCACAACTGACTGTGCACAACTGACTGTGCACAACTAACCCGTGCACAACTGACTGTGCACAACTGACTGTGTACAACTGACTGTGCACAACTGACTGTGCACAACTGACTGTGCACAACTGACTGTGTACAACTGTGTATAACTGACTGCACAACTGTGCACAACTGACTGTGCACAACTGACTGTGCACAACTGACTGTGCACAACTGACTGTGTACAACTGACTGTGCACAACTGACTGTGCACAACTGACTGTGTACAACTGACTGTGCACAACTGACTGTGCACAACTGACTGTGCACAACTGACTGTGTACAACTGTGTATAACTGACTGCACAACTGTGCACAACTGACTGTGTACAACTGACTGTGCACAACTGACTGTGTACAACTGGCTGTGCATAACTGACTGTGCACAACTGACTGTGCACAACTGACTGTGGGCAGCTGACTGTGCACAACTGACTGTGCACAACTGACTGCGTACAACTGATTGTGTACAACTGACTGTGTACAACTGACTGTGTACAACTGACTGTGCACAACTGACTGTGTACAACTGACTGTGGGACAACTGACTGTGTACAACTGACTGTGTACAACGACTGTGTACAAAATGACTGTGCACAACTGACTGTGCACAACTGACTGTGCACAACTGACTGTGTACAACTGACTGTGTACAACTGACTGTGTACAACTGACTGTGCACAACTGACTGTGCACAACTGACTGTGTACAACTGACTGTGTACAACTGACTGTGTACAACTGACTGTGTACAACTGACTGTGCACAACTGACTGTGCACAACTGACTGTATACAACTGACTGTGTACAACTGACTGTGCACAACTGACTGTGTACAACTGACTGTGTACAACTGACTGTGTACAACTGACTGTGTACAACTGTGTATAACTGACTGCACAACTGACTGTGTACAACTGACTGTGCACAACTGACTGTGTACAACTGACTGTGCACAACTGACTGTGTACAACTGACTGTGTACAACTGACTGTGCACTACTGACTGTGTACAACTGACTGTGCACAACTGACTGTGTACAACTGACTGTGTACAACTGCTGTGCACTACTGACTGTGTACAACTGACTGTGCACAACTGACCGTGTACAACTGACTGTGTACAACTGTGTATAACTGACTGCACAACTGTGCACAACTGACTGTGCACAACTGGCTGTGCACAACTGACTGTGCACAACTGACTGTGCACAACTGACTGTGGGCAGCTGACTGTGCACAACTGACTGTGCACAACTGACTGTGCACAACTAACTGTGCACAACTGACTGTGGGCAGCTGACTGTGCACAACTGACTGTGCACAACAAACTGTGCACAACTGACTGTGCACAACTGACTGTGCACAACTGACTGTGCACAACTGACTGTACACAACTGACTGTGCACAACTGACTGTGCACAACTGACTGTACACAACTGACTGTGCACAACTGACTGTACACAACTGACTGTGCACAACTGATTGTACACAACTGACTGTGCACAACTGACTGTGTACAACTGACTGTACACAACTGACTGTGCACAACTGACTGTTTCACAACTGACTGTGCACCAACTGACTGTGCACAACTGACTGTACACAACTGACTGTGCACAACTGACTGTGTACAACTGACTGTACACAACTGACTGTGCACAACTGACTGTACACAACTGACTGTGCACGACTGACTGTGTACAACTGACTGTGCACTACTGACTGTGTACAACTGACTGTGCACAACTGACTGTGTACAACTGACTGTGTACAACTGTGTATAACTGACTGCACAACTGTGCACAACTGACTGTGCACAACTGGCTGTGCACAACTGACTGTGCACAACTGACTGTGCACAACTGACTGTACACAACTGACTGTGCACAACTGACTGTATACAACTGACTGTGCACAACTGACTGTACACAACTGACTGTGCACAACTGACTGTGTACAACTGACTGTACACAACTGACTGTGTACAACTGACTGTGTCCAACTGACTGTGCACAACTGACTGTGTCCAACTGACTGTGCACAACTGACTGTGTACAACTGACTGTACACAACTGACTGTGTACAACTGTGTATAACTGACTGCACAACTGTGCACAACTGTGTACAACTGACTATGCACAACTAACTGTGCACAACTAACTGTGCACAACTGACTGTGCACAACTAACTGTGCACAACTGACTCTTTATTGTGCTGTCACCAGGGAGGATCCACCAGTCTCGAAACAGCGTCTCACACGGGCGAAATGTTGACTGAATAAAGTTCCCGGTTACTGCTTGAGTGTCTGTATTATCAGCTCACACACTGAGGCCCGTGGCTTCGATCCCTGGTACGTGTGTACATGTGCAAACATTAGACGTGTTTCCTTAATACACCTGCTGTCCCTGTTCACCTAGCAGTAAGTAGGTACTTGGGCGTTAGCCGATTGGTGTGGGGTCGCATCCTGGGGACAAAATTGACCTAATTTGCGGGAAATGCTCAGCATAACAAGCGACTTTCGATATAGTAGTAAGTCATAGGTGTCAGCTATGGTCTGTATAAGTTGCATCATGTACCTGCAGAAATAAAGATTATTATTATTATTTTTCCGGTACTCGTTTGTATTCCCCTACCATTGTCTGTTACTGCAAGAATGAAAAAGGAAAAAATTTGTCTATTCATGGAGGGGGAAAAAAATGTTCCTTTTTTGGGAATTAAAATGCAAAGATGTCACCTCAAATTTGACATCTGACTCAGCTTTTAAAACCTTTCTGCTGTCTTTTATTTTTTTTTAAGATCCTGGATAATGTGAGAAATCACGAAAGTAAAAGGATATTCACTATTTTTTTTCATATAGAGAAGGTACTTTCTCTCTATGTGTGTCTGTTCGTACGTGCGTTCTCGTACGTTCTTGAACGTACGTGTCAATGTGAAGATATTTTTACCTGTCCGTCTTCAAGAAGTTGGTCGATTATTTTTAGCCCGTAGGTTAAGTTAATGTTGGCAAGCATGGCGAGCACTGGTAGCCACCCTGGCGACGAGGGGAGAGAGAGAGAGAGAGAGAGAGAGAGAGAGAGAGAGAGAGAGAGAGAGAGAGAGAGAGAGAGAGAGAGAGAGAGAGAGAGAGAGAGAGAGAGAATGTACAGATAGGAAGATAAAAAGATAGATAGACAAGTAGATAGATAGATAGCTAGATAGATAGAAAAATAGATAGATAGATAGACAGATAAACAGAGATAGATAGATAGATAGATAGATAGATAGATAGATAGATAGATAGAGAGAGAGAGAGAGAGAGAGAGAGAGAGGAGAGAGAGAGAGAGAGAGAGAGAAGAGAGAGAGAGAGGAGAGAGAGAGAGAGAGAGAGAGGAGAGAGAGCGCACTGAGAGAGAGAATGTACAGATAGGAAGATAAAAAGATAGACAAGTAGAAAGATAGATAGCTAGATAGATAGAAAAATAGATAGATAGATAGACAGATAGACAGAGATAGATAAATAGTGATTAGATAGAGACAGAGAGAGAGAGAGAGAGAGAGGAGAGAGAGAGAGAGAGCCAAGATGCAACCTTCGTGGGGACTTTAAGCATTAACAATATGTGAAGTAACACCTTGCCAAGTACCATCTGCGAAAAACCACCTGGCCAAAAAGAACCTTGCGAAGAAACAATTGACGAAGAACCACCTGACGAAAACACATCCGTCGAAAGAACACCTGACGAAAGAAACCACCTGGCGAAGAACCACTGACGAAGAAACCACCTGACGAAGAACCACCTGCGAAGAACACCCTGACGAAGGAACCACCTGGCGAAGAACCACCTGGCGAAGAACCACCTGAAGAAGAACCACCTGACGAAGAACCACCTGACGAAGAACCACCTGACGAAGAACCACCTGACGAAGAACCACCTGACGAAGAACCACCTGACGAAGAACCACCTGGCGAAGAACCACCTGGCGAAGAACCACCTGGCGAAGGATCTCCCGAGGTCAGGCGAGCGGTACCATTAAAACCATTACGAGTGGCGAGACGTCGCCACTCTGGCCACATAAACAAGACGAAGGGCGAAAGATGGTCCACAGGAGGACCATTCTTATCGCTAAGCTGAAACTGCTTTTATCCTCCGCACGTTTCGCACGCCGTTTTTAAATGCCTCAATAAAAGCGGACTTTTAAATAAAAGAAAACAAAAGAGAGCCCTCCAAAAATGCTCGAAACGACGTTTTTCATAGAGGACATTTCGGAAGAGTGACTTAAAATGTCGGAAACGTCGAAACGTGCAATAAAATGACTTTTAGCACGTTTCTTCTATATCTTCCAATATTTCACATATTTCTTCGTCTATAGATCAAACAAAAAATACATAATCATGTGTGATAATTAGACGACGTTTCGGCCGGTTCCTGAAGAAACGGGCGTATGGGGAGCAAAGGAATTTATATGGGGAAACGTCTCGCTCTGTGTAGAGCTTTATAAAGTCATGTTTCGCCCTGTGTAGAGCTTTATCGAGTCATGTTTCGCCCTGTGTAGAGATTTATCGAGTCATGTTTCGCCCTGTGTAGAGCTTTATCGAGTCATGTTTCGCCCTGTGTAGAGGTTTATTAAGCCATGTTTCGCTATGTACAGAGCTTTATCAAGCCATGTTTCGCCCTGTGTAGAGCTTTATCGAGTCATGTTTCGCCCTGTGTAGAGCTTTATCGAGTCATGTTTCGCCCTGTGTAGAGCTTTATCGAGTCATGTTTCGCCCTGTGTAGAGCTTTACCGAGTCATGTTTCGCCCTGTGTAGAGCTTTATCAAGCCATGTTTCGCCCTGTGTAGAGGTTTATCGAGTCATGTTTCGCCCTGTGTAGAGATTTATCGAGTCATGTTTCGCCCTGTGTAGAGCTTTATCGAGTCATGTTTCGCCCTGTGTAGAGCTTTATCGAGTCAAGTTTCGCCCTGTGTAGAGCTTTATCGAGTCATGTTTCGCCCTGTGTAGAGGTTTATCAAGCCATGTTTCGCCATGTGCAGAGCTTTATCAAGCCATGTTTCGCCCTGTGTAGGGCTTATCGAGTCATGTTTCGCCCTGTGTAGAGCTTTATCGAGTCATGTTTCGCCCTATGTAGAGCTTTATCGAGTCATGTTTCGCCCTGTGTAGAGCTTTATCAAGCCATGTTTCGCCCTGTGTAGAGGTTTTCGATTCATGGTTTCGCCCTGTGTAGAGCTTTATCGAGTTCATTGTTCGCCTTGTGTAGGCTTTATCAAGCCATCATGTTTAGCACGTTGTAGGCTTTATCAAGCCATGTTTCGCCTGTGTCAGAGGTTTAATCGAGTCATGTTTCGCCCTGTGTAGTTTAGAGCTTTATCAAGCCATGTTTCGCCCTGTGTAGAGGTTTATCGAGTCATGTTTCGCCCTGTGTAGAGCTTTATCGAGTCATGTTTCGCCTTGTGTAGAGCTTTATCAAGCCATGTTTCGCCAGTTTTTGTAGAGCTTTATCAAGCCATGTTCGCCCTGTGTTAGGGTTTATTCGAGTCATGTTTCGCCCTGTGTAGAGCTTTATCAAGCCATGTTTCGCCCTGTGTAGAGGTTTATCGAGTTATGTTTCGCCCTGTGTAGAGCTTTATCGAGTCATGTTTCGCCTTGTGTAGAGCTTTATCAAGCCATGTTTCGCCACGTGTAGAGCTTTATCAAGCCATGTTTCGCCCTGTGTAGAGGTTTATCGAGTCATGTTTCGCCCTGTGTAGAGCTTTATAAAGTCATGTTGGCATCAGGGAGAGCTGCTTCGAGAGGTCAAATTCCAGCACTGAAGTGACGTTGGTTAGTCACCATGTTGCGTCAGCTGGTGGTGGACCCAGCTGGTGGTGGACCCAGCTGGTGGTGGACCCAGCTGGAGGTGGACCCAGCTGGTGGTGGACCCAGCTGGTGGTGGACCCAGCTGGTGGTGGACCCAGTGGAGGTGGGGGACCAGATGGTGGTGGACCCAGCTGGGGGTGGACCCAGCTGGTGGTGGACCCAGCTGGTGGTGGACCCAGCTGGTGGTGGACCCAGCTGGTGGTGGACCCAGCTGGTGGTGGACCCAGCTGGTGGTGGACCCAGCTGGTGGTGGATCCCAGTGGTGGCTGGACCAGCTGGGGATGTGGAACCAGTGCTGGTGGATCCTGCTGCTGGTGGACCCAGCTGCTGGTGGACCCAGCTGCTGGTGGACCCAGCTGCTGGTGGACCCAGCTGCTGGTGGACCCACCTGCTGGTGGACCCAGCTGCTGGTGGACCCAGCTGCTGGTGACATATCTAGCCTTTACTCACATCGCTGTAATGCTATTTCCGACATCTATGTCTCCACTTTAGAAAGGTTGATAGAAAAGAGAAGAGAGAGAGAGAACCGAGAGAGGAGAGAGAGAGGAGAGGGAGAGATGAGAGAGTGAGAGAGACCAGATGAGAGAGGTGAGAGAGAGAGAGAGAGAGACAGGACAGACAGACAGACAGAGAGAAGATGAGGAGAGAGAGAGATCAGAGAGAGAAGAGAGAGATAGAGATAGAGAGAGAGAGAGAGACGACTGTACACTGACATTCACTTATCCAAGAGAAGAAATGCCAGCTGCTCTAAGCTACATCAATACCCAGCTGACGGCTATATCAGCCTTGGGGAAATAGATGGCAAGTAACATTTGCACCTGAGAAAACGCAATGATGGTCGTTTTTTTTCTTAGGCACAATGATGGTAATGCTGGTGCAGTAGTAAGGATGAATGGTGAGGATGTTGGCACCTGGAGAAGAAGTTGTATATCCTTGTGGGGGTGAATTCGACTCCAAACTAACCATGAAGAAACCATGTTGTAAACTTGCAAACAAGGCAGCCGGAAGCTTACTAGCACCTTCGCCGTATCTCGCATCTGCTTGGACAGTAGGGGTTGGCAAGAGCCTGTAGAGGCACAAAGGACGCTCCACACTTGAGTTTGCTACATTTCTTGGTTTGCATGCCCCCCCTCTCATCTGCTGCGACTGCTTGTCTGAGTAGAGAAAACAGGCTAGTAAGTCTCAATCTCTCGCCTGGGACCCATCCTGGATAGAATATGTCATTTCAGCAGAGCCTTCAAAATAGGGAGGGATTGTGGGTGGCCTTACTGCTTATGTACAAGGCCAATATTGTCAAATACAACACTTAGATTCCACTTCGAGGACAGCGTGAAACAAGCTTTTATGCCCCAAGAGGGGAGAAAGCAGCAATTCACTCTGGGTGTACCTTCTCCAGGAATCCTCCATCTGAGTCTACATACCCGGATGACTTGGTATGGAAAACATTCGTCAGCATAATGAGTCGACTGACGCACTGACTTTCTTGGGTTATCCGGGTGGTAACCCCCCGGGTTAAAAATCCGAACGAAATCTTTTCTTATCTTATGTCAACGAGATAAAGTCAGTTTTATAAAAGAAAATTTGGCCCACAGTGGCTCCAACTTCTCCCGTTCCCTATTATGTTCATAACAATAAAAATGCTTTCAAAAACTGTTTGGTAACGCTCTTAGCTTGCCAATAAAGTTAGGAATCATTAACCTGTAATATAGTGTCAAAAAAAGCTGGGATCCCCTTTAACCTTTTCAAAAACCGTGTAAAAAAAAAAAAAAAAAGAGAGAGAGAGAGAGAGGGGGAGAGAGAGAGAGGAGAAGAGGAGAGAGAGAGAGAGGAAAAAAGAGAGGAGAGAGAGAGAAAAAAAAGAGAAAAGAGAGAGTAGATGGTGGGGAGAGTGAGGGTGGGGGGAGTAAAGGGGGGGGAGAGTATTGGTGGGGGAGTAGAGGGGGGGAGAGTAAGGGTGGGAAAAGTAAAAGAGTAAAGGTGGGGTGGTAGAGGGTGGGGGAGTAGAGGGGGGGGAGAGCAAAAGGGGGGGAGAGTAAAGGATGGGGGGAGTAAAGGGTGGGGGAGTAAAGGGTGGGGGAATAAAAAGTGGGGAAAAAGTGAAGGGTGGGGAGAAAAGGGTGGGGGATAAAGGGTGGGGGGAGAAAAAGGGTTGGGGAGGTGAAGGGTGGGGAGAGTAAAGGGTGGGAGAGTAGAGGTTTGGGGAGAGTAAAGGATGGGGGGGTAAAGGGGGGGAGAGTAAAGGGTGGGGAGGAAAGGTGGGGAGAGTAAAGGGGGGGGGAGTAAAGGGTGGGGAGAGTAAAGGGTGGGGAGAGTAAAGGGGTTTGGGGGTAGGGGTGGGGAGGTAAGGGGGGGAGATAAAGGGTGGGGGTAAAGGGTGGGGGAGTAAAGGGGGGGTAGAGTAAAGAGTGGGGAGAGTAAAGGGTGGGGAGAGTAAAGGGTGGGGGGAGTAAAAAGGATGGGGGGGTAAAAAGGGGGGGAGAGTAAAGGGTGGGGCAAAAAAAGGGTGGGGAAGTGAAGGGGGAGGGGAAATAGAGGGTGGGGGAGAAAGGGTGGGGAAAAATAAAGGGGGGGGAGAGTAAAGGGTGGGGGGGAGTAAAGGGGGGGGTAGAGTAAAAGTGGGGGGGAGTAAAGGGGGGGAGAGTAAAGGGTGGGGGGAGTAAAGGATGGGGAGAGTAAAAGGGTGGGGAGGTAAAGGGTGGGGGAATAAAGGGGGGGGGAAAGTGAAAGGGGGGGGAGAGAAAAGAGTGGGGAGGTAAAGGGGGGGGGAGAGTATTGGTGGGGAGAGTAGAGGGTGGGGAGAGTAGGGGTGGGAAAAGAGTAATAAGAAAGGGGGGGTGATAGAGGGGGGGGAGAGTAAAGGGGGGGGGAGCAAAGGGTGGGAAGTAAAGGGGTGGGGAGAGAAAGGGGGGGGAGAAAGGGGGGGAATAAAGGGGGGGGAAAGTGAAGGGTGGGAGAGTAAAGGGTGGGGAGGGGGTAAAGGGTGGGGGAAAGTGGTTGGGGAAGTGAAGGGTGGGGGAGTAAAAGGGGGGGAGGAAAGGGGTGGGGAGAGTAAAAGGGTGGGGGGGTTTAAAGGGGGGGAGGAAAGGGGGGGAGAGTAAAAGGGGGGGGAGGGAAAGGGTGGGGGGAAGTAAAGGGTGGGGGGAAATAAAACGTTGGGGAGTAGAGGGGGGGGAGAGTAAAAGGGTGGGGGGAATAAAGGGGGGGGAGAGTAAAAGGGGGGGGAAGAAAGGCGGGTAGAGTAAGAGGGGGGAGTAAAGGGGGGGGAGAGTAAAGGGTGGGGGGGAGTAAAGGATGGGGAGGTAAAGGTGGGAGAGAAGGGTGGGGGAAAAAAGGTGGGGAAAATAAGGGTGAGGAGAGTAGAGGGTGGGGGGGAGTAAAGGGTGGGGGGAAAAGGGGGGGAAAAAAGGGGGGGAGGTAAAGGGGGGGTAGAGTAAAGGTGGGGGGAGTAAAGGTGGGGAGAGTAAAGGGTGGGGAGAGTAAAGGATGGGGGAGTAAAGGGTGGGGGATAAAGGGGGGGGAATAAAGGGGGGGGGTGGGGGAGTAAAGGGGGGGTTGGGGGGGGGGTAAAGGGTGGGGGGAGTAAAGGGGGGGAAGTAAAAGGGTGGGGGGGTAAAGGATGGGGAGAGTAAAGGGTGGGGAGAGTAAAGGGTGGGGAATAAAGGGTGGGGGAAAAAATGGGGGGAAAGGGGGGGAGAGAAAAGGGGGGGGGAGTAAAGGGGTGGGGGGAGTAAAGGGGGGGGGGAGAGTAAAGGGGGGGGAAGTAAAAGGGGGGGGGTAAAGGGTAAAGAGTGGGGAGAGTTAAGGGGGGAAAGGGGGGGGGAGAGTAAGGGGGGGAGAGTAAAAATGGGGGGTAAAGGGTGGGGAGAGTAAGGGTGGGGGAAATAAAGGGGGGGGAATAAGGGGGGGAAATGGGGGGGGAGAGTGAAGGGGGGAGAAAGGGGGGGGAGAGTAAAGGGTGGGGAGAGTAAAGGGGGGGGTTTTGGGGGGGTAAGGGGGGGGAGAGTAAAGGGGGGATGAGGGGGGGTAAAGGGTTTGGGGGGAAGGGGGGGAGTTTTAAAAGGGGGGGAAAAGGGGGGGGAGTAAAGGTTTGGGGGTAAAGGGGGGGGGAGAGTTAAAGGGTGGGGAGAGTAAGGGTGGGGGAAATAAAGGTGGGGGGGAGTAAAGGGGGGGGAGAGTAAAGGGTGGGAAGTAAAAAGGGGGTGGGGTGAGAGAAAAAGGGGGGGGAGAGTAAAGGGTGGGGAGGAGGGGTAATAGGGTGGAGAGTGAAGGGGGGGGAAATGGAAAAATGGGGGGGGGTGGGGAGAGTAAAGGGTGGGGAGATAAAGGGGGGGGGAGAGTGGGGGGTGGGAAAGAGGGGGGGAAAGGGGTGGGGAGAGTGAAGGGGGGGAGAGTAAGGGTGGGGGGTGGGGTGAAATTTGGGGGGGGAGAGTAAGGGTGGGGAGGTAAGGGGGGGGAGTAAGGGTGGGGAGGGTTAAAAAAGGGGGGGAGGGGGTGGGGGGGAGTAGAGGGTGGGGAGAGTAAAAGGGGGGGGGAGAGGGGGGGAGAGTAGAGGGGGGGAGTAAGGGTGGGAGATAAAGGTGGGAGAGAAAAGGGGGGGGGAAATAAGGGGGGGGAGAGAAAGGGTGGGGAGAGTAAAGGGGGGGGAAGTAAGGGGGGGAGGAAAGGGGGGGAGAGTGAGGGGGGGGAGAAAAAAGGGGGGGGGGGAAGTAAGGGTGGGGAGAGTAGGGGTGGGGGAAAGTAAGGGTGGGGAGAGAAAGGGTGGGGAGGGAAGGGTGGGGAGGTAGAGGGGGGGGGAGAGTAGAAGGTGGGGAGAGTAAAGGGTGGGGAGAGAAGGGGGGGGAAGAAAGGTGGGGAGAGTAAAGGGGGGGGGAAAAGTTGAGGTGGGGAGAGTGAGGGTGGGGAGAGGAGGGTGGGGGGGAAAGGGGGGGGAGAGAAAGGGTGGGAGAGTAAAGGGGGGGGGAGAGAGGGTGGGGAGAGTAAGGGGGGGGAAGGGGGGGGGGTGGGGGAGAGAGGGGGGAAGTAAAGGGTGGGGAAGTAGAGGGTGGGAGAGTAAAGGTGGGGGGAGAGGTTAGAGGGGTGGGGGAAGTAAAGGTGGGGAAGTAAAGGGGGGGAGAAATAAAAAGGGGGGGGGAGGTAAAGGGGGGGGGGGAAATAGGGGTGGGGGAGTAAGGGTGGGGAGGTGAGGTGGGGAAGTAGAGGGTGGGGAGATAAAGGGTGGGGAATAGAGGGTGGGGAGAGTAAAGGGGGGGAGAGTAAAGGGGGGGAGGTAAAGGGGGGGAGATAAAAGGGTGGGGGGGGAGTAAGGGGGGGGAGAGTAAAGGGGGGGAGTAAAGGGTGGGGAAGGGGGGGAGAGGGGTGGGGGGAAAAAAAGGGGGGGGGAGTAGAGGGTGGGGAAAGTAAGGGGGGGGGGAGAGTAAAGGGTGGGGAGAGTAAAAGGGGGGAGAGTAGGGGTGGGGAGAGTAAAGGGGGGGGAAGTAGAGGGTGGGGAGAGTAAGGGTGGGGAGAGTAGGGGTGGGGAGAGTAAAGGGGGGGGGGAAAGGAGGGGGGGAAGAGTAAAGGGGGGGGAAGTAGAGGGTGGGGAAAGTAGAGGGGGGGGGAGGAAAAGGGGGGGGGAGAAAAAGGGTGGGAAAATAAAGGGGGGGAGAGAAAGGTGGGGAGGTGGGGGGGGGGAGAGAGGGGGGGGGGAGTAAGGGGGGGGAGAGTAAGGGTGGGAAGTAAGGGGGGGGAGAGTGAGGGTGGGGGAGTAAAAGGGGGGGGGATAGAGGGTGGGGAGGTAGAGGGTGGGGGGAGTAAAGGGGGGGGAAGAGGGTGGGAAAAGTAAAGGGTGGGGAGATTTAAAGGGGGGGGAGAGTAGAGGGGGGGGGGGAGTAAGGGTGGGGAGAGTAGAGGGTGGGAAACGTAAAGGGTGGGGAGAGTAAGGGGGGGGGAGGTAGAGGTTGGGGGGGTAAGGGTGGGGAGAGTAAGGGTGGGGGGGTAAAGGGTGGGGATAGTAAGGTGGGGGGAGTAGAGGGTGGGAAGTGAAGGGGGGGGAGTAGGTGGGGGAGGGAGGGTGGGGGGAGTAGGGGGGGGAGAGTAAAGGGGGGGGGGAGGTAGGGGGGGGAGAGTAAAGGGGGGGGAGTAGAGGGGGGGGAGAAGGGTGGGGTTTAATTTGATCAATTTTAAGGGAAAAATGAAAAAGAGGTGATTTTTATTTTTTAATTTTTTTTTTTTTAAGGGTTTGAAAGGTTTTAAAAGTTTAGAAAGTTTTAAGGTTTGGGGTTTAAAGAAAGTAGGTGTTAATAATTTAAAAAAAATTTGAAAAATTTTAGTTTGAGAATAAAGTGGAAAAATGAAGTGGGAGGGGAGCTTTTATTTTTTTAGATTTATTTTTTAAATAAATGTGTGAAGTTTAATAGCATTGGGAGATGAAGTGGGTGGTTTAGAAAGGGGAAAAAAAGTGAAGGTGGGTTTTTGGGAATAAAATTTTTTGGGGTTTGAAGTGGATAAGGGGGGAATTTTTAAAGGTTGAATAAAGTAGGAAAATTAGTGAAGGTTTTGGGGAAATGAAAAATTTTAAGGTGGGTAAAAGGGGGGAGAAAAGGGTTTTTTTTGGGGGTTTTTTTATTTTTTTTGGTTTTTTGTTGGGTGGGTTTTTTGGGGGGGGCGGGTAGGGGTTGGGGGGGTTTTTTTTTTTTTTTTTTTTTTTGGGAGGGGGATCGGTGGGAGTGAGGGTGGGGAGAGTAGAGGGCGGGGAGAGTAGAGGGTGGGGAGAGTAGAGGGTGGGGAGAGTAGAGGGTGGGGAGAGTAGAGGGTGGGGAGAAGCCTTGTGAGTTACTATCCTGACCTCATAACTCTGTACAGAAAATACAGAAAATAGAGATAGTTGTACTTTAGTATCTCTCCCTCTCTCTACCTCTCTCTCTCTCTCTCTCTCTCTCTCTCTCTTTCACAGGGTTTGACAAGGTTAAGGATCCCTAGCTTTATTGACAAGCTATTTACAGGTTAAGGATTCCTAACTTTATTGACAAGCTAAGAGCTGTTACCTACATCAGCTCATTTGAAAGCATTTTTATTGTTATGAGACATACAAGTAGGGAACAGGATGAAGTTGGAGCCATCTGTGGGCCAGCATTTTCATTTGATCAACTGACTTTATCTCGTTGACATCATTATGCTGTACGAATGTGTTCCATACTCGAGTCATCCTGGGTATGTATGATCTCAGATGGAGTGATGTTCTGGAGAAGGGTACAGCCAGAGTGAAGTTGCTGCTTTCTGCCCGTCTTGTGGCATAAAAGCTTGTTTCACGCTGTCCTCGAAGTGGATCCAAGTGTGGTATTTTGACAATATTGGCCTTGTACATAACAGTAAGGCCACCCACATCCCTCCTATGTTGAAGGCTCTGCTGAAATGACAGATCTATCCAGGATGGGTCCAGGCGAGAGATGACACGTCTTGCTCTGTTCTCTGTCTCTCTGTCTCTGTGTCTCCCTGTCTCTGTCTCTCTATCTCTCGTTCTCTCTGCTTTTCTGTCTGTCTGTCTGTCTGTCTGTCTGTCTGTCTGTCTGTCTGTCTGTCTGTCTGTCTGTATGTCTGTCTGTCTGTCTGTCTGTCTCTCTTCTCTCCTCTCTCTCTCTCTCTCTCTCTCTCTCTCTCTCTCTCTCTCTCTCTCTCTCTCTTCTTTTCTCTCTCTCTCTCCCCCTCTCTCTCTCTCTTCTCTCTCTCTCTCTCTCTCTCTCTCTCTCTCCAAAATATCCATTATGTACTGACCTTGCCAAAATTCTCCGTAAACACTAGTTATTGTTGTTGTTGCTGGTAGTGGTTGTTGTTGTTGCTGGTAATGGTTGTTGTTGTTGCTGGTAGTGGTTGTTGTTGTTGCTAGTATTGGTAATGGTTGTTGTTGTTGTTGCTGGTAGTGATTATTGTTGGTGGTTGCTGTTGTTACTGTGTAGTGACTATTGTTAGTGGTTGTAGTTGTTGCTGGTAGTGACTTTGTTAGTGGTTGTTGTTGTTGCTGGTAGTGATTATTGTTAGTGGTTGTTGTTGTTGCTGGTAGTGATTATTGTTGGTGGTTTCTGTTGTTGCTGGTAGTGACTATTGTTAGTGGTTGTTGTTGTTGCTGGTAGTGACTATTGTTAGTGGTTGTTGTTGTTGCTGGTAGTGATTATTGTTGGTGGTTTCTGTTGTTGCTGGTAGTGACAATTGTTAGTGGTTGTTGTTGTTGCTGGTAGTGACTATTGTTAGTGGTTGTTGTTGTTGCTGGTAGTGATTATTGTTGGTGGTTGCTGTTGTTGCTGGTAGTGACTATTGTTTAGTGTTGTTGCTGTTGCTGGTAGTGACTATGTTAGTGGTTGTTGCTGTTGCTGGTAGTGACTATTGTTAGTGGTTGTTGTTGTTGCTGGTAGTGACTATTGTTAGTGGTTGTTGTTGTGTTGTTCATAGTGGTGTTGTTAGTGGTTGTTGTTGTTGCTGGTAGTGATTGTTGTTAGTGGTTTTGTTGTTTGCTGGTAGTGGTTGTTGTTAGTGGTTGTTGTTGTTGCTGATAGTGATTGTATTGTTAGTGGTTGTTGTTGTTGCTGATAGTGATTGTTGTTAGTGGTTGTTGTTGTTGCTGATAGTGATTGTTGTTAGTGGTTGTTGTTGTTGCTGGTAGTGGTTGTTGTTAGTTGTTGTTGTTGTTGCTGATAGTGATTTGTTAGTGTTGTTGTTGTTGCTGTAGTGGTTGTTGTTAGTGGTTGTTGTTGTTGCTGGTAGTGATTGTTTGTTAGTGGTTGTTGTGTTGCTGGTAGTGGTTTGTTGTTAGTGGTTGTTGTTGTTGCTGATAGTGATTGTTGTTAGTGGTTGTTGTTGTTGCTGATAGTGATTGTTGTTAGTGGTTGTTGTTGTTGCTGGTAGTGGTTGTTGTTAGTGGTTGTTGTTGTTGCTGATAGTGATTGTTGTTAGTGGTTGTTGTTGTTGCTGGTAGTGGTTGTTGTTAGTGTTGTTGTTAGTGGTGTTGTTGTTGCTGGTAGTGATTGTTGTTAGTGGTTTGTTGTTGTTGCTGGTAGTGGTTGTTGTTAGTGGTTGTTGTTTGTTGCTGATAGTGATTGTTGTTAGTGGTTGTTGTTGTTGTTGCTGTTAGTGGTTGTTGTTAGTGGTTGTTGTTGTTGTGTTGTTGATAGTGATTGTTGTTAGTGGTTGTTGTTGTTGCTGGTAGTGGTTGTTGTTGTTGTTACTTGTAGTGGTTGTTATTAGTGGTTGTTGTTGCTGGTAGTGGTTTTTCTTGTTGGTAGTGATTGTTGTTGTTGTTGGTAGTGGTTGTTGTTGGTAGTGGCTGTTGTTGCTGGTACTGGTAATGGTTGTTGTTGTTGGTAATGATTGTTGTTGTGGTAGTGGTTGTTGTTATTGTTGGTAGTGGTTGTTGTTGTTGCTTGTACTGGTAATTGTTGTTGTTGTTGCTGGTAGTGACTATTGTTAGTGGTTGTTGCTGTTGCTGGTAGTGACTATTGTTAGTGGTTGTTGCTGTTGCTGGTAGTGACTATTGTTAGTGGTTGTTGTTGTTGCTGGTAGTGATTGTTGTTAGTGGTTGTTGTTGTTGCTGGTAGTGGTTGTTGTTAGTGGTTGTTGTTGTTGCTGATAGTGATTGTTGTTAGTGGTTGCTGTTGTTGCTGATAGTGATTGTTGTTAGTGGTTGTTGTTGTTGCTGATAGTGATTGTTGTTAGTGGCTGTTGTTGTTGCTGGTAGTGGTTGTTGTTAGTGGTTGTTGTTGTTGCTGATAGTGATTGTTGTTAGTGTTGTTGTTGTTGCTGTAGTGGTTTGTTAGTGGTTGTTGTTGTTGCTGGTAGTGATTGTTGTTAGTGGTTGTTGTTGTTGCTGGTAGTGGTTGTTGTTAGTGGTTGTTGTTGTGCTGATAGTGATTGTTGTTAGTGGTTGTTGTTGTTGTTGCTGTTAGTGGTTGTTGTTAGTGGTTGTTGTTGTTGTTGTTGTTGATAATGATTGTTGTTAGTGGTTGTTGTTGTTGCTGGTAGTGGTTGTTGTTGTTGTTACTTGTAGTGGTTGTTATTAGTGGTTGTTGTTGCTGGTAGTGGTTTTTTCTTGTTGGTAGTGATTGTTGTTGTTTGTTGGTAGTGGTTGTTGTTGGTAGTGGCTGTTGTTGCTGGTACTGGTAATGGTTGTTGTTGTTGGTAATGATTGTTGTTGTTGGTAGTGGTTGTTGTTATTGTTGGTAGTGGTTGTTGTTGTTGCTTGTACTGGTAATTGTTGTTGTGTTGTTGTAGTGATTGTTATTGTTGTTGGTAGTGGTTGTTGTTGTTGTTGGTAGTGGTTGTTGTTGCTGCTGGTACTGGTAATGGTTGTTGGTGGTCGTTGTTGTTGCTAGTTCTGGTAATGGTTGTTGTGGTCGTTGTTGTTGCTAGTTCTGGTAATTGGTTGTTGGTGGTCGTTGTTGTTGCTGGTACTGTTAATGGTTGTTGGTGGTCGTTGTTGTTGCTAGTTCTGGTAATGGTTGTTGGTGGTCGTTGTTGTTGCTGGTGCTGGTAATGGTTGTTTGTGGTCGTTGTTGTTGCTGGTACTGGTAATGGTTGTTGGTGGTCGTTGTTGTTGCTGGTACTGGTAATGGTTGTTGGTGGTCGTTGTTGTTGCTGGTTCTGGTAATGGTTGTTGGTGGTCGTTGTTGTTGCTGGTCTGGTAATGGTTGTTGGTGGTCGTTGTTGTTGCTGGTACTAGTAATGGTTGTTGGTGGTCGTTGTTGTTGCTGGTTCTGGTAATGGTTGTTGGTGGTCGTTGTTGTTGCTGGTACTGTAATGGTTGTTGGTGGTCGTTGTTGTTGCTGGTACTAGTAATGGTTGTTGGTGGTCGTTGTTTGTTGCTGGTACAGGTAATGGTTGTTGGTGGTCGTTGTTGTTGCTGGTACTGTAATGGTTGTATGGTGGTCGTTGTTGTTGCTGGTACTGGTAATGGTTGTTTGTGGTCGTTGTTGTTGCTGGTTCTGGAATGGTTGTTGGTGGTCGTTGTTGTTGCTGGTACTGGTAATGGTTGTTGGTGGTCGTTGTTGTTGCTGGTACTGGTAATGGTTGTTGGTGGTCGTTGTTGTTGCTGGTACTGGTAATGGTTGTTGTGGTCGTTGCTAGTTGCTGGTACTAGTAATGGTTGTTGTTGCGGTACTGGTAATGGTTGTGTGGTCGTTGTTGTTGCTGGTTCTGGTAATGGTTGTTGGTGGTCGTTGCTGTTGCTGGTACTAGTAATGGTTGTTGTTGCTGGTACTGGTAATGGTTGTTGGTGGTCGTTGTTGTTGCTGGTTCTGGTAATAGTTGTTGGTGGTCGTTGTTGTTGCTGGTACTGG
>NC_069456.1:17773424-17790924 GCF_026875155.1 Cherax quadricarinatus | reverse complement strand
TACTGAATACTTTCACTCGAGCAGTTTCGTTCGTTTGAATTCTTTATGCAGATTGTTATATAGCTCGTTCTCATCTGTTTTAGTACCTAACAGTATAAAGGTTCAGATCAAAGTGTTAAAAAATATTAGTGGGATTCGAACCTGCAGCTTGTGCCGCTCAGCTTCAGCGTTTAAGGGATCTTTCAGCCCTCCTCATCTCACCTTCTATGTCTAAAGGAAGGCATCATCTACTTCAGAATCTCGTCATTTGGAACATTCCCTCAACCAAAAGATTTATACAGCCTTGCTAACTCTCACGACATTCTTACACCCACTTAATTCTTCCCCTCATGTCATCGGGTATTATGCAGCTTTTAAATCAGTTCCTAAATCAGTGCCCCTCTCAGAACCCGACTCAACTACTGGCACCCACGGTTTCCAAGAATCCCTTCTTACTCAAGCCCTCAGCAGCCAAATCCCAGTAACAAGTCTTCTTCATTCCAAGATAACACACTCACACACACTCATGTTTTGTAGCTACTCAAGCCTCTGTCTTTCAGCACTTCCCTAACACCTTCCTCTTATCCTTTTCTCAAATATCTATCATACCCTCTCCATCCACCTTAGATTTATACACATTAATCAGCTTATCTTGTTTCATCCATTTTCAATGACTAAACCAGCTCAACATCTTTTTTTTTTATATTTGTAATTTGTTTATATATATTTTGGAAGAGATCACAATAAAACTCGTGATTGCAAATACGAAAAAATACCAAGAGAAAATAAGAAATAAAACCTGAGATGTGTGTAAGCACATGAAAGCATTTAGGTTTTATTTTCTATTTTCACTGTTGTGGTTTTTCATATATTTACATATATTACTTATTTACAAATGTTCTTCGACCTTAGCGTTATGTTTTATTTTTCTTGTTTACAGATATGTCTCGCAGAAGCAGCACGGACAGCTTCCACGACATCAAAATGCTGGATTTACCTCGACTAGAGGTGGACCGTCAGTTCTATGATGTCCGTCTTTTGGCTTCTGGTTGGTACACCAAAATCTTTGTCGCCAGACACCATAAAGCAGATGATAGAGTTGTCCTCAAGTGCGTGCAGAAAGGCACGACAAAGAAAGAGGATTTCTTCCGTGAGTTCCACTACAATTATTACCTTAGTCCGCACCCCAACGTTATCAAGAGCTTCCATGTTCCTTTTGGCACCAACAGTTCCTACGTGTTCGCACAAGAGCTGGCCCCTGAAGGTGACTTGTCGCAGTTCGTGAGGCGAGGAGGTCTTGGAGAAATGTTGACAAAGCGAGTGGCAGAACAGGTTGCCTTCGCTTTGCAATTTGTGCACAGTAAGGATCTGGTTCACTGTGATGTAACCCTCGACAACATCCTTATCTTTGACCGCGAAATGTCACGCGTAAAACTGGGTGATTTCGGCAACACACAGCGAGAGGGATCCCTCGTGAAGAAGGTAAACACTCGCGTACCATGTATTCCTCCAGAGGTGAAAGAGATTGTCTACAACGAGGGTTACCATGTCCACAGTAGCCAGGATGCTTGGCAACTCGGCATCCTCATCTTCGTGTGTCTAACTGGTTCATATCCTTGGTCCTCGGCCGACATCACAGACCATCACTACAAGTCCTGGGTGACCTGGCTCAAGCGTAAGACCAATAAACCACCATCACGATTCCGGTGCTTCACTCCTCGTCTTCTTCGCCTTCTGCGTCGCCTCCTGGAGCCCAAACCTGAGAAGCGTACAAGTGTGAAGGAGGTATACAAATATATCACTGACTCCTGGCTGGTGAAAGGTATGGATCCTATCGACATAGCCTTTGACGACGCCTCAGATGCTTCCGAGACCACTGCTAACTCGCTCTTCAAGACCGCAGAAAAGAAACTAGCCGAGCTCTTCCGATCTTACTTGCGTCACCCAGAACCCAGCATAGAGGTCAAACAAAAGAAACGTGTTCGCTTCGCTCTTGACTTCGGAGATGACGCTGTGTCAGAAGGTGAAGCTTACCCGTGAAGACACCTACCTCTAAGATTCCAATTGATTCTTCCCTTTTGGCAGCCAGCCCTTGATGATTGACGGTGCTGGACGGCTACAGTCACAGCTAAGTGGAACAAGCTGTGGTGAAGACAAACGGATCCCTGGTTGATTGTTGTTGTTGGTACTATGGTCAGGCAAAAATCCCCCGACGCGGATTTATGTCACAAGAGGACCTGTTCAGTGTTTCCGGCACCCCAGACCAGGAGCAGGGTAGAAGCTGGTCTGAGATGGGCCACAACAGCAACGATTGCTGACTCAGTGGTCTGAGTCACCTCAGAACACCTGATCCAAGGCAGATGCTCACCTGACGACACCTACTCGTCGGGAAGGGCCATCACTTGACACATGTTCACCTGTGCTTACCTACCAAGAAGCTGAAGCAACATGTTCCCTTGTTCAGGATCACCTGAAGAACACTGCTCCTAGCGGGTAGCCACCTGAAGAACACTGCTTCTAACTGGCAGTCGCCTCAAGAACACTACTCTTAGCTAGCATTCACCTCAAGAACACTACTCCTAGCTGGCAGTCACCTGAAGAATACTACTCCTAGCTAGCAGTCACCTGAAGAACACTACTCCTAGCTGGCAGTCACCTGAAGAACACTACTCCTAGCTAGCAGTCACCTCAAGAACACTACTCCTAGCTGGCAGTCACCTCAAGAACACTACTCCTAGCTGGCAGTCACCTCAAGAACACTACTCCTAGCTGGCAGTCACCTCAAGAACACTACTTCTAGCTGGCAGTCACCTCAAGAACACTACTCCTAGCTGGCAGTCACCTCAAGAACACTACTCCTAGCTGGCAGTCACCTCAACAACACTAGACAGCCCTCACCTAAGGATACCCAAGTATCCTACACCTGAAAACACCTGTCACATGTATACAGGAAAACACCTGATTCCTTCATCAGCTTAACATCTCATCTGCACCTTCAAGAACACCTGTTTCCTCAAATCTTGGGAACACCTGCTCCCGACCCCTTAAAACACCTGCTTTTTAGGGGGGAATCTAACCCCCTCCCCTTTCCCTTTGCTCAATATATAATACAATTTCTGTTACAATGTACTGTATATTACAGAAGGTAAAAAAAAATACAATAAAGTATTTTATTAATTTATGATGTATTATTGTATGAGAAGAAAACACAATATCCTCAGATTTTATATATTTTTATGTTCACGAGGAAGCGCTACACCCGCAAGGGTTGTGAAGCTTCTGCAGTAATGCTCAGCAAGTAATTTAAAGAAATCCAAGAAAACTGTATGTCTCCGACGGGTTTATCGCGTCCCCTTGGTAATAATAAACATCAACAACAATGATAATAATAATAATAATAATAATATAATAATAATAATAATAAAAATAATAATAATAATAATAATAATAGTAATAATAATAATAATAATAATAATAATAATAGTAATAATAATAATTATAATAATAATAATAATAATTATTATTATTATTATTAAAATAATAAAAATAATAATTTTTAGAAAATATTAATTACATTTATATAGGTAGTAATTATTGACTTAATTTCTAAGCATGTTGTTAAGTGCTTTCTGAGGAACACATCTCTCAGTGTATATACACTGAGAAACACATCTCTCAGTGTATATACACTGAGAAAACACATCTCTCAGTGTATATACACTGAGGAACACATCTCTCAGTGTATATACACTGAGGAACACATCTCTCAGTGTATATACACTGAGGAACACATCTCTCAGTGTATATACACTGAGAAACACATCTCTCAGTGTATATACACTGAGGAACACATCTCTCAGTGTATATACACTGAGGAACACATCTCTCAGTGTATATACACTGAGAGTTTACTGCCTATTTTAGGGTTTAAAGCTTTCATGTTTGGTGGTGGTGGTTGTTGGTAGTTTTAGTTGTTGTTATTGGTGGTTGTTGTTGTTGGTGGTGGTTGTTGTTGGTAGTGGTTATTGTTGATCGCTGTTGTTGTTGGTGGTTGTTGTTTGTTGTTGGTGGTGGTGGTTGATGTAGGTAGTGGTGGTTGTTGTTGTTGTTGGTAGTGATTGTTGTTGTTGGTGGTTTATTGTTGTTGGTGGTGGTGGTATACCTGGAGTACACTTGGAGAAGGTTTCGGGGGTCAACGTCCCCGTGGCTCGGTCTGAGACCAGGCTTCATGGTGGTGGTTGTTGTGGGTGGCGGTGGTTGTTGTTGGTGGTGGTGTGGTAGTTGTTGGTGGTGGTGGTTGTTGTTGTTAGTGGTGGTTGTTGTTGGTAGTGGTGGTAGTTGCTGTTGTTGGTGGTGGTTGTTGTTGGTGTTGATAGTTGTTATTGTTGGTGGTGGTTGTTGTTGTTGGTTGTTGTTGTTGGTGGCTGCTGTTGTTGGTGGTGGTTGTTGCTGGTGGTGGTGGTTGTTGTTGTTGGTTGTTGTTGTTGGTGGTGGTTTGTTGTTGGTAGTTGTTGTTTTTGGTGGTTGTTGTTGTTGGTGGTTGTTCTTGTTGATGGTGGTAGTTCTTGTTGGTGGTTGTTGTTGTTGGTGGTGGTTGTTGTTGGTGGTTGCTGTTGGTGGTGGTGGTTGTTGCTGTTGTTGGTGGTTGTTGTTGTTGCTTGTGGTTGTTCTTGGAGGTAGTTGTTGTTGGTGGAGGCTGTTGTTGGTGGTGGTTGTTGGTGGTGATTGTTGGTGGTGGTGGTTGTTGTTATTGGTGGTGGTGGTTGTTGTTGGTGGTTGTTGCTGTTGTTGGTGGTTGTTGTTGGTGGTAGTTGTTGTTGGGGCGGTTTGTGTGGTGGTGTTGTGCTGTTGGTGGTGGTGGTGGTTGTTGTTGGTGATTGTTGCTGATTGACAGCTGGGTACAGTGTAGTACCTGGAAGCTGGTAATAATAAATAATAATAATAAATAATAATAATAATAATAATAATAATAATAATAATAATAATAATAATAATAATAATAATAATAATAATAATAATAATAATAATATAATAATAATAATAATAATAATAATAATAATAATAATAATAACAATAATAATAATAATAATAATAATAATAATAAATAATAATAATAATAATAATAATAATAATAATAATAATAATAATAATAATAATAATAATAATAATAATAATAATAATAATAATAACAATACATAACAACAATATTTTCATGAAATATCGTTAGTCAACAGGGTTCGAACTCACGTTGGCAGCTCTCGACGAGTGTAGCTTAACTCCCAACCTGACGCCTTACACCACTCAGCTACAGATGCCTCATAACCCTAGGTAGCCTGCTGGACTGCAAGCCACGTTTCTTCCTAGACCAGTGAGCCTCAGGCATGGTTTCCAGCCAATTCATTCTCCTGTATGTTCTGGCCTGACCAGCGACGCTATTCTCAGTACAACAGATGTGCCAAATTATATATATATATATATATATATATATATATATATATATATATATATATATATAATTATATATAATATATATATATATATATATATATATAATTTGGTAGAAGATGGTGGTTCGGTTTTTATGTTAGTCACAGTATTCTCTGAGTTTGGCACTCTGAAGATATTTCACCTTCGCTTTTATACAGTGTACTCAGCATTAGGTCTAAACAAGGACATCCATTTGGTCTGTATTTAGAACCAAACATGTAGGGAATTCACTCTTAAAAAGGGTATGTCTTGATTGATATACGCGTCCTAAACTCACTCTCTCGTACAGCGAGAGGCGTAACCTTCCTAATAGATTCGTGTTCTCATTTCATTTATGTATTTGCTGAAGAGGATCCCAAAAGGGGATCGAAATATACTGATCAATTAATCTTATCTGTTTCTTTCTCCATGTTGGATTATTACTGATCACTTAGAGTTACTTTAATCCACTATTATAGGTGTTACAGAGACGCTGAAAGGGGGTGAACAATACACAATTAAAAAACAAGTCACAGTGCGACTTGTCAATAGTCCAAGTCAGGCCGAAACGTCGTAACAAGTTTATCTCTCCAATGTGGAGGTTATTTGTGTATTATACCAATCACAGTATTGAGACTGTTCTTGGTGGTGAACAGGTGACATGCGGCCTTAATGGCGCTCGTGTAGTAGATAGACTTTAAAGCTTACAAAGCAATCATTGACCTCGCTAGGGAGCCAAGCAATGTTGCAGAATGTTGATGGGCGTGATACCAAGCAGTGACCATGGTACTGTCTCCAGTAAGACGTGACGGAGGGAGCAGAGGAAGGCTGTGTCTGAGATGGGTAGTACCTTGCATTGTGTGGTGTTGATCTAGATACTAAGACGATTACAGTTCTCTCACTCTCTCTCTCTCTCTCTCTCTCTCTCTCTCTCTCTCTCTCTCTCTCTCTCTCTCTCTCTCTCTCTCTCTCTCTCTCTCTCTCTCTCTCTCTCTCTCTCTCTCTCTGTCTCTCTCTCTCTCTCGAAATGTGAATTCTAATCGTAAACAGTGTTACAGCAGATTGGAACTAGCCACTGAAACTGAAAGTTAGGTTCATGAACCACCTAGACATGACCTAGGTAAGTACAGGATGCAACATACTACTCTGGGACAAACTGAAGTCAACAGGTTCCTGAAGTCAGCTCAGTAACATCGTCAGTGTGAACAATTGACAATGAACCACACAAAACAGCAGTGGTGGTTGTGGTAGTCACAGTAGTGGTGGTTGTAACAGTCACAACAGTGGTGGTTGTGAGAGGCACAGCAGTGGTGCTTGTGACAGTCACAGAAGTGGTGGTTGTAACAGTCACAGCAGTGGTGGTTGTGACAGTCACAGCAATGGTGGTTGTAACAGTCACAACAGTGGTGATTGTGACAGTCACAGAAGTTGTGGTTGTAACAGTCACAGCAATGCTCTTTGTAACATTCACAGCAGTGTTGGTTGTAACAGTCACAGCAGTGGTGGTTGTAACAGTCACAGCAGTGGTGGTTGTGACAGTCACAGCTGTGGTGGTTGTGACAATCACAGCGATGGTGGTTGTAACAGTCACAGCAGTGGTGGTTGTAACAGTCACAGCAGTGGTGGTTGTAACAGTCACAGCAGTGGTTGTTGCAACAGTCACAGCAGTGGTGGTTGTAACAGTCACAGCAGTGGTGGTTGTAACAGTCACACCAGTGGTGGTTGTGACAGGCACAGCAGTGGTGGTTGTGACACTCACAGAAGTGGTGGTTGTAACAGTCACAGCAATGGTGGTTGTGACAGTCACAGCAATGGTGGTTGTAACAGTCACAGCAGTGGTGATTGTGACAGTCACAGAAGTTGTGGTTGTAACAGTCACAGCAATGTTCTTTGTAACATTCACAGCAGTGCCGGTTGTAACAGTCACAGCAATGGTGGTTGTAACAGTCACAGAAGTGGTGGTTGTGACAGGCAAAGCAGTGGTGATTGTGACAGGCACAGCTGTGGTGGTTGTAACAGTCACAGCAGTGGTGGTTGTAACAGTCACAGCAGTGGTGGTTGTAACAGTCACAGCAGTGGTGGTTGTAAGTCACAGCAGTGGTGGTTGTAACAGTCACAGCAGTGTTGGTTGTGACAGGCACAGCAGTGGTGGTTGTAACAGTCACAGCAGTGGTGATTGTAACAGTCACAGCAGTAGTGGTTGTAACAGTCACAGCAGTAGTGGTTGTAACAGTCACAGCAGTGGTGGTTGTGACAGTCACAGCAAAGGTGGTTGTAACAGTCACAGCAGTGGTGATTGTGACAGTCACAGCAATGGTGGTTGTAACAGTCACATCAGTAGTGGTTGTAACAGTCACAGCAGTGGTGATTGTGACAGTCACAGCAATAGTGGTTGTAACAGTCACAGCAGTGGTGATTGTGACAGTCACAGCAGTGGTGGTTGTAACAGTCACAGCAGTGGTGGTTGTGACAGTCACAGCAGTGGTGGTTGTAGCAGTCACAGTAATGGTGGTTTTAACAGTCACAGCAGTGATAGTTGTAACAGTCACAGCAGTGATGGTTGTAACAGTCACAACAGTGATAGTTGTAACAGTCACAGCAGTGATGGTTGTAACAGTCACAACAGTGATAGTTGTAACAGTCACAGCAGTGGTGGTTGTAACAGTCACAACAGTGATAGTTGTAACAGTCACAGCAGTGGTGGTTGTAACAGTCACAGCAGTGATGGTTGTAACAGTCACAACAGTGATAGTTGTAAAAGTCACAGCAGTGGTGGTTGTAACAGTCACAACAGTGATAGTTGTAACAGTCACAGCAGTGGTGGTTGTAACAGTCACAGCAGTGATGGTTGTAACAGTCACAGCAGTGGTTGTTGTAACAGTCACAACAGTGATAGTTGTAACAGTCACAGCAGTGATGGTTGTAACAGTCACAGCAGTGGTGGTTGTAACAGTCACAGCAGTGGTGGTTGCAACAGTCACAGCAGTGGTGGTTGTATCAGTCACAGCAGTGGTGGTTGTAACAGTCACAACAGTGATAGTTGTAACAGTCACAGCAGTGATGGTTGTAACAGTCACAACAGTGATAGTTGTAACAGTCACAGCAGTGGTGGTTGTAACAGTCACAGCAGTGGTGGTTGTAACAGTCACAACAGTGATAGTTGTAACAGTCACAGCAGTGATGGTTGTAACAGTCACAACAGTGGTGGTTGTAACAGTCACAACAGTGATAGTTGTAACAGTCACAGCAGTGATGGTTGTAACAGTCACAGCAGTGGTGGTTGTAACAGTCACAACAGTGATAGTTGTAACAGTCACAGCAGTGATAGTTGTAACAGTCACAGCAGTGGTGGTTGTAACAGTCACAACAGTGATAGTTGTAACAGTCACAACAGTGATAGTTGTAACAGTCACAACAGTGATAGTTGTAGCAGTCACAGCAGTGGTGGTTGTAACAGTCACAGCAGTGGTGGTTGTAACAGTCACAACAGTGATAGTTGTAGCAGTCACAGCAGTGGTGGTTGTAACAGTCACAGCAGTGGTGGTTGTAACAGTCACAACAGTGATAGTTGTAACAGTCACAACAGTGGTGGTTGTAACAGTCACAGCAGTGATGGTTGTAACAGTCACAGCAGTGATGGTTGTAACAGTCACAGCAGTGGTGATTGTAACAGTCACAACAGTGATAGCTGTAACAGTCACAACAGTGATAGTTGTAACAGTCACAGCAGTGGTGGTTGTAACAGTCACAACAGTGATAGTTGTAACAGTCACAACAGTGATAGTTGTAACAGTCACAGCAGTGGTGGTTGTAACAGTCACAACAGTGATAGTTGTAACAGTCACAGCAGTGGTGGTTGTAACAGTCACAGCAGTGATAGTTGTAACAGTCACAGCAGTGGTGGTTGTAACAGTCACAGCAGTGATAGTTGTAACAGTCACAACAGTGATAGTTGTAACAGTCACAGCAGTGGTGGTTGTAACAGTCACAACAGTGATAGTTGTAACAGTCACAGCAGTGGTGGTTGTAACAGTCACAACAGTGGTGGTTGTAACAGTCACAGCAGTGGTGGTTGTAACAGTCACAACAGTGGTGGTTGTAACAGTCACAGCAGTGGTGGTTGTAACAGTCACAACAGTGGTGGTTGTAACAGTCACAGCAGTGGTGGTTGTAACAGTCACAACAGTGGTGGTTGTAACAGTCACAACAGTGGTGGTTGTAACAGTCACAGCAGTGGTGGTTGTAACAGTCACAACAGTGGTGGTTGTAACAGTCACAACAGTGGTACACAGTTCTGTTAGCGGCAGTGGAAGAAGAACGGTATAAATAAATACGGCAGGAACAGCACCACAAAATAAAAATATTTACAATAATATCGTATATTATCAACCATCTGTTGATGCCTCAAAAATTCTGACAATAGACTGTAGCAGCTCTTAATCTAGATAAGATATATACTTTCACAGCAAAATTCCTCATTGTGGGTTTTTAATATTCTCTGTCATCTGTCTGTCCTACATAGTCCCATGTACTCCCATATACTCCCATATATTCCCATGTACTCCCATATATTCCCATGTACCCTCATGTACTCTCTCTCTCTCTCTCCTACGTGAGTCTTATCTTTGCGATAACCTATCGTAATCGTTGAGTGAAGAATGACAACATTGGAACATCCAGATCTTACTCTCACTCTTAGACAGACTAGTACAGCAGTACAGATACTCAACATAAGAACATAAGAATGTAGGAACACTGCAGAAGGCCTACTGGCCCATACGAGGCAGGTCCTTATCAAAACGACATCTACCTAAAGCTACTCAAGAAATAACTCCTGTACCCCTTGACACCAATCAAACCCAGCCCCTCCCACTCATATATTTGTCCAGTCTCTTCTTAAAGCTACCCAAGGTCCTAGCCTCTATCACCCCACTGGGAAGACTGTTCCACGCATCTACAACTCTGTTAGAAAACCAGTACTTACCTATGTCCTTTCTAAATCTAAATTTATCCAACTTAAATCCATTATTCCTGGTTCTTACCTGGTTCGACACCCTCAGTACTTTATTAATGTCTCCTTTGTTTATGCCCGTCATCCACTTATACACTTCAATGATATCTCCCCTCATTCTACGCCTCTCCAGAGAGTGGAGATTTAAGGCTTTAAGTCTATCCTCATACGGGAGGTTCCTTACACAGTAAATCATTTTAGTCATTCTTCTCTGTATGTTCTCTAATGAGTCTATGTCCATCCTGTAGTAAGGGGACCAAAACTGAGCAGCATAATCTAAATGAGGCCTCACTAGTGATGTATAGAGCTGTAAAATAACTTTTGGACTTCTGTTACTTATACTTCTTGAGATAATCCAAGTAATCTGTTGGCCTTGTTGCGCACATTAAGGCACTGCTGTCTTGGCTTTAGATTTCTGCTTACCATGACTCCCAAGTCTTTTTCACATTCTGTATGACCAAGCTCTACTTCACCTAGATTATAGCTTCGATGGTTATTTTCATTACCAAGGGGAAGTACCTTACACTTATCCACATTAAACTTCATCTGCCATTTTTCAGACCAAGACATTAATTTGTTCAAATCGCCTGGAGTTCATTGATATCCTCCTCAGAGTGAATTTTACGGCCTATCTTTGTATCATCAGCAAACTTACTCATGTCATAGTAATCCCTTCATCAAGGTCATTAATGTAAATTATGAACAGTAGAGGCCTAAAAATGATCCTTGTGGAACGCCACTAGTGACTAATCCCCATTCAGATTTCACTCCATTAATGGAAACCCTCTCTGCTTTCTTTTGGTAAGCCATGCCTCAATCCATGCTAGACTTTACCTCCTATACCATGAGCTGCCACTTTTCTTAAGAGTCTCTTGTGAGGTACTCTGTCGAAGGCTTTACTAAAATCCAAATAAAACAATATCATATTCCTTATCACTGTCAACTGCCTCAAATGTTCTATTGAAGAACGTCAGTAAGTTTGTCAGGCAGGAACGACCTCTCGTGAATCCATGCTGAGATTCATTTATCAAGTTATGCTCTTCAAGGTGACTTCTGATAATGTCAGCTATAATTGATTCTAATAACTTGCCCACTATAGATGTCAGGCTTATTGGACGGTAATTTGAAGGAGTGGACTTATCCCCTGATTTGAATATAGGAACCACATTAGCTATCTTCCACATCTCTGGCACAACACTGGTAAGGATGGACGCATTGAATACACTCGTTAATGGCTGACTAAGCTCCATCTTGCATTCCTTAAGTACCTTAAAAAACAACTCATCGGGTCCAGGGGACTTATTTTGTTTCAGTTTGTCTATCTGTTTAATAACCATGTCCCTCGTGACAGTAATATTAGTTAACTTAAATTCATCAGGAACTAAATAATTGTTAATTACTGGAATCTAAATTTACATCTTCCTGTTTTAAAAACTGACAAAAAATAGTCATTAAATAAGGAACACATTTCTAGTTCATTATCCGTCAGCTGTCCATTCCCAGTTTTCAGAGGTCCTACTTTTTCCTTCACCTTCGTCCTATACACTTGAAAGAACCCCTTTGGATTAGTCTTTGATTCATTAGCAACTCTAATTTCATAGTCACGTTTAGCCTTTCTAATCGCCTTTTTTACTTCTCTTTTAAGCTGAACATATTGGTCAGTAAGGTTAACCTCTCCTCTTCTGATGCGCCTATAAATTCCCCTTTTCCCCCCTAATAGATGCTTTAGCCTCCTGTTAACCCATTTGGGATCGTTATTATTAGACCTAATTTCTCTCTGGGGAATGTATATACTCTGGGCACTGTGTACATTATTAAGAAAACAATCATAAAAGCAGATCCCTTCATATTCATAAGTATGATTATCGTCAATAAAATCATTAGCTAGATAACCCCAATCAAGATTAGACAGATGTTCCCTAAGTCCATTATAATCGGCAGAACGAAAATCGGGGATTTCTACTGTATTATCATTATTCTTGCATTCCCAATTAATGCTAAAGGTGATGGATTTGTGATCACTTGTGCCAAGCTCTTCAGTGATCTCCAGATTATTCACGAGTGTTTCCTTATTTGACAAAACTAGGTCTAGCAAATTATTACCCCTGGTAGGCTCAGTTACACTCTGTTTCAGAAAACAGTCCTGAACTGTTTCCATGAAGTCACGGACTCTAGATTACCTGTCAAAGAATTCCAGTCAATTTGGCTAAAGTTAAAGTCCCCTACTATGACTACGTTACTGTGTCCAGAAGCCCTAACAATTTCGTCCCAAAGAAGTCTCCCTCTATCGTGATCCAAGCCTGGAGGTCGGTATATTACACCTAGAATTAGTTTTTCTTGACCTCCACGAACTCTACCCAAACAGACTCTGTTACTGCTCCATCTATTTTTATACCTGTTTTTATGCAACAATTAATATTTTCTCGAACATACAATGCAACTCCTCCCCCCTTCCCATTACATCTATCCACATTGAATAACTTAAATCCCTGAATATTACACTCAGCAGTCATATTCCCGACTCTTTAAATCATACCACGTTTCAGTTAATGCAATGATATCAAAATTCCCAGCACATGCTACCAAACGTAGTTCATTAATTTTATTTCTTGCACTTCGACTGTTAGCATAAAATACCATCATATGTTTTTTCTTCTGCACATTTTTCCTATTCATCTTTGTTTTTACACAATTTCTGAAATTATCATTACCCAGAGTTACTCCATGACAGTTACTATTAAGATTCTTAATATCAGAGCATAAGTCAATATATCCATACTCATTATTAATCATTTCTAAACCCATACCTCTAACTAATCCTAGTTTAAAGTCCTAAACACCCCTCAACTGAGTTAGCAAGAAAACCCACACCTGCCCTGGATAAGTGAACCCATCCCTGGCATACATGTCATTTCGGCCATAGAAGTTGTCCCAGTTGTCAATGAATGGTACTGCATTATCCTTACAGTGTTTATCCAGCCAACAATTAATACCAATTGCTCTGGACAACCATTCATTACCAACACCTCTTCTTGGCAAAATGCCACATATAACAGGCGCGCCCCCCTTCTTCCTAATCATGTCTATAGCTGTCCTGAACTTTCTAACTAAATCCTCACTTCTACGCTTGCCTACATCATTGCCTCCAGCACTGAGGCAAATAATAGGATTGATCCCATTACCGTTCATGATGTTGTCAAGCCGGCTAACAATGTCCTCCATCCCAGCCCCAGGAAAGCATACCCTTTGTCTCCTACTCCTGTCCTTCAAGCAGAATGCCCTATCCATGTATCTAACCTGGCTATCCCCAACAACAACAATATTCTTACCTTCCTTGTTGTCGTTCGTCGTGACGATCCCAGTAGTCGACTCACATTCGTCGGGTAGCACCGAGAATGCGTTGGAGGTTTCCACGGGAGTTTCCATGTCTCAAGTGAGACATAAGTGTCTCATTCTTCAACTTGGCGGTGTTGTATTCCATCAATAACAGAATACGACGGCTTTGTTTCTGAGAAACATCCAGCCTAAGTGTGTCCTCATCTCTCTTGAATGATCGTGTATAAGAACTTAATATAAGAAAGGTGGAGTACTGTAGCAGATTCATTGGTCCATACTGGGCAGGTCCTGTAAATTCTAAATAACAGTTCTTTTATGAGTGTCTGTGTGAAAATTTGCTTGAGTATGGGAGAAAGAGAGAGAGAGAGAGAGAGAGAGAGAGAGAGAGAGAGAGAGAGAGAGAGAGAGAGAGAGAGAGAGAGAGAGAGAGAGAGAGAAAGAGATAGAGGGCATAGTAACAAGGACACTGAGGGGAAGAGTGGGTGGATAAAGGTGCATCAGACACCATTCCTGGAAGATTTTCCCTCTTGGCACCAACACCAACAGGTTCACTGAACCGAAAGACACTTGTGATGTGTTTACCCTCCTGTTCTTTTCCCCTACTTATGACCCTAAACAATAAACAGTCTCTGTTACCCGAACTAGCATCCCGCAGTTCAACGAAATCTTTTCCCTAATGAGTCAACAAGGAAGTTCATAAAGAAGGGATGACCCCGCGCCTCACTTACATGGTATAAAAACATACATAATAAAGTACTGCATAAAATATACAATACCTTTAATTGTAAGCCGGTAGGAGAATTGGACCTGCCTCGCATGGGCCAGTAGGCCTGCTGCAGTGTTCTTTCTTTTTTATGTTCTTATAGTGAGGTCAGACGCGTCACTTAAGGGAGGGGCACGGCATCCGACCTAGTAGCACAAACTAGTCAGGTCCAACTCACACCCACCCACACCCACTCATGTATTTATCCAACCTATTTTTAAAACTACACAACGTTTTAGCTTCTATGACGGTACTCGGGAGTTTGTTCCACTCATCCACAACTCTGTTACCAAACCAGTGCGTTCCTATATCCTTCCTGAATCTGATTTTTTCCAATTTAAAGCCATTGCTACGAGTCCAGTCTAGGCTAGATATTTTTTGCACGCTATTTACATCCTCTTTATTAATTCCTGTTTTCATTTACACCTCAATCACATCCCAACTAATTCTACGCCTTTCTAGAGAGTGCAGATTCAGGGCCTCAGTCTATCCTCATAGGGAAGATTTCTGATGCATGGGATCAACTTTGTCATTCTCCTTTGTACGTTTTCCAGTACATTTATATCCATTCTGTATAATAGTATGCTATAAAAGGTAAAGAATAGTAAGGTACTATACCGTCACTGGAACAATACACAAACAACCCGCGCGTTTAGCAACGTTTCGGTGCGATTTGGACCAAAACATCGTCATAATGTTCTCCTATGTTCGGGTTATTTGCGTAGTGCCAACAAAAGTATATTAATTATTCCTTAAGATGTGACCCACAACTGTCGACTAGAATAGAGGTACCTATTTACTGGTAGGTAGACAGGGGCAGCAGGTGTAAAGAGAACATTGTCTATTGTCTTCAGGGTTAAACCCGCTTCATCGGTTGTGAGCCGAAGGTACTACCATTGGGTTATAACGTGATTCACCCAGAGGAGAAATCGGTGCTTCACCATATAGTTACCAGGAAGTAGAAATTAGGGGCGCTACCGTGAGCGTTTTGGGAAACGATCTTGAGTCTTGGTACCTCGTAAACGAAAATTTCTCGGTGACATCAAGGTAGGTAGAGATATAACCCTCACAGGCGCCTCGCCCTGACGACAGAAGCAACACAGACGCAGCTCAGAGAAGTTGCAACTGCAACCTCTGCTTAGTGTTCAGCAGTGTGCATGTAGTTTGTACCAAGTTTGAATACTATCAACTTCTTAAACTTTTAGTACTCATAGTTACTCGTAAAATTTATTCGAGGGTAAAAAGTAAGTTTATTGAATGAGATTTTAGCATAAGTATCGATGTTATGTGTATCAACATAATGTTTACAGGAAAATAATATGGTGGCGAAGTACATTAGAACTTGCTTAGTGTTTTGCTTAGACGAGGTCTGACACATATATTTGGAACACAATCTAATGAACTGAATTTTTCAGAGATGGATGAGGTGAGGAGGAGCAGCAGCATCCGTGGCCCCCAGACAGTGGAGTTGCCGAAGCTGGAGATTGATCGTCAGTTCGCTGAAGTACGACTCCTGAAGGAGAATGGTAGCATTAAAGTCTTCAGCGCTAGATGTCTGGAGTCTGACTCCAGCAGCGTGGCTCTCAAGAGTGTGCAGAAGGACGCCATCAAGAAGAAGGATTTCCTTCAAGAGTTCTATTACAACTCCTTGCTTAGTTTTCATAGCAATATTTACAAGTGTTTTGACCAAGTCTTCGAAACAGAAACTTCCTACGTCTTAGTACAAGAGCTGTCTAAACTGGGTCATTTATCAGAGTTTGTCAGGAGAGGCGGCATGGGGGAACTAGGGACGAAGACTGTAGTGAAGCAAATCGCTCAAGCTCTGGAGTTTATGCACGAGAGAGACCTGGTTCACAGTGATATCTGCACAGAAAACATCTTCGTATTTGATCGAAAATTTTCGCTAGTCAAATTGGGCTGCTTCAGCAAGACCCAGCAAGAGGGAACACTGGTGAAGAAGTTGAAGGTTGGGTCACCCTGGGCGCCACCAGAAGTGAGTGTGGCCGTGTATAACGAGGGTTACCACGTCCACAGAAGCCAGGATGCCTGGCAACTTGGCATCCTCATCTTCGTGTGCCTGACTGGTTCATATCCTTGGTCTTCTGCAGATATCACAGACCGCCACTACAACTCCTGGGTGGCCTGGCTAAAGCGTAAGACCACGAAGATGCCACCACGCTTCCGGTGCTTCACTCCTCGCCTTCTTCGCCTTCTACGTCGCCTCCTGGAGCCCAAACCTAAAAAACGTCTTGGTGTAAAGGAATTATATAAGTACTTACCTGATGTCTGGCACTTGAGGGAGACTCACGCAGCCAACATAACACTGAATGACACTTTATCGAAATTTTTATCGGATGGAGCGAAGTCATTGTTTACTCGAACTGAGACAAAAATGGTTGCGGTTCTTCGTCACTACCTTCGTCAGATAGATTCACAGCCCCAGGAAGATAAGAGACGCGTCAGTTTTGTTTCTGAAGAAGGAGAAGCCACTTCTCGCCTAGAGTCCCAGCCAAAAGAATGCAAAAGAAGCGTGAGCTTCGCTTCTGCCGATGGTGGCGCTGCTTCCCACAGCAAATCAAAACCAAAAGAATACAAGAGGCGAGTGAGCTTCGCTTCTGACGGTGTTCTCGCCACTTCCCACACTAGCAACACAAGCACGTCGTAAAACAGAGCATATGTTAGGTAATGCTGCTGTGTCTCTACTGTGTTATATTGCTCTATAAGAACCCAGACGAAGAAGCATTTAGGGCCATTATTTGTAGCCCTGAATTCTATGATGGGGGAAGCTACAGATATTTATGAAATTGCCTCTGACCTACAACATCGATGTATGTTTATTGATGAAGCTTTTCAAAAAGCTTAAAAAGAATTCAACTGAATATTTTGAAACGTATACAGACCTGACTTCAGAAATTTTTCCAATTTCGTCCTCATTGCCGAGTTGT
>NC_069456.1:17764740-17772924 GCF_026875155.1 Cherax quadricarinatus | reverse complement strand
CACCCCGTCGCGTTAGCCTAGACCAGCTAGCCACAATAAGATTCATCCAACTAGGTATATTTCTACACCATAGGAAGGTTAGCACAGGCACCACTGGAGATTCGTCTGTAAAAACTTGCATTTGTGGTCACAGAGGTGCCTGTGCTAACCTTCCTATGGTGTAGAAATATACCTAGTTGGATGAATCTTATTGTGGCTAGCTGGTCTAGTGGCTAATGCGACGGGCTGGAGTTTTGAGACTCTATGACCGCGGGTTCAATCCCGGCCGGGGTATGGCTTGTCCAGATGGTGACCCGGTACACGTTTTGACACGAATTTTGTGCAGTAATGTCATAGTAAGTAAGTAAGTAAGTAAGTTTATTCAGGTATACACAAATACAGTTACATAGAATTATCATACATAGCAGCATATGTGTAGAGAACCTGGGATAACCCAAAAAAGTCAGACAGAGTGACTTATTTCCATTGGGGTCCTTTTACCTTATTATTATAGTATAAAGGTTATAATATTTTCTTATTATTCTACAATGAAGATAACATCTTATTATCATACTAAAAAGACTATCTGCTACACCAAGGTCATTAAGACTATCTACAATACGAGGGTCATTACTAGGAATAAGGTAAAATTTACACGTATGTTAGCTAAAAAATAGAAAATCATTCCCCTCCCTTTCTGTAGCTACATTCATCAGACACCTTTTGGCACTCTTCTTGAACTGGTTCACGCTATGACTGGCTTTGACATGTGCGGGTAGTCTGTTCCATTCCTTTATTGCTGTACAATAAAAGGTGTTTGAAGCCTGGCCACTGACTGTGGGTACTACAAAGTTGTGCTCTCTCCCCTAGTACTATGATTGCTTTGGTTCCCAACCTTGACAAAATTGACAGCAAGATATTCTGGACATTGTTTGTGAGCAATTTTATAAACATGATTTAGCTTCAGTTGTTTTACTCTGTCTTCACATTCAGCATATCCAACTGCTGTAATTCATCCTGGCCTACATGTTCTCTTGGTCCAGCCCCTAGGATGAATCTTACGATTTTGTTCTGGGTGATTTGCAGTCTATCTTTCAGTTTTTTTGTCAAGGCAGAGTACCAAGAAGAGCAAGCGTAATCCATATGGCATTGTATAAGGGCTAGACATAGGGTCCTGCGAGCCTCAGTAGGTAGACACTGTGCTTGTCTATACAGGAACTTCAGTTTGGCATTCGCTTTCTTTACTACACTGTTCCCTATCAATTCTCCTGACATGCATGGGTCAAAGGGGATTCCCAAATATTTTACTGATGAAACCAAAGTGATGGACTCCCCATTACACTGGACATTAGTACTCCGCTGATTGTATGCAATTAAATTTTATATATTTTGACAGTGTTATTATAATCTTATTCAACACTTTGAATTATAATACATAGATTATTATTATTATTATTATTATTATTATTATTATTATTATTATTATTATTATTATTATTATTATTATTATTATTATTTATTATTATTATTATTATTATTATTACTGTTATTTGATATTTTGGGTTATCGTATATTTTCTACACATATGCTGCTATATATGGTAATCTATGTAACTGTATTTGTGTATACCTGTATAAACAAGTAAGTAATACTTGTTTACTTACGCTCTTACTTTCAGATGATCAAAGTTAGTATTTAAAATACGTTTTCTATAAAGGTAATTGTGGTCTTAGAAAATGTATGTGAAAGCATTTTTTATGCATAACTTAAGTAATTTTATCGATACGCTATAATATGATAAGATGAGATTTCGTTCGGATTTTTAGCCCTAGAGGGTTATCTTGTCCCCCGGGATGCGACCCACACCAGTCAATTAACACCCAGATACCTATTTGCTGCTGAGTGAACAGGACATATGTACGGAAACGCGTCGAAATGTTTCCACCCGCCTGGAATCGAACCCAGGCCCTCCGTGTGTGAAGCGATAGCTTTAGCCACCATACTACTATATAGAAAGCCCCTTGTTATGCAGAATAATTCTGGCAAATTAGGTCAGTTTTTGTCCCAGGATGCGGTCCACACCAGTCTATTAACACCCAGGTACCTATTATATTTATGACTGAACAGGGACAACCAGTGTAAGAAAACACGACTCATGTTTCTACCCTCGCTGGGAACTGAACCCGGACTCTCAGCGTGTGAAGCGAGAGCTTTAGCCACCAGGCGTTGTGCGGTGCCTGGCATTAACCACTGAGGTGTGGGCCCACAACCTGGTCTAGATGGATGACTTAATGGTAAAGGGGGAGTTATGGCCCATCTACTATACAGTGGTCATTAAAATTGAGACACTTATGCAACATATGAGAACCTTTATTTATGAAGCGTTTCGCCACATAGAGGCTTCATCAGTCCAATACAAAGCAGAAAGGTGTAAGGAGAGGAGGAATTTGAGGTAATCAGTCCCTCAGCCTGGAGTCGATGTGTTCAGTCCATCAGTCTTGTAGAAAGTACAGCACATGGTCGGAGAAGCGGCTTATGTACTGTAGTCAGGTGAGTGGAAGCAGGAGGAGGCGGGATCATAGTGGAACCATCCACGAGTGTAAGTAGGTCTCCGTCCGAAGGTTGGACAGGTATTGAAGAATTCCTTGTATCAAGTTCCCATGATGTTGCGGTGAAAGATGTTGCATAAGCCACTTATGCAACGTTTCGCCACACAGTGGCTTCGTCAGTCCAATACAAAGCATTAAAGATTCCCATATGTTGCATAAGTGTCTCAATCTTCAACTTGTCGGTTTTCAAAACCATTTATAACGTCATTAATTTTGCATGTCATCTGTTCAGCCACCAGTCAAGAATATTTTAATATCTAAAATACCCAAATCTGTAGCTAACAGATGACCGGCTCTGGCATCACGTCGTGCAGCTATTTAAGGTTCATTCGACTCAGCAAACACAAAGCAGCTTTGAAAATACGAGTTTTTTCAATCTTTTTTTTTTATTTTTATGCAATTGCATTAGTTTTAATTTTTTTCTATAAACTCCCTGTTAAAAGAAATTCCAGTTTAAAAATTCCATGTTTAAAAGAAGTATTTATTTCACTAATAATTTTGTCCACACAGACCTGCCTCATCATGACCTCTTATCACCACCCAAAACACAACACGTCTTTCATTCTACACTGTGGTGACAGTGATGAATATAGGTTATGATATTGCCAGTTGATGACGGGTAGATATAGCGGGGATGGTGGGGAGGGGTGTTGGGGGAATAGGGGAGGGGAAGGAGATGTCATTAGATATGAATGCATGATAAACAGGGAATGTCATGATATTTGCAGCTTCCGTCGTCTACCATCTGTGTTTCCCACGACCCAACCTTTTCATCTCATTGACTCCTCTTCCCCAACAATCCTCTCCCTCTCCCTCTCCCTCTCCCTCTCCCTCTCCCTCTCCCTCTCCTCTCTCCCTCTCCCTCTCCCTCTCCCTCTCCCTCTCCCTCTCCCTCTCCCTCTCCCTCTCCCTCTCCCTCTCCCTCTCCATCCACCTCCACACCTCTCTCAAATATCATAAATTTATTACTGAATATGACGTTAGCGTTGTACAGATCAGGACACCAGATAAATATAAAAGTCACACAGTGGATGTGCATTCACGAATGTCATACAACACCAGCACCAACAGCCTGGTAGAAGAAGAGATCTGAGGACACCGTTCACGTCTTACCTGGAGGTGTACCTGGAGGTATATCTGGAGGGTGTTCTGGGGGTCAACGCCCCCGCGGCCCGGTCCCTAACCAGTCCCCATATCGCCCACTTTGGTTTCATCTGAGGGCAGATATCTTTCAGTCTGTCTCTTCTGATTGCCGATATCATCGAAGCAAGCAAGAGCGTCCTTCCATTGGTAACTTCGTGGTAGTGAAAGTCACGCTTGAACACACTCTTTTTTCGCGGTTTCGGAATCTTTAGCAGAAGTTGTGGCTTCAGAAATAATATCGATACCTCGTTCGACGAGATTCAGCGGAGAGTATTATCCCTGCTTCAGATTTTTTACTTCATTCAGGAGCGAGGATGTTGTTGGTGCTGATGGTCTTGCTACTGAGGGAGACGAAGCCAACAAGCAGTCTTGGTCTGGAAGAAGAACAAGCGGTGAGAAATCTTCGTGAGGAACCAGATGAAGCTCGTCACAGTTTTCTTGACAATAAGTCATTCCTCTTGTTCACGAATATTTCTGTATCTCTGGTCTCTTCTCTTGAAGAAATGAGTCTCAAGGCTCCACCGAACACTCCTCTTTCGACTCGTTCTTGGAGAACCAAAATGTGGAGTCGGCAGACACATGCGAGGGTGATCTCAACAAGCAGCTAAAATTAATGTTTTCTCATTCCCATTTACTGCTCAGAACATTAGGCGGTGTATTAAGTTGGAAGAACCCGCCTCAGAACATCCTCTCTTTGCTCTCTCCAGTTATTCTAAGGAATAAAATCCCTATCGTTCTTCACGACTCAGAGGATCTGTCAGTGAGCATCCTGGAGCATTACTTCCAGGGTAGTCAGAGCCTCTTCCTGGTGGTGCTGGATATTACCGACGCCGCTTTGTTAAAAGCCAGTTGGCTGGGAAAGTACAACGATCCCGCTTTCGTCCATGTAATCCTCTTTAACTCTGTGAGCGTTGTGGAAGCCTTTGTTGAAGGCCTTCCAGAGCGAGTCTGGACCCCTTATTACCTCCTATTAGTAAACACAAATTCTTCCGTCAACGGCTCACGTCTTCTTGCTCTAAAAAAGTTTAATTACAGCCCGTTTCTTTCGCTTTTACAGCCGAACATAGTGGAGACTTATACCAACTACCACATTCTCACACACGAAATGTTTCATCCCAGACATAAGATCCTTTCCCACGGCACCTTCAGCCTCGACGAGCCTCACACATTCGCCACTGTCTTTCCCGACCGCTTCAAGAGCTTCTACGGATACAACCTCCAGCTGGCCAGCTGGATCAACGATTTTCCTTACCTAGTGCCTGGACCTACGCCTCAAGAGACCTACGGAATGGGCGCCAACATGCTCAACGAGATCTCTCGAAGACTTAACTTCAGCGTCACATATTATCCAGAGCCAGAGGACCAACTCTGGGGCGAGATGGTCAACGGATCCTGGGTGGGCATGGTCGGACAGATCTGGCGACGAGAGAGGTGAGGTCTTTGACCAGTTATTATGCATGTAGGGGCTAATGAAAGACAGAGTAATAATAACAATGTACTCTGAACATTAAAATGGTATAAAATACCGACAGATTGTTAGGTAAGACACATATGCAACAGTTAGGTATCTTTATTTTGAAACGTTTCGCCTACACAGTAGGCTTCTTCAGTCGAGTACAGAAAAGTTGATAGAAGCAGAAGATACTTGAAGACGATGTAATCAGTCCATCACCCTTAAAGTTTTGAGGTGGTCAGTCCCTCAGTCTGGAGAAGAGCATTGTTCCGTTGTCTGAAACAACATTGTCTGAAACATATTGTTTCAGACAACGGAACAATGCTCTTCTCCAGACTGAGGGACTGACCACCTCAAAACTTTAAGGGTGATGGACTGATTACATCGTCTTCAAGTATCTTCTGCTTCTATCAACTTTTCTGTACTCGACTGAAGAAGCCTACTGTGTAGGCGAAACGTTTCAAAATAAAGATACCTAACTGTTGCATATGTGTCTTACCTAACAACAATGTACTCTTCTGAAGTCTCCCTGATAACAACAACACAAACAATAGACGATCTAGCGTAAACAAAATAATAACAGGATTTAATTCTCTCACTGCACCCAACACTTTATACCAGTGTTTTGCCTCGGCTGATACAAGTGCCTGAATACTCAGTCTCCTCACAGAGGTCAGGTCTTCAGAGCTAAACCTTGAGAACAGCTTTCTTTCGCGATTAGCGAACAGAAGATCAAGCTTGAATGATCCTCCCACGTTTAGTGATGCATATGAATAAATTAATAACTTTATAGAACTTAGAATGTATACAACGTATATCAATTAGTCTTCTGAACACCCTAATGTATAATCAATGTATAACCAATGTATAATCAATATATAATCATAAAGTATTCAACATGGTGTTAAACATGATATAGCATCGTGTTTGAAGTGGCAAACTCCTGTCTTCTTTTTATATCATAGTTACTGAATTTCTTTTTAGTGCTTATTACCACTAACTTTAAACTTACCACTCAAATATATTTTATACCTCAAGTGCTTCCTGCTGAACATCACTTACTGAGGTGTGTGTGTGTGTGTGTGTGTGTGTGTGTGTGTGTGTGTGTGTGTGTGTGTGTGTGTGTGTACTCACCTAATTGTGGTTGCAGGGGTCGAGACTCAGCTCCTGGCCCCGCCTCTTCACTGATCGCTACTGGGTCCTCTCCCTCTCTGCTTCCTGAGCTTTGTCATGCCTCTTCTTAAAACTATGTATGGTTCCTGCCTCCACTACTTCACTTGCTAGGCTATTCCACTTCCTGACGACTCTATGACTGAAGAAATACTTCCTAACGTCCCTGTGACTCGTCTGAGTCTTCAGCTTCCAGTTGTGACCCCTTGTTTCTGTGTCCCCCTCTCTGGAACATCCTATCTCTGTCCACCTTGTCTATTCCCCGCAGTATCTTGTATGTCGTTATTATGTCTCCCCTGACCCTTCTGTCCTCCAGTGTCATCAGTCCGATTTCCCTCAACCTTTCCTCGTACGACATTACCCTGAGCTCTAGGACTAGCCTTGTTGCAAACCTTTGTACTTTCTCTAACTTCTTGACGTGCTTGACCAGGTGTGGGTTCCAGACTGGTGCTGCATACTCCAGTATGGGCCTAACATACACAGTGTACAGTGTCTTGAACGATTCCTTATTAAGGTATCGGAACGCTATTCTCAGATTTGCAAGGCGCCCGTATGCTGCAGCAGTTATTTGGTTGATGTGTGCCTCTGGTGACGTGCTCGGTGTTATGGTCACCCCAAAGTCTTTCTCCCTGAGTGAGGTCTGTAGTCTTTGTCCACCTAGCGTATACTCTGTCTGCGGTCTTCTTTGCCCCTCCCCAATCTTCATGACTTTGCATTTGGCAGGGTTGAATTCGAGAAGCCAGTTTCTGGACCACATTTCCAGCCTGTCCAGGTCTCTTTGCAGTCCTGCCTCATTCTCATCCGATTTAATTCTTCTCATCAGCTTCACATCATCTGCGAATAGGGACACTTCAGAGTCTATTCCTTCCATCATGTCGTTCGCATATATCAAAAAGAGCACTGGTCCTAGAACTGACCCCTGTGGGAGCCCGCTCGTCACAGGCGCCCACTGTGATACCTCTTCACGTACAATGACTCGTTGTTGCCTCCCTGTCAGGTATTCCCTGATCCATTGCAGCGCCCTCCCTGTTATATGCGCCTGATCCTCCAGCTTCTGCACTAATCTCTTGTGGGGAACTGTGTCAAAGGCCTTCCTGCAGTTTAGGAAAACGCAATCTACCCACCCCTCTCTCTCGTGTCTTACTTCTGTTACCTTGTCATAAAACTCCAGGAGGTTTGTGATACAAGATTTGCCTTCCATGAACCCATGCTAGTTTTCATTTATAATCTTGTTCCGTTCCAGGTGTTCGACCACTCTCCTCCTGATAATCTTCTCCATGACTTTGCACACAATACATGTCAGAGAGACAGGTCTGTAGTTTAATGCCTCATTTCTGTTTCCTTTCTTAAATATGGGGACTACATTTGCTGTCTTCCATTTCTCAGGTAGTTGCCCAGTTTCAAGGGATGTGTTGAAGATTGTGGTTAGGGGCACGCACAGCATCTCTGCTCCTTCTCTAAGGACCCACGGGGAGATGTTGTCCGGTCCCATCGCCTTTGAGGTATCAAGGTCACTTAGCAGCTTCTGCACCTCCTCCTCGGTTGTTCGTATGTCATTCAACACTTGTTGGTATATTCCCTCTTGATGTTCCCTTTTGTGTTGTCTTCCCAGAGCCCTTCCTGTCTCGACTGTAAAAACTTCCTTAAATCTCCTGTTTAGCTCCTCACATAACTCCTGATCATTTCTTGTGAGCTCTCCACCTTCTGTCCTCAGTCTGATCACCTGGTCTTTGACTGTTGTCTCCCTCCTGATGTGGCTATACAACAGTTTCGGGTCAGTCTTGATTTTCGATGCTATGTTATTTTCATACTGTCGCTGGGCCTCCCTCC
>NC_069456.1:17707240-17762240 GCF_026875155.1 Cherax quadricarinatus | reverse complement strand
GAAGGAAAATCCTGTGTCACAAACCTACTAGAGTTTTATGACAAGGTGACAGAAGTAAGACAAGAGAGAGAGGGGTGGATCGACTGCATTTTTTTGGACTGCAAGAAGGCCTTCGACACAGTTCCTCACAAGAGGTTACTGCAAAAGCTAGAGGATCAGGCACACATAACAGGAAAGGCACTGCAATGGATCAGAGAATATCTGACAGGGAGGCAACAACGAGTCATGGTACGCGACGAGGTATCAGAGTGGCGCCTGTGACAAGCGGGGTTCCACAGGGGTCAGTCCTAGGACCTGTGCTGTTCTTGGTATATGTGAACGACATAACGGAAGGGATAGACTCAGAAGTGTCCTTGTTTGCAGATGATGCGAAGTTAATGAGAAGAATCAAATCGGATGAGGATCAGGCAGGACTACAAAGAGACCTGGACAGGCTACAAGCCTGGTCCAGTAACTGGCTCCTTGAATTTAACCCTGCCAAATGCAAAGTCATGAAGATTGGGGAAGGGCAAAGAAGACCGCAGACACAATATAATTTAGATGGCCAAAGACTGCAAACCTCACTCAAGGAAAAAGATCTGGGGGTGAGTATAACACCGAGCAAAATCTCCTGAGGCACACATCAATCAGATAACTGCTGCAGCATACGGGCGCCTGGCAAACCTACGGATAGCGTTCCGATACCTCAGTAAGGATTCGTTTAAGACTCTGTATACCATTTACGTCAGGCCCATACTGGAGTATGCAGCACCAGTTTGGAATCCACACCTAGTCAAGCACGTCAAGAAATTAGAGAAAGTGCAAAGGTTTGGAACAAGACTAGTCCCAGAGCTACGGGGATTGTCCTACGAAGAAAGGTTGAGGGAAATCGGCCTGACGACACTGGAGGACAGGAGGGTCAGGGGAGACATAATAACGACATATAAAATACTGCGCGGAATAGACAAGGTGGACAAAGACGGGATGTTCCAGAGATGGGACACAGACACAAGAGGTCACAATTGGAAGTTGAAGACTCAGATGAATCGAAGGGATGTTAGGAAGTATGTCTTCAGTCATAGAGTAGTCAGGCCGTGGAATAGCCTAGAAAGTGACGTAGTGGAGGCGGGAACCATACATAGTTTTAAGGCGAGGTATGATAGAGCTCATGGGGCAGGGAGAGAGAGGACCTAGTAGCAATCAGCGAAGAGGCGTGGCCAGGAGCTGTGTCTCGACCCCTGCAACCACAAATAGGCGAGTACAAATAGGTGAGTACACACACACACACACACACACACATACACACACACACACACACACACACACACACACACACAACACACACAGTCGAATGCTGAGGCACAACAAGGCTATCAAGAGCCACTGGAAAAATCAAGGGAGAAACTGACCACATACAGGCAGGATCCAGAGTCACAGAGGGTGAGGCAATGCGAGGAAGAAAGGGCAAAATCAGTGTTTATCCATGGGCTTCAGGAGAGAGAGGAAAGGACACACACTGAAAGGAAGCAGGAAGAAAGGAAGGAGATTGAGAAAATCATCACAGAAATAGGTGAAGAGAGGGACGAGATTGTAAATTTTCAGAGAATAGGGGGGTACTCGAAGGAGAGAACCGACCAATCAAGCGATTCTCAGGACGGAAACAGTGCGGAACAGGATCCTCCAAGAGAAACCACGATTGAAATACTCGGAAGAGTACAAGAGGGTGTCTAGCAGAGACAGAACAAAATCAGAACGACACAGCTGAGGGAGGGACAAAAAGCGAAAGGAGCTAGGGAAAGAGCAAGGAGGGAACCAGCAGAGGCAGTCGAGCAGGACAGAACAGCAAGGGCAAGCACACACACAACTACTCCAGAACATACAACCTATCACACCATCCCAACACACCCTACAATCCATACCCACAGCCTCCACCCAACCAAGCTAAGAAACAGGGGAAGGCCCCCCCCCAAAGGCCCCCAAAAAACAGGGGAAAAAAAGCAGGACAAAACGCAGGTTTGGGGGGGGTTTGGGGGGGGGGCCCGGGGGGGTTTTTAAGTTTTTTTTGGGGGGGGGGGTTTTTGGGGGGGGGTTTTTTTGGAAATTTTTTTTCCCAAAAATTTTTTCCCCGGTTTTTTTCCCAAAAGGGGGGTTTTTTTAACGGTTTTTTAAACCCCCGGGTTTTTTCCCCCGGGGGTTGGGGGGTTTTTTTTTCCTTTTTCCCAAAAAAAATTTTTTGGGGGGTTTTTTTTCCCCCAAAAACCCCCTTTTTCCCTAAATAAAAGGGTTTTTTTCCCCCCTTTTCCCCCTTTTAAACCCCCTTTTTTTGGGGGTTTTTTAATTTTCCCCCGGGGGCCCTTGGGGGGGTTTTTTTTTTGGGGGAAAAGGGGGGGGCCCCTTTTTCCCCCTGCCCCCCCGGGGGTTTTTGGGGTTTTTTTCCCCAAATTTTCCAAAAAACCCCCCCCCCAAAAACCCACCCCCCCCAACCAAAAAAAACCCCCTTTTTTTTTTTTGGGCCAAAAATTAAAATTTTCCCTTCCGGGGGGAAAATTTAAATTTTTTTTTTGGGGGGGGCCCCCCCTTTTTTAAAAAAAGGGGGTTTTTCCCCCAAAAGGGGGGGGAAAAAATTTTTTTAAAAATTTTTTCCCCCGGGGGGCCCCCCCAAAAAATTTTTAAAAAATTTTCCCCCCTTTTTTTTCCCCCCAAGCCCCCCAAACCCCCCCCCCCCCCCCCCAAAAAAAAAACCCCCCCTTTTTTTTTTTTTTTTTTTTTTTTTTTTTTTAAAAAAAAAAAAGGGGGGGGGAAAAAAAAAAACCCAAAAAAAAGGGGGAAAAAAAAAAAAAAAAAAACCCCAAAAAACCCAAAAAAAAAAAAAAAAAAAGGGGGAAGGGGGGAAAAAAGGGGGGAAAAAAAGGGGAAAGGGGGGGGGGGGGAAAAAAAAGGGGGAAAAAAAAAAGGGGAAAAAAAAGGGAAAAAAAAAAAGGGGGAAAGGGAAAAAGGGGGGGGAAAAAAAAAAGGGGGGAAAAAAAGGGGCCCCCCGGGGGGAAAAAAAGGGGGAAAAGAAGGGGGAAAAAAGGGGGGGAGGGGGGGGGAAAAAAAAAAAAAAAGGAGGGAGAGGGGGGGAAAAAAGGGGGGGAAAAAAAAAGGGGGAAAAAAAAGGGGGGGGCCCAAGGGGGAAAAGGGGGGAAAAAAAAAAAAAAGGAAAAAAAGGGGAAAAAAAAGGGAAAAAAAGGGGAAAAGGCGGAGGGGAAAAAAAAGGGAGGGCAAAAAAAAGGGGAAAAAAAAGGAGAAAAAGGGGGGGGCCCGGGGGGGGGGAAAAAAGGGGGGAAAAGGGGGAGGGGGAAAAAAAGGGGAAAAAAAAGGGGGGGAAAAAAGAGAAAAGGAGAGGGAAAGGGGGGGAAAAAAAAAAAAAAGGGGGGGGGGGAAAAAAAAAAAGGGGGCCCGGGGGAAGGAAAAAAAAAAAAAAAAAAAAAGGGGGGGAAAAAGGGGGGGAAAAAAAAAAGGGGGGGAAAAAGGAAAAAAAAAAAGGGGAAAAAAAAAAAAGGGGAAAAAAAACCCGGGGGGGGGAAAAAAGGGGGGAAGGGGGAAAAAAAGGAAAAAAAAAAGGGGGGAAGGGAGGGGGGGGAAAAGGGAAAAAAAAAAAAAGGGGCCCAGGGGAAAAAAGGTGGGGGGGAAAAAAAACGGAAGGGGGGGGGAAAGAAAAAAAGGGAAAAAAAAGGGGGGAAAAAAAGGGGGGGGGAAAAAAGGAAAAAAAAGGGAAAAAAAGGGGGGGGAAAAGAAAAAAAAAAGGAAAGGGGGGAAAAAAAAAAATTAAAAAAAGGGGGGAAAAAAAAAAAAAAGGGGGGGGGTTTTTTTTTGGGGGAAGGGGGGGGGGAAAGGGGGGGGGTTTGGGGGGGGTTTTTTTTTTTTAAAAAAAAAGGGGGGGGGGCCCGGGGGGGGGCCCCCCTTCCGGCCCCCCCCAAAAAAAAGGGGTTTTTTTTTAAAAGCCCCCCCTTTCCCCCGGGGAAACCCCCCCCTTTTAAAGGGAAGAAAAATTTTTTTTTAAAAAAATTTTTAATTTTTAAAAAAAATTTTTAAAAAAAAAAAAATTTTAAAAAAAAAACAAAAATTTTTTAAACAAAAAATTTTTAAATTTTAAAAATTTTAAATTTTTTAAAAAATTTTAAAAAAATTTTAAAAAAAAAAAAAATTTTTTTTTAAAAAAAAAATTTTAAAAAAAAATTTTTTAAAAAAATTTAAATTTTTTAAAAAAAAAAAAAAAAAATTTTTAATTTTTTTTTAAAAAATTTTTAAAAAAAAAATTTTAAAAAAAAATTTTTTTAAAAAAAAAAAAATTTTTTAAAATAAAAAAAAAAATTTTTTAAAAAAAAAAAAAAAAAATTTTTTTTAAAAAAAATTTTTTTCCGGTTTTTTGGGGAAAAAAAAAAAAAATTTTTTTTTTTTTTTGGGGGGAAAAAAAAAATGGGAAAGGGCCAAAAAAAAAGGGGGGCCCCAAAAAAAACCCCAAAAAACCCGGGGGGAAAAAATTTTTGGGGAAAGGGTGTGTGGTGTGTGGTGTGTGTGGGTGTGTGTGTGTGTGGTGTGTGTTGGTGGTGTGTGTGTGTGGTGTGTGTGTGTGTGAAAATCTCATGTCATGGGTGTTTCAGGGCCCGTGTTTTAAAACGCTGTCGATCGTCGGGGACCCGTTACCGGCCGTCGACTTCGTGTACCCTCTTCAGCGATTCCTGCAGCTTCATATAAATTTCCCCCTCCCTCCCCCCCGTGGGGGACCTCGTCCCCTTTTACGTAAGCACTTTTATAATATATATAATATATATATTTTAATTTATATATTTATATTTTATTTATAATTATTATATATATATTATTTATATATAAAATTATATTTATATTATAATATATAATATTTTTTAAATATATTTAAAAATATATATATTTATATATTAAATTTATATAATATAAAAATATATATTAAAAATTTTTTTAAATAAATAAAATAATATAATTATATTATAAATTATATATAATATATAATATATTATATAATACAATTGTTATTATATAAAAATTATATAATATAAAAATAATTATAAATATATATATATATATAAAAATTTTTAAATATATTTATATATATAATATATATATTTTTTTATAAATTATATTTTTATTTTTAATATATATTTTATATATATATATATATATATAATATTTATATATATATAATATAATATAAAATAATATATTATATATAATAATAATATATATAAAAATTTTATATAATATATATACTTACCGTCATTAATTCCGGGTTTAATTGCCTAATCTAAAACTCTCTAGTATTTTTAAAATTCAGTTTGCTCCATCCACTAAAAAAAGATCGTCTAATAGCAATAATAATAAGAAGGCTCACCTCTAACACAACTTAAAAAAAAAAAACGTCTGGTACAGGGGGGGAGACCTGCTTCGGGTAGCCACCTCAGTGGTCATCGTCTCCATGTCCTCGCCCTATTCTTCAAGGTCAGGTCACCTTGCACTCTTCCTCAAGGTTAGGTCGTCAACATATATGTGCCTAATATGACTCTAGAAGACAAAATACAATAACGCTAAGTAGGAAAGCAACAGAAAGCTTAATAAGCTTTCGCGGATTCTGTGTGTGTTTGAGTGTGTGTGGTGTGTGTGGTGTGTGTGTGTGTGTGTGTGTGTGTGTGTGTGTGTGTGTGTGTGTGTGGTGTGTGTGTGGTGTGGTGTGTGTGTGAGTGTGTGTGTGTGTGTGTGTGTGTGTGTGTGTGTGTGTGTGTGTGTGTGTGTGTGAAGAGAGAGAGATACGACAGCACACACACACACCACACACACACACAACACACACACACACACACACACACACACACACACACACACACACACACACACACACACACACACACACACACACACACACACACACACACACACACACACACACACACACACACACACACACACACACACACACACACACAGAATTTCAACAGGTAGCAGGTGTGTGAGAGATTCTTATCTCAGCAGGTAGCGGGTATAGCGTGGACTGCAAGTAACGTGGTGCTACAAGTGGTAGGAACGTTACTGAATCAAGACATAAGTCAGCCTACTTTCCTCTCCTCGCTGAGGTAAGTGGCTGATGTCTCCACTAACTTTATCTTTACCAACAATGTCAGCACCGTCAATAGTTTCAGCACTGTTAACACCACTTCTCAGACACATAGAACAAAAACCACTTCTCTAGAATCCTCCTAAAGTGGCCAGGCTACATAGCGTTTCTTACGTCTTTATTCCTGTCTACCCTCAACCTTTCTTACTTCTCTATTCCTGTTGACCTTCAACTTTTCTTCTTCCTTCCTTTCTACCCTCAACTTTTCTTACTTCTTCCTGTCCATCTTCAATCATCCGTAGCTTTTTTTTTTTTAATGCTCTCGATTTTTTTTTTTTTGTGGAGAGGAGTGGGGTTAAGGACAAAAATGTATGGATGATAACTGTAGTTCCATTACATTATGCTGTGTGATCTCTTATTTATATGGTTGATTCTTTCTTCTTAATATTCAAAGGGACTCAGCTCCCCTTTATCTAGCTATCAGAATATTCACATGGACTCAGTTCTTCTCTTTCTTCCCATAGAAACATTAAGCGAGGCTCAGCTCTCCTCTGTATCTCCTAATAAAACATTCAGAGGGACCCAGCTCCTCTTTGTATCTTCTTGTCAGATCATTCAAGGGAACCCAGATCCTATACACCCTCCCATCAAAACATTCAGAGGGACTCAACTTCTCTTTCTCTCTCCTCATCAGAATATTCAGGGGAACGTGGCTGATGCTGGCGATGATTCTCTCTATCTCGTACACAGGGAACCTGGTCGCCTACATCACTGTGCCGGTCAAGGCTCACCGTCTCACCTCCCTCAGGGAACTTTCAGAGTCCTCCCTCACGTAACTACCTTCCATATAATAGACTGGGCTGAACATATATAAAGAAACATTTAAATCAGAGAATGCCGTAGTGTTTAGACAGAAATTAAAATATATCTTTATTTTCCTGAAAAATATTAGATTGTTTATTCATCTCTGAAAGTATATATCCCTATAATATTTTTTGTGATCCTTCTATTATTCAAAGAATAACTAAGCAGGTGATGTAGGCAATATGTCTAATGTTATAATCATGAGGAAACACTGAAACCATATGGGGTCATACATGCCAGGTTGGGATAATCTGGTTCGAAGGACAAACCAATGAATTTTTTCCCCTCCATCGACGCAGGCCCATCATGGCAGACTATGGAAACTTTGTGCCTGGAGCTCTCAGGTCTTCAGAGCATCCGACCCTGAGTGCCCTAGGCAAGAAGTTGAAGCTCATTCCCAAGGATGCCTATGCCCTCGGTTTTCAGCAGGTGTGTAGGTGAGGGTTAGTAAAAGTAAGATGAACTTATGCCATACTTTTGGAATCCCATATGGTGGATTAGGCTAGGCGAACATTGGTCACATACGTCCAGAAAATGGAAAAATTACTGAGAACTCCTGAACGGCTTATACAACAAGCGATATAAAATACTCGTCCTTACTGATAAACAAGAGATAAAAATCGCAATATCTTGACTGCCACAATACACAAATGATTCATAAATGTCACAATACCATGACTACAATCACTCACAACTAATCCATAAACCAGAGAGAAAACGCAGTTTATTTTCAGTTTCAATTTTTTTATGGGGTTAATTGTCATTTTAAAAAATACTGGGATTTTGCAGGTACGAAAGGGAACCTACGCCCTGCTGGAGGGCACAGAATTTATCGAGTACCTGGTGATCGCCCACCACCAGGCTGCTACCACCTACTTCCTGCCGGAAATCCTCTATCCGATAGGCAGTAGGTTGGATCTACCCGAAGAAGACTCCCTGGAAGCACAAGTTCGACCCTTACCTTCAAGCCTTCGTGGAGTCTGGTCTCTGCCACTACTGGAAGAAGGTACTGAGATTGTTGATGCCAGCTAATTCGTCAGGAAAATCCCCCCCTGTCAAGGATCTTTGTCATATAACGAGGCATTCAGTGGTGCCACTGACCATCCGGGGAAGGCTGGTGTGCATTGGTATAGAGAGTGGGACCTATGTTACTCTTCCCAGGGTATAGTAAAGTACCTAGATGGATGAATCTAATTTGGTGGAATCTAGTTGAATCTCTGCTATTTCGAGTCTTTTAAGATCATTTTTCGTGATTTTGAAATTACCATGACAGTGTTTATTGATTGTGTATATAGGGTAATAAAGAATTTTGTAGAGAGGATAGAAGGAAAAGGTTGACTGGGTTGAGGAAAGGATGGGATGGAATGTGGAAAAGAAAACAGATTTCGATATCATGTCCATTGTTCTCTTCAAATCGTGTATGTACAGGTGCTGGTATCTGACTTCATGAAGAAGGAGGGAGATACACTTCACGAGGACTCTAGCGACACAGCCAGACCACTGAGCCTTCAGGACCTCCAGGTACTCCTAAAGGATTCATATCCTATCCTGTAGGACTCATACCCTAGCCTGTAGGATTCACTTTCCTTCTCAGCAGTAGGAGGTAACAAGCACGTCACACAGGCAACGAAGTAGACACCTCCTCCACCGTATAACTGTTGAATCGTAGCTCCTGCCCCCTCTTCTGTAATGCCACCAGTACTATTTACAGCAGCAGTACCACAATCTATACTAATCTAGCTAATATTCTTCTCGACAGGGAGCCTTCACCATCTTGGGTTTCTGTCTGTTGTTCACCATCCTGGCTGGACTCCGCGAGATCTTCTTTACTTCCCAGAATCCGACTGAGAATTCTTCAGCAAATGGACGGAAATTGTAGTTTATTAATCGACGCTGCATCTGATGGATCGACACTATCATCTGATGGATCGACACTATCATCTGATGGATCGACACTATCATCTGATGGATCGACACTATCATCTGATGGATCGACACTATCATCTGATGGATCGACACTATCATCTGATGGATCGACACTATCATCTGATGGATCGACACTATCATCTGATGGATCGACACTATCATCTGATGGATCGACACTAGCATCTGATGGATCGACACTATCATCTGATGGATCGACACTATCATCTGATGGATCGACACTATCATCTGATGGATCGACACTATCATCTGATGGATCGACACTATCATCTGATGGATCGACACTATCATCTGATGGATCGACACTATCATCTGATGGATCGACACTAGCATCTGATGGATCGACACTATCATCTGATGGATCGACACTATCATCTGATGGATCGACACTATCATCTGATGGATCGACACTAGCATCTGATGGATCGACACTATCATCTGATGGATCAACCGTATATCCGATGGATCGACGCTACATTTAGTAGATTAGAGCTACAATGAGTAATAATAATAATAATAATAATAATAATAATAATAATAAAAATAATAATAATAAAATAATAATAATAATAATAATAATAATAATAATATATTATTATTATTATTATTATTATTATTATATCATTATTATTATTATTATTATTATTATTATTATTATTATTATTATTATTATTATTATTATTATTATTATTATTATTATTATTTATTATTATTATTATTAAATATTAATATAATTTCTAATTGTAGTTACGGTGTCTTGATCAACCACAATTCCCTTGTCGTGCCGTATTGTTATTTTGGCTTAAAATAGCAACGCTCTTCTTGCCGAATAAGGTAAGCGAAAATTTGTGTATACAATAATTTCGCAAAAAATCATTCTGAGCCTAACGAGAAAACATAGATATCATTGTGATTGTTTATTATTAAATTATTGTAAACTTATCTAAAATATAGTTAGTTGGATTAGGCTAAATTAAATCGCGCTTGTTATAATAAGGTCAGGTAATTTTTCTAAGGTTCTTTTGGTACAAAATTATTAATTTTTACATTAACAAAAATAAAAAAATGTATCTTCAAAAGTATAAACTCTGGCACTATGCCGTATTTGTGTCTATTTTTTTCCGCTATGATAAGAGAAAGAGCAATATCTTGCAGGGCAAGGGAGTGAGCTAGCTCTACACTCACAGTGCAGGAGAGTGAGCTAGCTCTACACTCACAGTGCAGGAGAGTGAGCTAGCTCTACACTCACAGTGCAGGAGAGTGAGCTAGCTCTACACTCACAGTGCAGGGGAGTGAGCTAGCTCTACACTCACAGTGCAGGAGAGTGAGCTAGCTCTACACTCACAGTGCAGGGGAGTGAGCTAGCTCTACACTCACAGTGCAAGGGAGTGAGCTAGCTCTACACTCACAGTGCAGGGGAGTGAGCTAGCTCTACACTCACAGTGCAAGGGAGTGAGCTAGCTCTACACTAACAGTGCAGGGGAGTGAGCTAGCTCTACACTCACAGTGCAGGGGAGTGAGCTAGCTCTACACTCACAGTGCAGGGGAGTGAGCTAGCTCTACACTCACAGTGCAGGGGAGTGAGCTAGCTCTACACTCACAGTGCAGGAGAGTGAGCTAGCTCTACACTCACAGTGCAGGGGAGTGAGCTAGCTCTACACTCACAGTGCAGGGGAGTGAGCTAGCTCTACACTCACATTGCAGGGGAGTGAGCCAGCTCTACACTCACAGTGCAGGGGAGTGAGCTAGCTCTACACTCACAGTGCAGGGGAGTGAGCTAGCTCTACACTCACAGTGCAGGGGAGTGAGCCAGCTCTACACTCACAGTGCAGGGGAGTGAGCTAGCTCTACACTCACAGTGCAGGGGAGTGAGCAAGCTCTACACTCACAGTGCAGGGGAGTGAGCTAGCTCTACACTCACAGTGCAGGAGAGTGAGCTAGCTCTACACTCACAGTGCAGGGGAGTGAGCTAGCTCTACACTCACAGTGCAGGGGAGTGAGCTAGCTCTACACTCACAGTGCAGGGGAGTGAGCTAGCTCTACACTCACATTGCAGGGGAGTGAGCTAGCTCTACACTCACAGTGCAGGGGAGTGAGCTAGCTCTACACTCACAGTGCAAGGGAGTGAGCTAGCTCTACACTCACAGTGCAGGGGAGTGAGCTAGCTCTACACTCACAGTGCAAGGGAGTGAGCTAGCTCTACACTCACAGTGCAGGGGAGTGAGCTAGCTCTACACTCACAGTGCAGGGGAGTGAGCTAGCTCTACACTCACAGTGCAGGGGAGTGAGCTAGCTCTACACTCACAGTGCAGGGGAGTGAGCTAGCTCTACACTCACAGTGCAGGGGAGTGAGCAAGTTCTACACTCACACAACAGAGGAGTAAGCAAGTTCTACACTCACACAACAGGGGAGTGAGCTAGCTCTACACTCACTCCTCTCTCTTATAGACTCACCTCTACACTAACAACAACAAACACCTGTCGTTGTGATACACACGTAAGCGCCTTTTTTAATACGTCATGTACGTCAGGGAGAGTGATTAATTATGGTATTGTTACTGGGGCAGCTGGTTTGATTCTCAGCGCCTTTGGCTGAACCACCTTTCTCTCTCTCTCTCTCTCTCTCTCTCTCTCTCTCTCTCTCTCTCTCTCTCTCTCTCTCTCTCTCTCTCTCTCTCTCTCTCTCTCTCTCTCTCTCTCTCTCTATCTATCTATCTATATATCTATCTATCTAGCCAAGACTGAACTCGCCGCAATGATTTTAAGCTGGAAAAATTCAGATTCAGGAAGGATATAGGAAAGCACTGGTTTGGTAGCAGAGTTGTGGATGAGTGGAACAAACTCCCGAGTACAGTTATTCAGGCTAAAACGTTGTGTAGTTTTAAAAATAGGTTAGATAAATACATGAGTGGGTGTGGGTGGGTGTGAGTTGGACCTGACTAGCTTGTGCTACTAGGTCTGATGTCGTGCTCTAGGTCTGAGCCGGGGGGTGACATGGACCTGCCTCGCATTGACTAGTAGGCCTGTTGCAGTGTTCCTTCTTTCTTGTGTTCTTGTGTTGATGAGTTCTCTCTTCTCTCTCTCTCTTCTCTCTTCTCTCTCTCTCTCTCTCTCTCTCTCTCTCTCTCTCTCTCTCTCTCTCTCTCTCTCTCTCTCTCTCTCTACTCTCTCTCTCTCTCTCCCTCTCTCTCTCTCTCTCTCTCTCTCTCTCTCTCTCTCTCTCTCTCTCTCTCTCTCTCTCTCTCTCTCTCTCTCTCTCTCTCTTTTTTTTTTTTTTTTTTTTTTTTTTTTTTTTTTTTTTTTTTTTTTTTTACACAGGGTTTGACAGGTTAAGGATCCCTAGCTTTATTGACAGCTATTTACAGGTTAAGGATTCCTAACTTTATTGGCAAGCTAAGAGCTATTACCTACATCAGCTCATTTGAAAGCATTTTTATTGTTATGAGACATACAAGTAGGGAACAGGATGAAGTTGGAGCCATCTGTGGGCCAACATTTTCATTTGATCAACTGACTTTATCTCGTTGACATCATTATGCTGTACGAATGTGTTCCATACTCGAGTCATCCTGGGTATGTATGATCTCAGATGGAGTGATGTTCTGGAGAAGGGTACAGCCAGAGTGAAGTTGCTGCTTTCTGCCCGTCTTGTGGCATAAACGCTTGTTTCACGCTGTCCTCGAAGTGGATCCAAGTGTGGTATTTTGACAATATTGGCCTTGTACATAACAGTAAGGCCACCCACATCCCTCCTATGTTGAAGGCTCTGCTGGAATGACAGATCTATCCAGGATGGGTCCAGGCGAGAGATGAGACGTCTTGCTCTGTTCTCTACTCTGTCAAGCAGTCGCAGATGAGAGGGGGGTCTCTCTCTCTCTCTCTCTCTCTCTCTCTCTCTCTCTCTGATATGATCCATTTAAATTGCTAGTCCTTCCTCATTTTAACTTGCTTCAGATGATGCAGCCGTGAGAGCATCTCAGTGAGTGGGAAGCTGGAGTTGCTTGTTCTGTTATAATAATAATAATAATAATAATAATAATAATAATAATAATAATAATAATAATAATAATAATAATAATAATAATAATAATAATAAAGTGAAGAAAAAGAAGAAGATGAAGAAGAATAAGAATAAGACTTTCTCCAGAGTTTTAACCCAGGATGGTTAATTAACCAGTATAACTCAAAACGTCAAACCAATGGTACCTATTTCCACTGGGATCGTAGGAACATTATTGCAGGGGAAATATAAACTGGAAATGTAAACAACAACAACAAGACGAAGGGAATCACAACATCTGGACATCTTGAAACACATTCTCTTGATATCTTCCGGACTGACGCACTCTCCTTAGATACCACAGAGTGTGTTATCTTGTTATTGAAGGTCAGACAGCTGGTGAAGGCTGGTCCTGATGTCAGCCTTGGGTATACACTGAGTTCTTGTATACCCACTATACCCACTGAATTTATGCTCCCACAGAGTTGCTCTATTAAGTTTCAGTTGTTCCTGTTCTTTTTTACCAGTTTGGTTTCAGTTAGACTAATTACATCAGGTTTATTTTCGTTTTAAATGTTCTTTAGTTCTAGCCTTTTTTGTTAAATACTCAATGTTATTATATAAAATCATCAGATATGTGTTTTTCTCATTATTTATTTTCTCTCCATTTGTTTTAGTTTGATTTCTGTCTATCCTGTGCTCGAGTCTGAGAAATCAATTGTGTACTTATAAGGGGTAGTAGGGGTTGTGTCTCAGCTTTTCGCCCCATCTCTGTTTCTCTCGGTATTTTGCATGCCATGATTATATCACCTCTGGTTCGTTTGTCCTCCAGTGTCATCAGGTTTAACTCATATTCCTTGGTTCTTGGACTAATCTTGTTGCAAACCTCTTCACCTTTTCCATTTTCTTGACATTATCGATCAAGTGTGGTATCCACACTGGTGTCACATACTCGAAGTTAAGCCTCACAAACATCGTGAACAGTATTGTGACTGGCTCTTTGCTCTGTTTCCAGACTGCTAATGTTATATTCACTAAACGAGCAATTGCTGTAGAGGTTATTTTGTTGATGAGTACTCAAGCATAAACACAAGGTTTACTGGGTCTCTGGTAAGCAACAGCTGCCACGATCACACTGGTGAGAAGCGCTCATTTGAGTATATAAGAGAGAAGGGAAGACCCATCAGCACCACAGACTTCTGCAGTCATGGTTACTGGTGTTCTGGTGAAGACCTGCCTGCTGGGGGCGCTCGCCCTCCTCTGCATAGGTATGAACTAGTTTAACAAACACAGGCAACCACATATAGTAGCAATCATAAATTCGAGTACAGTCTTCTTTACGGTCCCGTCATTAAGCCTCCCATTTTTCAAGCCCATGCCACTCACCACTCACATTTCCTCACGCCAACAGATGGCGCCCACGCTGACGAGAACCCATGCGCGGCTACGGGCATGACACCCTACGATTACAAGCAGGTAAGTCTTGCTTCTGTCTGACGCTGTTTAGACAAAATTAAACGAAGAGACTAAGCATGTTTTAACCAATGTTTGCAGTGTTTCACACAAAAACAAATGCATTGTTTACTGTACTTGGTTAGAAGTTGTTTGAAGATTGAAATCAGAAATGGCTGAGGATGGAGTTGTCATTTATAATAACGAATCAACTCCTAGCGTTGAAATGCCCTGTTTATTTAATATGTTTACTTACAAGAAAAATCGGTCGAGACAAAAATCTGAAATCTAAATTTTTTATTCTACTTTCCAAGTTCCACATGAACTCTTCTCCTGACTTGGTCTTGTAAATTTTCTCTTACACCTTCTTACACCCACAGGCGCTCTGTATGTCATTCTTCTTCTACGAAGCCCAACGGTCCGGTAAACTACCAGCAAATAACCGCGTCTCATGGCGAGGCGACTCTGCCCTAAACGACGGTGCTGATGTGGGCCATGACCTTAGTGGTGGCTACTACGATGGTAAGCAATCATACCCTCACACATTGAAGGAATGAGGAACAAGGAGGATACAATCATAACATACAAAATACTTCGGGACATTATTAGGGTAGATAAGTTCTTGGCTGGATATATCACAAGAATTAAAGGATGTAATTGAAAATTACTCATTCCTATAGACCAAAGTAACATGAAAACATTTCTTTGACATAAGAAATAGAAGTGAAATAATGTGTTTAATGGGAAGCAGACAGTATGCAAGTTTAAAAGCATGGAATGACGGGGTTTTTTGATGTCAGTCAATCTTAATCTTAGATTAGGGATCATTACACAAACTCATATAGGAAATCATCAGTTTTTTTAATTGTACAGAAGAAAGAAGACTTTTATTGCAGAGCGAACGTTTTATTTGCGCAATATTTCGATCACAGAGAGAGGTTTTTCAAGGTACTGTGACTTGTTATTATATGACATTCTCATTTGAATCGTTCCTGTCTGCCACTTTTTTTTTTTTGGTAATTCACTCAGGTAATTACAACATCTTTCATTTCTTCCACAGCTGGCGACTTGGTCAAGTTCGGCTTCCCATTGGCCTTCACCGTCACCATGTTGTCCTGGGGCCTCCTAGAGTTCCCTAATGGCTATAGTCAAGCTGGTGAGTTATCTCTCTCTCACTACTTATTTTCCTCCTGCTGATGATTGTGAGTTATTTCTTTCTCTACTACTTATTGTGTTGCTGGTCGGGTGAGATTGTTCTTACTCTGCAGTTCTATGATTTATCCTCCTGGTGATGGTGTTGTATCTCTCTGCTGGTACAGGCGGACCATTGGATCTTATTCTTGTCCATTCTTCATGCTGCTCTTTCTTTGCTCTCTTTTTCTCTCCTTGCTCAGCTTTATTTACTTTTCATTTAATAACAAATATCTTTCCTCTAATGTGGATGGAGGTTAACGCGAGAGCAACTACTGAACTGTCAATGAGTGGAACAAGCTGTCAAGAAGCGTCATTTCAATATATACTGAATGGCAGTGAGTTAGTTTGAGTAAGATCTACCTAGCAGAGGGTAACAGGTCGACTGCAATACTTCTCTTTTACAGCGTTTTAAAACGTTAAATCCCAAGAGGACGCAAGATAAAACAGACTTTAGAAGATCTTCATAATTCAGCATCAATTCTGTTTGTTTTCCCACTGTGACGGATTTAGTTTCTCATGTATTACTGTTTATGAAGTTGAAATTATATTGTCGTGGTTTTTTTGCCCACAGGCCAGACTGATTATTTGTTGGACACCATCAAGTGGGCTACTGACTACATGTTCAAGTGTCACACCGGATATAATGAGTATTATGGACAGGTGAGCAGCTACTCTGTTCTGTGTAGTAGTTGTGATGTGGGAACACCAGCAGGGTGAAGGACGTAATGGTAATACCCGCAGTGAGAGGCTCTCCTATTCTATATTACGGTTACATAGTGGGACTAAAAAAATATGCTTTTTCTGTATATATGAAGTAATGATATATGAACCTAAGCATCTTAGTGAATAAGAGAGATAATTGGCTTCACCTTATTTGCTGTTGGTAAAAAAGACATTTATACAAACAAGAGAGAATTACAGATTTTCTAACTTTTTTACAGGCCGGAAATGGTGAAATTGACCACGCCCTGTGGAGTCGACCTGAAACAATGACCGAGGAGCGACCTTCTTACAAGATTGATCAAGCAAACCCTGGTAAGTGTAATTGTGCCCTGATAATTCTGTTTGGTCAGTTGGGGTCCTGATGACCCTTACTGGTCAATGAGAGTCCTGATGACCCTCGCGGGTTAATCAGAGTCCTGATGACTCTTGCGTTTCAGAGTTTTGTTGACTATTGATGGAAGTATTCTATATGAGTGTACTGACAAACTAGAAGAGTTGATGAATAACACTTGTATCTTTACTGCCTAAAGGTGCACGTGCATCAAAGGTTTCTTCAATCGAATAGTGACGATTTTAATACTTTAGAGAGTGGGAGAAGAGGAGAGGCAGAGTAGAGGAGTGAGTAATTGGTATTTCTTCTGGTTCCAGGTTCGGACTTGGCTGCTGAGACAGCTGCTGCTCTTGCTGCTGGCTACATGGTGTACAAGGTGAGGATTCTCTAAGTCTGTTTCACTTTCTAGTTACTCCATTACTGTTGTTTATTTTGTATTCAATATTTACTTCACTACTTGCCTCCCCTCTCACTCAGTCACTTCCCTCCTCAGAGTAGGGACGCAAACTACGCTAATCAGATGCTCGATATGTCCAAAGAAATGTACGAGTTTGCTGACAATTTCCGTCAAACCTACGACATTTCGATCCCCGACGCCTATAACTGGTACCGGTAAGTGCATGTTTGATTCGAGGATAATGATATGGTAACTCCAACTCCCTGGTTCAGGCCAACTGAGTTCCTTCCTGTCTGCCATTATTCATATAATTTCAATAAATGCTTTCGATATTTACGTTATATGTTAAGAATAGATAATTTTGTATATAATTAATTGGTTCTTCGTGTTTGACGACTACTGGAGGCTTGATTCTCCTCCAGGCAGTCACCATCTCTGATTGGTCAGGCTCCTGGAGAATGAATCTTGCGTCTTTCACCCTATAACAACTTTAGTCTGTGTATGTCTGCAGTTCATGGAGTGGGTATGGTGACGAGCTGGTCTGGGCTGGTCTGTGGCTGTATAGAGCGACAGGAGATGAGTCCTATCTCAACCGCGCCAGGGGTCATTGGAGCGAGTTCAACCTGCAGTATTCCGAGGCTCGTCAGTTCTCCTGGGACGACAAGAAAGCTGGAGTCTATGTAAGTCTTGTTGCATAAGAGGATTTATTGTCAACAAGTATGAAGATAAAAACTTAAGTTTCGCTCCGTTTAGTGCTTTATCATGTCATGAATTGATGTAGCTCTACACAGAGCGACTCTGTCGCAAAACAAATTATTCTCCAACATGTGATTTTAGCTTCATGTTAATCTTCCTGTTATAGAGTTTTAAATCTTAGACTGTCATCTTGAGGACGAAATACAAAGTTCTCCTTGAGCTTTTTTCCATGTGTCTTTAAGTCTGTCTGCTACATATTAAAAAAATTGCTCAATGGTCTACTCGTGATTCCCACAGGCTCTCTTCTGGCTACTGGACGGCTCACAGACCTACCTGGACCACCTTAACACGTACTTCAATTACCTAAGGAACCAGGCCGCGTATACCCCAGAAGGCCTGCTCTACCTAGACGAGTGGGGCCCAGCCAGACATGCTGCTAATGTTGCCTACCTTGCTCTCTGGGTCAGTTCTTTGCCTTTCTTTCTGCACTCATAAATTCTTTTAATTCATTGGCCATTTCCCACCAAGGTAGCGAGACCCAGTGAAGGAAACACATTGGACGTTATTTAGTTGACAGCATTTTTGGCCTTGAGGGCAGATATCACATTTCGATTACCCAGGTCTGCTTTAGAGTACAAGCACTTTACTTGCCACCTCCAGGACTAAAGTTCTCCTGCAATAACGCGCAACTTTTTCATTTCAAGGCTGCCAAATATGGTGTAGACGCATCAACGAACAATCAGTGGGCTCAAGGTCAGATGAACCAGCTTCTTGGTGCCAACTCTCGCTACCAAATGAGCTTCGTTGTGGGCTTCGGTGACAAGTATCCTGAGAGACCTCATCACCGTCCCAGGTACACACATGGCGATTTTTCACTCCGTTTTTGATCATTATCAACTATGAACTTCGAAAAGCCGTCTTGTTTCCATTAAGAAATATCAGATTTTTTTTTAGCTACTGCATCGTGACTGAAACAAGAACTGTAGATTTGAAAATCGCAGATGAGACAAAATTTGAGTTTTCTAACGTGATCTGTCTCTGATTTTCAGCTCATGTCCCGACCTTCCTGAGGTTTGCGACTACGGATGGGCTTACAGCCAGCCTGGCCCCAACCCACATGTCCTGTACGGTGCCTTGGTCGGTGGACCAGACGCGGTTAGTAACACAAATATAATCTCTGGGCTTACAGCCGAATGGACTACTTCTGCTTAATTAGAATTATCACTGATAAAATCATAGTCCTACTGAGTAGTTTATCGCTTATTTTTATATATCTTGTGTTTAATTACGAGTGAGAATCTTGCTAGTCTTAGTTTTAAATTCATGAGCGTAAGATTCAAGAATCATACGAAGATGAAAGATTCCTTGTCATACGTCATGAGTGAGCCTTCCCTCCATTTATGACCCATCCCTCCTACGAGTGACCCCTCTATCAATGCCTCCCATGTGTGACCCCACCATCAACGACCCATTCCTGTAATGTGTGACCCAGTCATCAATGCCAACCTTCCTGCAGCTCATGTCGTGTTTCTCTTCCTTCCTCAGAGCGGTACATTCACAGACGACCGAACCCTCTATGAGCAGAACGAAGTCGGTCTTGACTACAACGCTGCTTACAGCGGCGCTCTAGCTGCTCTCATTGAGCTCAGTTAAGAGATGCTCTCACAGAGCTCACTAGAAGATTCCACGTCTGATGTTACTAGCCGCTGTGTCCCAGGAACTAGCTGCTGATTCTCCTGTGATCATTCTCTCACTTTCTTTTATCATTTTCTCTTGTATCTCTCCCTTTTTGCCAATAACTATGTCTCTCATTCTCTGTTTAATTGATTATTTACATTAATTCGGCTGAATCAGATAATCTACATTCTCAAAAGAAAATTATTAAATTAAAAGAAGAAGTTTGTCTATTTTTACCCTTATTATATATAATTATTTTACCTGTCAAGCAGCTTAACAAAAACTTATTGGAATATTTTTGTTAAATACACCGAACTTTTTAAAGTATTTCTTGACATAAAAATCTTGTGCTGGGAACTTCGGAATTTGATATAGCATAATTTAACCTTACAAAAAGAATAATTAACAATATTATCAGAAGTTGAATTCCTCAGTATATTATCAAGAGACATATTAATTATGTTTCTATATAAATATTAAATTAATTGACACTTTAGTAAGTGTCGTAAGTGATATAGTAAGTGTCGTAAGTGATAAATGAGACACTTGTACAACATCGGAGTTTTCTTAATAATGAAAACGTTTACCCAGGCAGCGGGTTATTCAGTCCAGTACAGTGACAGGACTGAAGATGACACTGAGGGGCGAAACGTTTCCAGAATAAAGATTTACAAATGTTGCACAAGTGTCTCATTTATTAACTTGTCGGTTTAGTAAATCATTTATTTACACACAAATAGTAATACATTGTTTTCCTTAAATACCGACCGTAAGTCGGCCCTGTTTTCCTAAATAAATGTTCCCACATTTTCTGGGTGGATAATACCCCCTATAATTACGCAAAAAGCTCCTGGAGAGCGAAACGTTGCCACAATAAATGTCACATTAGTTGCACTTGTGTCTTTTTACTTTACATATTGTCGGTAATTCTACCAACTTTATTACAAAAAATATTCAAAATAATGAAAAAAGCAGGTAAAATAATAGAAATGAATGAACACTGCAGTATACCTGTTTACTCATGTTAGGCCGAATATAAGACATGGTTTTTTTATGATTTTTATTTTTGTCTACCAAATGAAGCTAAATCCTTGGGTAGCTTTAAAAATTAGACTGGACAAATATATAAGTGAAAAAGTGTAGGACTTACGGACTTACGAAGCATCTGTCAATGGACTGCCGTAGTGATCCCCCACCCTTCAGTACTGGTATCATAAATACGACTTTTGTATGGTACCTTTTAATCTACAGTATTGGAGATTAGTGGAATAAATTTACAAGTGTAAAGCGTTGGATCTGAGAAGAATCTTCCTAACATGGGCCATTAGCCTCAATGTATGTATTAACTACTAATGCAAAAAAAAATGGTTGAGATGTTTCGACAGCCAGTGGCCTTATCAGTCGAATACAGATGGTAAAAGACATGAACACGCAGTTTGAGATGATCAGTCCCACACCCTAGAATCCGAGATGAATCAGTTGTAGACAGTGGTATACACACAACAATATAATAATCTGGAGAGTACTATGGCACTCGAACTCTCTACCACCTGGATATAACCTTAACAATAATAATAATAATTGTAAGTGATGACGACTCTATAGACTAATATGCCACCTCCTATAAGGATTTAGAGCTAGGGGATGAGGGCCTACTGTGCTCAATCCCTCTATATCATCTCTCCCTCCACCCATATCCCGCTATGATCAGGTACATTTTCCAAGACATATTTTCACTCCATTTCCACGTATCAACCTTCCTTGGAATAAATTTTTGGTAGGTTCCTTTTTTTCTGGGTCATACATATATTTAATTTTTTACTAACTCATCGACCGTCTCCCACCAAGGCAGGGAAACCCGAGAAAGAAAAACTACAATGTTAACATCCCACCTAAATGAAATGTATGTAGTGTTTTCCGTAGAGTTTCTTGAGCATTCTCAAGGTCTCGTGGTGTAACAAAGGTGTATCTCGTGATTCCTCCAAAGGTACCCATTGACAAGCAGGTAACCTAGTGATATAAAGATACAGCTCTTGGTCTCATAGGTACAAGTCTAATTCGGTGGCACAGCTCCTGGGTCCTATTATAGAGGTAATAAGCTTATAAAGTACATAACCTGACCACTTATGTGATAATAGGCACATCTCCAGGTCCCTAAAAGCGTAAGCACAAACATGGCAAATAAGCTACAGCTCCAGGTCCCCCAAGGTAAGTATAATTGAAACACATGCAAGAACAAACACAGGTAAGAATTACCTTTCAGATAGTCATCACAGACCTCTGAGGGGGACCATAAAATGTTCCTCATAGCGGAGAGAATCCAAAGTTTGCTGCAGAGGTTATTCTGTTGATGAGTACCTCTGGTGATATGCTTGGCACTATGCTTACTCCAAAGACTTTCATTTATTAAGTACTTTAACTGCATACAATGCCTTCCAGATCTCTGGCAGTTGCTCCGTATTCATAGACTTGCTGGAGATTTTAACTAGCAGTTCAGATAATGCCTCATGAACATTTGCTGAGGTTCATGACACTTTTTAAAGCCTGATTATTTTTGAAATATCAAGCTTACCTTGTGTTTTATTAAACCAACTTCCAAGTGATGTGTATGGTGTCCAGTGGTGTTACCACTGTTTAACATTTCTTTTTTACTATGTGGTGTTTCCTTTGTTTACACCGAGAACAAATCTTTAAACAGCTTAATTAACTCATGACAGACTCCATTTTTACTATTAATGATCTCACCTCCCATATTCTTATTTCCTCGTGTACTGATAGAGTGTCAGAGTAAACACTGGGAACAACAACACCTGAATGTACTTGACAATAATCTTGGTCTGTGCATATCGTGTCTCACACTTACTTCATAATTAAGCATATTTACTGGTCTCTGGCAAGCAACAGCTGCCACAATCACACTGGTGAGAAGCGCTCATTTGAGTATATAAGAGAGAAGGGAAGACCCATCATCACCACAGACTTCTGCAGTCATGGTTACTGGTGTTCTGGTGAAGACCTGCCTGCTGGGGGCGCTCGCCCTCCTCTGCATAGGTATGAACTAGTTTAACAAACACAGGCAACCACATATAGTAGCAATCATAAATTCGAGTACAGTCTTCTTTACGGTCCCGTCATTAAGCCTCCCATTTTTCAAGCCCATGTCATTCACCACTCACATTTCCTCACGCCAACAGATGGCGCCCACGCTGACGAGAACCCATGCGCGGCTACGGGCATGACACCCTACGATTACAAGCAGGTAAGTCTTGCTTCTGTCTGACGCTGTTTAGACAAAATTAAACGAAGAGACTAAGCATGTTTTAACCAATGTTTGCAGTGTTTCACACAAAAACAAATGCATTGTTTACTGTACTTGGTTAGAAGTTGTTTGAAGATTGAAATCAGAAATGGCTGAGGATGGAGTTGTCATTTATAATAACGAATCAACTCCTAGCGTTGAAATGCCCTTTTTTTTTAATATTTTTACTTACAAGAAAAATCGGTCGAGACAAAAACTAAATCTAAATTTTTTTTCTACTTTTCCAAGTTCCAAAAGCCCTTTCTCCTACTTGGTCTAAAAATTTTCTCTACACCTTTCTTAAAACCCCCAGGCGCTCTGTATTCATTCTTCTTCTACGAAGCCCAACGGCCCGGGTAAACTACCACAAATAACCGGTCTCAGGGCGAGGCGACTTCCCCCAAAAACCGGTGCTGATGTGGGCCAGCCCTTAGTGGTGGCTACTACAGGGTAAGCATCATCCCCTCCCCCAAATTAAAGGAATGGGGAACAAAGGAACAACAAAACATACAAAATATTGGGGACATTATTAGGGTAGATAAGCTTGGGGATATATCCAAAAATTTAAAAGGAATAATTTTGAAAATTACCATTCCTAAGACCAAAGAAACTGAAAACTTTCTTTGACATGAAAAGAATGAAATAATGTGTTTAATGGGAACAGAAGTATGCAAGTTTAAAAGCAGGAATGAGGGGGTTTTTGAGTCAGTCAATTTAATCTTAGTTTGGGGATCATTACAAAACTCTGTTGGAAATCATCTTTTTTTAAAATTGTCAGAAAAAAGAAGACTTTATTGCAGAGCGAACTTTTATTTGCGCAATATTTCGATCACAGAGAGAGGTTTTTTCAGGGTACTGTGACTTGTTATTCATAATTTTCTTTTTTGAATCGTTCCTGTCTCCCACTTTTTTTTTTTTTTGGAAATTTTCACTCAGGTAATTACAACTCTTTCATTTTTTCCCCACAGCTGGCGATTTGGCAAGTTCGGCTTCCCATTGGCCTTCACCTCACCATGTTGTCCTGGGCCTCCTAGATTTTCCCTAATGGCTTAGTAAAGCTGGTGATTATCTCTCTCACACTTATTTTCCTCCTGCGATGATTGTGAGATTTCTTTCTCTACTACTTATTGGTTCGGCGGGGGGGTTTTGTTCTTACTCTGCAGTTCTAAAATTTTATCCTCCGGGTGATGGTGTTGTATCTCTCTGGGGTACAGGCGGACCTTTGGTCTTATTCTTGTCCTTCTCTGCTGCACTTTCTTTGCTCTCTTTTTTCCCCTTTGCTCCTTTATTTATTTTTCATTTAATAAAAAAATTCTTTCCTCTAATTTCCTCAAATGTGGATGGAGGTTAACACGGGAGCAACTACTGAACTGTCAATGAGTGGAAAAAGCTGCAAGAAGCGTCTTTCAAATATACTGAATGGCAGTATGTTTTAGAAGATCACCTAGCGGGAGGGAACAGGTCGACTGCAATACTTCTCTTTTTACAGCGTTTTAAAACGTTAAACCCCAAAGAGACGAAAAATAAAACAGACTTTAGATCTTCATAACCAGCTCAATTCTGTTTGTTTTCCCACTGTGAGGGATTTATTTCTCATGTATTACTGTTTATGAAGTTGAAATTATTTTGTCGGGTTTTATTGCCCCAGCCAGACGGGTTATTTTTTGGACACCATAAAGGGGGCTACTGACTACTTTCAAGTGTCACACCGAAAAATGAGTATTAGGGACAGGTGCAGCACTCGGTTTCTGTGTAGATTGTGTGGGGGAAACCCCACAGGGTGAAGGAGTAATGGAAATACCCGCAGGAGAGGCTCTCCTATTCTATTTTAGGGTTACATAGGGGGACTAAAAAAATATCTTTTTTCTGTATATATAAGTATGATTTTTAAAACCTAAGCATCTAGTAAATAAGAAGATAATTGGCTTCAGATGTGCTGTTGTAAAAAAAATTTATACAAACAAGGGGGAAATTCAGATTTTCAAACTTTTTTTACGGCGGAAAGGGTAAATTTTGAACGCCCTGGGGAGTCGCCCTGAAACAATGCCCGAGGGGAGCGACCTTCTTACAAGATTGATCAAGAAAACCCCTGGTAAGGTAACTGTGCCTTGATAATTCTTTTTGGGTCGTTGGGTCCTGATGACCCTTACTGATCAATGAATCCTGATGACCTCCGGGGTTTAATCAATCCTGAGACCTTGCTTTTCAGAGTTTTGTTACATTGATGGAAGAATTCATATATGAGACAACTAGAAGAGTTATGAATAACACTTGTACTTTACGCCTAAAGGTGAAGGTGCATCAAAGGTTTCTTAAATCGAAGGTGATGTTTTTAAACTTTGACAGTGGGGAAGAGGAGAGGCAGAGTAGAGGAGTGGAAAATTGGGTATTTCTTCTGGTTCCAGGTTGGACTTGGCTGCTGGCCTGCGCTCTTGCTGGGGCTCATGGTACAAGGGAGGATTCTCTAAGTCTGTTACTTTTTTGTTACCCATAACCGTTATTTATTTTTATTGAATGTTTATTCACACTTGCCTCCCCCTCTCACTCAGCACTTCCCTCCTCAGAGAAAGGGACGCAAATACCTACAGTGCCGAAATGTAAAGGAAATGTACGATTTTGCTGACAATTTCCGTCAAACCTACGACATTCGATCCCCGACCCCTAAACGGTACCGGAAGTGCATTTTGTTTCGGGGAAAATGAGCGGTAACCCCAATCCCGGGGTTAGGCCAAGGGAGTTCCCTTTTTTCGCCATTATTCATTAATTTTTTAAAAAATGCTTTTGATATTTAGTTATATGTTAAGAATAGATAATTTTGTATATAAATTTAAATTGGTTCTTGTGTTTACGATACTGGGGCTTGATTCTCCTCACAGTCACCACTCTGATTGGTCAGGCTCCTGGAGAATGAACTTGCGTCTTTCACCTATAACAACTTTATTCTGTGTATGTCTCCATTTTGTGGAGTGGGTTGGGGGCGATGGTCTGGGCGGTCTGTGGGTATAGAGCACGGAGATATCCCACCTTAACCGCGCCAGGGGTCATTGGAGCGAGTTCAACCTGCAGTATTCCGGGCTGTCAGTTCTCCCCGGGGGGGGCAAGAAAGCTGGAGTCTTGTAAATCTTGTTGCAAAGAGGGCTTATTGTCGACAAGTATGAAGATAAAAACTTAAGTTTCGCTCCGTTTAGTGCTTTATCATGTCATGAATTGATGAAGCTCTACACAGAGCGACTCTGTCGCAAAACAAATTATTTCCACTTTTGATTTTAGCTTCATGTTAATCTTTCCCGTTTTAAAAATTTTAAAGTTTAGACTGTCATCTTGAGGACGAAATGCAAAGTTCTCCTTGTGCTTTTTTCCATGTGTCTTTAAGTCTGTCTGCTACATATTCAAAAAATGTGTCTTCACTGTTTCTAAAGTTACTGTTAAGCCTTTGCTTAATGTTCATTTTTTAGAAAAAATTTTAAAGCTGTGAAATTTATTTTTAAGGGGAAAATAAAGGAAAAAATATTTTTTTAATGATACAAATATACGCTACTTTAGCAGGACAAATTGATGCACTTGAACCACCCCATCAATGACATCTCAGGCCCACACGAAAAAAATAGATACTTTCATTTTTGTTTCAATGGCTACTCGTGTTCCCCCCAGGGCCCCTTCTGGCTACTGGCGGGTCACAAAACCCACCTGGACCACCTTAACCGTACTTCAATTTCCTGAGGAACGAGGCCCCGACACTCCAGAGGGGTGCTATTCCTGCCCAGGGGGCCCCGCCAGACATGCGAAAAATTCCCTTTCCCTTTTCCCCCGGGGGCAGTTTTTTTGCCTTTCCTTCTACAATGAAAATTCTTTAAAAAAACGGCCATTTTTCCCAAGGTGCGAGACCCAGTGAAAGGAACACCGGCGTTTTTGTTGACAGCATTTTTTCCTTTAGGGGAGATACACATTTTGATTTTCCCAGGGCGCTTTAAAATACAAGCACTTTTCTTGCCCCCTCCAGGACAAAAATTCTCCCGCAATAACGCATAACTTTTTCATTTTAAGGCTGCCCCAAAAATGGGTAGACGCACAAAAGAAAAACCAGGGGTCAAGGTAGATGAAACCCGCTTCTTTGGGGCCAACTCCGCTACCCAAAAGAGCTTCGTTTTGGCTTTGGTGACAATATCCCAGAGACCTCATACCCTCCCAGGTACACCATGGCGATTTTTTCACTCCGTTTTTTTATCATTACACTATGAACTTCGAAAAGGGCCGTTTGTTTCCATTAAAAAAAAATTTCTGATTTTTTTTAGCTCGCACGTTACTGAAACAAGAAATTTTGGATTTTTAAAATCGCAGATAGACAAAATTTTTGTTTTCTAACGTGATCTGCCCTGATTTTCAGCCATTCCCCACCTTTCCGAGGGTTTGCACTATGGATGGGCTTACCACCTGGCCCCAACCCCCAGTCCTTACGGTCCTTTGGCGGGGGACCAGACGCGGTTGTAACCACAAATATAAACCTGGCTTACAGCCGATGGACACTTCTGCTTTTTTAGAATTATCACTGATAAAACATAGTCCTCGATATTTATGCTTATTTTTATATACTTGTGTTTAATTACGGTGAGAATCTTGAGTCTTTGTTTTAAATTCATGAGCGTAAGATTCAAGAATCATACGAAGATGAAAATTCCTTGTCAACGCAAAGGGGAGCCTTCCCCCATTCAAACCCTCCCTCCTCGAGTGACCCCCTATCAATGCCCCCAGTGTGACCCCCCCCCTCAACGACCCATTCCTGTAATGTGTGACCCAGTCATCAAAAGCCACCTTCCTGAGCTATGTCGGGTTTTTTTTCCTTCCCCGAGCGGTACATTTACAGACACCGAACCCCCTATGAGCGAACGAAATCGGTCTTGACTACAACGCTGCTTACAGCGGGGCTCTAGCTGCTCTCATTGAGCCCTTAAGAGATGCTCTCACAAGCTCACTAGAAGATTCCACGTCTGATGTACTAGCCGCTGTGCCCAGGAACAGTGCTGTTCTCCTTGATCATTTCTCACTTTCTTTTTTCATTTTCCTTTATCTCCCCCCTTTTTGTCAATAACTAGTTTTCTTATTTTCGCTTTAATTTATTATTTTCAATAATTCGGGGAAAACAATAAATTGTCTTCTCAAAAGAAAATTATTTAATTAAAAAAAAAATTATGTTTACCCCATTTTTTTCTTTCTTTTCAGTCAAGGGGAAAAAAATTTTTTTTTTTTAAATTTTATTGAAAAAAAAAAAAAAATTTTTTTAGGGCATTTTTTTACACCTTTCCAAAAATTTTTTTTGCTTGGACTTTGAAATTTTTTATACGCAAATTTTAAAATTACAAAAGGAATAATTAACAGAATAATCAGAATGAAATTGAATTACTCAGAGTTATCTGTGGAAAAATTACTCACATGTTGCTATATAAAAATGTTGAATATTTGGTTCATTCAGTCAAATACAGAGAAATGACTGAAGACGCCACTTATGGCCTCGTACGACTTATGGCCGATAATTTATATATCTAGCAGAAGATACTTAAAGAGTAGCTGAAGAAAACACACGTGTAAAACTTGGGTAGCTTTCATTGTGGGGATGCTTAGCCAACCAGTGGCTTTATCAGTCGAATACAGACGGTAAAAGACATGACGACGCAGTTTGGGGCGATCAGTCCCTTATCTTAGAGGAATCAGTTGTAGATAGTGGAATAAACACAAGAGTATGATAATCAGGAGATTTACTGCGGGACTCGAACTCTCAACCACCTGGATATGGCTTTAATAATAATAATAATAATAATAATGATAATAATAATAATAATAATAATAATAATAATAATATAATAATAATAATAATAATAATAATATAATAATAATATAATAATAATAATAATATAATAATTAATAATAATAATAATTATTATTATTATTATTATTATTATTAATAATAATAATAATAATAAGATAACATTATTATCATTAATTTTATACTCGTTATATTTATAACCCGTAAGGGTATGGGGACTTAAAGGTAATAGGTTTGATCCAAGGAAGGGGAGGAAAGGTTCAATTCCTTGGACCAAGATCCTTTACAATATAAAAAATAAGAGGAAGACGTATTAACCCATGAGGGTTAATTAACCGGCACAACCCAAACCATCAAACCAATGGTACCAATTTCCTCTGGGACCCTAGGAATGTGTTATGAGCGTTACTGCACTGGAAATACGAACTGGTAAAGAAGATTCATCTCTCTGTACTCAAAGTCATAGCAATAACAACAAGACGTAGGGAATCACAACAGCTGGCCGTCTTGAAGACAAACAGACTTTGTCAATATCTTACTGAGGCACGAGAAAAACTGTGTGACATCTTATCGAAGGTCATTCAGCTGGGAAAATCTGGTGCTGATGTCAGTCTTGTATATTCACTGAGTTTTAAGAAGCACGTAAGTTTCCCACTCTTTTAATAAAATATTCATTTTTTTCCACTATAATCTACCTTGTCAATAATTAATATCACATTTGCTTTGTCTGTTTCGTAAGGTGAAGTCCAGGATCTTGACTTAATTCATGGTCTAACTTAACAAATCTTTGATGACAGCTGTGTTGTAGAGGTCTGACCTCTACAACCTCTATCCGTTCCTCTGGATATTTTGTACGTCGTAATCATATCACCTTTGGTTCTTCTGTACTCCAATATCATCAGGTTTAGCTTCTTTACTTGGCCGTCATAACTCATACACCTTGGTTCTGGGACTAGTTTCGTTGGAAACGTTTGCCCTCTTTTCCAGTTCATGATACACTTGATCAGGTGTGGGTTTCATACTGGTGCTGCATACTCGAAGTTGAGCCTTACATACGTCGTGTATAATATTGTGAATGACTCTTTGTTCTGGTTCCACAAAACTGGTCCTACTTTCAAATAACGAGCATTTGCTGCAGAGGTTATTCTGTTGATAGGTATTTCTGGTGATATGCTTGGCACTATGCTTACCCCAAGGTCTTTCTTTGGTGCATTCTACTGCTGACACCACATAGTTCTGCTTAACTCTAAGTCTGGAGACTCTGCCTCCCTCTGTCTATACTCAGTTTCTTGTCTTCTTACCCTTTTCCTAATTTTTATAAGATTGAATTTTGCAGGGACTGAATTTCAGAAGATGTTTGCCTGACCAAACCTTCAATTTGTCTAGGTCCAGTTGAAACATTTCCTTTCGTTTTAACTCTATTAAGTTCACATCATCTGCGAACAAAGAAACATCTGACTATCTCATCTGATATGTCACTCACATATACAAGGAACACTACCAGTCCCAAGACCGATTCTTGTGGAACCCCACTTGTTACACTATACCCCATTTTTACAACGTCTTCTTAGGCATCACTTTTTGTCACCCCCCATGTCTCAAAGAGTCTCTGGGAGTTACTACAGTGATGTTTTACCTGCCTTTTCCTGCCTGTTGCTCAAATTTAATCCAGTGTCTTCAAAGCGCAAGTGCTAAATGCAGTCTTGCAGTCCAAGAAAGTGCAATCCACTCATCTCTTTCTATTTTCCTGTCTGTGTGTCTGTTTGTCTGTATGCACTCTCTCTCTCTCCACTCATCTCTCTCTCTCCTCACTCTCCTCTCTCTCTCTCTCTCTCTCGCTCTCCTCTCCTCTCTCTCTCCCTCTCTCTCTCTCTCTCTCTCGTCTAAACAGTCTCACTCTCATTCTTTCTTCTCTCTCTCTCTTCCCTCTCTCTCTCTCTCTCTCCTCTCTCTCTCTCTCTCTCTCGTCATCTCTCTACATCTCCACTCTCCTCTGTCTCTCTCTCTGTCTCTCTCCTGTCTCTCCTCTCTCTCCTTCTCTCTCTCTTCCCTCTCTCTCTCTCTCCTCTCTCTCTCCTCTCTCTCTCTCTCACTCGTCGTCTCTCACTCCTCTCTCTCTCTCTCTCTCTACTCAATCTCATCTCTCTCTCTCGCTCTCATCCTCTCTCTCTCTCATCTCTCTCCTCTCTCTCTCTCTCTCTCTCTCCTCCTCTCTCTCTCTCTCTCACACTCTCTCTCCTCTCTCTCTCTCTCCTCCTCAACTCTCTCTCTTCCCCCCCCTCTCTCTCGCTCTTCTTCACTTCCCCCTCTCACTCCTTCTCTCTCTCCCTCATCTCTCTCCTCGTCTCTCACTCTCACTTTCTCCTACCCCCACTTTATCATTACATTATCACAACTAAATCAGGTTTAAGGCATAGATTTTCTCCTCTTCTAAAGTAACCCGTCTTGGCTGTTGGTTACAAAATCACTTCTCACGAAGTGTTTTTCTGCTCTCCTGATTATCTCCTCCATTCCATTATACAATACTGTATTAATAGTTGTCTGTCTATTAAATAAAGGGACTACAGTCACTGCCTTCTAGATCTCTGGCGGTTGTCATACAGCTACATCGACTTGTAGATTCTAGCTAGTGGTTCACAGAGTGCTTTAACCTCCCGTTGCAAAATTCATAAGAATATAAGAACATAGGAAAGAATGAGCGCTGCAGGAGGCATACTTGGCCCATGCTAGCAAGTCCATGTCACACCTATTCGCACACTTTTTCAGGCCTGATAACCTTTGATGCATTAAGATTACGTATAGACTCATTACAACTAATTTTATAGATTATAATGATCCGGAATCGTTGGGCATACTCTTTCCTTTTGACCTTCAGTTCTTGCCTGTATCCACTGAGAACACTTCTTTCAAATATCAACTTCGTTGATTTTTGAAGTCATCTCATTTCTCTTATTCTTGTCTTATTATTTTGTCTAGTCTAACCTAAACTATTGATAGAACTGAGTATGATAAATTTTTCCAATTTCCACAAATACTGATATTTGGTGTTACAGGTGAACACTGGCAGTAACAACTGAAAGTACTTGGCAATAATCTTCGTCTGTTCATAACTTCTCACGTAGAAGAACTCATGTCATATTTAAGCATAAACACAGTGTACTGGGTCTCTGGTAAGCAACAGCTGCCACGATCACACTGGTGAGGTGTGCTCGTTTGAGTATATAAGAGAGATGGGAAGACCCATCGTCACCTCAGACTTCTGCAGTCATGGTTACTGGTGTCCTGGTGAAGACGTGTCTGCTGGGGGCGCTAGCCCTCCTCTGCATAGGTATGGACTGGTTTAACACACACACACACACTCACCCACACACACTCACACACACACACACACACACACACCCACACACACACACACAAACACACACACACACAACACACAAACACACACACACATACACACACACACACATACACACACCAAACAAACCACAACACACACACCACAACAAACACACACAACACAAACACACTCAATACACAACAACAAACACACCAACATACACACACACACACACAACACCCACACACACTCACCCACACAACATCACACGCAAAACCCCACACACACACACACACACACACACACACACACACACCACACACACACACACAACACACAACACCCACACACACACACACACACACACACACCCCACACACCTTAAACCCCCCCAATCAACTAGCCTCCAAAAAAACAAAAAAGTTTTTTTTTCGTCTTCCCCTCCAAAACCACTTCCCTCAACACCCCGCCACGCTCACCCCACCAACAACTCACCACCCCCTCACCCCCAAAAATCATCACCCCCTGCTCACCCCCCGCCCCAGGAAACCCCCCACGCTGCGAAAAACCCCATTAAAGGCAAGGACACGAAAACCCCTCGACACCCACAGGGGGAGTCTTTCCCCCCCAACACAAAAAAATAAAAAATGAGTAAAAATAATAAATGTAACAAATTATTCATTTTATAGACGTTTTCCCATTAAAAAGAAAGTTCTAAAAGAGATTTGACTTTTATTAGGCAATGAAAAAAATGTTTTTTAGCAGTTTACTTGAAAAAATTTCCCCAAAATGGGAAGAAATGTCAACTTTTCAAAAATCTAATTTATAAATTTAAGCGTGTGAAATTTACTGCCACGGAAATAGGGGTTTTTTTAGTTTCAAGAGAGTTTAAAAAGGGGTAAAAATTTTTAGAAAACAGTGGATCAGAACACTTTAAATTGTTTTAATATAAAAAAAAACGTTTATGGTTACAATAGTGGCGGGAAAAGAAGACAAATTTACTGTAGGGGCCTTTGACACATGTAAGGTTGCTGCTTTTTGTGGGGTTTGGTTTGGGTGGAGCAACTCCTGGAGAGAAAAGAGAGTGTGAACGTGTGAGGGGGGTTAAACCCCTTTTTTTCCCAAAGCACAGGGGATTACACTGTTATAGAAAACAGAAACAGTGGGGGGTTTTTTTTAAAATAAGGTTGGCGGAAAGTTTTAAAAAATATAAATCAGGTTTTTGCGCATTTGGGGAAGGGCAAATACTTTAAACGGGTACTAAGTATTAAAAATTCAAAAAATGGCAGTGGTAGTTTTTAAAAAAATCGCCTATCGAGAAAAAAATTTAAACTCAAAACCCCAATAAAAACCCCCTGTCTTTCTTTCCTTTTTCTACTTATATTAGGGGGGGGGGGTTTCCACGGTTCCTCTTAAATTTTCCTCTGGTTCAATTTTGTAAACTTTTCCTACACTTTCTCACTCTCACAGGCGCTCTAAAACCCATTCTTCTTCAACGAACCCAAAAAGGTCCGTTAAACAAACCAGAAAATAACCCGTCCCTGGCGGGGTGCCCCTCGCCCGGGACCCTTGCTGATGTGGGCCATGCCCTTTACGGGTGGATATTTCATGGTAAGCAATCACACACACAAAACACATACCACACACACACCCCACCCCACAAAACCCCACACACACACACACACACACACACACAAAACACACACACAACCACAACACACACACACACACACACACACACAACACACACACACACAAAACATGCACTGAAAAACAAGGAAGGAGGGGAGATATCACGACATAAAAAAAGAAATTTCGGTTTTTTTAGGGTAGACAATGATAAGTTTTTGGGGCGGGAAAAATAACAAAAATAAAAAAATTTTATGGTTGAAAACTACTCAATCCCAATACCCCAAACAAAATATCAGAAAACATTTCTTAAAAAAGAAAGAAAATAAAAAAGGATTAATGAATCAATGGGAAGTAGAATAAAAAGAGGTTTTTTGACTTGCAAGACTAAACGTTTATAGCAGAGTAAATCATTTTGTTTCACATTTCAAACATTTATGTTTTATTCAAACAAGATGACTTTAGAAATTTACTATGAGCGAAACCCCGAATGAAGACTCCCCTTTTTCTAAACAGGCTTCAGTTTAAAAATTCAGCCTCCCTTTTAGTTTTGCGATAAACTGGAATTTTCATTAACAGGTTTTTTCCTCTTTCCCCCCGCTGGGGACTTGGTCAAGTTCGGCTTCCCAATGTCCAACTCCATCACCATCTTGGGCCCGGGGGCTCCTCGACTTCTCCGACGGCTACAGTAAACGGGTGAGTTCGCTCTTCCTCCGTGGTTTTTTTGTTGATTCTGGTGAAGATCCCCTGCTGGTAAAAACAGGGCGATGCCCATTTCCCCAGGTATCTCGCTGAGGAAACGAGAAAATCAAAAAAACATCAGAGATGTAAACTGACTTTTTTCCCCCGCATAGAGGAAAGGAAAAATTTATATGGGGCCCCCTTAAATCTCTTTTTTGCTTTCTTAAATTCAAATTTTCTCAATTTTTAAAAAAAATTTGGTTTTTTTTAGCCTAAAAAAAAAACTGTTGACTCCCGAAAAACATGAAGGTTTAAAACGGAAGTTCCCAAATGAACTGCATTAACCCAAAAAACCCCCCACATAAAAGAAGAAGCTTACGACGACGTTTTTGGTCCGACTTGGACCCTTGGGCAAAATCAATGAATTGTCAATGGTCCAAGTCGGACCGAAACGCGCGTAAGCTTCTCTCTTTTTTGGGGGGTTAAATTTGGGGTAACGTTTTTCCAAGGGCACGGATTTTTGCCCCTTTTTTTTATTTTTTTGAACCCGTCAAAGGGGTGGGAAAAACTGTCAAGTACGTTTACTTAAGCGATTACCGAAAGGTAGGAGTTCGAGTAAAATCCCACCTAATTAGGGTACAGGTTTTACTGTAATAATCCCTTTTACAAAGGGAAAAAAAGCGTAAAACCCACGAGGACCAAAAAAAAAAACATAACTATAAACGACTCCAAATTTTCGGCCTAAAAATTTTGGGTTTTTTTTTCCCACAATTTTGGGGTTTCTTGTTTCTTTGAGTAAATTTTTTTACGACATGAAAAAAATCCCTTTTTATTTTGTTAATTTCCAAAGGCCAACTGAATTACGCGTTTGGGGTGCCCCTCAAATGGGGTACTGACTACTTTTAAAAAGGGTTTCAAACCCCAACGAATGAGTTTTTGGGCCCGGGAGCACATAGTTAAAATTTTTAAGTTTTTTATTGAAAAGTACCCACAGTGGGAAGGGGCATTGTGGGGGAAAACCCGCAATTTCAAAAACTACTTTAATTTTATATGAAAGTTTTTAGTGAAGGAAAAACCCGCAAATTTTGCTACTGACATACTATATGGGTAGATATAAACCCATGCAACCCCTGCAGTATGAAGGACGTTGTGGAACACTTTCATTTTGCATTTCCTATTCCCAAAAATTTTTGTTACATAGTGGGAATAAAAACGGGGTTTCCCCTGTTAAAAGCGACACACAGTCTGGGGGAGTACATAAAAAAAATGAAATTTATAAAAATGGGCATCGGGAGAATGTTTAAGGAAAACAGGGATCATAAATGGGGCCATGGGCCCTTAGTTAACGCCCCCCGAAACCCGCTAGTTTTTTTTGGACCCCCGCCAAAGGGTTCGAGCTCCCAACCCCCTTCCGTCACTTTTTTGGGAATAAGAATTAAAGATTTTCTTGAGTCCAAAAACCCTTTAAACTCATTTACTGTAAAAAAAATTCCCTGTAAAATTTGAAAAAAGAAAAGTAAAAAATGCAAAAAAAAATTTTCATGTGTTTTTGGGGGCGTTTTTTAGGGCGGAAATAGTGTAATTGACCACGCCGAGTGGAACCGACCTGAAAACATGACAGAGGAGCGACCTTCTTACAAGATTGATGAAGAACACCCTGGTAGGTGTGTCTCCTGACAATCCTCTGTGGTCATTTCGGGTCCTGATGACCCTGGCTGGTCGATCAGAGCCCTGATGATACACAAATTAACTCCAGCCTCCACCCCACACCCTCCATTGTTTCTCATCTTTGTAATATCAACTTGTATAATGTCTCATCGCTCACTAGAAATGATAACATTTCTTAATTCAGTGGTACACACGTTTATGGAAATACTCTAGGCGAGCGTACTGACGAACTAGACGATTCGATAAATGTACGTTTATGGTCGAAACGTTTCGCCTTCACCGAAGGCTTTTTCAGTCGAATATAAAGATGATTTTAATACTGGAGAAAGTGGAAGAAGAGGACAGGTAGAAAATTGAGTAATCGGTCACTTTTCTGATCTCAGGTACGGAATTGGCTGCTGAGACAGCTGCCGCTCTTGCTGCTTCCTACTTGGTGTTCAAGGTTAGATTTCTGTCTGTTTTCCTTTTCTGTTGCTTCTTTCCTGTTGTTTAGGTTGCTTCTTTCCGTTTTGTTCTTTTCCTGTTGCTCTCGTGCATTAATTCCCTTTCTGTAGTTTGTTTCCAACTGTTATTTTCCTGTTGCTCCCTTCCTGATTTTTCCTTATTTTCCGCCACTTTCTTCCTGTTTCTTTCTTCTTCCTCCTCTTCCCTATTCTTCAGTAGTAATTCATATTCTTTCACTCATATTTTTCCTTCCTGTTGATGTCTGTTCTTATCTTCCCGTTATTCATCACTTCTTCCCGTTGCTGTTCCCTTTCTCTCCTCCTGTCGTCACTTCCCTTTCTACCGGAAGCTCTCGTGTTGCGTTTCCCTTCTACGTAACTCTTCCGGTGAAGGGTACTTGAAATACTCCTCTTCCTCGGATCACACCTGATTCTCCAGCCGTCGTATGAACCATACAGGTTCAGCGCTTCTCTGTGTCATCTTTCTTGCTTCCCCTCATTATTTCTCCCTTTCTTCTTCCCTTACTACTTCTCTTGTTACTTCCCTCATTACTTCTCTCATTATCCCCTTCACTACTTCCTTCGCCACTTCCCTTGCTACTTAACTCACTGCTTTTCTCGTTGCTTCCCCTGCTACTTCCCTCGTTACTTTTCTCGCTATTGTCTTTGTTACTCCTGTCGCTACTTCCCTCACTATTTTCCTGGCTACTTTCCTTATTACTTCATTATCTACTTCCCTCACTACTTCCCTCGCTACTTTCCTCACTCCTTCCATCGCTAATTCCCTCGCTATTTTTCTCACTACTTATCTCGCTACTTCTCTCGCTATTTTCCTCATTATTTTCATTGCTACTTCTCTCGCTACTTTCCTTGCTATTTTCCTCGCTACTTCTCTCACTATTTCTCCTGACTGTTTCGCTCGGCACTCACCTCGTCACTTCCCGCCTCAGGATACGGACGCTGACTACGCCGAGGAGTTACTAGCCCTGGCCAAGGAACTCTACGAGTTCGGTGACAACTTCCGTGGAAACTATGACGTTGCGATCCCCGATGCGTACAAGTAAGTACACGTTAGATCCGAGGAAAGAGAGACGGTAGCTCTAATTCCCTGGATCGGGAGCTTTTCTCAGTATCAGCGTCACCAGGAAACTAGAATTTTTCAAAAGGCAATGAATTGTAGTGTTTGATGACGGTCACACCGTCATCAAACACCATTTTTTATATAATCTCAATAAATGTCTTTGATATTTACGTTACTGGAAGCTTGATGCTCCTCCATTTAGTTACCATTTCTGATTGGTCAGGCTCCTGGAGAATAAATCTTGCGTCTTTCCCCGACAAGGACTTTATTCTGCGTATGTCTGCAGATCATATAGCGGGTATGGTGACGAGCTGGTCTGGTCTAGTCTGTGGATGTACAGAGCGACGGAGGACGAGAGTTACCTCACCCGCGCCAGGGGTCACTGGGACGAGTTCGACTTTGAAACTACACCGCCTAATCAGTTCTACTGGGATGACAAGACCCCCGGAGTCTATGTGAGTCTCGCTGAATGAGAGAGCTTATTTGTTGACAAGTTTAGGGACGATGACACAAGCTATTAAACAGGTGTTTACTGGGACAAAGTATCGCTACGTGTAGAGTTTTATCATATCATGAGTTAAGCTCTACACAGAGCGACTCTGTCATAAAAAAAGCTTGTTTTGCTACTTGTTATTTGGCTACATGTTAAGCTTCCTGTTAGAGTTTAAATTGTTAATGTCACCTTGAAGACGAAATGCGAAGGTTCTCCTTGTGCTTCCATGTGTCTTTAAGTATCTCCTTCGTGTTCAAAACCTGTGTCTTCACTGTTTCTAAAATTAGTGTTAAGCATTTATTTGTATACTGTTGATTTTTATAGAAAATACCCTAAAAACTTGTGAATATATAAATATGTAAAAGAATAATGCATAAATGTTTTTGTAGATTAAAAATACACATTACTTTAGCGTTGAGCTGTGACCTAATCACCCTCCAATGACGCATCAGGCCTGAAATAACAGTTTTTCTCAAAAGTTCCTGTGATTCTCACAGGCGCTCTTCTGGCTGCTGGATGGTTCCCAGACCTACTTGGACCACCTCACGGACTACCTAGATTACCTGCAGAACAGCGCCCCTTACACCCCAGAGGGAATGGTTTACCTAGACCCGTGGGGATCAAACAGGCATACCGCTAATGTTGCCTTCCTCGCTCTCTGGGTCAGTTTGTCTATATTTCTAGCCAGAAAATTATAAAATGCCTTGTTGCGCAGGAGTAGCTGCAATCTATAACAGTTGTTTTCCTCTTGTTTCTACTCGGCAAATAAAAAAACAATCTTTTGAACTGTCTACCTATAACAAAAAATGTGATCTTTAAGCACTGCTGCAGTCAAAATTGTGACGAAAGAACGAACATTTGGCTAAGCTACAAAATCTTTCAATTATTTTTTGATGACTTGTTAAGTTTAAAGTTTGTAATTAACTGCAAAGAACAGTGGATGATATAAATTTGTCAATTTACACATATACACACAAGTCTTCCTTGTCGGAGTTCTTTTTTTTTTTTTTGGTCACCTCAAAACAGTCAAATGGAAGTAACATAAAAAAATTTGGTACTTTTTTTTTTTTGAGAATTCCAGCGTTGATGCGTCGATTTTACATTTCAAGGCTGCCAAACATGGTGTGGACACGTCAGTGAACAGCGAGTGGGGTCAGGATCAGATGGACCAGTTGCTGGGTGCCAACTCTCGCTACAACATGACCTTCGTTGTGGGCTTCGGTGAAAAGTATCCTGTGAGACCTCACCACCGTCCCAGGTACACACATATGACAATTTTGCGATCTTTGTATCATTACCAATTACTGATCGAAACACCGTATTGTTTAGATTTTAAAAAATAACACATTGTGATTCTTAATTTTCTCTAACGTTATTCTAATTACTGCTGAAGCCAACTGAAACAAGAATGCAAAATTCGAAATGAAAATTACAGATGAGACAAAATTTGAGTTTTCTAACGTGATCTCTCTCCTTGATCTTCAGCTCGTGTCCCGACCCCCCTGAGGTTTGTGACTATGACTGGGCTTTCACCCAGCCTGGACCCAACCCACACGTCCTATATGGTGCCTTGGTCGGTGGACCAGACGAGGTTGGTATACCCAGTTACCTGAACCGGGGCAGATTAGAGTGCTTTTGTTAATTAAGATTATCACTTGTAATCCTCCATGATTCTTGTTTAGTGTATTTATCATTGTTTCGACATTTTTTCTTCAAATGCTTTAGTGTTTAAGAATCTTGCCGTAAGGGTTCGTCTTAATTTTAAATTCTTGCATCTTTTCTCGCGAAGATTAAAGATTTCTTATGCCTGACACTTGCCATCTGTGACCTCCTTGACATAAATGACCTAAACATACAATGTGTTACTCGTCAACAATGTCAACTTTGATTCAGCTCATGTCGTGTCTCTCTTCATCAGAACGGCGACTACGAAGACGACCGCTCTAACTACGTGCAGAATGAGGTCGCCTGTGACTACAACGCTGCCTACACTGGTGCTCTAGCTGCTGTCATAGAGCTTATTTAAGAGCTTCTCTCGTAGAGCTTATCTTACAGAGCTCAGAAGATTTTTCGCCTCGCGTTACTAACTGCTGTGTCCATAACTGACTGTTAAGTCTGCTGTATCACTTCTCATGTCTAGTCATGTCTGTCTCTCTCTCTGCTCTCTACTCTCTACAGCTCAAGTCTCTCTTTCATCTCTCCGTCTCTAACTCTCTCTCTCTCCATAATCTCTCCTTCTCACATCTCTTCTCACTCCTCTCTCTCTCTCTCTCTTCTCTCTCTCTCCTCTCTCTCTCTCTCTCTCTCTCTTCTCTCTCTCTCTCTCTCTCTCTCTCTCTCTCTCTCTCTCTCTCTCTCTCTCTCTCTCTCTCTCTCTCTCTCTCTCTCAGTAACTACGCTTTCTTATTCTCTCTTTAACTGATTATTCGAATTAATTCGAATAAATCATATAATTTGTCTTTTGAATGGAAAATCATTAAATTTAAAAAAAAAACCAGTTTATTGTTATCCCTATGATGTATTTTCTTATTAGTTAGGCAGCATAAGAAACTTTTTTTTACTATTGTTGATACAAACACCATTGCAGTGCCTTTCCTGTTATGTGTGCCTGATCCTCTAGCTTTTGCAGTAACCTCTTGTGAGGAAGTGTGTCGAAGGCCTTCTTGCAGTGTGTGTGTGTGTGTGTGTGTGTGTGTGTGTGTGTGTGTGTGTGGTGTGGTGTGTGTGTGTGGTGTGTGTGTGTGAGTTTGTTGTGTGTGTGTGATATCGAGAATCTTGGAAGATGTGGTAATGACAGGTGGTGCTGTGTGTGATGTCATAAATACTGGACAGTTGTTTTTTCTCGTAAGAACTGAGTTCTGGACGTGTTGGCGCGATGCTCACTTGTTCAGTGGTGGTTCGTTCCTGTATAACAGCTGTTTCTAGACGCCCTCTCCTCTCCCTCCCTGGGAGTCTTATGCACAACATAGTCCCAGAGTCTGCCTTTTTACATCACAGAATTTACACAGGTTAAGAAGTGTTTTCCTCAGCTTGTTTACAAGCTCTAAACGTGACATCAGGCCTGTGGATAAATTACTCAAAATTATGGTCATAAGCAAGCGCTAAACTCACAAGGGTTATACAAAGCCTGAGGAATGGGAGGCAATCAGTGTTGATCCATGGAAAGGAGAGCCCCAATTCCCTGCATCAATGTATTTTTTACTAGCAACGAGGTACTTTCGTTGAAGGGTGAAGCAAACTGTCATGTGTAATCAGAGTACATTAACTCTACAGGACTCATGGAACACAGAGCATGCACTAGGACGCGTATATTTCGCTCTGTATATGCAGGTGCATATTCTGCACTATATATATATATACAGTAAGAATTTTCTTTATTGCGGTGGCTAGAGACGGGGGTAGTCTGGGTACGTTGCGACACATCTCGTCTACTTACGAACTCACACTTAATTCCCCGAAATATCATCCCTGTCGCAACTACTCCACGACTCATGACAACAGATTTAAGACAATGAACACTTGTCACCTCTGTTGCAGGCACTTTTGCTCATAAATTCTCATTGACAAGTCTCTCCCGGTTTCTCCTCTCCCATTATCAATAGTGCCACCATCAGCTGAGCAGCTAATGTCACGTGATGTAGGCTTGCGCTGGCCTTCTACAATAGCTTGAAGGGTATCTAATGATTTGAGGAGCTCATGAAGTGCTTCCCTGTGATGACTGCAAACAATCCACGGAACGGGTAGTGTTTGAACCCATGGCGAGTGAGTCGCAAAACTCCAGACCAGTGAATAACCCACTGAACATGTTGGCTACATAAGATTCATCCAGCTTTAGAATAACACCCACGAGCTTTAATTAACAAGCATAGCCCAAAACATCAAACGAATTGTGCCTATTTCCACTAGGATTGTAAGAATGTTCTTTGAACATTACTGCACTGGAAATACATACTGGTAAAGGTTTATCTCCCAGCACTTCTCAGACCCATAGCAACAACAAGATGAAGGGAATCACAACATCTGGACGTCTTGTAGACAAACTGATTTTTGTCGCACGATAAAATTCTGTGACATCTTATCGAAGGTCAGTCAGCTGGTGACGTCTGATGCTGATATCAGCCTTTGTTACTCAATGAGTTCATGTAGTCTGAGTTTTCTTTAAACACCTGAGAGAGTTGATGCTCACTGAAATGTTATCTTCACCGAGTTCTCACTCGCTAAAGATTGCTCAGAGTTGCACCCGTCGGGATGTACTTGTTTAAATGCTCTACTTACTGAGGCTGACGAAATATTTCCTGACATTTCTGTGATTCATCTGCCTTCATAATTATCTCACGCCTATCTAAAGTTTCAGTTCCTCTGGGTATTTTGTGCATCGTTATCAATCACCTCTGTTCTTCTGTCCTCCAATGTAAACCAGGTTTAGCTCCTTTAGTCTTTCCTAATAGACCATATACTTTGGTTCTGGAACTAATTCCGTTGGAAACCTTTGCTTTTTTTCCACTTTGTTGATGCACTTGATCAGGTGTGGGTTTCATACTGGTGCTGCATACTCGAAGTTGCATTTACTGAAGAGGTTATTCTGTTGATAGATATCTTCGGCGATATGCTTAGTACTATGCTTACCCCAAGGTCTTTATTTAGTGAAGTTTGCAGCTTTTGTCCCTCGCGTCTATACTCAGTTTCTGATCTTCTTGTCTCTTCCATATTTTTTTATATCCTTGTATTTGCTGGGAATAAATTTCAGAAGTAGTTTGACCAAACCTTCAGTTTGACCGAACCTAAACTAAATGATAAAACTGAGTATAAAAACTTCATATACTGATAGTGGGTGTTAGAGGTAAATACTGGGAGTAACAACACCTGAACGTACTTGTCAATAATCTTCGTCTGAGCATAACTTGTCCCACGCTTAAGGACACAAGTACAACACGAAGTTTACTGGGTCTCTGGTAAGCAACAGCTGCCACGATCACACTGGTTAGGCGCGCTTTTTTAGTACACGTATATAAGAGAGAAGGGAAGACCCATCGTCACCTCAGACTTCCGCAGTCATGGTTACTGGTGTTCTGGTGAAGACCTGCCTGCTGGGGGCGCTCGCCCTCCTCTGCATAGGTATAGACTGGTTTAACACACACACCTTAACCCCCATAAAGTCAACCAGCTACAGAAACAATCACTTTTAACCCTCAGCTTCAAAAGATCATATTCGGTCTTCATTTTTGTCTTTCCCTCCTAATCCACTTCCCTCAAAACTCGCCACGCTCACACCACCAACAACTCACCACTCCTCACGCCCATATCACTCACCACTCCTCACGCCCATATCACTCACCACTGCTCACGCCCACAGGTACCGCCCACGCTGACGAGAACCCATGTGAGGCTACGGACACGTCACCCATTGACTACCCACAGGTGAGTCTTTCTCCCTCATCACAATAAATAAAAATGAGTACAAATAGATAAATGTAACAAATTATTCATTTTATAGACGTCTTCACTAAACAAGAAAGTTACTGAAAAAGATTTGACTTTTATTAGGCAATAATTTAAAATGCTTTTTAGCAGATACTTGATAAATTCCCAGGATGGGAAGAAATGTCTACTTTTCATATCTAATTTATGAGTTAGCTGTGAATGTTACTGCCACGGTATATAGGGTTTGTTTAGTTTCAAGAGAGTTTAATAGGGGTAATATTTTAGAAAACAGTGGATCTGAACACTTTATAATTTTTATATTAAAATTTGTTTTGGTTAAATAGTGGAGTAAAATAGATACTGTGTGGCCTTGAGCCATGTAAGGTTTGCTGTTGGGGGGCGGTTTGGTGGAGTAACCCCTGGGGAAAAGAGGTTGAAACTGTGTGAGGGGTTAAAACCCAAATTTTTCCCCAGCCAGTGATTACACTTTAAAAAACACTTTACTTTATCGACGCTACGAACTCAGCCTACACTGGGGTTGGGGATGATTTCCCGGTACGGGGAAAAACATGTTTCCATAAGACACCCGCTGTCCTTTTTCACCCTTTAGTAAAAGGGTCCCGAGTGTTAATGGACTGGTGTGGGTCGCTCTGGAACAAAAAATTTAACCTAATTTACCCCAAATGCTGTGATAAAAAGCGCTTTTAGTAGTAGTATGTATGATGTTTCAGCTATGGCTGTATCCTTGTACTGTACTTTTAGAAATAAATATATAATAATCAAATATATAATAATTATGTAATAAAACTACGTTTGTAAATAAGGCGGTGGGTTTTTTTATAAATATATGTCGAATTTCTACACTTTTGTTTACTTTTATACTGAAAATAAACCCTCGAAATGCTTAAAAAAAATCGCCCCTTTTTGAGACAAAAATTTAAATCTAGAACCCATAAAACGACGTCTTTCTCCCCTACTTTATATTACTGGTTTTACTGTTTCCCCTTAAAGTTTTTCTGGTTTTGGTTTTGTAAACTTTCCCTACACTTTTCACTCTCAAGGCGCTCTGTTGTCATTTTTTCACGAAGCTCAACGTTCAGGAAAACTACAGAAAAAAACCCGCCCCAGGGCGAGGTGACTCTGCCCGGGAAACACGGTACTGATTAGGCCATGACCTTACTGGTGGATATACGTGGTAACTAGCTCTTTTTGTTTTCCTTCTCTCTTCTCTCTTTTCTCCCCTTTCTGGGAGAAGAGGAAAAAAGGGGATAAATATGACATACAAAAACTTTTGGGGGAAATTTATTGGGTAGACAGTTCTCTTGGCTGGAGATTAACAAAAAAAAGAAATTTTTGGTTGAAAATTGCTCATTCCAATAGGTAAAAGGGAATATTCAGAAAATATTTCTGAATATGGAAAGATATAAAAGTGTATTTAAAATATTAGGGGGAAAAGGGAAAAATCAAAGTTCATAAAATGGAATGCGGGGGTTTGCAGTCGGTCGAGAGCATAAAGAAATAACCAAGCTGGAGGTCATCCCTTACCAAACCAAACAAAAAATATTATATTAAAAAACAAGCAAGACGAACAGAAATTTTTTGAAGGCAAATCCCTTTTTCGCACATTTTGATCACAGTGATTATTTTTCAAGCATAATATTGAAAAAAATTACCCTGAGCGAAAAGCCAAAAGACTTCCTCTTTGTACGTATTTTAAATTTATTTAGCTTTTGATGTCATTTTTATAGCCCTTTAAAAAGATAATTCACGGTTTAACCTCTCCCCCAGCTGGGACTTTTTCAAGTTGGTTTCCCTTTTTCCTCACCTTCCCAACTTGGGCCCGGGGTCTCCCGACTTTCTGCGGTACAGTAAAGCGGGGGAGTTGGCTTTCGTCCGACGCAAAATGAAACATAGTATAAATTTCTTCATATCTCGGCCCAAATTTGTTCATTTCCTCACGCGGATTTCTTTTTTATTGGAAAATGTTTACAACATGAAAATATCGTTTATATGTTGTTATTGTTCACAGGCCAGACTGATTACGCGTTGGATGCCATCAAGTGGGGTACTGACTACTTCATCAAGTGTTACACCTCAACGAATGAGTTCTGGGGCCAGGTGAGCACATAGTTAATTCATGATAGTTGCATTGTAGAAGTACCCATATTGTGAGTACTCCTACATTGTGGGAACACCCGCAGTGCGGCGCTACTCTATTCTATATGATAGTTACACAGTGGGAATTAAACTAAATGTATTTCATTGTCAAATGTCATCACACACTTTGAGTTTTGTATACATGAAATAGTGAAATTTACGAAACTAAGCCTCCTAGAGTATGAGACGACAAGAAGCTTCCTAAATGGACAATGGACCGTTTGTTAACGCACTCGCCTGCTAGTTTTAATACTCTCTTGCCATGGCTTAGTTCCCCACCCGTTTTATCATTTGTTTACAGTCGTGTAAGTACTTAATTTTATTTACTGCAGGCAAAACGCACATATATTCGAAAGAGAATATAATACAGGCAAACAATTGCATGTGTTTGGTCGTTTTTCAGGTCGGAAACAGTGTAATTGACCACGCCCTGTGGGAACGACCTGAAGTCATGACAGAGGAACGACCTTCTTATAAGATCGATGAGGAAAATCCTGGTTAGTGTAACTGTATCCTGATAATCCTGTTTGATAAGTCGGGGTCCTAATGAACCTGGATGGTCAGTCAAAGTCCTGATAATCCTTCCTGTTCAATTAGTCCTGATGACTCTGGCTAGTCAGAGTCCTGATGATACACAAATTAACTCCATCCTCAACTCCACAGCCCCTTGTTTCTCATTGTAGTATTATGAACTAGTAGAATGTCCCCCATCTCTCACCAAAAATTATATTTCTTTATTCAGTGACACATACGTTGACGGAAGTACTCTAGACGAGTTGATTAATAGAACATATAGCTTTATTGTAAATGTTTATTGAAAACTTACGAGTAATGAAACAGTTTTGGGAATTATTACTGAGGAAACATTTCACCAGCCAGTGGCTTCTGTCCGAAACAGAGAAGAATTGTGGAAGATGAGTACGTATCTTTATTGTCAAAACGTTTCGCCTGTAAAGCTGGCTTCTTTAATCGAATACAGAGATGATTTTAATACTGGAGACAGTGGAAGAAGAGAAGAGATAGAGTAGAGGAGTAAGTAATCGGTCATTTTTCTGGTCTCAGGTACGGAATTGGCTGCTGAGACAGCTGCCGCTCTTGCTGCTTCCTACTTGGTGTTCAAGGTTAGATTTCTGTCATGCAAAAATTCTCTTCCTGTTGCATGTTTCCTACTGTTACTCTCCTGTTGCTCCTTTCTGATTTTTTCTTATTTTTCTGCCGATTTCTTCCTGTTACTCTCTTCTTCCTCTTCCTCCTTATTCTCCTCCTTATTCTCCTGTAGTATATCCTATTCTTTCACTCATATTCTTCCTTCCTGTTGATATCTGTTCTTGTCTTCCCATTATTCATCAGTCCTCCCGTTGCTGTTCCTTTCCTCTCTTCCTGTCGTCACCTTCCTCGGATCACACCTGATTATCTCCCATTCCCCAGGTGATGTATGAACCATACAGGTTTACCGCTTCTCCATGTCTTGCTACTTCCCTCATTATCCCCTCTCACTACTTTCTTTGTTACTTCCATTGCTACTTCCTTCGCTACTTCCCTCTTTACTTTCCTCGCTACTTCTCTTGCTACTTCCCTCGCTACTTCCCTCACTACTTTCCTTGCTATTTCTCTTGCTGTTTTCTTTGCTACTTCCTTGCTACTTCTGTCGTTACTTCTCGTGCTATTTCCCTTGCTACTTCCCTTGCTACTTTCCACTTACTTGCCTTCCTACTTCCCTCGCTACTTCCCTTGCAAGTTCCCGTGCCATTTTTCTTGCTACTTCCCTCACTACTTTGCTACTTGGCTCACTACTTCCCTTGCTACTTCGCTCAATACTTCTCTTGCTACTTAACTCGCTACTTCCCTTGGCACTTTTCTTGGTACTTTCCTTGCTGCTTCACTCACTACTTCCCTTGCTACTTCCCTCGCTACTTCCCTTGCTACTTTTCTTGCTACTTCCCTCACTACTTCCCTTGCTACTTTCCTTGGCACTTCCCTTGCTAATTTCCTTACTACTTCCCCTGCTACTTCCCTTGCTACTTTTCTCGCTGCTTCCCCTGCTACTTCCCTTGCCACTTCTCTTGCCACTTCCCTCACCGCTTTCCTTTCCACTTCACTCGCTACTTCCCTTGCTATTTTCCAAGCTACTTCTCTCGCTACTTGTCTCAATACTTCCCTCGCTACTTCCCTCGCTACTTCTCTTACTACCTCCCTTGTTACTTCCCTCGCTACTTCCCTTACTACCTCCCTTGGTACTTCCCTCGCACATGCAACATGTGGGTGTCTTTAATGCCAAACCGTTTAGCTTGCACAATATGTTTCTTCAGTCCAATACAGGAAGCAGCAAAAGATTGTATGTGATCTATTGACCACTCTCGGTTAGAGGAGATCAGTCCCTTAAGCCTCATTGCGTCCCCTCTTCTTTCCTCCTCACTACTTCCCTCGGCACTCACCCCGTCACTTCCCGCCTCAGGATACGGACGCTGACTACGCCGAGGAGTTACTAGCCCTGGCCAAGGAACTCTACGAGTTCGGTGACAACTTCCGTGGAAACTACGACGTTGCGATCCCCGACGCCTACCCGTAAGTACATATCTAATCCGAGGAAAAGATGGTGGTAGCTCCAACTCCCTGGATCGGGAGCTTTTCCAAGTATCAGCGACACCATGAACACTAGAATTTTCCCAAGGACAATGAACTGTCCTGTTTGATGCTGGTCAATTGGAGTTGCTTCCTGCCTGAAGTTTTTTTTTATGTAATCTCAATAAATACCTTCGATATTTACGTTACATATTAAAACAATATAATTATATACATAAATGATTTTTCGTATTTGACAACGAGTACTGGAGGCTTGAGGCTCCTCCCAGTAATCGCTGTCTTTGATTGGTCAGGCTCCTGGAGAATAAATCTTGCGTCTTTCCCCCGACAAGGTCTTTATTCTGCGTATGTCTGCAGATCATATAACGGGTATGGTGACGAGCTGGTCTGGTCTAGTCTGTGGATGTACAGAGCGACGGAGGACGAGAGTTACCTCACCCGCGCCAAGGGTCACTGGGACGAGTTCAACTTTCAGTATTCAGTACCTACTGAGTTCTCCTGGGACGACAAGACGGCCGGAATCTATGTGAGTCTTGCTGCATGAGAGAGCTTATTGTCGACGAGTGTAGAGACGAAGACACGTTGCTAAACAGGTGTTTATTGGGACAGTTTATCGAGCTTTATCATGTCATGAATTGACGAAGCTCTACACAGAGCGACTCCGTTGCAAAAAAAAAAAAAAAAAGCTTATTTTGCTACTTGTGTTTATGGCTTCATATTAAGTTTCCAGTTATAGAATTTAGTTTTAGAACGCCATCTTGAGGATGAAACACAAAGTTCTCCCTGTGCTTCCATGTGTCTTTAAATCTGTATCTCCATATTCAAAACCTGTGTCTTCACTGTTTGTAAAATTACTGTTGAACATTTCTATGTAAAGTGTTGTTTTTTTATAGAAAATATCGTAAAAACTTAATAATAAATAAACATAAAAGAGGTAATGCATAGGTGTTTTTTGTAAATTTCTGACAACGTTTCGGTCCTTGAATAATTAACTAGTCACACTAACACACGAAGGTATTGTCACACCTCAATGAAACAACTAACTGGTGCGTCACATTTTGTGTTCCTAAACGAGTTCTTGTGATTCCCACAGGCGCTCTTCTGGTTGCTGGACGGTTCCCAGATCTACTTGGACCACCTCACCACCTTCCTGGATTACCTGCAGAACACCGCTACATACACCCCAGAGGGTCTGGTCTTCATCTCCGAGTGGGGATCAAACAGGCATGCTGCTAATGTTGCCTTCCTCGCACTCTGGGTCAGTTCCTCTATACTTCTACATTCTATATATCTAACCAGAAAACTATATCACAAAATCCCCTGTTGTGCAAGAGCAGCTGTAATCTATATTAGATGTTTCTCCCTTGTTCCTAATCAAAAAATCAAAATAAATCTTTTAAACTGTCTAATTAAAACCAAAATGTGATCTATTAACACTGTTGCTGTCAGAATGGTGACGAAAGAGAAAGTTTGGCTACAAAAATCTTTCGGTTGTTTGTTGATGACCTGTTAAGTTAAAAGATTGTGAAAGTATCCATGCCATGGGATGATTAACTGCAAAACAATCAGGTGGATGAGATGAAGTTATGAATCTGCTGCTCATCAGAAGACAGCTCTTAAAATTTAGATTTTCCGTGTCTTTGTTCACCACAAAACACAAAGTCAAACGGAAGTGATAAGAAAAATTATTTTGTACTATTGTTTTTTTTTTGTGTGTGTTTGTGTGTATATGTGAGAATTCCAGCCTTGATGCGTCGCTTCTTCTACATTTCAAGGCTGCCAAACAAGGTGTGGACACGTCAGTGAACAGCGAGTGGGGTCAGGATCAGATGGACCAGCTTCTGGGTGCCAACTCTCGCTACAACATGACCTTCGTTGTGGGCTTCGGTGACAAGTATCCTGAAAGACCTCACCACCGATCCAGGTACACACATATGACAATTTTGCGATATTTGTATCAATACCAGTTACAAATGTGAATTGCTACAGCTACTCCACTGTGACTCTTAATTTTCTCTAAAGTTATTCTAATTACTGTTGAAGCCAACTGAAACAAGAATGCAAAACTGGAGATGAAAATTACAAATGAGACAAAACTTGAGTTTTCTAACGTGATCTCTCTCCTTGATCTTCAGCTCATGTCCCGACCCCCCTGAGGTTTGTGACTATGGCTGGGCTTTCAGCCAGCCTGGACCCAACCCACACGTCCTATATGGTGCCTTGGTCGGTGGACCAGATGAGGTTGGTAAACCCAGTCACCTGAACCGGGGCAGATTAGAGTGCTTTTGTTAATTAAGATTATCACTCGTTATCCTCCATGATTCTTGTTCAGTCTGTCGGACATTATTTATAATTTTTATCAAATACTTTAAAAGTGAGAATCTTGCTGTAAGAGACGGTTTGTCCTAGTATTAAATTCATGAGCGTAAGACACAGGAATCTTACATTTTTTTCCGATGATGAAAGATTCCTCGTCATGCATGACACTTGCCATTCGCGACCTCCCTGCCCTCAGTGACCTAAATTGTATTGTGTGACCCCGTCAACAATGTCAGTCTTGCTTCAGCTCATGCTGCGTTTTGCTCCCTTCCTCAGCATGGCAACTACGTGGACGAACGCTCTAACTACGAGCAGAATGAGGTCACCTGTGACTACAACGCTGCCTACAGCGGTGCTCTAGCTGCTCTCATAGAGCTTAGCTAAGAGATGCTCACATCTCAGAAGACTCCTTGTCTCTCGTTATCAACTGCTGTGTCCTAGTAACTGACTGTTGAGTCTGCTGTGATTCTCTCTCTCTCTCTCTCTCTCTCTCTCTCTCCTCTCTTCCTCTCTCTCTCTCTCTCTCTCATTAATAACTCTGTCTTTCGTATTCTCTTTCGAATTAATTCAACTGAATCAGATAACTTGTCTTCTGAATGGAAATTTATTAAATTAAAAAAAAAAAAAATTTTTATTTTTATCCCTATGATGTATTTTTTTTTTCATTAGTTATGCAGCATAAACAAAATTTTTACCGTTTTCTTACACAAACACAAAATTTCCTGCGTTGTTTTTCTGTTGACTTTGAAATTTGTATTTTTTCGAAGGTTTAAAATGGAAATGGTATAAGTCGAATTTGAGAAGAACACTATCAGTAGGCACCAGTAGGCCTACTGTAGTGATCGTTTTCGTGAAAATGTTAGCCCAGTGTGTTTTTTTTAATTAAAAAACAATGTGCACCCCATACCCATCCTGGGGGCGGCAGTCATAATATTACAGAGGTATATAATGCGTCCAGGGACTGTATCTCAACATTACAGAGGAACATAGTGGGTCCTGGGACTGTATCTCAACATTACAAAGGAACATATTGGGTCCAGGGACTGTATCTCAACATTACAAAGGAACATAATGTGTCCAGGGACTGTTTCTCAACATTACAGTAAAAACATAATGGGCCCAGGGACTGTATCTCAACATTTCAGAGATACATAATGGGTCCAGGTACTGTACCTCAACATTACAGAGATACATAATGGGTCCAGGTACTGTATCTCAACATTACAGAGATACATAATGGGTCCAGGTACTGTACCTCAACATTACAGAGGTGCATAATGGGTCCAGGTACTGTACCTCAACATTACAGAGGTGCATAATGGGTCAAGGGACTGTACCTCAACATTACCGAGGTACATAATCTGTCCAGGTACTGTATCTCAACATTACAGAGGTACATAATCTGTCCAGGTACTGTGCCTCAACATTACAGAGGTACATAATCTGTCCAGGTACTGTACCTCAACATTACAGAGTTAAAAATGGGTCCAGGTATGTACCTCAACATTACAGAGTACATAATGGGTCCAGGTACTGTACCTCAATATTACAGATGTACATAATGGGTCCAGGTACTGTACCTCAACATTACAGAGGTACATAATGGGTCCAGGTACTGTACCTCAACATTACAGATGTACATAATGGGTCCAGGTACTGTACCTCAACATTACGGAGATACATAATGGGTCCAGGTACTGTACCTCAACATTACAGAGATACATAATGGGTCCAGGTACTGTACCTCAACATTACAGAGATACATAATGGGTCCAGGTACTGTACCTCAACATTACAGATGAACAAACGGGTCCAGGTACTGTACCTCAACATTACAGAGGTACATAATCTGTCCAGGTACTGTACCTCAACATTACAGAGGTGTATAATGGGTCCAGGTACTGTACCTCAACATTACAGAGGTACATAATGGGTCCAGGTACTGTACCTCAACATTACAGAGATACATAATGGGTCCAGGTACTGTACCTCAACATTACAGATACATAATGGGTCCAGGTACTGTACCTCAACATTACGGAGATACATAATGGGTCCAGGTACTGTACCTCAACATTACAGAAGTACATAATGGGTCCAGGTACTGTACCTCAACATTACAGAGGTACATAATGGGTCCAGGTACTGTACCTCAACATTACAGAGGTACATAATGGGTCCAGGTACTGTACCTCAACATTACAGAGGTACATAATGGGTCCAGGTACTGTACCTCAACATTACAGATGAACATAATGGGTCCAGGTACTGTACCTCAACATTACAGAGGTACATAATCTGTCCAGGTACTGTACCTCAACATTACAGAGGTGTATAATGGTCCAGTACTGTACCTCAACACTTACAGAGAGTACATAATGGGTCCAGGTACTGTACCTCAACATTACAGAGGTACATAATGGGTCCAGGTACTGTACCTCAACATTACAGAGGTACATAATGGGTCCAGGTACTGTACCTCAACATTACAGAGGTACATAATGGGTCCTAGGTACTGTACCTCAACATTACAGAGGTACTAATGGGTCCAGGTACTGTACCTCAACATTACAAGAGTACATAATGGGTCCAGGTACTATACTCAACATTACAGAGTACATAATGGTCCAGGTACTGTACCTCACATTACAGAGGTATCATAATGGTCCAGGTACTGTACCTCAACATTACAGATGAACATAATGGGTCCAGGTACTGTACCTCAACATTACAGATGAACATAATGGGTCCAGGTACTGTACTCAACATTACAGATGAACATAATGGGTCCAGGTACTGTACCTCAACATTACAGAGGTACATAATGGGTCCAGGTACTGTACCTCAACATTACAGAGGTACATAATGGGTCCAGGTACTGTACCTCAACATTACAGATGAACATAATGGGTCCAGGTACTGTACCTCAACATTACAGATGAACATAATGGGTCCAGGTACTGTACTCAACATTACAGATTAACTAATGGGTCCAGGTACTGTACCTCAACATTACAGATAACATAAATGGGTCCAGGTACTGTACCTCAACATTACAGAGGTACATAATGGGTCCAGTACTGTACCTCAACATTACAGAGTACGTAATGGGTCCAGGTACTGTACCTCAACATACAGATGACATAATGGTCCAGGTACTGTACCTCGACATTACAGAGGTACATAATGGTCCAGGTACTGTACCTCAACATTACAGAGTACATAATGGGTCCAGGGTACTGTACCTCAACATTACAGAGGTACATAATGGTCCAGTACTGTACCTCAACATTACAGAATAACATAATGGGTCCAGGTACTGTACCTCAACATTACAGATACATAATGGTCCAGGTACTGTACTCAACATTACAGAGGTGCATAATGGTCCAGGTACTGTACCTACAACATTACAGAGTACATAATGGGTCCAGGTACAGTACTCAACATTACAGAGGTACATAAGGGTCCAGGTGACTGTACCTCACATTACAGATGAACATAATGGGTCCAGGTACTGTACCTCAACATTACAGATGAACATAATGGGTCCAGGTACTGTACTCAACATTACAGATGAACATAATGGGTCCAGGTACTGTACCTCAACATTACAGAGGTACATAATGGGTCCAGGTACGTACCTCAACATTACAGAGGTGCATAATGGGTCCAGGTACTGTACCTCAACATTACAGAGGTACATAATGGGTCCAGGTACTGTACCTCAAGATTACACAGGTACATAATGGGTCCAGGTACTGTACCTCAACATTACAGAGGTACATAATGGGTCCAGGTACTGTACTCAACATTACAGAGGTACATAATGGGTCCAGGTACTGTACTCAACATTACAGAGGTACATAATGGGTCCAGGTACTGTACCTCAACATTACAGATGAACATAATGGGTCCATGTACTGTACCTCAACATTACAGAGGTACATAATGGGTCCAGGTACTGTACTCAACATTACAGAGGCACATAATGGGTCCAGGTACTGTACTCAACATTACAGAGGCACATAATGGGTCCAGGTACTGTACTCAACATTACAGAGGCACATAATGGGTCCAGGTACTGTACTCAACATTACAGAGGTACATAATGGGTCCAGGTACTGTACCTCAACATTACAGAGGTGCATAATGGGTCCAGGTACTGTACCTCAACATTACAGAGGTACATAATGGGTCCAGGTACTGTACCTCAACATTACACAGGTATCATAATGGGTCCAGGTACTGTACCTCAACATTACAGAGGTACATAATGGGTCCAGGTACTGTATCCTCAACATTACAGACGTATATAATGGTCAAGTACTGTACCTCAACATTCAGGTACATAATGGGTCCAGGACTGTACCTCAACATTACAGAGGTACATAATGGGTCCAGGTACTGTACCTCAACATTACAGAGGTACATAATGGGTCCAGGTACTGGGCCCCAAAGTTCTTATAGAAAAGAGGTTACAGTGGTAATGAATTATTTTCATATTTACAAATCAGGTCAAAATGGTCAGGAGTTATTTATGCAAATATGAATTGGGTCACACACGCAAAAAGTGGCAAATGCTTTATTTACAGAGAACAAAGTCAGGGTATTTTTTGCAGAATGGTTTGTAAAATACTATTGTGGGTAAAATACTTTGACATTTCTTGAACATTTTTGAGTGA
>NC_069456.1:17654740-17702240 GCF_026875155.1 Cherax quadricarinatus | reverse complement strand
TGGTGGTCTGGTGAAGACCTGCCTGCTGGGGGCGCTCGCCCTCCTCTCCATAGGTATGAACTAATTACACGCACGCACATACACACACACACGCACTCACACACACACACACACTTTAATCCCCAAGAACTCTAACAACACAATCATTTTTAACCCATCGTGTCAAAAAATCATATAGTCTTATTGTCTACCTCTCACCAACCCTCTTCCCTCAACACTCACCACACCCACACCACAAACAACTCACCACCCTTCACGCCCACATCACTCACCATACCTCACGCCCACAGGTGCCGCCCACGCTGACGAGAACCCATGTGAGGCTACGGACACGTCACCCATCGATTACCCGCAGGTGAGTCTTCCTCCCTCATCACAATAAATAGAAATAAATATAAATAGACGAATATATATCATAGATTATTTATTATAACATGAAAATACAATACGTTAAAAATAATATAAACGTCTTCAATACACAAGAAAATTACTGAAAGAAAAAACCACTTTCATACGGTGGCCCGGTGGCCTGGTGGCTAAAGCTCCCGCTTCACACACGGAGGGCCCGGGTTCGATTCCCGGCGGGTGGAAACATTTCGACACGTTTCCTTACACCTGTTGTCCTGTTCACCTAGCAGCAAATAGGTACCTGGGTGTTAGTCGACTGGTGTGGGTCGCATCCTGGGGGACAAGATTAAGGACCCCAATGGAAATAAGTTAGACAGTCCTCGATGACGCACTGACTTTCTTGGGTTATCCTGGGTGGCTAACCCTCCGGGGTTAAAAATCCGAACGAAATCTTATCTTATCTAACGATTATTTATAATGCAGTTCAGTAGATGCTTAAATCCCAGAATGGGAAGGTAAGACTGGTTTTCATTTGTGATTTATTATTTATCAGTGAAATGTTACTGCCACCGGATATAAAGCATGTTTATTTTCGAGAGTTTAATGAGAAAATATTGGATCTCAACGCCTTATAATAGGGATGTATTAAATTAAATTTGTTTATTGTTAAAATGTTGGCAAAAAAGAGTAGAGACGGTGGTGGACAGGGCCAAGTAAGGTTGACTAGAGACGGTGGTGGACAGGGCCAAGTAAGGTTGACTACAGACGGTGGTGGACAGGGCCAAGTAAGGTTGACTAGAGACGGTGGGGGACAGGGCCAAGTAACGTTGACTAGAGACTGTGGTGGACAGGGCCAAGTAAGGTTGACTAGAGACGGTGGTGGACAGGGCCAAGTAAGGTTGACTAGAGACGGTGGTGGACAGGGCCAAGTAACGTTGACTAGAGACGGTGGTGGACAGGGCCAAGTAAGGTTGACTAGAGACGGTGGTGGACAGGGCCAAGTAAGATTGACTAGAGACGGTGGTGGACAGGGCCAAGTAAGGTTGACTAGAGACGGTGGTGGACAGGGCCAAGTAACGTTGACTAGAGACGGTGGTGGACAGGGCCAAGTAAGGTTGACTAGAGACGGTGGTGGACAAGGCCAAGTAACGTTGACTAGAGACGGTGGTGGACAGGGCCAAGTAACGTTGACTAGAGACAGTGGTGGACAGGGCCAAGTAACGTTGACTAGAGACGGTGGTGGACAGGGCCAAATAACGTTGACTAGAGACGGTGGTGGACAAGGCCAAGTAAGGTTGACTAGAGACGGTGGTGGACAGGGCCAAGTAACGTTGACTAGAGACGGTGGTGGACAGGGCCTAGTAACGTTGACTAGAGACGGTGGTGGACAGGGCCAAGTAACGTTGACTAGAGACGGTGGTGGACAGGGCCAAGTAACGTTGACTAGAGACGGTGGTGGACAGGGCCAAGTAAGGCAGACTAGAGACGGTGGTGGACAGGGCCAAGTAACGTTGACTAGAGACGGTGGTGGACAGGGCCAAGTAACGTTGACTAGAGACGGTGGTGGACAGGGCCAAGTAAGGTTGACTAGAGACGGTGGTGGACAGGGCCTAGTAAGGTTGACTAGAGACGGTGGTGAACAGGGCTAAGTAAGGTTGACTAGAGACGGTGGTGGACAGGGCCAAGTAAGGTTGACTAGAGATGGTGGTGGACAGGGCCAAGCAAGGTTGACTAGAGACAGTGGTGGACAGGGACAAGTAAGGTTGACTAGAGACGGTGGTGGCCAGTGCCAAGTAAGGTTGACTAGAAACGGTGGTGGACAGGGCCAAGTAAGGTTGACTAGAGACGGTGGTGAACAGGGCCAAGTAACGTTGACTAGAGACGGTGGTGGACAGGGCCAAGCAAGGTTGACTAGAGACGGTGGTGGACAGGGCCAAGTAAGGTTGACTAGAGACGGTGATGAACAGGGCCAAGTAACGTTGACTAGAGACGGTGGTGGACAGGGCCTAGTAACGTTGACTAGAGACGGTGGTGGACAGGGCCAAGTAACGTTGACTAGAGACGGTGGTGGACAGGGCCAAGTAACGTTGACTAGAGACGGTGGTGGACAGGGCCAAGTAAGGCAGACTAGAGACGGTGGTGGACAGGGCCAAGTAACGTTGACTAGAGACGGTGGTGGACAGGGCCAAGTAACGTTGACTAGAGACGGTGGTGGACAGGGCCAAGTAAGGTTGACTAGAGACGGTGGTGGACAGGGCCAAGTAAGGTTGACTAGAGATGGTTGTGGACAGGGCCAAGTAAGGTTGACTAGAGACGGTGGTGAACAGGGCTAAGTAAGGTTGACTAGAGACGGTGGTGGACAGGGCCAAGTAAGGTTCACTAGAGATGGTGGTGGACAGGGCCAAGCAAGGTTGACTAGAGACAGTGGTGGACAGGGCCAAGTAAGGTTGACTAGAGACGGTGGTGGCCAGTGCCAAGTAAGGTTGACTAGAAACGGTGGTGGACAGGGCCAAGTAAGGTTGACTAGAGACGGTGGTGAACAGGGCCAAGTAACGTTGACTAGAGACGGTGGTGGACAGGGCCAAGCAAGGTTGACTAGAGACGGTGGTGGACAGGGCCAAGTAAGGTTGACTAGAGACGGTGATGAACAGGGCCAAGTAACGTTGACTAGAGACGGTGGTGAACAGGGCCAAGTAAGGTTGAATAGAGACGGTGGTGGACAGGGCCAAGTATGATTGACTGGAGACGGTGATGAACAGGGCCAAGTAACGTTGACTAGAGACGGTGGTGGACAGGGCCAAGTAAGGTTGACTAGAGACGGTGGAGGACAGGGCCAAGCAAGGTTGACTAGAGACAGTGGTGGACAGGGCCAAGTAAGGTTGACTAGAGACGGTGGTGGCCAGTGCCAAGTAAGGTTGACTAGAAACGGTGGTGGACAGGGCCAAGTAAGGTTGACTAGAGACGGTGGTGAACAGGGCCAAGTAACGTTGACTAGAGACGGTGGTGGACAGGGCCAATCAAGGTTGACTAGAGACGGTGGTGGACAGGGCCAAGTAAGGTTGACTAGAGACGGTGATGAACAGGGCCAAGTAACGTTGACTAGAGACGGTGGTGAACAGGGCCAAGTAAGGTTGACTAGAGACGGTGGTGGACAGGGCCAAGTAAGGTTGACTGGAGACGGTGATGAACAGGGCCAAGTAACGTTGACTAGAGACGGTGGTGGACAGGGCCAAGTAAGGTTGACTAGAGACGGTGGTGGACAGGGCCAAGTAACGTTGACTAGAGACGGTGATGAACAGGGCCAAGTAACGTTGACTAGAGACGGTGATGAACAGGGCCAAGTAACGTTGACTAGAGACGGTGGTGGACAGGGCCAAGTAAGGTTGACTAGAGACGGTGGTGGACAGGGCCAAGTAAGGTTGACTAGAGACGGTGGTGAACAGGGCCAAGTAAGGTTGACTAGAGACGGTGGTGGACAGGGCCAAGTAAGGTTGACTGGAGACGGTGATGAACAGGGCCAAGTAACGTTGACTAGAGACGGTGGTGGACAGGGCCAAGTAAGGTTGACTAGAGACGGTGGTGGACAGGGCCAAGTAACGTTGACTAGAGACGGTGATGAACAGGGCCAAGTAACGTTGACTAGAGACGGTGATGAACAGGGCCAAGTAACGTTGACTAGAGACGGTGGTTGACAGGGCCAAGTAAGGTTGACTAGAGACGGTGGTGGACAGGGCCAAGTAAGGTTGACTAGAGACGGTGGTGAACAGGGCCAAGTAAGGTTGACTAGAGACGGTGGTGGACAGGGCCAAGTAAGGTTGACTAGAGACTGTGGTGGACAGGGCCAAGTAAGGTTGACTAGAGACGGTGGTGGACAGGGCCAAGTAAGGTTGACTAGAGACTGTGGTGGAACAGGGCCAAGTAAGGTTGACTAGAGACGGTGGTGGACAGGGCCAAGTAAGGTTGACTAGAGACGGTGATGAACAGGGCCAAGTAACGTTGACTAGAGACGGTGGTGGACAGGGCCAAGTAAGGTTGACTAGAGACGGTGATGAACAGGGCCAAGTAACGTTGACTAGAGACGGTGGTGGACAGGGCCAAGTAAGGTTGACTAGAGACGGTGATGAACAGGGCCAAGTAACGTTGACTAGAGACGGTGGTGGACAGGGCCAAGTAAGGGTGACTAGAGACGGTGGTGGACACTGCCAAGTAAGGTTCCTGCTGGTTGGTGGAGCAACTCCTGGAGACGTAAGAGTGAAGTGTGTGAGGAGGAGGTTAAATACACTTTCTAGCACAGTGCTTGCACTGTTATACAGACATGTACAGTGTAAATTGCATTTACATGTCTGCATAACTTGGATAGTGGTTACATGTATACCGAATAGTAAATATTGAAGCTGCCAAGAATGGAGTTATGGCAATAATGCGTCAACATTTTTGGTGGTATTTTCGTACACAGGACGAGTGTTGTTTAAAAAAAAGTCGCCTTTCGAGACAAAAATTTAAACTCTAGAACCTCATAAACGACTGCTTTCCTCCTCTACTTTGTATTACCGGTTTCACTGTTCCTCTTAAACTCTTCTCTGAGTCAAGTTTTGTAAACTTTCTCCTACACTTTCTCACTCTCACAGGCGCTCTGCATGTCATTCTTCTTCTACGAAGCTCAACGGTCCGGTAAACTACCAGAAAATAACCGCGTCCCATGGCGAGGTGACTCTGCCCTGGACGACGGTGCTGATGTGGGCCATGACCTTACTGGTGGATACTACGATGGTAAGCAATCACACACACACACACACCACGGGAGGAACGAGGGACAAAGGGAGATATAATCATGACATACAAAAATATTTCTGGATATTATTAGGGTAGACTATGATAAACTCTTGGCGGGAGATATAACAAAAATAAGAGAATTTGGTTGAAAATTACTTTAACTAGGCCAAAGGAATATCAGAAAACATTTCTTTTATATAAAACTGATGTAGAAGTTGAATAATGTGATCACTGGGAAACAGACAGCGTACAAGAATTCATATATATAATAGCAAATGGGGTTTTTGACGTCAGTACGTCGAAAGCATAGAGAAAAGACCTAGAGCTAGAGGTCATCCCTTACGCAGATTCAAACAACTAATCATATATATTTTGAAATCGCAAGATAGAACAAAACTTTACTTTTATCGAAGAGCAAATCCTTATCAGCAAATCCCCATCAGAGTGATATTTTTCATAGTATGACTTGAAAAAGATTACCAGTGAGAGAAATGCGAATAAAGATTACCTCGTGTTTCAATTAATTTACCATTCAGCCTCAGGTTTATAGCCTTAATCTGGTAATTCCATTATCTGTTTTAACCTCTCCCACAGCTGGTGACATGGTTAAGTACGGCTTCCCTATGTCCTTTTCCATCACCATGTTGGCCTGGGGTCTCCTCGACTTCTCTGACGGCTACAGTAAAGCGGGTGAGTTTATTTCAGCTTCACTGGCTTATTGCTGATTCTGGTGATGGATCGCCCTGTTGGTACGGGTAAAACTTCAGATCTTATTCTTGCCAATTCTCCAAACATTTCGTCAAGTGGAAAAGAAAAGTCAGTGTACATCTCTGATGTATACTGACTTTCTTCCTTCGCATGGAGGAAAAAGAAATTAATACAGCTCTTCCTTTACTGTCTCGTTTTTTCTTTCTTACCTTCATTTACTTTCCATTAATAACAACTCCTTTTATTTAGTCTGTAAAAACACTGTGTTGGTTCAGAAAGGATACAAGCTAACACGGGAACAACAACAAAATTATCCATGAGTGGAACAAGCCGTCAAGTAGCGTCATCTATGTGATTACTGAATGGTAGTGAGTTAGATCAAGTAAGATCTACCTAGCAGAGGGTAGCAGGTCGATTGTAATAATCTCTATGTCAGTGTATTAAATCCCACGAGGACGCATAAATAAAACATAGACTATAAAGGATTTTCATATCTCGGCCTGAATTCTGTTACATTTTCTCTCACTGTCGGATTTCTTGTTTATTGAGTATTGTTTACAACATTAAAATATCGTTTATATGTTGTTATTGTTCACAGGCCAGACTGATTACGCGTTGGATGCCATCAAGTGGGGTACTGTCTACTTCATCAAGTGTTACACCTCAACGAATGAGTTCTGGGGCCAGGTGAGCACATAGTTAACTTATGATAGTTATATTGTAGAAGTACCCGCAGTGTGAAGGTCATTGTGGGAACACCCGCAGTGTGAAGGACATTGTGGGAACACCCGCAGTGTGAAGGTCATTGTGGGAACACCCGCAGTGTGAAGGTCATTGTGGGAACACCCGCAGTGTGAAGGTCATTGTGGGAACACCCGCAGTGTGAAGGACATTGTGGGAGCTACTCTGTTCATAGTGGAAATAAAAACTAAATGTATTTACAGTTTGGGTTGCGTACATGAGGAAGGGAAATTTATAAAACTGGAGATTCTAGAGCATGAGAAGGACGACAGGCTTCATAAATGGGCCCTGGACCCATGGTTAACACACTCGCTTGCTAGTTTTAGGACACGCCCGCCATGGGTTCGAGATCCACCCATTATGGGATTCGTTTGCAATCGCTTAATTGCGATTTCGTGAGTCAATGGACTTAATATTATTTAGTGCAGGCATAACGCACATATATTCAAAAAAAGAATGTAATACAGGCAAAAAATTACATGTCTATGGTCGTTTTTCAGGTCGGAAACAGTGAAATTGACCACTACTTGTGGGAACGACCAGAAGTTATGACAGAGGAACGACCTTCTTACAAGATTGACGAGGAAAATCCTGGTTAGTGTAACTGTGTTCTGATAATCCTGTATGGTCAGTTGGGGTCCTGATGACCCTGGCTGGTCAATCAGAGTCCTGATGATACACAAATGAACTACAGCCTTCACCCCACAACTCCTTGTTTCTCATCGTAGTATTTTGAACTAACAGAATGTCTTATCTCTCACTAGAAATGATGTCTCTCAGTTTAGTGATACATACGTTAATGGAAGTAATCCAGACGAACTAGAGAAGTTGTTGAATGTACATTTATTGTCGAAACGCTTCGCCTGCACAGCAGGCTTATTTTCAGTCGAATACAGAGATGATTTGGTACTGAAGACAGTGGAAAAAGAGGAGAGGTAGAGTAGAGAAGTGAGTAATCGGTCATTTTTCTGGTCTCAGGTACGGAACTGGCTGCTGAGACAGCTGCCGCTCTTGCTGCTTCCTACTTGGTGTTCAGGGTCAGTTTTCTCTATGTTGTTTTCATTTCCTGTTACTTGTTCCCTGTTGTTTAGGTTGCTTCCTTCCGTTTCGTTCTTTTCCTGTTACTTCTTCCTCAGTGTTATTCTCCTGTTGTTCCCTTCCTAATTTTTTCTTAATATTTCCTGCCACTTTCTTCCTGTCACTGTTTTCCTCCTCTCTCTTCTCCAGTAGCAACTCCTGTTCTTTCACTAATGTCTTTCCTTGCTACTTCCCCCGATACTTCCCTTGCTACTTTCTTCACAACTTCATTTGCCACTTCCCTCCACTACTTCCATCTCTACTTTCCCTACTTTCTACTTCCCTTGCTAATTCCCTCGCTACTTCCCTTGCTACATTCTTCTCTACTTCCTTTGTTACTTCCTCGCTATTTCTCGCTACTTCCCTTGCTACTTCCCTCGCTATTCCTTCGCTACTTTCATTGCTACCTCCCTCACTACTTCTCTCGCTACTTTCCTCTATACTTCCTTCACTACTTCCCTCTCTTCTTTCCTTGCTACTTCCCTTGCTATTTCACTGCTACTTCCTTCTCTACTTCCCTCGCTATTTCCCCCTCACTACTTCCCTCGCTACTTCCCTTGCTACTCCTCTTATTACTTTCTTTGCTACTTCCCTCGCTACTTCCCTTGCTATTTTCCTCACTACTTCCCATGTTACTTACCTTACTACCTCCCTCACTATTTTTCCTATTTCCTCCTCACTACTTCCCTCAGCACTCACCCCGTCACTTCCCGCCTCAGGATACGGACGCTGACTACGCCGAGGAGTTACTAGCCCTGGCCAAGGAACTCTACGAGTTCGGTGATAACTTCCGTGGAAACTACGACGATGCGATCCCGGACGCCTACGAGTAAGTACGCGTCTGATGCGAGGGAAGGAAGGAGGAGTAGCTCCACTTCCCTGGATCGGGAGCTTTTCCCAGTATCAGCGACACTATGAACACCAGAATTTTCCCGAGGACAATGAATTGTACTGTTTGATGCCGGTTAATTGGAGTTGCTTCCTGGCTGCCATTTATTTTTATAATTTCAATAATGCTTTCGATATTTACGGTATATATCAAGAAAAAATAATTATGTATATATCATTAATTGTTTTTTCGTATTTGACGACGAGTACCGGAGACTTGAAGCTTCTCCCGGTATTCGCTGTCTCTGATTGGTCAGGTTCCTGAAGAATAAATCTTACGTCTTTCACCCGACAACAAATTTATTCTATGTATTTCTGCAGTTCATTTAACGGGTATGGTGACGAGCTGCTCTGGGCTGCTCTGTGGCTGTACAGAGCAACGGAGGACGAGAGTTACCTCACCCGCGCCGAGGGTCACTGGGACGAGTTCAACTTTGAGTACTCAGCAGCTTTTCAGTTCTCCTGGGACGACAAGACGGCCGGAATCTATGTGAGTCTCACTGCATGAGAGAGCTTATTGTCGACGAGTGTAGAGACAAAGATTCAAAGTTCCGCTACATGTAGAGCTTTATCATGTCATGAATCGCCAGTCTTTGTCACAAAGGAAAGCTTCTTTTGCTGCTTCATTTTTGGCTTCATGTTAAGCTTCCTGTTATAGAGTTCAGACTGTTAGAACGTCACCTTGAGGACGAAATACGAAGGTTCTCCTTGTGCTGTTGTCCATGTGTCTTTAAGTATCTCCTTCGTATTCGAAACCTCTGTCTTCACTGTTTCTAAAATTACTGTTAAGCATTTCTTCGTAAACTGTTGATTAATTTTAGAAAATATCGTAAAAACTCGTGAATAAATAAAAATATGAAAAAAATAATGCGTAGGTGTGTTTGGTAAATTTAAAAAACACAACACACACAACCTGCACATAAGAGAGAGAAACTTATGACGACGTTTCGGTCCTTGAACAATTAACTAGTCAAACTAACACACGAAGATAAGGGTATTGTCACACCTCAATTAAACATCTAGCTGGTACGTCACATTTTGTGTTCCTAAACGAGTTCTTGTGATTCCCACAGGCGCTCTTCTGGCTGCTGGACGGTTCACAGAAATATCTGGACCACCTCACCACCTACCTGGATTACCTGCAGAACACCGCCCCATACACCCCAGAGGGTCTGGTCTTCCTCTCTGAGTGGGGATCAAACAGGCATGCTGCTAATGTTGCCTTCCTCGCTCTCTGGGTTAGTTGTTTCGCTATAGTTCCACTCTGATATTTTTTTTAAGATACTGACCGTCTCCCACCAAGGCAGGGTGACTCAATGAAGGAAATACATTTACCGTCACTCATTCATTAGCTGTCTTGCCAGATGTAAGCAGACATCAGCGTTCTAACCCATTCTTCAGAGTGTAGGTACTGTACTTCCCACCTCCAAGACTCAAGTCCGTCTAATGTTAATAATAATAATAATAATAATAATAATAATAATAATAATAATAATAATAATAATAATAATAATAATAATAATAATAATAATAATAATAATAATCTTTATTTCTACAATTACTTGATACAACTTATATACAGAAAACTTCAACACAGACAATAATTATTTACCTATAACATAAAGTCATCGACACCATGCCTAACCCTTCTAGGGTAGGGTAGGTGCCTGAGCCCGAGCTTACAGCTCCCAAGACTGTCATTCCCATTAGCCCCTTTGGGGCGGGGATGGAAGACCAGAGAGGCCTAGCTTATGGCTAGGCCTGGGGACAGTTGGTCCCAAAGATGAGGAGGTACTTGTGCCTCCTCCCATGGGAGACTTCGGTCTCAGACACTCCCTAAAGAGGGAGCCAAAGCCGGGCCACCACTTGGAAAAAGCCCGAGCCGGGAGAATACCGGCGAATCTTTAATAATAATAATAACATAAAGTCCCTTCTTGCGCAAGATCAGCTGTCATCTGTATTAGTTGTTTCTCTTTTGTTTCTAGTACGCAAACAAAAATAACTCTTTTAAACTGTCTAGCTACAACACAAAATGTGATCTTTAGGCTCTGCTGCTGTCAGAACCTCGACAAAAGAATAAGTAAGTTTATTCAGGTATACACAAATACAGTTACATAGATTATCATACATAGCAGCATATGTGTAAAGAAAATAGGATATCACAAAAAAGACAGACGAACATTTGGCTAAAAACTCTTTCAATTTTTTAGGGGGATGACCTGTAGAGTTTAAGGCTTGTGCAAGTATCCATACCATGGGATGATTAACAGAAAAATAATCGGGTGGACGAGAAGAAGTTATGAATTTGTAGCTCATCAGGAGACAACTCTTAAAATTTAGATTTCCAACAGAAATATAAAGTGTGTTTTTATGTGTGCATGTGTGAGAATTCCAGCCTTGATGAGTCGCTTCTACATTTCAAGGCTGCCAAACAAGGTGTGGACACGTCAGTGAACAGCGAGTGGGGTCAGGATCAGATGGACCAGCTTCTGGGTGCCAACTCTCGCTACAACATGACCTTCGTTGTGGGCTTCGGTGACAAGTATCCTGAAAGACCTCACCATCGCTCCAGGTACACACATATGACAATTTTGCGATATTTGTATCAATACCAGTTACAAATGTGAATTGTTTCAGCTGCGCCACTGTGACTCTTAATTTTCTCTAACGTTATTCTAATTACTGCTGAAGCCAACTGAAACAAGAATGCAAAACAGATGAGACAAAACTTGAGTTTTCTAACGTGATCTCTCTCCTTGATCTTCAGCTCGTGTCCCGACCCCCCTGAGGTTTGTGACTTCGGCTGGGCTTTCACCCAGCCTGGACCCAACCCACACGTCCTATATGGTGCCTTGGTCGGTGGACCAGATGAGGTTGGTAACTCTAACTACCTGGATCGAGGCAGATTAAAGTGCTTTTGTTAATTGGGATTATCACTCGTTATCCTCCATAGTTTCTTGTTCAGTCTGTTGGCATTATTTCTAATTTTTATCAAATACTTTAAGAGTGAGAATCTTGCTGTAAGAGACGGTTTGTCTAGTATTAAATTCATGAACGTAAGACACAGGAATCTTATATCTTTTTCGCGTGTATTAAAGATTTCTTTATCATGCGTGACCTTATCTGTGACCTCCTTGCCATCAGTGACCTAAACGTGTATTGTGTGATCTCGTCAACAATGTTAGCCTTGCTTTCATGTCGTGTTTCCCTTCCTCAGAACGGCGACTACGAGGACGACCGCTCTAACTACGTGCAGAATGAAGTCGCCTGTGACTACAATGCAGCCTACAGCGGTGCTCTAGCTGCTGTCATAGAGCTTATTTGAGCTTCTCACGTAGAGCTTAGTTAAGAGCTGCTCTTACAGATCTCAGAAGATTCTTCGCCTCGCGATACTAAATGCATTGTCTAAGCAACGATTGCTGAGTCTGCTGTCACATATCTCTCTCTCTCTCTCTCTCTCTCTCTCTCTCTCTCTCTCTCTCTCTCTCTCTCTCTCTCTCTCTCTCTCTCTCTCTCTCTCCCCTCTCTCTCTCTCTCTCTCTTTCTCTCTCATCAATAACTACTCATTTCTTATTCTCTCTTTAATTGATTATCCAAATTAATTCGACTGAATCAGATAACTTGGCTTCTGAATGGAAATTTATTAAATTAAAAGAAAATAATGTCCATTGTTATCCTTATGATGTATTTTTTCATACTAGTTAGGCAGTCTAGCCAAAAATTGTATAAAATGCAGAGAAATTGAAGATTAAGACACATATGCAACAGTTGGGTATACTTATTGAGGAAACGTTTCGCCTACATAGTAGGCTTCTTCACTCAAATACAAAGGAAGAAGTAATAATGAAATAAAGATTCTGTAATCAGTCCTTCATCTTTGGAGAGAAAGTAATTGAGGTGGTCAGTCCGTCAGCCTGGAGAAGAGTTGACTTGAGAACTGAGTGTGTGTGTGTGACCCTGTGAGAGGGGTTAATGGAGCTGGGATTGATGAAACCAAGACAGAATTGTTAAAAGCAGGTGGAAAATAGTTGTGAAGTGGTTGGTGTTTCTATTTAATAAATCTATGAAAGAGGGGAAGGTACCTAGGGATTGGCAGAAAGCATGTATAGTTCCTTTGTATAAACGCAAAGGCGACAAAAGGGAGAGTAAAAAACATAAGAGAATAAGCACGGTGCTTATACCTGATAGGTAGTTATTACCTGACCTACATCATTTGTGGTCACAGAGTGGTGGTTCATGCTAACATCCCCCCTCCTCTGGTGTATAGAAATACACCTAGATGGATGAATCTAATATAACCAGCTGGCTCAGTGGCTTACGTACTGACTTGGATTATTACGACTCACCCGCCATTAGTTCTAACCCCACCCATTAAGAGATATGATTAGATTTCGTTCGAATTTTTAACCCCAGGGAGTTAGCCACTCAGGATAACCAAGAAAAGCATTGCGTCATCGAGGACTGTCTGTCTTATTTCCATTGGGGTCCTTAAATCTTGTCCTCCAGGATGCGACCCACACCAGTCGACTAACACCCAGGTACCTACTTACCTGCAACGTGAACGGGAAAGCAGGTGTAAGGCAACATGCCCAATGTTTCCACCTTGTCGAGGATTGTACCACGGACACTCAGTGTCCTTGGTTTGAAAAGGCTCTTGGAGCCGGGGAGAGAGTGGACCTAGTAGTGACTAGCGGTAAGGACGGGCCAGGAACTGTGAATCGACCCCTGCAGCTACACATAGATGAGTACACACACACACACACACACACACACACACACACACACACACACACACACACACACACACACATACAAACTAACACAACCACTGGACACCGTGGGTTAAATCATGTCGTAATGGTCGCAGGGGATTTGTGTATACTTCAGTTTCTTTAGAAGGACTGTTAGAAGAATTTTTCTGAGTGAGATCACCAACTGAAGCGCTGACAAGAGTGGGGTCTTGTGTTGCTCACGGCAAGAGCTTATATAGTGTGAGTAACTACATTATAACAAGGGAAAATCTGGATCTTTTTATATCTTGCTGCCGGTGGATTGTGTTGGAATGTTTTGAGCACTGCGTCTGCAGTCCTGGATAAACCGAGTGGTGAAGTCAAGACAAGTCAATATCGGTGGAATGTAGGAACATTTCTCCAAAAACACAGCAGACAGGGCTATAGATGTGTAGAATCCTCTGGAGAAAATTTTTATGACCATCCAGTGTTTGTACAAGAATCATGTTGCTAAAAGAAGTGTGTGTGAGGTCGCCATATAAAGCTTCTCGAGGAAGGGAAGCTTACCTTCAACCTCAAGGTCAAGTGTAAACATAATGGTTGATCTCGTGTTGTTGAGTTTGTGCAGGAGCTCTTTGCGTTTTCAGACATCTGGGGTAATGGACTAAGATGTCATCACCATCCAGAACCTATATGAAGGTTTTTCGAAATGTTTGTAGAAGAGGTTCTCTTCATACCTACTGGGTCGCCAGCGTTGGCAGGATGCTAGTCTGATCTGCTGTGAACCAGGTAAGGCGTAGGGGCTGGACTCGTCTCCACCTTCAACATTATCGTTCATAAAGCTGGTAGTTATAATACGCCCATCACATTAGCGTATGTGACGTTAGATCTTGTTTAAACCAAACTGCCACACGACACAACCGTAAGTAAACCATTCTCCATTTCCGACGTTCTTCACCGACTACTACTACTACTACTACCAATAATAATAATAATAATAAAATAATAAAAATAATAATAATAATAATAATAATAATAATAATAATAATAATAATAATAATAACAATAATACAGCACTCTAATGCCCTTATATATAGCCTGTCTTCCGTCATATTAATCATGTCTTTGAAGTGATGAAAGTCAAAGTAACGAAACACTTTCAATAAAGATGCCCTAAGTGAAAGGGTTCATGTTCATTTCTCTGAAGTTGTCGGCAGATACTTGCTTCATATTTCATTTATAAGTTCAAGGTTCACCTGATGTATGAGAAACAACAGCTGCAACAAACCCACAGCTGAGGCGTGTGTATGTTGTGTGTGTGTGTGTGTGTGTGTGTTTATAAGAGAGAAGGTAAGACCCACGATCACCACATACTTCTGCAGTCATGGTTACTGGAGCTCTGGTGAACACCTGCCTGCTGGGGGCGCTCGCCCTCCTCTGTATAGGTATGGACTAGTTTAAAACACACACACACACACACACACACACACACACACACACACACACACACACACACACACACACACACACACTCACACACACGCAAGCTGGACAGAGACAAGATGTTCCAGAGATGGGACACAGTAACAAGGGGTCACAGTTGGAAGTTGAAGACTCGGATGAATCACAGACACAGCTAAAACAACAGACACAGCTAAAAAAACAGACACAGCTAAAACAACAGACACAACAGACTTAGAAAAGGTGCGAAGATGATATATAAAAATGAGTAAATAGGGATAAAAAAAGGGTGTCCAGGATGCCTGATAACAGCGGCAGATGATAACAACAGATAATACTTTAACGATGACGGGAAGATAAAGATAAGGGAAATTTTCTTAGTGTTAGCAAAAGGAAAAACACACCCCAACACACACACACACACAAAACACCACACACACACACACACACACACACACACCACACACACACACCCACACGCACATGAAGATTGGGGAAGAGCAAAGAAGACCGCAGACACAATATAGTTTAGACGGCCAAAGTCTTCAAACCTCACTCAAGGAAAACGACCTGGGAGTGAGTATAACACCGAGCATATCTCCTGAGGCGCACATCAATCAGATAACTGCTGCAGCATACTGGCGCCTGGCAAACCTACCGAAAGCGTTCCGATACCTCAGTAAGGATTCGTTCAAGACTCTGTATACCATTTACGTCAGGCCCATACTGGAGTATGCAGCACCAGTTTGGAATCCACACATAGTCAAGCACGTCAAGAAATTAGAGAAAGTGCAAAGGTTTGCAACAAGGCTAGTCCCAGAGCTACGGGGATTGTCCTACGAAGAAAGGTTGAGGGAAATCGGCCTGACGACACTGGAGGCCAGGGGGTCAGGGAGACATGATAACGACATATAAAATACTGTGCGGAATAGACGAGGTGGACAAAGACGGTATGTTCCAGAGATGGGACACAGACACAAGAGGTCACAATTGGAAGTTGAAGACTCAGGTGAATCAAAGGGATGTTAGGAAGTATTTCTTCAGTCATAGAGTAGTCAAGCCGTGGAATAGCCTAGAAAGTGAAGTAGTGGAGGCGGGAACCATACATAGTTTTAAGGCGAGGTATGATAAAGCTCATGGAGCAGGGAGAGAGAGTCATGGTACGTGAAGAGGTATCACAGTGGGCGCCTGTTACGAGCGGGGTCCCACAGGGGTCAGTTCTAGGACCAGTGCTTTTTTGATATATGGGGAACGAAAAGATGGAAGGAATAGACTCTGAAGTGTCCCTGTTCGCAGATGACGTGAGGTTGATGAAAATAATTAAATCGGACGAGGATGAGGCGGGGACTGCAAAGAGACCTGGACAGGCTGGACATGTGATCCAGCAACTGGCTTCTCGAATTCAATCCAGCCAAATGCAAAGTCATGAAAAATTGGGGAGGGGCAAAGAAGACAGCAGACAGAGTATAGGCTAGGTGGAAAAGACTACAGACCTCACTCGGGGAGAAAGACCTAGGGTGACCATAAACCGAGCACATCACCGGGCACACATCAATCAAATAACCGCTGCAGCATAGGGGCGCCTGGCAAACCTGAGAATAGCGTTCCGATACCTTAATAAGGAATCGTTCAAGACACTGTACACTTGTGTATGTTTGGCCCATACTGGAGTATGCAGCACCAGTCTGGAACCCACACCTGGTCAAGCACGTCAAGAAGTTAGAGAAAGTACAAAAGGTTTTTTCAACAAGGCTAGTCCCAGAGCTCACGGGAATGTCGTACGAGGAAAAGGTTAAGGGAAATCGGGCTGAAGACACTGGAGGACAGAAGGGTGAGGGGAGACATGATAAAAGACATACAAGATACTGCAGGGAATAGACAAGGTGGACAGAGATAGGATGTTCCAGAAAAGGGGGGCACAGGGACAAGGGGTCACAAACTGGAAGCTGAAGACTCAGACGAGTCACAGGACGTTAGGAAGTATTTCTTCATCATAGAGTTGTCGCAAGTGGAATAGCCTAGCAAGTGAAGTAGTGGAGGCAAAGGAACCATACATAGTTTTAAGGGAAAAGGTATGCAAAGCTCAGGAAGCAGAGAGAGAGAGGATCCAGTAGCGATCAGTGAAGAGGCGGGGCCAGGAGCTGAGTCTCGACCCCTGCAACCACAATTAGGTGAGTACATACACAACACACAAAACACACACACCACACACACACACACACACACACACATACACACACACACACACACACACATACACAACACACACAAAACACACAGAAAGACAGAGTTAGGAAAATGTTTGACTTCTGCTCTTCCCTTACAAATGCAATCATTTTAAACATTCAATACGTACTTGCATGCAGAAAGAGACACAGACACAGACACAGACACACACACACACACACACACACACACACACACACACACACACACACACACACACACACACACACACACACACACACACACACAAGTGGAGGGGGAAGCAGGAAGGCCAGGACAAATAAAACCAAACTACAGGAAAGGGGACTACACAGGAATGAGGAACTTCCTGAATGAGGTTAAGTGGGACAGAGAACTGGCAGGGAAGCCAGTTAATGAGATGATGGAATATGTAGCAACAATGATAACATCTCCCCATGGGTCCTGAGAGAGGGAGCAGAGGCGCTATGTGTACCCCTAACAACAATATTCAATACATCTATCGAAACAGGGAGATTGCCTGAGGCATGTAAGACAGCAAATGTGGTCCCAATCTTTAAAAAAGGAGACAGACATGAAGCACTAAACTACAGACCAGTGTCACTGACATGTATAGCATGCAAAGTCATGGAAAAGATTGTCAGGAGAAGAATGGTGGAACATCTAGAAAGGAATGATCTCATCACCAGCAGCCAACATGGTTTCAGAGACGGAAATCCTGTGTCACAAACCTACTGGAGTTCTATGACATGGTGACAGCAGTAAGACAAGAGAGAGAGGGGTGGGTGGATTGCATTTTCTTGGACTGCAAGAAGGCATTTGACACAGTACCACACAAGAGATTAGTGCAAAAACTGGAGGACCAAGCAGGGATAACAGGGAAGGCACTGCAATGGATCAGGGAATACTTGTCAGGAAGAAAGCAGCGAGTAATGGTACGTGGCGAGGTGTCAGAGTGGGCACCTGTGACCAGCGGGGTCCCACAGGGGTCAGTCCTAGGACCAGTGCTGTTTCTGGTATTTGTGAACGACATGATGGAAGGAATAAACTCCGAGGTGTCCCTGTTTGCAGATGACGTGAAGTTGATGAGAAGAGTTCATTCGATCGAAGACCAGGCAGAAATACAAAGGGATCTGGACAGGCTGCAGACCTGGTCCAGCAATTGGCTCCTGGAGTCCAATCCCACCAAGTGCAAAGTCATGAGGATTGGGGAAGGGCAAAGAAGACCGCAGACGGAGTGCAGTCTAGGGGGCCAGAGACTACAAACATCACTCAAGGAAAAAGATCTTGGGGTGAGTATAACACCAGGCACATCTGAAGCGCACATCAACCAAATAACTGCCGCAGCATATGGGCGCCTGGCAAACCTCAGAACAGCATTCCGACATCTTAATAAGGAATCATTCAGGACCCTGTACGCCGTGTACGTTAGGCCCATATTGGAGTATGCGGCACCAGTTTGGAACCCACACCTAGCCAAGCATGTAAAGAAACTAAGGAAGTGCAAAGGTTTGCAACAAGACTAGTCCCAGAGTTAAGAGGTAATGTCCTATGAGGAGAGGTTAAGGGAAATCAACCTGACGACACTGGAGGACAGGAGAGATAGGGGGGACATGATAACGACATACAAAATACTGAGAGGAATTGACAAGGTGGACAAAGACAGGATGTTCCAGAGATTGGACACAGTAACAAGGGGACACAGTTGGAAGCTGAAGACACAGATGAATCAAAGGGATGTTAGGAAGTATTTCTTCAGCCACAGAGTAGTCAGGAAGTGGAATATTTTGGGAAGCGATGTGTAGTGGAGGCAGGATCCATACATAGCTTTAAGCAGAGGTACGATAAAGCTCATGGTTCAGGGAGAGTGACCTAGTAGCGACCAGTGAAGAGGAGGGGGCAGGGGCTTGGACTCGACCCCTGCAACCTCAACTAGGTGAGTACAACTAGGTGAGTACACACACACACACACACACACACACACACACACACACACACACACACACACACACACACACACACACACACACACACAACACACACACACACACACACACACACACACACACACACACACACACAGAACACACACACACACACACACACACACCACACACACACACACACACAACCACACACACACACACACACACACACACACACACACACACACACACACACACACACACACACACACACACACACACACACACACACACACACACACACAGAACACACACACACACACACACACACACACACACACACACACACACACACACAACACACACACACACACACACACACACACACACACACACACACACACATATGCACTTTATCACTATCACTCTTGTCACAACTCCTCACGCCCACCCCCACTCACTCACTACCTCTCACGCCCACACCCCACTCACTCACTACCTCTCACGCCCACACCCCACTCACTCACTACCCCTCACGCCCACAGATACCGCCCACGCCGACGTGAACCCGTGCACTACCACAGGCATGTCACCCATCGACTACCAGCAGGTGAGTCAGAAATAAATGACTATAAAAATATTAAATGAAAAAAATATATATAAAAATAAACGAATAAATCAAAATAAATTTATCAATATAGATATAAAAAAATAATGCAGTAAGAGAGAATTATCATATTTTTTTCATTATACAAAATTTTGATTAAAAAAATTATATTCCTTCGGCAATGATTTAAAATTTATTATACACAGAATATATACACTGAGATGTGTATATCTCTCAGTGTATATACACTGAGAGGTGTATGTCTCTCAGTGTATATACACTGAGAAGTGTATGTCTCTCAGTGTATATACACTGAGAGGAATATGTCTCTCAGTGTATATACACTGAGAGGAATATGTCTCTCAGTGTATATACACTGAGAGGAATATGTCTCTCAGTGTATATACACTGAGAGGAGTATGTCTCTCAGTGTATATACACTGAGAGGTGTATGTCTCTCAGTGTATATACACTGAGATGTGTATATCTCTCAGTGTATATACACTGAGAGGTGTATGTCTCTCAGTGTATGTACACTGAGAGATGTATGTCTCTCAGTGTATATACACTGAGAGGTGTATATCTCTCAGTGTATATACACTGAGAGGTGTATGTCTCTCAGTGTATATACACTGAGAGGTGTATATCTCTCAGTGTATATACACTGAGAGGTGTATGTCTCTCAGTGTAATATACACTGAGAGGTGTATGTCTCTCAGTGTATATACACTGAGAGATGTATGTCTCTCAGTGTATATACACTGAGAGGTGTATGTCTCTCAGTGTATATACACTGAGTAGGTGTATGTCTCTCAGTGTATATACACTGAGAGGTGTATGTCTCTCAGTGTATATACACTGAGAGGTGTATGTCTCTCAGTGTATATACACTGAGATGTGTATATCTCTAGGAGTATATACACTGGTAGTTCACTTTGATCACTCTTTTAGGTATTAAAATATTCTTGACTGGTGGTAAACAGGTAACATGCAGCCTTAATGACTCATTGTGTAGTAAATAGGCTCGAAACTCCTCATTTACCAACTAATTTATTTGTGAATTGTAAATGGTTACACCCACGGTATTGTAGATTGTAAATTATTCCAACTATGGTATTGTGAGTTGTAAATAGTTCCAGCTACGGCATTGTGGATTGTAAATTGTTCCACCGACGGTATTGTGGATTGTAAATTGTTCCAGCTACGGTATCGCGGATTAAAAATAGTTCCAGCTACGGTATTGCGAATTGTAAATTGTTCCAGCTACGGTATCGCGGATTGTAAATTGTTCCTCCGACGGTATTCTGGACTGTAAATTGTTCCAGCTACGGTATTGCGGATTGTAAATTGTTCCAGCTACGGTATCGCGGATTGTAAATTGTTCCACCCACGGTATTGTGGATTGTAAATTGTTCCACCGACGGTATTGCGGATTGTAAATTGTTCCAGCTACGGTATTGCGGATTGTAAATTGTTCCAGCTACGGTATCGCGGATTGTAAATTGTTCCTCCGACGGTATTCTGGACTGTAAATTGTTCCAGCTACGGTATCGCTGATTGTAAATTGTTCCACCCACGGTATTGTGGATTGTAAATTGTTCCACCGACGGTATTGTGGAGTGTAAATTGTTCCAGCTACGGTATCGCGGATTAAAAATAGTTCCAGCTACGGTATTGTGAGTTGTAAATTGTTCCAGCTACGGTATCGCGGATTGTAAATTGTTCCTCCGACGGTATTCTGGACTGTAAATTGTTCCAGCTACGGTATCGCGGATTGTAAATTGTTCCACCCACGGTATTGTGATTTGTTATTCTTCGTGGGTCACATTCCTGCACTCTCATAATTTTAATAGGGAAAATAATATTTAATTTGTAAATAATGACTCCAATCAGTAGAGCTTTTGGACATCTGACTGAAGCCTTATCCTGGCTTCTCGGTCATCACTGTAAAAGTAGTGAAAAAGCCAAAGACGAACTGGTAAAAAGTCTTAATTATTTGAGATGAGATATACTGTCACTATGGTGGAGTGTTCACTCAGGATGAGTGGCACTGATCATTACTGTCACTATGGTGGAGCGTTCACTCAGGATGAGTGGCACTGATCATTACTGTCACTATGGTGGAGTGTTCACTCAGGATGAGTGGCACTGATCATTACTGTCACTATGGTGGAGTATTCACTCAGGATGAGTGGCACTGATCATTACTGTCACTATGGTGGAGTGTTCACTCAGGATGAGTGGCACTGATCAGTATTGCCATAATGGTGGTGTTTTCATTGATAGGACAATTGGTAGTGGACAAAAATATCGCTCTTCGAGGCGATAACTGCGTCTCATCTCCACTTGGTAATGCTGCTTTCACTGTTCCTCTTAAACTCTCCTCTAGGTCTGGTTTTCTAAATTTTCTTGTCCATCTCACACTCACAGGCGCTCTGCATGTCATTATTCTTCTATGAAGCCCAGAGGTCAGGTTATCTACCAGCAAACAAACATGTTTCCTGGCGGAATGACTCTGGTCTGGACGACGGTTCTGATGTCGGTTATGACCTTGTTGGTGGCTACTACGATGGTAAGACCCATGACCACACACAAACACACACACACACACACACACACACACACACACACACACACACACACACACACACACACACACACACACACACACACACACACACACACACACACAGAGGGAGAGAGTGGACCTAGTAGCGACCAGCGAAGAGACGGGGCCAGGAGCTGTGGCTCGTCCCCTGCAACCACAAATAGGTAAGTACACACAAACACACACACGTCCTCTTGTTCTTCTTGTCTAGCATAACAATGCCTTCAGGTATTTTTTTTCTTCATCGTTCATCTATTGTTTGTTTGTGTGTGTGTGTGTGTGTGTGTGTGTGTGTGTGTGTGTGTGTGTGTGTGTGTGTGTGTGTGTGTGTGTATGTGTGTGAGCGAAACGTTGTGTAAATAAAAACTCGCTTCCATATAAGTGTTTCAGTTTTACTGTACCTGCTAGCATCGTTCTTTACCCTTACACTCTCAGGTTAAAGAATTACTCTGTACAGGTAACAACATATCTCTTTACCTCTCCCACAGCCGGCAACTATGTCAAGTTCGGCTTCCCGATGGCCTTCACCGTTACCATGCTATCCTGGGGCCTCCTCGAGTTTCCTGACGGCTATAGTGAAATGGGTGAGTTATCTTTCTCATACTGTTTACCCTACTGTTGTGGGTGAGGCATCTCTCTGTAGCATACAGCATCATTGTCTGTTTATCTCACTGTTGTTGTGGGTGAGGCATCTCTCTGTAGCATACATCATCACTGACTGTTTATCTCACGTTGTAGGGGGTAAAGGCATCTCTCTGTAGCAAAACAGCATCACTGACTCTTTACCCTCAGCGGGTTTGTTGTGGGTAGGCATCTCTCTGTAGCACACAGCAATCACTGACTCTACTCACGTTTTGTGGGTGAGGCATCTCTCTGTAGCACACAGCATCACTGACTCTTTATCTCACTGTTGTTGTGGGTGAGGCATCTCTCTGTAGCACACAGCATCACTGACTCTTTATCTCACTGTTGTTGTGGGTGAGGCATCTCTCTGTAGCATACAGCATCACTGACTCTTATCTCAGTTTTGTGGTGAGGCATCTCTTGCTACATACAGCTCATTGACTGTTACTCACTTTTGTTGTGGGGGGAGGCATCTCTCGTAGAAACACAGCATCACTGACTCTTTATCTCACTGTTGTTGTGGGTGAGGCATCTCTTTGCTGCATACAGCATCATTGACTGTTTATCTCACTTTTGTTGTGGGTGAGGCATCTCTCTGTAGCACACAGCATCACGACTCTTTATCCCTGTTGTTAGTGGGGTAGGCATCTCTTTGCTGCATAAGCTCATGACGTTTATCTCACTTTTGTTGTGGGTGAGGCATCTCTCTGCAGCATACAGCATCATTGACAGCAGAGTGAGGGCGGCACAGATAAGTGCCTAGATAAGATGAAAAACACAAAATGGGTGGGAATGGTTTTGTATATGTGTGCGAGCGAGACCTGCTGGCTGAAGCACTGATGCAACACTTGGGTATCTTTATTGTATAAACGTTTCGCCGGCCAGTGGAATGATGAAGCCACTGGCTGGCGAAACGTTTGCACAGTAAAGATACCAAGGTGTTCAACAATTGTTTAAATCATCAATTTACCGGTTTTCTAAATTATTTCTAATAGTAATAGGTGAGACGTGCCTAGCAAGGGGCAGTAGGCTTGCCTCAGTGCTAGTAAAAGGCAGTAGGCTTGCCTCAGTACTAGTAAGGGGCAGTAAGCTTCCCTCAGTGCTAGTAAGGGTCAGAAGGCTTGCCTCAGTGCTAGTAAGGGGCAGTAGGCTTGCCTCAGTGCTAGTAAGGGTCAGTAGGCTTGCCTCAGTGCTAATAAGGGGCAGTAGGCTTGCCTCAGTGCTAGTAAGGGGCAGTAGGCTTGCCTCAGTGCTAGTAAGGGGCAGTAGGCTTGCCTCATGCTAGTAAGGGCAGTAGCTTCCTCAGTGCTAGTAAGGGGCAGTAAGCTTCCCTCATGCTAGTAAGGGTCAGTAGGCTTGCCTCAGTCTAGAAAGGGGGCAGGGGCATCCCTCAGTGCTAGTAAGGGTTAGTAGGCTTGCCTCATGCTAAGTGGGGGACAGTAGGCATGCCTCAGTGCTAGTAAGGGTCAGTAGGCCTTGCCTAAAGTGCTAATAAGGGTCAGTAGGCTTCCCTCATGCTAGTAAGGGTCAGTAGGCTTGCCTCAGTGCTAGTAAGGGGCAGTAGGCTTGCCTCAGTGCTAGTAAGGGGCAGTAAGCTTCCCTCAGTGCTAGTAAGGGTCAGTAGGCTTGCCTCAGTGCTAGTAAGGGGCAGTAGGCATGCCTCAGTGCTAGTAAGGGTCAGTAGGCTTGCCTCAGTGCTAATAAGGGTCAGTAGGCTTGCCTCAGTGCTAGTGAGGGTCAGTAGGCTTGCCTCATTGCTAGTAAGGGGCAGTAGGCTTGAATCAGTGCTAGTAGGAGTCAGAAGGCTTGCCTCAGTGCTAGTAAGGGTCAGTAGGCTTGCCTCAGTGCTAGTAAAGGGCAGTAGGCTTACCTCACTGCTAGTAAGGGTCAGAAGGCTTGCCTCAGTGCTAGTAAGGATCGGTAGGCTTGCCTCAGTACTAGTAGAGGTCAGTAGGCTTGCCTCACTGCTAGTAAGGGTCAGTAAGCTTGCCTCAGTGCTAGTAAGGGGCAGTAGGCTTGCCTCAGTGCTAGTAAGGGGCAGTAGGCTTGCCTCAGTGCTAGTAAGGGTCAGTAGGCTTGCCTCAGTGCTAGTAAGGGGTAGTAGGCTTGCCCCAGTGCTAGTAAGGGACAGTAAGGTTGCCTCAGTGCTAGTAAGGGTCAGTAGGCTTCCATCAGTGCTAGTAAGGGTCAGTAGGCTTGCCTCAGTGCTAGTAAGGGCAGTAGGCTTGCCCTCAGTCTAGTAAGGGGCAGTAGGGTTGCCTCAGTGCTAGTAAGGGTCAGTAGGCTTGCCTCAGTGCTAGTAAGAGGCAGTAGGCTTCCCTCAGAGCTAGTAGGGGTCAGTAGGCTTTCCTCAGTGCTAGTAACGGGCAGAAGGCTTGCCTCAGCGCTAGTAAGGGTCAGTAGGCTTGCCTCAGTGCTAGTAAGAGGCAGTAGGATTGCATCAGTGCTAGTAATGGTCAGTAGGCTTGCCTCAGTGCTAGTAAGTGTCAGTAGGCCTTCCTCAGAGCTAGTAAGGGGCAGTAGGCTTGCCTCAGTGCTAGTAACGGTCAGTAGGCTTGCCTCAGTGCTAGTAAGTTGCAGTAGGCTTGCCTCAGTGCTAGTAAGGGGCAGTAGGCTTGCTTCAGAGCTAGTAAGGGGCAGTAGGCTTGCCTCAGAGCTAGTAAGGGTCAGTAGGCTTCCCTCAGTGCTAGTAAGGGTCAGTAGGCTTGCCTCAGTGCTAGTAAGGGGCATAGGCTTCCTCAGGCTAGTAAGGTCATAGGCCCTTGCCTCAGTGCTAGTAAGAGGCAGTAGGATTACATCAGTGCTAGTAAGCGGCAGTAGGCTTGCCTCAGTGCTAGTAAGGGGCAGTAGGCTTGCCTCAGTGCTAGTAAGGGTCAGTAGGCTTGCCTCAGTGCTAGTAAGGGGCAATAGGCTTGCTTCGGTGCTGGTAAGGGGCAGTAGGCTTGCCTTAGTGCTAGTAAGGGTCAGTAGGCTTGATTCAGTGCTAGTAAGGGGCAGTAGGCTTCCCTCAGTGCTAGTAAGGGTCAGTAGGCATGCTTCAGTCCTAGTAAGGGGCAGTAGGCTTGCCTCAGTGCTAGTAAGGGGCAGTAGGATTGCGTTAGTGCTAGTAAGGGTCGGTAGGCTTGCCTCAGCGCTAGTAAGGGGCATTAGGATTGCCTCAGTGCTAGTAAGGGTCAGTAGGCTTGCCTCAGTGCTAGTAATGGGCAGTAGGCTTGCTTCAGTGCTAGTAAGGGGAAGTAGGCTTGCCTCAGTGCTAGTAAGGGTCAACAGGCTTGCCTCAGTGCTAGTAAGGGGCAGTAGGCTTGCTTCAGTGCTAGTAAGGGTCAGTAAGCTTGCCTCAGTGCTAGTAAGGAGCAGTAGGCTTGCCTCAGTGCTAGTAACGGTCAGTAGGCTTGCCTCAGTGCTAGTAAATCAGTAGCTTCCTTCATGTGCTAGTAAGGGGCAGTAGGCTTGCCTCAATGCTAGTAAGGTCAGTAGCTTGCCTCAGTGCAAGTAAGAGGCAGAAGGCTTGCTTCATGCTAGTAAGGGCAGTAGTCTTGCCTCAGTGCTTGTAAGGGGCAGTAGGCTGCCTCAGCGCAGTAAGGGGCAGTAGGCTTGCTTCAGTGCTATAAGGGCAGTAGGTTGCCTCAGGCAGTAAGGGGCAGTAGCTTGCCTCAGTGCTAGTAAGGTCATAGCTTGCCTCAGTGCAGTAAAGGGAGTAGGCTTCCATCAGTGCTAGTAAGGGTCAGTAGGCTTTCCTCAGTGCTAGTAAGGGCAATAGGCTTGCCTCACGCTAGTAAGGTCTAGGCTTGCCTCAGTACTAGAAAGAGGCAGTAGATGCATCAGTGCTAGTAACGGTCAGTAGGCTTGCCTCAGTGCTAGTAAGGGCATAGCTTGCTATCATGCTAGTAAAGGGCAGAAAGCTTGCCTCAATGCTAGTAAGGGCATAGGCTTGCTCAGTGCTAGTAAGGGCAAAAGGCTTGCCTCAGTGTTAGTAAGGGGCAGTAGGCTTCCCTCAGTGTTAGTAAGGGGCAGTAGGCTTCCCTCAGTGTTAGTAAGGGGCAGTAGGCTTCCCTCAGTGTTAGTAAGGGGCAGTAGGCTTCCCTCAGTGTTAGTAAGGGGCAGTATGCTTGCGTCAGTGCCAGTAAGGGTCAGTAGGCTTCCCTCAGTGCTAGTAAGGGTCAGTAGGCTTTCGTCAGTGCTAGTAAGGGCAGAGGCTTGCCTCAGCGCTAGTAAGGGCATGGGCTTGCCTCAGACCATAAAGCAGAATTCATCAGTGCTAGTAAGGGGCAGTAGGCTTGCCTTCAGCCTATTAAGAGGCAGTAGGATTGCATCAGTGCTAGTAACGGTCAGTAGGCTTGCCTCAGTGCTAGTAAGGGGCAGTAGGCTTGCTTCAGTGCTAGTAAGGGGCAGTAGGCTTGCCTCAGTGCTAGTAAGGGTCAGTAGGCTTGCCTCAGTGCTAGTAAGGGACAAAAGGCTTGCTTCAGTGCTAGTAAGGGCAGTAGGCTTGCCTCAGGCTAGAAAGGGGCAGTAGGCTTGCCTCAGCGCTAGTAAGGGCAGTAGGCTTGCTTAGCTAGTAAGGGCAGTAGGCTTTCCTCAGTGCTAGTAAAGGGCAGTAGCTTGCGTCAGTGCAGTAAGGTCAGTAGTTTTGCCTCATGCTAGTAAGGGGTAAGTAGGCTTCCCTCAGTGCTAGTAAGGGTCAGTAGGCTTCTCAGTGCTAGTAATGGGGCAGTAGGCTTGCCTCAGGCTAGTAAGGTCGTAGGCTTGCTCTCAGTACAGTAAGGGGCATAGATTTCATCAGTTAGTAAGGGGCAGAGGCATGCCTCAGTGCTATAATGGCAGTATGCTTGCCTCGTGCTAGTAAGGGTCAGTCGGCTTCTCAGAGCAGTAAGGGGCAGTAGGCTTGCCTCAGTGCTAGTAAGGGCAGTAGGCTGCCTCATGCTAGTAAGGCAGTAGCTTGCTCTTAGTTCTGTAAGTGGGCGTAGGCTTGCCTCAGTGCTAGTAACGGCAGTAGCTGCCTCATTGCAAGTAGTGCGTAAGGCCCTCTGTGCACATGGCTTATGCTCTTCCCAGTGCTAGTAAAGGGGTAGGATTCTCAGTAGCACAAGCTATGATTCTTCTTAGTCTAGTATGGGGCAGTAGGCATGCTATTGCTAGTAAGGCAGTATGGCTTTGCCTCAGTGTAGTAAGTTTGCAGTAGGCTCTCTCAATGCTAGTAAAGCATCACTAGGCTTGCATCTAGTGCTAGTGGGGAGGATCATTTAGGCTGCCGCATCATGTGTATAAGGGGCAGTAGGCATGCTTCAGTGCTAGTAAGGTCAGAGCTTGCCTCACTTCTATTCATGGGTGGAGTAGCTATCCTCAGTGCTATAACGGTCATAGGTTTTCTCAGCTATTGTGAAGGTAGGCTCCTTGCAGCTCAGAAAAGCAGTAGGCTGCCTAAGTGCTAGATAAGATAGAGGCTTGCTCAATCAAGTAATGGTGGCAGTATGGTTGCTTCAGGAGACTTAGTGGTCAGAAGGCTTGCACATTGGACTATTATGGCATAGGACTTTGCCTCAGTAACTAGAACGGTGCAGTAAGTTTGCACAGTGAAGATAAGGGTAAGCAGTAGGCTTCATTAGTGTCTATAAAATTTCAATGTAAGGCTTGGCCCTCAGTGCAGTAAGGGTCAGTAGGCTTGCCTCAGTGCTAGTAAGAGGCAGTACGGCTTGCCTTCATACTAGTAAGGGGCAGTAGAGCTTCCCTCAGTGCTAGTAAGGGTCAGTAGGCTTGCCTCAGTGCTAGTAAGGGGCAGTAGGCTTGCCTCAGTGCTAGTAAGGGCAGTAGGCTTGCTCAGTGCTAGTAAGGGGCAGTAGGCTTGCCTCAGTGCTAGTAAGGGGCAGTAGGCTTGCCTCAGTGCTAGTAAGGGGCAGTAGGCTTGCCTCAGTGCTAGTAAGGGGCAGTAGGCATGCCTCAGTGCTAGTAAGGGCAGTAAGCTTCCTCAGTGCTAGTAAGGGTCAGTAGGCTTGCCTCAGTGCTAGTAAGGGGCAGTAGGCATGCCTCAGTGCTAGTAAGGGTTAGTAGGCTTGCCTCAGTGCTAGTAAGGGACAGTAGGCATGCCTCAGTGCTAGTAAGGGTCAGTAGGCTTGCCTCAGTGCTATAAGGGTCATAGCTTGCCTCAGTGCTAGTAAGGGGCAGTAGGCTTGCCTCAGTGCTAGTAAGGGGCAGTAGGCTTGCCTCAGTGCTAGTAAGGGGCAGTAGGCTTGCCTCAGTGCTAGTAAGGGGTCAGTAGGCTTGCCTCACGTCTAGTACAGTGCAGTAAGGCTGCCTCAGTGCTAGTAAGGGGCAGTAGCTTGCCTCAGTGCTAGTAAGGGTCAGTAGGCTTGCCTCAGTGCTAGTGAGGGTCAGTAGGCTTGCCTCATTGCTAGTAAGGGGCAGTAGGCTTGACTCAGTGCTAGTAAGGGGCAGAAGGCTTGCTTCAGTGCTAGTAAGGGGCAGTAGGCTTGCCTCAGTGCTAGTAAGGGCAGTAGGCTTACCTCACTGCTAGTAAGGGTCAGTAGGCTTGCCTCAGTGTAGTAAGTCAGTAGGCTTCCTCATGTACTAGGGGCAGTAGGCTTTGCTCATGCTAGTAAGGGGCAGTAGGCTTGCCTCAGTGCTAGTAAGGGGCAGTAGGCTTGCCTCAGTGCTAGTAAGGGGCAGTAGGCTTGCCTCAGTGCTAGTAAGGGTCAGTAGGCTTGCCTCAGTGCTAGTAAGGGTCAGTAGGATTGCTCAGTGCTAGTAAGGGTAAGTAAGGCTTGCCTCAGTGCTAGTAAGGGGCAGTAGGCTTGCCTCAGTCGCTAGTAACGGGTCAGTAGGCTTGCCTCAGTGCTAGTAAGGGGCAGTAGGCTTGCCTCAGTGCTAGTAAGGGGCAGTAGGCTTGCCTCAGTGCTAGTAAGGGTCAGTAGGCTTGCCTCAGTGCTAGTAAGAGGCAAGGCTTGCTCAGATGCTAGTAAGGGGCAGTAGGCTTTCCTCAGTGCTAGTAAGGGCAGTAAGGCTTGCCTCAGCGCTAGTAAGGGTCAGTAGGCTTGCTAAGTGCATAGTAAGGGCAGTAGGCTTGCCTCAGTGCTAGTAAGGTCAGTAGGCTTTGCTCAGTGCCAGTAAGGTCAGTAGGCTTGCCTCAGAGCTAGTAAGGGGCAGTAGGCTTGCCTCAGTGCTAGTAACGGGTCAGTAGGCTTGTCGTCAGTAGGCTAGTAAAGGGGCAGTAGGCTTGCCTCAGCGCTAGTAAGGGGCAGTAGGCTTGCCTCAGTAGCAGTAAGAGGTCAGTAGGCTTCCTCAGTGCTAGTAAGGGCAGTAGGCTTGCCTCAGTGCTAGTAAGGGCAGTAGGCTTGCCTCAGGCTAGTAAGGTCAGTCGGCTTGCCTCAGTGCTAGTAAGGGGCAGTAGGCTTGCTCAGTGCTAGTAAGGGGCAGTAGGCTTGCCTCAGTGCTAGTAAGGGTCAGTAGGCTTGCCTCAGTTCTAGTAAGGGGCAGTAGGCTTGCCTCAGTGCTAGTAACGGCAGTAGGCTTCTTCAGTGCAGTAAGTGGCAGTAGGCGTTTGCCTAGTGCTAGTAAGGGTCATAGGCTTGCCTCAGTGCTAGTAAAGGGCAGTAGGATTGTCTCAGTGCTAGTAAGGGTCGGTTGGCTTGCCTCAGCGCTAGTAAGGGGCATTAGGTTTGCCTTAGTGCTAGTAAAGGTCAGTAGGCTTGCCTCAGTGCTAGTAAGGTGTCAGTAGGCTTGCTTCAATGCTAGTAAGGGGTACTAGGCTTGCCTCTGTGCTAGTAAGGATCAGTAGGCTTGCCTCAGTGGTAGTAAGGGGCAGTAGGCTTGCTTCAGTGTCTATAAGGGTCAGTAGGCTTGCCTCAGTTCTATTAAGGGGCAGTAGCCTTCCCTCAGTGCTAGTAACGGTCAGTAGGCTTTCTTCAGTGCTAGTAAGGAGCAGTAGGCTTGCTTCAGTGCTAGTAAGAGGCAGTAGGCTTGCCTCAGTGCTAGTAAGGATCAGTAGGCTTGCCTCAGTGCTAGTAAGAGGGCAGTAGGCTTCTTCAGTGCTAGTAAGGGGCCAGTAGGCTTGCCTCGTGCTAGTAAGGGCATAGGCTTGCCTCAGTGCTAGTAAGGCAGAAGGCTTGCTTCAGTGCTAGTAAGGGGCAGTAGGCTTGCCTCAGTGCTAGTAAAGGGCAGTAGGCTTGCCTCAGTGCTAGTAAGGGTCAGTAGGCTTGCCTCAGTGCTAGTAAGGGGCAGTAGGCTTGCTCAGTGCTAGTAAGGGGCAGTAGGCTTGCCTCAGTGCTAGTAAGGGTCAGTAGGCTTGCCTCAGTGCTAGTAAGGGGCAGTAGGCTTGCTCAGTGCTAGTAAGGGGCAGTAGGCTTGCCTCAGTGCTAGTAAGGGGCAGTAAGATTGCCTCAGTGCTAGTAAGGGGCAGTAGGCTTGCCTCAGTGCTAGTAAGGGGCAGTAGGCATTGCCTCAGTGCTAGTAAGGCAGTAAGGCTTGCCTCAGTGCTAGTAAGGGGCAGTAGGCTTGCTTCAGTGCTAGTAAGGGGCAGTAGGCTTGCCTCAGTGCTAGTAAGGGTCAGTAGGCTTGCCTCAGTGCTAGTAAGGGGCAGTAGGCTTGCTTCAGTGCTAGTAAGGGGCAGTAGGCTTGCCTCAGTGCTAGTAAGAGGCAGTAGGCTTGCCTCAGTGCTAGTAAGGGGCAGTAGGCTTGCCTCAGTGCTAGTAAGGGGCAGTAGGCTTGCCTCAGTGCTAGTAAGGGGCAGTAGCTTGTCGTCATGCAGTAAGGGCAGTAGGCTTCCTCAGTGCTAGTAAGGGTCAGTGGCTTTCTCAGTGCTAGTAAGGGCAGTAGGCTTGCCTCAGCGCTAGTAAGTCAGAAGGCTTGCTCAGTAGCCAGTAAGGGCAGTAGACCTTGCCTCAGTGCTAGTAAAGGGGCAGTAGGCTTGCCTCAGTGCTAGTAAGAGGCAGTAGGCTTGCCTCAGTGCTAGTAACGGGTCAGTAGGCTTGCCTCAGTGCTAGTAAGGGGCAGTAGGCTTGCTTCAGTGCTAGTAAGCGGTGCCTAAGTAAAGGGCATTGGTTGCCTCAGTGCTAGTAAGGGGTCATAGGCTTGCTTCAGTGCTAGTAAGGGGTCAGTAGGCTTGCCTCAGTGCTAGTAATGGGCAGTAGGCTTGCCTCATTGCTAGTAAGGGGCAGTAGGCTTGCCTCAGTGCTAGTAAGGGGCAGTAGGCTTTGCTTCAGTGCTTGTAAGGGCAGTAGGCTTGCCTCAGTGCAGTAAGGGGCAGTAGGCTTGCCTCAGTGCTATAAGGGGAGTAGGCTTGCCTCAGTGCTAGTAAGGGTCAGTAGGCTTTCCTCAGTGCTAGTAAGAGGGCAGTAGGCTTCCTCAGGCTAGTAAGGGGCAGTAGGCTTGCCTCAGTGCAGTAAGAAGCAGTAGGCATTGCCTCAGTGCTAGTAAGGGTCAGCTAGCTTAGTATGCGTAAGGGGCAGTAGGCTTGCCTCAGTGCTAGTAAGGTCAGTCCAGAGCAGTAGGCTAGCCCTCAGTACTAGTAAGGGGCAGTAGGCTTGCCTCAGTGCTAGTAAGGGTCAGTTGCTTGCCTCAGTGCTAGTAAGGGGCAGTAGGCTTGCCTCAGTGCTAGTAACGGTCAGTAGGCTTGCCTCAGTGCTAGTAAGTTGCAGTAGGCTTGCCTCAGTGCTAGTAAGGGGCAGTAGGCTTGCTTCAGAGCTAGTAAGGGGCAGTAGGCTTGCCTCAGAGCTAGTAAGGGTCAGTAGGCTTCCCTCAGTGCTAGTAAGGGTCAGTAGGCTTGCCTCAGTGCTAGTAAGGGGCAGTAGGCTTGCCTCCGCGCTAGTAAGGGTCAGTAGGCTTGCCTCAGTGCTAGTAAGAGGCAGTAGGATTGCATCAGTGCTAGTAAGCGGCAGTAGGCTTGCCTCAGTGCTAGTAAGGGGCAGTAGGCTTGCCTCAGTGCTAATAAGGGTCAGTAGGCTTGCCTCAGTGCTAGTAAGGGGCAATAGGCTTGCTTCGGTGCTGGTAAGGGGCAGTAGGCTTCCCTCAGTGCTAGTAAGGGTCAGTAGGCATGCTTCAGTGCTAGTAAGGGGCAGTAGGCTTGCCTCAGTGCTAGTAAGGGGCAGTAGGATTGCGTTAGTGCTAGTAAGGGTCGGCAGGCTTGCCTCAGCGCTAGTAAGGGGCATTAGGATTGCCTCAGTGCTAGTAAGGGTCAGTAGGCTTGCCTCATTGCTAGTAATGGGCAGTAGGCTTGCTTCAGTGCTAGTAAGGGGTAGTAGGCTTGCCTCAGTGCTAGTAAGGGTCAACAGGCTTGCCTCAGTGCTAGTAAGGGGCAGTAGGCTTGCTTCAGTGCTAGTAAGGGTCAGTAAGCTTGCCTCAGTGCTAGTAAGGAGCAGTAGGCTTGCCTCAGTGCTAGTAACGGTCAGTAGGCTTGCCTCAGTGCTAGTAAGAAGCAGTAGGCTTCCTTCAGTGCTAGTAAGGGTCAGTAGGCTTGCCTCAGTGCTAGTAAGAGGCAGATGGCTTGCTTCAGTGCTAGTAAGGGGCAGTAGTCTTGCCTCAGTGCTTGTAAGGGGCAGTAGGCTTGCCTCAGCGCTAGTAAGGGGCAGTAGTCTTGCTTCAGTGCTAGTAAGGGCAGTAGGTTTGCCTCAGTGCTAGTAAGGGGCAGTAGGCTTGCCTCAGTACTAGTAAGGGTCAGTAGGCTTGCCTCAGTGCTAGTAAGAGGCAGTAGGCTTCCCTCAGTGCTAGTAAGGGTCAGTAGGCTTTCCTCAGTGCTAGTAAGGGGCAGTAGGTTTGCCTCAGCGCTAGTAAGGGTCAGTAGGCTTGCCTCAGTACTAGTAAGCAGCTTGCCTAGTAGGAGTGTGCATCAGTGCTAGTAAGGGGAGTAGGCTTGCCTCAGTCTAGTAAGGGGCAGTAGGCTTGCCTCAGCGCTAGTAACGTCCAGTAAGGCTTGCTCAGTGCTAGTAAGAGCAGTAGGCTTCCTTCAGTGCTAGTAAGGGGCAGTAGGCTTGCCTCAATGCTAGTAAGGGTCAGTAGGCTTGCCTCAGTGCTAGTAAGAGGCAGAAGGCTTGCTTCAGTGCTAGTAAGGGGCAGTAGTCTTGCCTCAGTGCTTGTAAGGGGCAGTAGGCTTGCCTCAGCGCTAGTAAGTGGCAGTAGGCTTGCTTCAGTGCGAGTAAGGGGCAGTAGGTTTGCCTCAGTGCTAGTAAGGGGCAGTAGGCTTGCCTCAGTGCTAGTAAGGGTCAGTAGGCTTGCCTCAGTGCTAGTAAGAGGGAGTAGGCTTCCCTCAGTGCTAGTAAGGGTCAGTAGGCTTTCCTCAGTGCTAGTAAGGGGCAGTAGGCTTGCCTCAGCGCTAGTAAGGGTCAGTAGGCTTGCCTCAGTACTAGTAAGAGGCAGTAGGATTGCATCAGTGCTAGTAAGGGGTAGTAGGCTTGCCTCAGTGCTAGTAAGGGGCAGTAGGCTTGCCTCTGCGCTAGTAACGGTCAGTAGGCTTGCCTCAGTGCTAGTAAGGGGCAGTAGGCTTGCTTCAGTGCTAGTAAAGGGCAGTAGGCTTGCCTCAATGCTAGTAAGGGTCAGTAGGCTTGCCTCAGTGCTAGTAAGGGTCAAAAGGCTTGCTTCAGTGCTAGTAAGGGGCAGTAGGCTTGCCTCAGTGCTAGTAAGGGGCAGTAGGCTTGCCTCAGCGCTAGTAAGGGGCAGTAGGCTTGCTTAAGTGCTAGTAAGGGGCAGTAGGCTTGCCTCAGTGCTAGTAAGGGGCAGTAGGCTTGCGTCAGTGCCAGTAAGGGTCAGTAGGCTTGCCTCAGTGCTAGTAAGGGGTAGTAGGCTTCCCTCAGTGCTAGTAATGGTCAGTAGGCTTTCGTCAGTGCTAGTAAGGGGCAGTAGGCTTGCCTCAGCGCTAGTAAGGGTCAGTAGGCTTGCCTCAGTACCAGTAAGAGGCAGTAGGATTGCATCAGTGCTAGTAAGGGGCAGTAGGCTTGCCTCAGTGCTAGTAACGGTCAGTCGGCTTGCCTCAGAGCTAGTAAGGGGCAGTAGGCTTGCTTCAGTGCTAGTAAGGGGCAGTAGGCTTGCCTCAGTGCTAGTAAGGGTCAGTAGGCTTGCCTCAGTTCTAGTAAGGGGCAGTAGGCTTGCCTCAGTGCTAGTAACGGTCAGTAGGCTTGCCTCAGTGCAAGTAAGTGACAGTAGGCTTGCCTCAGTGCTAGTAAGGGGTAATAGGCTTGCCCCAGTGCTAGTAAAGGGCAGTAGGATTGTCTCAGTGCTAGTAAGGGTCGGTTGGCTTGCCTCAGCGCTAGTAAGGGGCATTAGGTTTGCCTTAGTGCTAGTAAAGGTCAGTAGGCTTGCCTCAGTGCTAGTAAGGTTCAGTAGGCTTGCTTCAATGCTAGTAAGGGGTACTAGGCTTGCCTCTGTGCTAGTAAGGATCAGTAGGCTTGCCTCAGTGGTAGTAAGGGGCAGTAGGCTTGCTTCAGTGCTAATAAGGGTCAGTAGGCTTGCCTCAGTTCTATTAAGGGGCAGTAGCCTTCCCTCAGTGCTAGTAACGGTCAGTAGGCTTTCTTCAGTGCTAGTAAGAAGCAGTAGGCTTGCTTCAGTGCTAGTAAAAGGCAGTAGGCTTGCCTCAGTGCTAGTAAGGATCAGTAGGCTTGCCTCAGTGTTAGTAAGGGGCAGTAGGCTTGCTTCAGTGCTAGTAAGGGTCAGTAGGCTTGCCTTCGTGCTATTAAGGGGCACTAGGCTTGCCTCAGTGCTAGTAACGGTCAGTAGGCTTGCTTCAGTGCTAGTAAGAAGCAGTAGGCTTGCTTCAGTGCTAGTAAAAGGCAGTAGGCTTGCCTCAGTGCTAGTAAGGGGCAGACGGCTTGCTTCAATTCTAGTAAGGGGCAGTAGGCTTGCCTCAGTGCTAGTAAGGGTCAGTAGGCTTGCCTCAGTGCTAGTAAGGGACAGTAGGCTTGCTTCAGTGCTAGTAAGGGGCAGTAGGCTTGCCTCAGTGCTAGTAAGGGGCAGTAAGATTGCCTCATTGCTAGTAAGGGGCAGTAGGCTTGCCTCAGTGCTGGTAAGGGGCAGTAGGCTTGCCTCAGTGCTAGTAAGGGGCAGTAGGCTTGCCTCAGTGCTAGTAAGGGGCAGTAGGCATGCTTCAGTGCTAGTAAGGTGCAGTAGGCTTGCCTCAGTGGTAGTAAGGGTCAGTAGGCTTGCCTCAGTGCTAGTAAGGGGCAGTAGGCTTGCTTCAGTGCTAGTAAGGGGCAGTAGGATTGCCTCAGGGCTAGTAAGGGGCAGTAGGCTTGCCTCAGTGCTAGTAAGGGGCAGTAGGCTTGCCTCATTGCTGTAAGGGTCAATAGGCTGCCTCAGTGCAGTAAGGGCAGTAGGCTTCCCTTCAGTGCTAGAAAGGGGGCAGTAGGCTTGCCTCAGTGCTAGTAAGGGGCAGTGGGCTTGTCTCAGTGCTAGTAAAAGGCAGTAGGCTTGCCTCAGTGCTAGTAAGGGGCAGACGGCTTGCTTCAATTCTAGTAAAGGGCAGTAGGCTTGCCTCAGTGCTAGTAAGGGTCATAGGCTTGCCTCGTGCTAGTAAGGGACAGAAAGGCTTGCTTCAGTGCTATAAGGGCAGTAGGCTTGCCTCAGTGCTAGTAAGGGGCAGTAAAGATTGCCTCATTGCTAGTAAGGGCAGTAGGCTTCCCTCGGGCTGAAAGGGGGCCCGTAGGCTTGCCTCAGTGCTAGTAAGGGGCAGTAGGATTGCCTAGGGCTAGTAAGGGCCATAGGCTTCCCTCAGTGCTAGAAAGGGGGCAGTAGGCTTGCCTCATTGCTGTAAGGGTCATAGGCTTTGCCTCAGTGCTAGTAAGGGGCAGTAGGCTTGCTTCAGTGCTAGTAAGGTGCAGTAGGCTTGCCTCAGTGCTAGTAAGGGGCAGTAGGCTTGCCTCAGTGCTAGTAAGGGGCAGTAGGCTTGCCTCATTGCTGGTAAGGGTCAATAGGCTTGCCTCAGTGCTAGTAAGGGGCAGTAGGCTTGCTTCAGTGCTAGTAAGGGGCAGTAGGCTTGCCTCAGTGCTAGTAAGGGGCAGTGGGCTTGCCTCAGTGGTAGTAAGGGTCAGTAGGCTTGCCTCAGTGCTAGTAAGGGGCAGTAGGCTTGCTTCAGTGCTAGTAAGGGGCAGTAGGATTGCCTCAGGGCTAGTAAGGGGCAGTAGGCTTGCCTCAGTGCTAGTAAGGGGCAGTAGGCTTGCCTCATTGCTGGTAAGGGTCAATAGGCTTGCCTCAGTGCTAGTAAGGGGCAGTAGGCTTGCTTCAGTGCTAGTAAGGGGCAGTAGGCTTGCCTCAGTGCTAGTAAGGGGCAGTGGGCTTGTCTCAGTGCTAGTAAGGGGCAGTAGGCTTGCCTCAGCGCTAGTAACTGTCAGAAGGTTGGGCTCAGTGCTAGAAAGGGGGCAGTAGACTTGCCTCAGTCTAGAAAGGGGGCAGTAGGCTTGCCTGGGTGCTAGTAAGGGGCAGTAGGCTTCCCTCAGTGCTAGTAAGGGGGCATAGCTTGCCTCAGTGCTAGAAAGGGGCAGTAGGCTTGCCTCAGTGCTAGTAAGGGGCAGTAGGCTTGCCTCAGTGCTAGTAAGGTCAGTAGGCTTGCCTCAGTGCTAGTAAGGGTCAGTAGGCTTGCCTCAGTGTTAGTAATCTTCAGTAGGCTTACCTCATTGCTGCTAAGGGGCAGTAGGCTTGCCTCAGTGCTAGTAAGGGGCAGTAGGCTTGCCTCAGTGCTTGTAAGGGTCAGTAGGCTTGCCTCAGTGCTAGTAAGGGTCAGTAGGCTTGCCTCAGTGTTAGTAAGAGGCAGTAGGCTTCCCCCATGCTAGAAGGGCATAGCTTGCCTCAGTGCTAGTAAGTATCAGTAGGCTTGCCTCAGTGCTAGTAAGGGTCATTAGGCTTGCCTCAGTACTGGTAAGGGCAGTAGGCTTGCCTCAGTGCTAGTAAGGGTCAGTAGGCTTGCCTCAGTACTAGTAAGGGGCAGTAGGCTTGCCTCAGTGCTAGTAAGGGTCAGTTTGCTTGCCTCAGTGCTAGTAAGTGTCAGTAGGCTTGCCTCAGTGCTAGTAAGGGTCAGTAGGCTTGCCTCAGTGCTGGTAAGGGTCAGTAGGCTTGCCTCAGTGCTAGAAAAGGGCAGTAGGCTTGCGTCAGTGCTAGTGAGGGTCAGTAGGCTTGCCTCAGTGCTAGTAAGGGGCAGTAGGCTTGCCTCAGTGCTTGTAAGGGGCAGTAGACTTGCCTCAGTGCTAGTAAAGGGCAGTAGGCCTGCCTTAGTGTTCCACTGTTCTTTAAGTATTTATTTTCTCATTGCCCACAGACAAGACTCGGATCGCTCTTGATACCATCAAGTGGGCTACCGACTACTTCTTCAAGTGTCACACTTCATCATATGAGCTCTGGGGCCAGGTAAACCATCTTTCTGTGGCTTGAGAATGCTATTAGTGTAGCGCCAGCGTAGAATTCCATCGTGAAGACTTATTAACATATCGGATACATTCTGTTGGATAGTTACATTGCGCTACTACCCGCAGTGTATGGGACATGGGACTGTGGGAACACTGAAAGTGTACAGTGTACAGCTACACCTTTTCTGTATGATCTTAGTGGGAATAAACACTAGGAATTATTCCCTGTGTACGTGATTATTCGATTGCGTACGTGATAATGAAATCAGTTCACCTGAGGATCTTAGAGGATGAGAAAGATGATAGGTATTATTTTATTTGTCATAGGTAAAATGTACATACGTACAAAAAAAGAATGAAATAACTGGAGTATATCAGGAGAGGGTTTCAGGGGTCAACGCCCCCCCCCCCGGTCCGGTCTGTGGCCAGCAAACTTTACGGATTCCGTTCTTTCTTTCCAGGTTGGAAACGGTAATGTTGATAACAGCTCTTGGGGCCGACCTGAAACCATGACCATGGAGCGACCTGCTTACAAGATTGATGAGAGTAACCCTGGTTAGTGAATTTTCGTACTGACTACCCTGGCTGGTCAGCTCGGGGTTCTGGTGACCCTGGCTGGTCAGCTCGGAGTTCTGTTGACCCTGGTTGGTCAGCTTGGGGTCCTGGTGACCCTGGCTGGTCAGCTCGGGGTTCTGGTGACCCTGGCTGGTCAGCTCGGGGCTCTGGTGACCCTGGCTGGTCAGCTCGGGGTTCTGGTGACTCTAGCTGGTGAGCTCGGGGTTCTGGTGACCCTGGCTGGTCAGCTCGGGGTTCTGGTGACTCTAGCTGGTGAGCTCGGGGTTCTGGTGACCCTGGCTGGTCAGCTCGGGGTTCTGGTGACTCTAGCTGGTGAGCTCGGGGTTCTGGTGACCCTGGCTGGTCAGCTCGGGGTTCTGTTGACCCTGGTTGGTCAGCTTGGGGTCCTGGTGACCCTGGCTGGTCAGCTCGGGGTTCTGGTGACCCTGGCTGGTCAGCTCGGGGCTCTGGTGACCCTGGCTGGTTAGCTCGGGGTTCTGGTGACCCTGGCTGGTCAGCTCGGGGTTCTGGTGACCCTGGCTGGTTAGCTCGGGGTTCTGGTGACCCTGGCTGGTCAGCTCGGGGTTCTGGTGAACCTGGCTGGTCAGCTGGGGGTTCTGGTAACTCTAGCTGGTCAACTCGGGGTTCTGGTGACCCTGGCTGGTCAGTTCGGGGTCCTGGTGACTCTAGCTGGTCAGCTCGGGGTTCTGGTGACCCTGGCTGGTCAGCTCGGGGTCCTGGTGACCCTGGCTGGTCAGCTCGGGATCCTGGTGACCCTGGCTGGTCAGCTCGGGATCCTGGTGACCCTGGCTGGTCAAGGATTGTCTTTCTGGTAATACTTCCACTGACAGGGTTAATAACACTACTCATTACTTTTTAATGGTAGAAAGTTCATTCGTCGGGAGATGGAAAAGCAGATACAAATGCCACACTACGAGTCTTAATTTACACGTTTCGCCCACACCCGTGCGATTATCAAGCACAAACAATCTCCGTTCGGGAGGGCGAGCTTGAACTTTCCCGAAAACTTCCCCAGGTAAAAACCCAAAATCTCTTCTTCCAGGAACAGAATTGGGCTGCCGAGGACTGCTGCTCTTGGCCGCCGCTCCATCTTTACATGGTGAGGCCCACCAGGGGTTGTTGTTCCCATTTCTCAAGCTTCCAGTCGGTGCTCGATGTTATCCCTCCGCTGCCGTTCCAAACCAGCCCGCGGTTTGCTGTATAGCCCACTAGAAGTTAACTACGTTTACGTGGGAAAATGTACATTAATGTAGCCACAAGGTGCGATACGAGCAGAGAATCTGAACGTAACTGCACTAATCAGTGACTGATTGTGTTTCAGAGTTACCTGAGAGGTATTGAGAGGTATTGAGGGGTATTGAGGGATAATGAGAGGTAATGAGAAGTATTCAGAGATACTGAGAGGCATTGCAGTGTTAATTACTGTCTTGGTCGAGTTAGTTTACCCAGGAACTCAATCCGAACCACTAAGGCAGATCTTTGCTCTCACTGTGTTCCATCTCGCCCGTCATAGACCCTTTCCTGCTGATTTGGGTCTTCTAACGCTTGACTAGAGTGTACTAACTAGCCATGGGTTTGAACCCCATCCGTTCCCTGATTTAACTAGGAAGGAATTGGCCATCCTCAGGGACGGTATCCCAGGCACCCACAGCCTGGTTGGTCAGACCGGCAACCGGGACGTTGGTCTGAGACCGGGAAAAAGGGAGCAGTGATCCCCGAAATCGACCCCCTGGGTCGATTTCGGGGGATCACTGCTCGGGGTAACCTCAAATAGATCACTGCTCGGGGTAACCTCAAATAGATCACTGCTCGGGGTAACCTCAAATAGATCACTGCTCGAGGTAACCTCAAATAGATCACTGCTCGGGGTAACCTCAAATAGATCACTGCTCGGGGTAACCTCAAATAGATCACTGCTCGGGGTAACCTCAAATAGATCACTGCTCGGGGTAACCTCATATAGATCACTGCTCGGAGTAACCTCAAATAGATCACTGCTCGAGGTAACCTCAAATAGATCACTGCTCGGGGTAACCTCAAATAGATCCGTAGCTATTGATGTCATTACTAGCGAATACCAAGAGCATAATAGAAATATGTTCTATTTGAGTAAGAATCCCTTGTAGTGGTTGAAAGTTCGTGTACTTCCCTTGCTACTTCCCTCGCTACTTCCCTCACTATTTTCATGTCTACTTCCCTCGCTACCTCATGTCTGCTTCCCTCGCTACCTCATTTCTACTTCCCTCGCTACCTCATGTCTGCTTCCCTCGCTACCTCATGTCTACTTCCCTCGCTACCTCATGTCTACTTCCCTCGCTACCTCATGTCTACTTCCCTCGCTACCTCATGTCTACTTCCCTAGCTACCTCATGTCTGCTTCCCTCGCTACCTCATGTCTACTTCCCTCGCTACTTCGCTACTTTTCTCGCCAGAAAACCGACAGTATCTACGCCACTTGGATGATGGATTTGGCGAAAGTGCTGTACGACTTTGCCGACAACTTCCGTGGTCACTACGACATGTCGATCCCCGACGCAAAGGATTGGTACCCGTAAGTTCAAATTCTAAATTCTAAATTCGTGTAGAACCGCTTAACCCACAGGGGTCAGCCAGTGCCTGGAAAAAAATTATTTATTATTATTATTATTATTATTATTATTATTATTATTATTATTATTATTATTTTTTTTTTTTTTTTTTTATTATTATACGGCTTTTTTTTTTGAATAGGTCGAGTATTTTTTTGCATTATTTTGACTAGCCTATGATTTCAAAGATGTTTTATTTTTTTTTAAATGTATATTTTCAACTTAATCTTCTAATCAGTTTCAATACATAAAATTCGGCCCAGTGGGAACTGATCATTTGTTTAATAACATAAAATTAAGATTCTTACACCTGAGAGGGCAGTTGTGAGGGTGTGAGTCCCCCACACCTGCCTCCTGACAAGGCGGGTGTAGAGACAGAGACTTTAGAAACCATCGGAAGAGCTAATAAGGTAAAAAAAATTATGGATTTTTTTCACATTTATAACTTATGAGAAACGAAGTGTACCCAGGCAACGCTGGATGATTTTACTACCAAACAGAATAAAACTTACCTCCTTTATTGCTGTAATAATGGAATACAAGACAGACAAGTTGATATCTTGGTGTCTTTATTTCCGTAATGTTCTCGTACACAATATACTTCTTCAGTCAAATACAGAAAGGTTACTGGACTGGTCACAGCACCTTGACCTACCTACTGTTTCGCTATCTCTGGTTTCAGTCACCTCTCTGTATTTGACTGACAAGACTTACCATGTTGTCACCTCTTTCATGAGAAGAAGAATCTGGTTCTCCCCGCAGTTCAACGAGCGGGTATGGTGACGAGCTGGTCTGGGCTGGTCTGTGGCTGTACAGAGCAACGGAAGATGCGTCCTACCTCACCCGCGCCAGGGGTCACTGGGACGAGTTCAGCCTGCAGTCATCCGAGGCTCAACTGTTCTACTGGGACGACAAGATGGCCGGAGTCTATGTGAGTCCTGCTCCATGATACACCATTACTGCTCGAAAAGTTACGGAAAAAGCTCTCATGGGAGCTACATTGAGCTTCATTAAGACATGGACCTAGAGCTAAGATTTTTTAATTGGCATACATAACAGACGTCATTTAAAAAAAATGTTAAAAAACTTTGAGATTCTTTGCATGTCTCCTCAAAATATTTGCTAGATTTTTAATGTGCATAGTTCTGGTGATGGTATTGTAGCTTCCCCTCCCTCACTTCCCCACCATAATAAGGCCTGAAAAATAAAACCATTTCATCCACTGCTTCTTCAGGCCTAGATTGAGACAATTTACTGATACACTCTTCTTGTGATTCCCACCAGGCGCTCTTCTGGTTGTTGGACGGTTCCCAGGACTATTTAGATCACCTCACTACCTACCTGGATTATTTAAAAAACACTGCCCTCTACACCCCAGAAGGATTGGTCTTCCTCGATGAGTCGGGCACGACCAGACATGCTGCTAATGCTGCCTTCATATCCCTCTTGGTCAGTTCTTTCTCTTTCTCTTTACACTGTTTCTTTTTTTTCTTTACCATCTCGGCGGTCTCTCATCAAGGTGACCCAAAAGAAGAAAGTGCTCACCATCATTCAAACAATAGCTGTCTCTCCAAAAGCGTGTAGAAATCACGACTTAAAAACCCTCTGAACTGCAACAGCCCCCACCCGTCCTTAAGACTGCAGGTACTGTACATCCCACCTTAAGTACTCATCTCTGACTGATTGGGTTACCCTGAGTCCCTTCATAAATATTGCCCTGCAAATATCAACAAACTAAGTTGTCCACCTAAATGATAAAACCTGTTCTTGTTTAAGGGCTGCTGCCATGTGAAGCTGTTGGTTATAATACTTCTACAGTTTAAGGGCTGCTGCCATATGAAGCCGTTGTTCACAATATTTCTGCAGTTTAAGGGCTGCTGCCATATGAAGCCGTTGTTCACAATACTTCTACAGTTTAAGGGCTGCTGCCATATGAATCCGTTGTTTACAATATTAAAGTGCAAACCTCAAAATAAATTAGAACTGTTAACCTAAAAACAAATCTAATTCTGTTACTGAATTCGACCAGGCTGCATAAAACAATCTTTAAAATAATTTTCATGGACTTTAATTTTTAAAGATTGCAACAGTGTCTATAAGATGATTAACTGCAAAGATACGAGTGGAAAATAATTTGTTTTGCAGCGGAGGCCTACTCAAAAAATGTAGATTTTTAGCAAATGTATCTTCTGCCAAGCATAGCTAAGTAAGGTCAGGAAACAGGACAAGTGTTTCCTGATGCGGGTCTTAGTCATATAATGACCAACAGCTGGAGCTTTTGGTCATCTGACCAAAAACTTCTGCTGGCTTACAGGTCCACCCCTTTTAAAAATTAAGGTTATGGTTAGAGCCGTTAGATTACCCGCTATATCTCTCTTCTTTTTCAAGGCTGCCAAATACGGTGTGGACACATCTCTGAACAACCAGTGGGGTCAGGCTCAGATGGACCAGTTGCTGGGTGCCAACTCTCGCTACAACATGTCCTTCGTTGTGGGCTTCGGTGACAACTATCCTCAGAGACCTCACCACCGCTCCAGGTACACACACACACACACACACACACACACACACACACACACACGGGGCCAGGAGCTGAGTCTCGACCCCTGCAACCACAATTAGGTGAGTACACACACACACACAACACACACACACACACACACACACACACACACACACACACACACACACACACACACACACACACACACACACACATACAAAGACGGGATGTTCCAGAGATGGGACACAGACACAAGAGGTCACAATTGGAAGTTGAAGACTCAGATGAATCAAAGGGATGTTAGGAAGTATTTCTTCAGTCATAGAGTAGTCAGGCCATGGAATAGCCTAGAAAGTGATGTGGTGGAGGCAGGAACCATACATAGTTTTAAGGCGAGGTATGATAGAGCTCATGGGGCAGGGAGAGGACCTAGTAGCAATCAGCGAAGAGGCGGGGCCAGGAGCTGTGACTCGACCCCTGCAACCACAAATAGGTGAGTACACACACACACACACACACACACACACACACACATAAAACGATGTTTCTGTACGTCTTAAATAAGATTGCTTAGGAACAGGTACATACATAGTGTAAATTACATAGGATAACCCAAAACAGTTAGATAAAGTGATTAATTTCCTTTGGGGTCTTCGTATTTCCATTGGGGTCCACGTATTTCCATTGGGGTTCTCGTATTTCCATTGGGGTCCTCGTATTTCCATTGGGGTCCTCGTATTTCCATTGGGGTCCTCGTATTTCCATTGGGGTCCTCGTATTTCCATTGGGGTCCTCGTATTTCCATTGGGGTCCTCGTATTTCCATTGGGGTCCTCGTATTTCCATTGGGGTCCTTGTATTTCCACTGGGGTCCTCGTATTTCCATTGGGGTCCTCGTATTTCCATTGGGGTCCTCGTATTTCCATTGGGGTCCTTGTATTTCCATTGGGGTCCTTGTATTTCCACTGGGGTCCTCGTATTTCCATTGGGGTCTTCGTATTTCCATTGGGGTCCACGTATTTCCATTGGGGTTCTCGTATTTCCATTGGGGTCCTCGTATTTCCATTGGGGTCCTTGTATTTCCATTGGGGTCCTTGTATTTCCACTGGGGTCCTCGTATTTCCATTGGGGTCCTCGTATTTCCATTGGGGTCCTCGTATTTCCATTGGGGTCCTCGTATTTCCATTGGGGTCCTTGTATTTCCATTGGGGTCCTCGTATTTCCACTGGGGTCCTCGTATTTCCACTGGGGTCCTTGTAATATCTTATTATTTAAACCTTAGAAGTTAAAACGTCTAAACAACTCAACAGTGTGAAAATGAGTTCCAATAGAAGGTAATATACATTTACAGCTTCGTTCCCGCATTCTGTCCGTGAGGACTGAAGTCAGCCGAGACAAGAATGCATTACTGACACAAAACTTAGAGTTTTCTAATGTGATCTCTTTCTCTCTCTCTGATCTCCAGCTCGTGTCCCGACCCCCCTGAGGACTGCGACTACGGCTGGGCTTACACCCAGTCTGGACCGAACCCCCACACTTTGTACGGTGCCTTGGTCAGTGGACCATCTCTGGTTAGTAGTCTCATCCGGTCAGTGGACCACAGTGGGTCAGAGACCTTTCCTGAATCAGTTATAACTATTTTACTCGTCATTGACAGATTTTGTTTATCTATTGGCCTTTTACTTCCAATACTCTATTATTATTATTAGCGTAAGTTAGTTAGTTTAATATGTTTATTATGCACCCCATACCCATCCTGTGGGCGGTAGTCAAAAAATTACAGAGGTACATAATTGGTCCTAAGAGACACTAAATTGCAGATTTGGAAAAAATTTGTATCAATAACTTTTCCCTTATGCAACAGGTATTTTAAAGTCAATAGGAATTGAGATTGTATAGGCAGGTGTAAGAGATTGGGTGCTAGGTCAGGTGCTAGGAGAGGTCGGGTACTAATAGGGGTTAGGTGCTAGAAGAGGTCGGGTACTAATAGAGGTCAGGTGCTAGAAGAGGTCGGGTACTAATAGGGGTTAGGTGCGAGGAGAGGTCGGGTAGTAATAGGGGTTAGGTGCTAGGAGAGGTCGGGTAGTAATAGGAGTTAGGTGCTAGGAGAGGTCAGATGCGGTGATATTGTTTCTGATAGTTTATGGATGTTTTGTGTTTTGCAATTTACATTCTGCAAAACTGACTGAAGAACGTAGGATATTGCATTTTCACGAATAACTCCCTGATCCATCGGGAGGCCTGGTCATGGACCGGGCCGCGGGGGCGTTGATCCCCGGAATAACCTCCAGGTAACCTCCAGGTAGGAGTGAAACCAAGATGGTGAACACTATCTAGGCTGAGGGACTGATTACCACGTTTTATATTGTCTCCAGTTTGGCGAAACGTCTTCAGAATAAAGATACCCAGGTGTTGCGCATGTCTTAGTCATTAATTATCTTAGACACTGTTATGTTCGTTATTATGATTTGTAAAATCTTAATAACGCGATTGCAAATAAATCACAAACCTGCGAGTTATGAGACGCTTGCCATAGGTTCGAATCCCACCTGTTCTGTGATTTACGCTCATCTAGGAATTCAGGACTACAAGTTCTGTAGCCACTTAAAAAAAAAAACTCGATTAGGATGCCTCTCTTAGTGCCATGATGTGGCCAGAAGTATATGAGGATATTGTTTTCTTTTGGTTTATGGTACACCAGAGAAGGATGAGGAATTTGTAGACTAAAGTGTGAAAGCATTAACAAATAGGATTTTACATCCATCTTACTGATAAGCGCATCTGTCTTACTGATAAGCGCATCTGTCTTACTGATAAGCGCATCTGTCTTACTGATAAGCGCATCTGTCTTACTGATAAGCGCATCTGTCTTACTGATAAGCGCATCTGTCTTACTGATAAGCGCATCTGTCTTACTGATAAGCGCATCTGTCTTACTGATAAGCGCATCTGTCTTACTGATAAGCGCATCTGTCTTACTGATAAGCGCATCTGTCTTATTGATAAGCGCATCTGTCTTACTGATAAGCGCATGTCTTACTGATAAGCGCATCTGTCTTACTGATAAGTGCATCTGTCTTACTGATAAGCGCATCTGTCTTACTGATAAGTGCATCTGTCTTACTGATAAGCACATCTTACTGGTAAGCGCATCTGTCTTACTGATAAGCGCATCTGTCTTACTGATAAGCACATCTGTCTTACTGGTAAGTGCATCTGTCTTACTGATAAGCGCATCTGTCTTACTGATAAGTGCATCTGTCTTACTGATAAGCGCATCTGTCTTACTGATAAGCGCATCTGTCTTACTGATAAGCGCATCTGTCTTACTGATAAGCGCATCTGTCTTACTGATAAGCACATCTGTCTTACTGATAAGCGCATCTGTCTTACTGATAAGTGCATCTGTCTTACTGATAAGCGCATCTGTCTTACTGATAAGCACATCTGTCTTACTGATAAGCGCATCTGTCTTACTGATAAGCGCATCTGTCTTACTGATAAGCACATCTGTCTTACTGATAAGCACATCTGTCTTACTGATAAGCGCATCTGTCTTACTGATAAGCGCATCTGTCTTACTGATAAGCACATCTGTCTTACTGATAAGCACATCTGTCTTACTGATAAGCACATCTGTCTTACTGATAAGCACATCTGTCTTACTGATAAGCACATCTGTCTTACTGATAAGCACATCTGTCTTACTGATAAGCACATCTGTCTTACTGATAAGCACATCTGTCTTACTGATAAGTGCATCTGTCTTACTGATAAGCGCATCTGTCTTACTGATAAGCACATCTGTCTTACTGATAAGCACATCTG
>NC_069456.1:17589740-17649740 GCF_026875155.1 Cherax quadricarinatus | reverse complement strand
AACCCGGGCCCTCCGTGTGTGAAGCGGGAGCTTTAGCCACCAGGCCACCGGGCCACACCTCATAGGTGTGGTAACCTGCAAAAGGCCTTCGATACTGTCAACCACAACATATTATGTAAGAAACTTCAAGCTATCGGTATAGGTTCTGTAGACTGGTTTAAGTCCTACCTTAGGAACAGGAGACAAATTGTCAAAATCAACAAAACGGAATCAGAACCCCTGCCGATAACATGTGGAGTTCCCCAAGGTAGTATTCTGGGTCCCTTATTATTATTATGTTATGTCAATGATATGCCTATCAGTGTCAAGTGCAAACACCTACTGTATGCAGATGACAGTGCTCTGTTAGTGTCAGGTAAAGACCCACAAGATATAGCTAATGTTTTAACACTGGAACTGGAGTCCTGGAGCAAATGGTTAGTAGACAACAAACTATCATTACACCTCGGGAAAACTGAAGCCATTCTCTTTGACACGAAACATAAACTGAGAAGGGTAAATAATTTTAATGTCCAGTGTAATGGGGAGCCCATCACTTTGGTTTCATCAGTAAAATATCTGGGAATCCCCTTTGACCCATGCATGTCAGGAGAATTGATAGGGAACAGTGTAGTAAAGAAAGCGAATGCCAGACTGAAGTTCCTGTATAGACAAGCACAGTGTCTACCTACTGAGGCTCGCAGGACCCAATGTCTAGCCCTTATACAATGCCATATGGATTACGCTTGCTCTTCATGGTACTCTGCCTTGACAAAAAAACTGAAAGATAGACTGCAAATCACCCAGAACAAAATCGTAAGATTCATCCTGGGGCTGGGACCAAGAGAACATGTAGGCCAGGATGAATTACAGCAGTTGGATATGCTGAATGTTGAACTTGACTCAAGAAATCGTAATGACACGATTGCAAACAAACCATACCCCCGGCCGGGATTGAACCCGCGGTCATAGAGTCTCAAAACTCCAGCCCGTCGCGTTAGCCACTAGACCAGCTAGCCACAATAAGATTCATCCAACTAGGTATATTTCTACACCATAGGAAGGTTAGCACAGGCACCTCTGTGACCACAAATGAAAGTTTTTACAGACGAATCTCCAGCTAGCGTGGCCGTGACGAACTCTAGCTCAAGTCCCTTCACTGCCGTCAACATGACTCAAGAAATCGTAATGACACGATTGCAAACAAACCATACCCCCGGCCGGGATTGAACCCGCGGTCATAGAGTCTCAAAACTCCAGCCCGTCGCGTTAGCCACTAGACCAGCTAGCCACAATAAGATTCTTCCAACTAGGTATATTTCTACACCATAGGAAGGTTAGCACAGGCACCTCTGTGACCACAAATGCAAGTTTTTACAGACGAATCGTGTCATTACGATTTCTTGAGTCATGTTGACGGCAGTGAAGGGACTTGAGCTAGAGTTCGTCACGGCCACGCTAGCTGGAGATTCGTCTGTAAAAACTTGCATTTGTGGTCACAGAGGTGCCTGTGCTAACCTTCCTATGGTGTAGAAATTTACCTAGTTGGATGAATCTTATTGTGGCTAGCTGGTCTAGTGGCTAACGCGACGGGCTGGAGTTTTGAGACTTTATGACCGCGGGTTCCATCCCGGCCGGGGGTATGGTCTGAATGTTGAAGACAGTAAAACAACTGAAGCTAAATCATGTTTATAAAATTGCTCACAAACAGTGTCCAGAATATCTTGCTGTCAATTTTGTCAAGGTCGGGAACCAAAGCAATCATAGTACTAGGGGGAGAGAACACAACTTTGTAGTACCCACAGTCAGTGGCCAGGCTTCAGACACCTTTTATTGTACAGCAATAAAGGAATGGAACAGACTGCCTGCACATGTCAAAGCCAGTCATAGCATGAACCAGTTCAAGAAGACTGCCAGAAGGTGTCTGATGAATGTAGCTACAGAAAGAGAGGGGAATAATTTTCTATTTTTTAGCTAACATACGTGTAAATTTTACCTTGTTCCTAGTAAGTAAGTAACTAAGTTTATTCAGGTATACACAAATACAGTTACATAGAATTATCATACATAACAGCATATGTGTAGAGAACCTAGGATAACCCTAAAAAGTCAGACAGAGTGACTTATTTCCATTGGGGTCCTTTACTTATTTCCATTGGGGTCCTAGTAATGACCCTCGTGTAGTAGATAGTCTTAATGACCCTCGTGTAGTAGATAGTCTTTTTAGTATGATAATAAGATGTTATCTTCATTATAGAATAATAAGAAAATATCGTAACCTTTATATTATAATAATAAGGTTAGGTTAGGTTAGGTAAGGTTCGTCAGGAAACAGGACAAATGTTTCCTGACGCGGATCTTAGTCAGATGATGACCCGCCTTTGGAGCTTTTGGTCATCTGACCGAGGCCTTCCGCTGGCTTACAGGTCCACCCCTTTAAAAATTATGGTCATTTATAACCATTGTTATATATAATAATAATAAGGTAAAAGGACCCCAATGGAAATAAGTCACTCTGTCTGACTTTTATGGGTTATCCTAGGTTCTCTACACATATGCTGCTATGTATGATAATTTATGTAGCCGTATTTGTGTATACCTGAATAAATTTACTTACTTACTTACTTACTTACTTACTTACTTATTAGTAGTAGTAGTAATAGCAGTAGTATATTAATTTTAAAGGGAAAGTGGGATCAAAATATCAACTTTAATATTTAAGCGACGTATTGACGGCTTCAGCTGGACATTAATTCTCATCCAGCACAAAGAACACTTTTCTCCATAATAAAAACAACTCTGTTTATTATATTCTTTAACAAACTGTTAACAAAAGCATCAATAATTACATTACTTAAGTTCCCTTAATAGTTACAATGGATTAATAAGCGTTAATTTATATTTCTTGGTGGGAAACAAGGGTGACTGTAGTGGATGGGAAGGAGCAGTTGTTTGTGTCGGGGAGAGATGTTGCACGGCAGATTATTTAGGGCTTATGTAGGCCTATGTAGGCACTGTAGGCCTCAGAGGGCCTACCATAATGACACTGCCAACATTGTTGGATCTACACCTGATAAAACATCCCCGGAATTCCAGGTGTGTATCGAACAATTAGCAAATTAACCGGTAGCCCCTTCACCGGTGAGGGGCTCTTGATCCAGGGAATTGGACCTGACATCTCCTTCCTTGGATCAAATATGATTGCCTCCCATTCTCTAGGTTCTGCATTATACCTACGGGTTTAGTTCTTTTAAATATTTTAAGGTTCTCCCCCCCACCTCGACCCCTTCAAGGGAGGTTCCTTGACGCTGGTGAGGGGCTCTTGATCCAAAAAATTGGATCTGCGCTCCAGTTTCTTGAATTGAGCCTGAATACCTTCCTTACCCTCACAGGCACTGTATAATCCTTAGAGGTTTAGCGCTCCTCCCTAATCACCACCTTGAAAGGTTCCTTTACAGAGAGGAGCTCTTGATCCAAGGAATTGGACATGCCATGTAAATAACCCTGAGGGTGTATTCAGTTTATGCCATTTGTAGCAAAATGTCCGTTCATTTATTTGCAGATGTTTGTATTCCATGTGACTGACCAATTTGTGTATTTTATTATATATTACTGATTTCTACTATCTTCCAGCTAGATCCATCAAGGGAGGTTCCTTGATGCTGGTGAGGGGCTCTTGATCTAGGGAATTGGTTCTGTGCTCCAGTTCCCTGAATTGAGTCTGAATACTTTCCGTCCCCCCCCCACATGCGCTGTAATCCTACGGGTTTAGCGCTCCCCCATGATTATATTATAACTTCCAGCAAGGCTTTAAATAATAATATATTACAAAGATCACAATGGAAATAATTCACACTGACTTTTTTGGGGTTATCCTGGATAATTTACACTGTGTGATAATTGTACCTGTGCCTCAATAAACTTACTTGGGATAAGTGTACTTATGTTTACCTGTATTAAATAAACTTACAATAATTGTACCTAAATAAACTTACTTATTTACTAAGTTTGTGTGCTTTTGCCAGAACAGATTTTAAAAAAATGGGATTTTTTTTTCCATGTTTTCCTCATTCTACCTTGGGAGACAATTTTGTGATATAAAAAAATCATTTAATATTTAAAAAAAAATTATCAGAGAAAATTAGGGTTGATGAGAAATTAGTGGGATGAATCATTGAATTATGGTCAGATAACCCACACTTAGTGCAGGTTATTTGTGTATTGTTCCATCCACGATATTGTGACCTTTTATTCATTGTGAATTATATTTTACAGGAAAATGAATCTCGCCTGAAAGCATTAGTGGATGAACTACGTGGGCGGATTGGCACCATTACTCTTGGGGGTGGAGAAAAGGCTATTCAACGACATAAGAGCAAAGGTCGCAGCAGCTGTTGCATGAATAATTTTTTATATATGTACCGTATGAATATTAAGTTTAAGAAATAAAGCATTGTAATCAGTGTCTTAAGTAGCATATGATAATATCAGTGTGGATGAAGTTGCCATATTCATTACATGTTATCAATTATAGCAGTAGTATTTAACTTTTTAATAATAATTATATTAATAAACTGTAACACCAACTAGTTACCTAGTGTATAAAGGCAAAGTTACTTTCATGTTAAATGCTGTTGCTGTAATGGATGTACACCACTGCTCCATCCTTGTATAACCAGAAAATTCAAAATTTTGTGGGTGTCCTGATAAGCTAAAATTTGACAAGATGAAGTCCAAATGGAGATAAACATGAACTACAGTAAGAAGATTTGTTTGATTTCCAATTGAGGCCGCCTTCAGTATTGGCAGAAAAGGACCTCAGTTGGAGGTTGAAATATACAGATTGATATTTTTTTAGTCTGTGGGTTTCATCTCATCAGTCTATGAATTTACCCTTCTTTAATTTCCTGCAGGCAAGCTTTTAGTTCGAGAACGCATCAGTCAGCTGATTGACCCAGGCACTCCATTTCTTGAAATGTCACAGTTGGCAGGATACCAGCTCTATGGCAAGGAGGATGTTCCAGCAGGTGGCATCATTACAGGGATTGGCAAGGTTTCAGGGTAAGGGTTGTTTTTTCTTGGGAAAAAAAATATTTTTGGTCTCCAAGGAAGTCTGGCCAAAGAAGTAAAACTCCCAAAACCAGTCAAGTGTATTTAAAAAATACATGCAATACTTCTATTTACAAATGCCCTAAGTTACAACCATTACATCATGAATGAACAAAAGCACCATCCACTCGAAAACTATGTCCCTACCTGCTAGTAACAATTCTTTCTCATTAATCATCAATCCCAGCTGTTTTACCCCCTTTCATTTTACCCACTGCATTATGCACCTCCCACACACTCCTGGCTCTTCCTCACTCCTGAAAGTGTTATACCTTCCTGGCTAATGTATGAAATCACTGTTTCCCTTTCTTCATCAACATTTAACAGCTCTTCAAAATATTCCCTCCATCTTTTCAATACCTCCAACTCCCTATCTAATAATTCCCGTCTTCTGTTTTTCACTGTCAAATCCATTTGTTTCCTAGGCTTTCTCAACTTATTAATCTCACTCCAAAACTTTTTCTTATTCTCAGCAAAATTTGATGATAAAACCTCCCCTACTTTCTCATTTGTTCTCTTTTTACACTTTCTCCATAAACCTCACCCTCCCTCAAATTTTATAATATTGCAATAATAATGTATAGGTACTTGTCCATAGTGTGGAATGTATGATAGTGGGAAATGACGCGACTGTGAAGGGAGGGAGCTATTACCCCATCACTGTCAAGAAACACTTGAGGGCACAAGAAATTGCTCAGGAAAACAACCTACCTTGTTTGTACCTGGTAGACTCCGGTGGTGCCAACCTTCCACGTCAAGCTGATGTCTTTCCTGATCGGGATCATTTTGGCCGCATTTTCTTCAATCAAGCCAACATGTCATCTCTTGGCATAGCACAGGTGGGCTACTTGGTATTATAATGATCATGCCAAGATTGTTTATTTATTTATTTATATTAATCAACTTAAGCGGTTCTAGTCTTTTTGTAGATGTAACGTGTAACAAAAAATGTTAAGAGTACTCAGCTTTATAATTGACGTCAGATTAATATGGACCAAAATTAATTCCATCTACTATTCAAGAGAGAGAGAGAGAGAGAGGGGAAGGCTTTTCTACCACACTGTTTAAGGTGTTTTAATGTTGGTGAAAGACTTTATTCAAGAAATTAAGAACTAACCTTTCATTCAACAGATCAACTCTGATTGCCCTCTCAGTCTGAGGACTGGGAGAGCAGTCAGGCTGCATTAATAAAGCAAAATACACATCATGCTTTGTGACCATATTTTTTATAAATAATTGACTATGCTTTTTTTTTTTCAACACACCAGCCGCATTTCACTGAGGCAGGGTGACCTAAAGAGAAAAACGAAAGCTTTTTTTTTATTCAGAAAAAGAAAAATGAAAGAAAAAAAGAAAAACAAAAGAAAAAAGGAAAATGAGAGAAAAAAAGAAAACCAAACTTTTTTTTTTTTTTTTAAAGAAAAATGAGTTTTTGTTTTTAGGTGAACCTAAGTCTTTACTCACATTACTTTCAAACTTTTTTTTTATTGCAGATTGCTGTTGTTCTAGGCTCTTGTACTGCTGGAGGTGCCTATGTACCAGCCATGGCTGATGAATCCATCATTGTGAGAAAACAAGGAACCATTTTTCTAGCTGGGCCACCACTTGTCAAGGCTGCCACTGGAGAGGAAATATCATCAGAAGATCTGGGAGGAGCTGATTTACATTGTGGGTAGGTAACTGTATCAAAAAAGAATAAAAAGGCACAATACCATGACTACAACAATACAGTAAAACCCCATCACAGACCAGGCCACGGGGGTGTTGACCCCCAGAACTCTCTCCGGGTAAACTCCAGGTAAACCTGTGATAAAGTTAAATTGATAAATTACACGAAATAAGTTGAGAATTAGCACTTTTACTGATGGGAAGCACTTCACAACTTCTTTTAGGCTTTGAAAGACTTTTGCACTTTGGTGTCATTATTAAGCAAAATTAAGGGTTATTTTCAGGCCAGGATAAATAGCGGAATAACTGAAACCTCGGAAACTGGGCACCATGGATACAGCGGTCCTGCTGTACACAAATAACACTCACATAGGAGAAAGAAACTTAGAACGACGTTTCGGTCCATCATGAGTTTCTTTCTCCTCGTGTGCAGGTTATTTGTATAACTGTATCAACTTAACCCTTTCAAGGTTGGTGCCATACTAGTACGGCTTGCACGCCAGGGTTGGTGCCGTATTATTACGCATAAATTCTAGCGCCTTCAAATCTAGCGAGAGAGAGCTGGCAGACCTACATATGAAAGAATGGGCCTATATGGTCAGTGTGTACAGTATAAAAAAGTTCCTGCAGCACACAGTACATAATGAGAAAAAAAAACTTCGACCATGTTTTTGGTTTAAAACAGCGACTTTGCAGTGTATTTTTGTATGCTATTTATGGTTGTATTCTAGTTTTCCTGGTCTGATTTTATAGAATGGAAGACATATTATGGAAATTGAGATGATTTTGATTGGTTTCACAATGAAAAGTACCTTGAAATTGTGCTCAAAGTAGCAGAAATGTTCGATTTTTGCCAAAGTTCAATAGTAAACAAGTCATGCCACACGTTCAGTACACGTCAACTGGTGAGTCTGATATTCTTTTACAAGTGCGCTGATATTATTTATACCATTTCTACACTAATGCAGTAGTCTGCATAACAGTAAATCTTCTATTTTATGTGAGAATAAAAATTCAAAGTGGAAAGGAAAAGAAATGTAACAGAGGCCTGGGGATGTGACTAATGAAGAGAGGAAATGTTATTTTAGTGCCAGGAATGTCTGTCTTGTTTATTCTGGACCCTATTTTGAAATTGGCATCTTTTGAAATTTGTGTGAGATTGGCAAAATTGCCAATTTCTGACCACTTTATTGGATATTTGAAATGTGTAAATGGGCGGTTTCTTGTACTCATTCAATAGGAAAAATGGAGTTCTAACGAAATAGTTATGATTTTTATCGACTGGTACATGGGAATTGGCCGAAAATATGGCTCAAAGTGGGCGAAATCGCCTATGCGTAAACATCGGTGAGACTGCTAACTTTGCAAGAGCATAATTCCATAAGTTTTCCATCAAATTTCATACTTTTGGTGTCGTTATGATCGGGAAAAGATTCTCTATCATTTCATAAGAAAAATAATTTTTTTTCCGATCCCGAGAAAAATAATTTTTTTTTTCCGACCCTGAGAACAAGTTTAGGAGAGGGCCTGCCAACCCTGAAAGGGTTAATGCACTCATTTTCCTGGGAATCCATGCATATGACTATTTCCATGGTGATATAGATTTTCAGTTGGCTTAGCTGTTTGTCATAAAAAATTATTTTACATATGTTTGTAAACTATTAACCCTTTCAGGGTTTCGGCCGTACTAGTACGGCTTACGCACCAGGGTTTTGGATGTACTAGTACACCTAAATTCTACCGCCCTCAAATCTAGTGAGAGAAAGCCTATATATGAAAGAATGGGTCTATGTGGCCAGTGTGTGCAGCATAAAAAAATCCTGCAGCACACAGTGCGTAATGAGAAAAAAAAAACTTTGACCATGTTTTTGGATTAAAATAGCGACTTTGCACTGTATTTTCGTATGGTATTTATTGTTGTATTCTAGCTTTCCTGGTCTCATTCTATAGAATGGAAGATATATTACTGAAATTGAGATGATTTTGACTGGTTTTACAATGAAAAGTACCTTGAAATTGAGCTCAAAGTAGCAGAAATGTTCGATTTTTACCAAAGTTCAAAAGTAAACAAATCATGCTAAGCATCCAATACACGTCAACTGGTGAGTCTAATATTTTTTCACAAGTGCGCCGATATTATTTATACCATTTTTTACACTAATGCAGTAGTCTGCATAACAGTAAATCTTCTATTATTTTTGAGAATAAAAATTCAAGGTGGAAAGCAAAAGAATGTAAGAGGGGCATTGGGATGTGACTAATGAACAGAGGAAATGTTATTTTAGTGCCAGGAATGTCTTTCTTGTTTATTCTGGACCCTACTTGGAAATTGGCATGTTTTGAAATTTGTGTGAAATTGGCAAAATTGCTAAATTCTGACCACTGGATTGGATAGTTGAAATCGGTAAATGGGTGGTTTCTTGCACTCATTCGATAGAAAAAATGGAGTTCTAACGAAATATTCATGAGTTTTGTCGACTAGTACAGTGGAATTGGCCGAAAATAGGGCTCAAAGTGGGCAAAATCACCGATGCATAAACATTGTCGAGACCGCTAACTTCACGAGAGCATAATTCCATAAGTTTTCCATCAAATTTCATACTTTTGGTGTCATTATGATCGGGAAAGGATTCTCTATCTTTTCATAAGAAAAATTTTTTTTTTTTTTTTTTTTTTTTGAAATTTGGGCGACCCTGAGAACAAGTCTCTGAGAGGGCCTGTCGACCCTGAAAGGGTTAAAGTATGATCCGGTAAAATATTTTGCAGCTTATAACTTGGCATATAAATTCTTTAGAATTTATATGGCAAACTATGTGCTATTACATTTCATTATGTATACAGTATTATATATTTAGTTTTTTATACGTTTCTACCTACATGAGGAGAACCAGGCTCATAGTGTCCCATTTTCAGTATTTAATTTATCATATACATGTAATTTTCTTAAAGTTGATATATTTATAGTTCATTTTTTTTTTTTTGTAAGTTTGTAGATTGGTCAAGTTCCTGTTGTGATTCCCAGTCAGTTAAAACTGAATTTTTCAGAAAATCTGGTGTTACTGATCATTACGCTCTGGATGACACACACGCCCTTCACTTAGCGAGGAGAATTGTACGCACTCTCAACCGCACAAAAGTTCCTCAAGTGAGTTTCATGTACTTCACTGGTTTCCAAAATAATACAGGCATTGCATGATTCTTATTTGTTTAGCACTTTCCTTTGAATATAATGATACAGTACCTCAGAATATGAAAATATGCTACATTGATGAACATATTTTGTTCAACAGTTCTGCTGAATCATTAAGAGTTCTAATTGGTTTATGCCATGTTTTCTTTCAGACTTCTATTAGAGAAGTTAGAGAACCTGTGTTTGATGCTCATGACCTCTATGGTATTGTTGGTGACAACCTCAAGAAAACTTATGATGTAAGGGAGGTGATTGCTCGAATTGTTGACGGATCAGAATTTGACGAATTTAAGGTAGGTAATGTCATGTACAGTGGACACCCAACTTACGATATTAATCCATTCCTGAGAGCACATCATAAGATGAAATTATTGTATGTCAAATTAATTTTCCCCATAAGAAATAATGGAAATCAAATTAATCCGTTCAAGACACCCAAAAGTATGAAAAAAAAAATTTACCGCATGAAATGTACATTTTCCTACACACAAAAAGAAAGATACATGCACGATATATATTGTGCATGTACTAGTGTACTAAATGAAGAATAAATGACACTTACCTTTGTTGAAGATGTAGTGATGAGACACTGTGTCCTGGGAGTGCCTTTTCCTCCTGAGCAATGTAGGTCCTGTTTGGCATTTTCTTCCAGAACAGGCCTTATCACACTGTGTATGCCACTACGATTCTTAAATTTCTCAAACCAATCTTTGTTGGCCTTAAATTCATCAGTATGAGCACTGGTTTCAGGCATTTTTTCCTGTTCACCTGGGTGTTAGTCGACTGGTGTGGGTCGCATCCTGGGGGACAAGATTAAGGACCCCAATGGAAATAAGTTAGACATTCCTTGATGACACACTGACTTTCTTGGGTTATCCTGAGTGGCTAACCCTCTGGGGTTAATTGTTTCTCGGTATTCTCGGTAAGCCACACCAATAACAATTTCTCCACATCTTCGAGTAGTACAGCTGACCGTGGTGCAGCAGCAGCTGATGGTGCTACAGCAGCAGCTGACCGCAGTGCAGCAGCAGCTGACTGTGGTGCAGCAGCTGATGGTGCTACAGCAGCAGCAGCAGCAGCAGCAGCTGATGGTGCTACAGTAGCAGCAGCAGCTGACAGTGCTACAGCAGCAGCAGCTGATGGTGCTACAGCAGCAGCAGTAGCAGCAGCTGACTGTGGTACGATAGTATATCAATAGTATTTCTCACCCTTTTTACCACAGGGTTGGCACTTGAAGCTTTCTTTGGGCCCATGGTGGCTTATTTAGCAGTTACAAGCACTAAAAACATTGGAATAATACAAAATTTATCGAATGTATGCGTTTATCCGTCTGCCCCGGCTTGTAAACAATGTCACACTAGCTCAGCTGAGGCGCTTAGGCCAGATGGACCAGATGGCCGCGTTCAGGACGAGTGATATAAGTCGAGTTTTTCAACATAGGTCGGGGTCAAATTTTTACATTGACAAGCATCGTAAGTCGGTTTTAACGTAAGTTGAGGACATCGTAAGTCGGGGTCCACTGTATTTACTTATATATTTCTTTCTTGTAATCTGCAATCTTCATATACAAATAATTTATAATATTGTTACCATATTTTCTTATTTTTTGGGGGGTAGGAGGGGAATATAAAGAGAATGGTGAGGAATAGGAGGATGAAGTGGGTGTTGTAAATTTGGGGTGGAAGGTAGAAGGGGTGTGGGTTCTCTTGGAAATGGTTGAAGGGAAGGGGTAAAAGAGGCTTTGAGTTGTAAGGGTTGGAGCATCGAGCAGGCTTCTGTGAGTGTTTGATAGGAATGAATGGAGATTAGCAGTTTTTAGTGGATGTGCTGTTGAAATGTAAACAAATAACATTTATGAAGGCATTCAGTAGGGATTGGATGATACCAGAATTTTTGCCGATGTTGATACCTTCAGATTGGCAGATACCCACCATTATTGATACTCTGTTTTAGGCCAGTAACACTGCCACCAAAATTGACTTGTACCCACCGACGCCGATACACTTTGTTATGCCCATAGGATTCAGGGGAAACTGGTTTGCTGGGTTTGAGTTTTGGAGGCAAAAAGGGCAGTGTTTGCATCCTGAAGGAGGATTGAGGATGTTAGAATCAGAGGGATAATCTGATTGTAATATCAGCACACTTCTGGAAAGAAGGAGATTGAGTGAATGTTGACAAAGGTGTTTGTTTCCTTGAGTCACATTGCCTTGATGGGAGATAGCTGTTCCATTAAAAACAAAAATTAAGATATACAATATAACCATTTTGTTTCAAAATGAGTTTTTAATGTGTTATTCCAAGGCACGTTATGGAGAGACACTGGTATGTGGATTTGGCCGCCTGTATGGCTATCCTGTTGGCATTATCGGCAACAATGGTGTGCTCTTCTCAGAGTCTGCAGTTAAAGGAACACACTTCATTGAACTTTGCTGCCAGCGGAGGATACCTCTGATTTTCTTACAGAACATTACTGGTGTGTTACTCTGTAATATTTAATGTTGTACAGTATTTACATTTTGCTTATTCTAATTAATATTTGGTTGGTCAGTAATTGTTATCATAAGTAAGTAATATTATATTCACAAATATTTCATACTAAAGAGTGCATATTCTCAACTTCTTTTAATAATCCATCAAAATGTGAGTTAATAAACATTTTAACATATTTCAGGTTTTATGGTTGGCCGTGATGCAGAGGCTGGCGGGATTGCTAAGAATGGAGCTAAGATGGTAACAGCTGTGGCTTGTGCGAAGGTTCCTAAATTTACTGTTGTAATTGGGGGCTCTTACGGTGCTGGCAACTATGGCATGTGTGGTAGAGCTTACGGGTAAGCTATTGTCAAAGTACTGTGACGTTAGCATAATTTCTGTTTTTTCAGCCCACAGGTCGTATCCCATCGAGGCAGGGTGACCTAAAAAGGAAAAGGAAAGTTTTTCTTTTTAGGTAAACTATGCAAGAGATTATAAAAAAGAAAAACAAAAGTTTTTCTTTTTACATTTCGTAATTCATACAGGAGAAGGGGTTACTAGCCCCTTGCTCCTGGCATTTTAGTCACCTCTTAAAACACGCATAGCTTATGGAGGAAGAATTCTTTTCCACTTCCCTATGGAGATACTATTATTTTGCTGGTATGAAATCGTGTCATTGGGGGTCATTTTGGTTTTGATGTCTGCACTTGTTTGGAGACACAAGAGCGAGGGAATGTTATACCTTTGATATACCTTTGAAGAGTTTCAAGGGTTTCACTACTCTCAGAGCTTGGCCATGGGCCAGGCTTGTCTGGTGCTTGTCTGGTCAACCAGGCTGTTGCTGCTGGAGTCCTGCTGCCCCACATATCCATCACAGCCTGGTTGATCTGGCACCTAGTAAAGATACTTGTCCAGTTTCCTCTTGAAGGAAACCATACCAAGGTCCGGGATAGAACCCAGTGTCAGAGGGTCATAAAACTCCAGACCGACACGTTAGCCACTGGGCCAGCTGGCTACAATAAGATTCATCCAACTATGTATATTTCTATACCATAGGAAGGTTAGCATAGGCACCACTGTGACCACAAATGCAAGTTTTTACACTGTGACCACAAACTTGCATTTGTGGTCACAGTGGTGCCTATACAAACCTTCCTATGGTGTATAAATATACCTAGTTGAATGTATCTTATTGTAGCCAGCTGGCCCAGTGGCTAACGCGTCAGTCTGGAGTTTTATGACTCGGATTGCAGGTTCTATCCCTGCCCATGGTATGGTTTGTTTGCAATCGTGTCATTATAATTTCATGAGTCATGATTCCTCTTGAAGGCTTCTACACTTGTTCCAGCCGTGTTTCTGATATCTTTTGGTAAGATGTTGAATAGTCCGGGACCCTGAATGTTGATACACTGTTCCCTCATTGTCCCCACCACACCCCTGCTCCTCACTGGGTTTATTTTGCACTTACATATCTCTCACTCTAGTACAGTATGTTGTTACGGCAGTGTGAAGATTTGGGACCAGCCCCTCGAGTACTTTCCAGGTATATGTTATCATGTATTTCTCCTCCACTCCAGTGGTGGGTGAGCTTCCTGCCTTGTATCACCCAGTCTTGACTTGAATTTGCAAATCTGTCAGAAAACAGTCCTTCATAAATCTCTAATCATTGCAGTGATTTTTTCACCCTGAAAGGCTTGTTTAGTACATGATGAATTGTTAACAGATGCAAGCAGTTAACACAAGATAGACGAGTTAACAAAACCTAACAGTATGTAAAAGAGGATGGAGTGATGTATGTGAGGAGTGTTAGTACTGAAGACTTTAAGATGCTTCATTAGGAAAGGAATACATTGAGATGTTCTTTAGCTGCATAATGATAAATAATTGTAATTAATTAAATATACTGATAAATACATAAAATCTTATTAACTTACATTTTACTTTTAATATATCTAGCATAATTGGAATAAAAGAATTCTCTGTAAGCCATGCATGTCATAAGAGCAACTAAAATGCCGGGAGCAAGAGTCTAGTAACCCATTCTCCTTTATGAATTACTAAATTTAAGAAGAAAAACTTGAGTTTTTTTTTTAGGTCACCCTGCCTTGGTGGGATACAGCCAATTCGTTGAAAAAAAATGGAATCAAAGGTTAGGCATTTTAATATGGCTACTGATAAGAAAGTATGTATTGACAATGTGTTGGAAGAATACTCCTCTCATAAAGAAGATTTGAAGAATTTAGTTTGAAAATGGAAATATTGTTATTGAAAATAAAGATGAGATATTCTGCTGACATCACATACAAGGAGTAGCTTTATCCAGAGCAGCTAAGAATTATTTTAGTGATCCTTTTACATATGATTTCACTGACTAGTATAAATTTTCATAAAGGTTCTGAGTACATATAGATGTGGATATACTTTATTGACATGTGTAGATTTTACCTAAAATTACCTAGGATACTTGTCCCTGCATTTAACATCGTGTTTTCTTATGCAGTAGTTCATTGAATAGTTTGTGTTTACATAAAAAGGACATGTAGACCATTACATTTTAACTTTGTGGAGAAAAACAGCTCAATATTACCTAATCTGAATACTGTAAAAAACGTCATTAATCTTTTAACAGTTATTGAAATACCAGTACATTTGCAGGCCCAGGTTTTTATACATGTGGCCAAATAGTCGCATTAGTGTAATGGGTGGTGAGCAGGCAGCTGGAGTGCTGGCACAGATCACAAAGGAGCAGAGACGTAGAGAAGGTAAAGAGGTAAGATATTAAAACATATTTACGAAAGCAATAAGTTGTCCTCAAAATTAGGCATCAGGGTATAACTTCATAGCTGTCATTAACATTGGCTGGCAGAGAGAATTTAACAGTGCTCAACACATTAAATCATGCATCCACTTCTACAAAAATTTCATAGCCTCTACAATAGATTTTTTTATTAACACATCGGCCATTTCCCACCAAGGCATGGTGGCCCGAAAAAGAAAAACTTTCATCATCATTCACTCCATCATTATCTTGCCAGAGGCATGCCTACACTACATTTATAAAACTGCAACATTAACACCCCTCCTTCAGAGTGCAGACACTGTACTTCCCATCTCCAGGACTCAAGTCCGGCTTGCCGGTTTCCCAGAATTCCTTCACGAATGTTACCTTGCTTACACTCCAACAGCACGTCAAGCCCTAAAAATCATTTGTCTCCATTCACTCCTTTCTAACACTCTCATGCATGCTTGCTGGAAGTCTAAGCCCCTCCCTCCAACCTTACCTAGGCCGACCCCTACCCTGCCTTCCCTCCACTACAGAATTGTATACTCTTGAAGCCATTCTGTTTCGTTCCATCCTCTCTACATGTCCAAACAATCTCAATAACCCTCCTCAGCCCTCTGGATAATAGTTTTGGTAATCCCACACCTCCTCCAAATCTCCAAACTACGGATTTTCTGCATTATATTCACACCACATATTGCCCTCAGACATGACATCTCCACTGCCTCCAGCCTTCTCCTTGTTGCAACATTTACAACCTATGCCTCACACCCATACAAGAGCATTGGTATAACTGTGCTCTTATACATTCCCCTGTTTGCTTTCATGGATAGAGTTCTTTGTTTCCACAGACTCCTCAGTGCACCACTCAATAAATAACCCATGGCTTACAAATAGCATCAAATCCATTGAGAAAATTATAACTTTGAAAAACATTATGGATCAGGCTTAGTACTTAAAAGAACTAACAAGGCCAATGGGATCAATTGTAGTTCCTCGAACTGAAGTCCTTGAAACATAGGCGAGAAAGATACCGTTTGTCGTAATTTACAACAGGAAAATTGTAGAGGGATTGATTCCATACCTGGGAGGGTGTGTCTAAGACCAGTGGAGAGAGCTGCTGAACATCGATTTGCCTCCCAGCAATTTTTTGATGGTTTGTCTTCCAGCAATATTGTGATGATTTGCCTCCCAGCAATATTGTGAGACCACAGTTTTCTTTAGCTCTTCATTATATACCTGAATTGTCTGTACAACTTTTATTTCATATAAACTGTACACAAGGGGCTGATAATATAATTTTTAGTGGAGGCGAAAGTTACACACATTTGGGCTAAATCGACGCAGCAGTCAGCAGGGATTGAGGTTGAGGCACATCTCCACTGAAGTATAACTGCTATGTTTATAATATAAGTGAGCAAGATTAGCATCTGTCAGGAAACTTACCCATACATCTTCCTACATTTTATTAGACAGTCACATAAACACATTTTGCCTTACCTAACAAGGTATGGGAAGTCCCTAGACTACGCTGATGTGTTAAGACAATCAGCTGGCCACATCATAACAGATAGTCACGATACATACCTCTATTACACAACTTGCTTGTTAAAATTTTTTTTTGTTCACTATTACCAATCACCATTCTGTTCAAAAATTATAGAAATATAGCTGACTAGATACATACATCACTATGTATGATACTGGCATATGTAATTGAAGCATAATGATAGTGAATGTTTGAGTTGTTGTGGCTGATTTATTTTAATCCACACTGAATATTCTGTTCAAAATTTTTATACAGGAGTTTTAGAATAAATTAAGCATTTTTAAGTTTTATAAGTTTGGGGAAAGATTAGTTAGATAAAAAAAAGAGCTGTGTCTAGTGGACCTAATTTGCTCTCTCTCTTTCTCTCCTTTCTCTCGGCAAGAATGGAGCCACCCAGCTGTTGGCCTGCAGGTTGAAAATACAGTGGTACCTCGAGTTACAAACTTAATTAGTTCCAGAAGGATGTTCAAGTGCCGATACCAAACGAATTTGTTCCCATAAGGAATAATGTAACTTAGATTAGTCCGTTTCAGACCCCCAAAAATACACTTACAAAAGCACTTACCAAACTACACTTACATAATTGTTCGAGTTGGGAGCTGTTCGAAACTCGAGGTACCACTGTAATTGTATAGTGTACAACGCAAATTTTTATGCATTACAGCTTCTCTTCACTTAACAATGGAGTTTCATTCCAAAGACCACATCGTTAAGCAAATTTGTGGCTAAGTGAGGAGCATACTAGTATAATAATAGTGGGTTAGTGTCAACCATCTTTGATATTGTTTTAATGTCACCTTTGCACCATATATAACATTTCTGGTATATTTTTAAATGTTTATACAGTAGTGTACTGTATATTGAAATAAACAATAGAGGAAATCAGCACTAATATACATTATTTAGGTATAAATACTGGTCAGAGCCCATCGTAAGTCCGAGGCATCAGTAAACGAGTACGTCGCTAAGTGAGGAGAGGCTGTACCTAATTTTTTATAGATGTTTGTCATGTAATATTAAGTTTTTCATGCACTATCAAGATTTTTGGTTGCACTTTCTTAATTGCTTTGCAACAAAGTCAGGTGTGAGGCTGCATTGTGAGAGGGTTTACTGTTTATATAAAAAAAATTGAGCTCATTAGTACTGTGTCTTTATTTTAAAATTGTATATCAATTTCTATATTTTAGTGGACAGAGGAAGAGGAGCAAGCTCTTAAGGCTCCTATTATTAAGCGTTTTGAGGTGGAGGGATCACCATACTTTTCTAGTGCAAGGTAAGGTTTGCCCTTATTCCAGTCCAATACTGTGCTTGGGTTATGGTACTAAATGCCCCTAGTGAATGATGGTGAAAGTGTTTCTTTTTCTGGGTCACCCTGCCTTGGTAGGAGACGGCCAGTGCATTTAAAAAAACATTTTATAATGTTTTTCCATTCGTTGTGGGTGATTGCTTCTTTACCCCATATAGGTGGGGAATTGGTGTAATAATAATGAAAAAATTTCTTATAAATCTTCTTTCAATGAACCGGCTATATCCTGCGGATTCTTATAAATACCTTCAGTATATGACATTATTTTAATTTTTAATTTACTTTAAGTTGTGGATCTTAGAAATTAAATAAATGTTTAAGCAGAATAAGAATAGGGATAGTTTCATCATTTGAACCATGACTTTTTTTAATGTGAATTGGTATATATAGAATAGTGCCATATTCTTGGTGAAAAGTATACTTAATTTTTCTTTGATTATCCTATTAAGCCTTATGCTTCATAGATATTTCGATAGCATTTATTGTGCATCACATAATCCAACTTACATCAAAGTTCAGTTGCTTGGCATAACTTTTAGCAGATATCATGGTACCAACTTGTCCACTGCTTCAAATATCATTTTTTTTTTTTTTCAACAGTCCATCCGTATCCCACTGAGGCAGGGTGACCTTAACCCTTTGAGGGTCCGTGCCATAGATCTACGGCTATACGTTGAGGGTCCAAACTGTAGATCTACACCATGAGCTCAGCTCACTCTGATAAGCTGTGAGCAGTAAATTTGGGCCTAGATATGAGAGAATACATCTATGTAGTACAGTGGACCCCCGGTTAACGATATTTTTTCACTCCAGAAGTATGTTCAGGTGCCAGTACTGACCGAATTTGTTCCCATAAGGAATATTGTGAAGTAGATTAGTCCATTTCAGAACCCCAAACTTACACGTACAAACGCACTTACATAAATACACTTATATAATTGGTCGCATTCGGAGGTGATCGTCATGCGGGGGTCCACTGTATATGTGTGCACTACATAAAACAAATCCTGCAGCACACAGTGCATAATGAGAGAAAAAAAACTGAGACCGTAATTTTCGATTAAAACAGCAACTTTGCAGTGTTTTTCGTATGTTTTTTATAGTTGTATTTGTGATTTCTTGGTCTCATTTGATAGAATGGAAGATATTTTACAGAAATAGAGATGATTTTGATTGGTTTTAGTAAGGGAAATTGGTTGAAACTGAGCTCAAAATAGCAGAAATGTTAAATTTTTGCCCATGTTCAAGAGTAAACAAATGATCCCATACATCTAATACACGCCAGCTGGTGGGTCTGATATACGTTCACAAATGTGGTGATATTATTTATACAATTATTACAGTATTGCATAAGAGTAAAATTTCTATTTTTTGGTTTGAATAAAAATTCATTTTGTGAATAAAAACTCAAAATGGAATTCATTTGTAAAGCCTGAAAACGTAACTAATGAACAGAGGAAATGTTAGTTTAGTGCCAGGAATGCCTGTATTGTTTATTCTGGACCCTATTTTGAAATTAGAATATTTTGATCTTTGCATTAAATTGGCCAAATTACCAAATTCCAATCACTTTATTTTGTAGTTGAAATAGTTGACTTGGCGATTTCTTGTGCTCAATTGATAGAATAGAAGTAATACTAGTGAAATAGCTAAGAATTTCATCGACTGGAATAATATATGTGATGCCTAGATATAGCTGACACATCAAAATTCATGAGAGCATAATTTCGTCAGTTTTCCATCAAATTTCATACTTTTTGTTTTATTACCTTCAGAAAAAGATTCTCTACCATTTCATCAGAAAAAATAACAAAATTATTTTTTGAAAATTCTTGGACATTGGTGCACACTTTGAAATTTGGCCTCTGGACCCTGAAAGGGTTAAAAAGAAAAGCAAAAGTTTTTCTTTTTATTATTTATATAGGAGAAGGGGTTACTAGCCCTTTGCTCCTGGCATTTTAATTGCCTCTTATGATATGCATGGCTTATTGAGGAAGAAAAAATTATTACGACAATGCTGTAGGCTTGAACCAACGAACTGCAACAGGAGAGTTGAAATCAAATGTAGTAAAAAAAAAATGGCCTTACTATCGTTCATGTAACGACAATGATTAGGACATTTATTGACAAATTCTTTGTTTTGGGATATTAAATAAATATAATTGTGACAGCGTCCATCTATCAGAAAAGTGTGTATAAAAAACTTAAATAAGATACATTGATGATCTTGGAGAAAGACACAAGAAAAATACTGAAGACTGTTTAACCCTTTGAGGGTCGACAGGCCCTCTCCGAAACTCGTTCTCAGGGTCGGCCAAATTTCAAAAAAAAAAAAAATTATTTTTTCTTATGAAAAAATAGAGTTTTCTTTTCTAAACATTATAGGATAAACAAAAAAAATTTACCATCATTACTTACGGAGATATGGATGCATGAAGTTTGCAGAAAATGAGCCGCGTATGGCAACAGCGGCGACTGCCGCTCACCCGGTAAATTTTGATTTACTTGTATTTGAAGGTTTGTTGTTTTTTCCACTATTTTATTTTTTCACATAACTTATGTGGCCTATGAGACCAAAGTAAGATGCAATGTACATATATACACTCGTTGTATACAACACAATAAGCACACAAACATAATTATCAATATATTGTTTACAAAACTTGTTTACAAAAACAAACAATACAAAACATTGTTTATTATTATTGTTCTATAATATATATACCAATATACAGTCACTGAACATATTCCTATTAGTTCTGCAGCTTGTGGAACTCTGAAACATGGTGTCATACACAATGGTGTTTTATCTTTCTCCCTCATTCTATCTCTTTCAATCTGTCTCTCTCTTTCTATCTGTCTGTCTATCTCTGTCTCACAGGTACACATAAATACAAGTATACATAGTATAAATTACCTAGGATAACCCAAGAAACCCAGACAAAGTGCTATACTCTGCTTGAAGATGTGAGTAAAAGTGATGATGCAGTCTTGTGGCTCTCTGAGACAGAGAGCTAGATGGATAGACAGGGAGCTTGACAGACAGGCAAATAGACAGACAGAAATGTTAGTATACCAGCAAAAACAAAGGGAGGGCGATGTTCATCTCATCTTTTGGCATCAGCTCTACCCTCATTTACCCTCATCAAACGTCAGCACTTATCAGATGTTATCTCCCCTTATCTTGTTACTGTCATGGGTGAACATTTATTATTACATATTATTATTATTACCTATTATTATTATTATGTATTATTATTATTATGTATTATTATTATGTATTATTGTTATCATTACGTATTCTTCTTCCTCCTCCTCCTCCTCCTCTTCCTCCTCCTCCTCCTCCTCCTCCTCCTCCTCTTCTTCCTCCTCCTCCTCCTCTTCTTCCTCCTCCTCCTCCTCCTCCTCCTCCTCCTCCTCCTCCTCCTCTGCCTCCTCCTCCTCCTCTTGCCTCCTCCTCCTCTGCCTCCTCCTCCTCTGCCTCCTCCTCCTCCTCCATTCTTGGAACAAGTTTGAAGAGCTTGTAGTTCATAATCACTATCATTATCATCACCAATGCTCACATCTGAGTCTGGGATTTTGGAAAATAGGAGTTTCCTCTTTGATTCTGGTACAACTGAACGACGGCCCAGCACCAGAGGTGGAAGGCTGTGGGTTGTCTGGGTTTTCCTCACTATTACCCATATTATGGTCATTAGTTTCGGTCAAAACCTCACCAGAACCTTGAAACTCATCTTCACTGTCACTTCCATCTGTATTAGAACTGTCACTGGGGAACAAAAGTGTCCCAATTCGCCGAGGAGTGAGGAACTTCTTACCGCAGGGCACGGTGGAAATTGTGTACTATGATGGCATTCCCACAATGCACCACTGGGTCCCAGATTTTTTTCCTACTGCGCACACCCACCACACAGACCCATTCTCTCACATCTAGGCTTATCAGCCTTTTCCTGCGAGATTTGAGGCCGCTAGAATTTATGCGTACTAGTACGTCAAAAAACCCTACGTGTAAGACGTACTAGTACGACCAAAACCCTCAAAGGGTTAAGAAGAGACATAGAAATATAGAGAGAAGAGAAAAAGTCCTTGGAGACGATCCTATTGAGCGAATTATTGGGTTTAGATTGCCTGGGGTTAGAAATTTTGATGTAAAAAGAATATTTTGCATGAAAGTATTCTGTATTTCAATACTTAACAGAACTCTGATGTTTTATTAAACTAAGTTTAAGTGTGAAGAACAAAAAGGCACAATACCACAACTGGAACAAATAAAAAATAACCCACACATAGGAGAGAGAAGCTTATGATGATGTTTTGATCCAACTTTGACTATTTAAAAGTTAGTGTGACTTGTAAATGGACAAGTCACACTATGTACAAGTCACACAAGTTAGTGTGACTTGTAAATGGTCTAAGTCAGACCAAAACATCATCATAAGCCTCTCTATCCTATGTGTGGGTTATTTGTGTTGGTTTAAATATACAGAAATTATTCTGTATAAAAATGGGCTCTCTGTATGGTATCATGCTGAAATAAATTATTATTATTATTATTTATATTATGCGCAGTATTCAAAAGTAAAAATTTATGTTATTCTTGAAAATCGATCTTTGTGTAATACATCTTTTTTTCGCTGCAGGTTATGGGATGACGGTGTAATCGACCCGGTGGATACCCGACACGTTCTTGGCCTGTCACTTTCAGCAGCTCTTAATGCTCCTATTCCCAAAACAACGTTCGGCATCTTTAGAATGTAACTGATGTATTACATTCTTTATTTCTGGCAGCTTTATGCTTGCCCAAATCTGGGTTTCAGACAGTGTAAATATGTATATCATAAGGTGTTTTGTACAAAAAAAAAAGCGAAAAAATTTTGTCATGCTCATGCAATTATAGAGTATATTTACAGTGATTCAACATTAAACTCTGATAGTACAATTATGATTTCAGGAGAAATGAAGTCTATAATTGCTGTTATCACTTGCAGTATTTTATTTGCATTTTTTTTTTTTTACACACACTGGCCGTCTCCTAATGAGACAGGGTACTTATCATCAGAAATTACCCACACTTCATAATTTTGTGCAACTGTAAATACCTTGCTTCAAGCAATAAATTCATTGTTTTTACAAACAGCAAAGAGTGTAATTGTGAATATTATTATTTTATGTTTAATACTCTACTTAAATTTTTATTTCAAAATTTTGGTTGAATCGTATTCATATGTATCCAGTAAGTAATTCCTGTACCTAACTGGTCCTCGCTCTAGGACCCCTATAGGTTTAGCACTTCCCCTTGATTATAATAATAATGAATGAGTGATGGTGAATATTTCCCTTTTTGAGTCACCCTACCTTAGTTGGGGAGAGAGAGAGAGAGAGAGAGAATCTTGAGTTGCATCCCAATGGTGCCGAGATGTTCGACTTTCTTGTAACAGCGTGTATTGTACAGAGAATAATCAAAACTACTGGACCTTTTATGTTGTGGCGTAAATGTTGTAGTTCGGTGGGTCGTCAGTGGCTCTTTGTGCACCTTCAGAAAGACAGCTAGAAAGCAAGTAAATTTTTCTGTGCTTTCTTCCTTACCCATGCCTCTTTGGGTAGATTCTAATATATTAACAAAGTAATCATTGCATACAGGTAAATTTTGCTAAACTTCATTTTCCAATTCTAAATTACATTAAAAAGTTATGTTATTTAAGATATATTAAGCTGGTTAATATATTTAAATTATCAGATTAAGCTGTACTAGATTATGGTATTTTAGTTTGTGACTCATATTGAAAAAATGCTGTATTTGCTAAGTGTAAATTAAATTCTGAATAGCTCACAGGAAGAACAGGACTGGAACCCATGTCAAGCCAGTCCTAGAACTAGCAGGCCAGTGCTCTACCACCAGGGGTATACATAATTTTGATGTACCTTTGATGAGTTTTCAGAGTTTTTCTATTCCCAGAGCTTGACCATGGACCAGGCTTGTCTGTTGCTTGCCTGGTTAACCAGGCTGTTGCTGCTGACTCCAGATGTTTTATAGTGTAATAATGGTAGAATTACTGACAATATGTTAGGTAAGAAGACTCAAGTGCAACGAGCACAACGTTTTATTGTGGCAACGTTTTGCTTTCTAAGAGCTTTGCTATTACGGCTCGAGAGCAAAATGTTGCCACCATAAAATGTTACATTAGTTGGACTTTTGTCCTTTTAGCAGACTCTTGAAGCATTATTATTGTTGTTATTATTATCATTATTATTATTATTATGAAAGACTTTTTGGGGGGCTTTGGCATCATCATTGTGTCACTCTGGGTAACCACTGTACCATGCTGGCCATGGGTTTGAATCCTGTCTGTTGTGCGAGTTGTTTATAATCATGCTAATAATTTAAGAGCCATAAATTATGAATCTTGGCTATTAAGAGTTATCAATTCTCAAATTACATCTAGTCAGTGAAGATTTAATATAGTATAATGTCAATATGTGTACCAATTAATAAAAATATGTACAATACTGTACAGAATTGTACATAAAAACTGGTCAGGGGCTCTTAATCCAGAGAATTGGAGCTATCCTTACATTTTTTGGATCACGTCTTATTGCCTCTGTTGTAACCTCAATGGGTTTAGTGCTTTCCCCATTCATATAATATCACAGCGTGAATAACAATTTTTATTTCGTTCAACATTAGTATTTAGGCCAAGTTATTTTGTCATTAACTGTGATTTAGAAAAATATATATATGATGATAAAGGTTGTAAATTATGGATAGAAACTTTTAAAAATATTATCATTATTTTTGTAGGTATGAGTTGATCTTGTAAATAAATTGTCATAAACCTTCCAGAGTTTGTCATATAATCAAAGAAACCTTCCAAAGTTTATCTTAATACCTAAATATAAACCTTCCAGAGTTACCATATTTTGGTATCCAAACGTACACCTTCCTGAGTTACCGTATTTTGGTATCCAAACATGCACCTTCCTGAGTTATTGTATTTTGGTATCCAAATGTACACGTTCCTGAGTTTATCATAGCATTCAAACATAATTAATGTAATAAAAATGGTCAACACAAATGAACCATTATGGAAGAAATTATTCACAAGAAGAGAATTTCTAGGTGGTGCCTTGATTGGAGAAATTGGAGCAACCCACTCTTTCATTGGTTCAGACCTGATAACCTCCCATTCCCCGGGTACTGTATGAATCTTACAGGCTTAGTGCTTCCCTGTGAAGATGATAATTGAAGTTACTCTCTCCTTCCTTGGCCTATAACCCTGGTGGATTCAGCACTTAGTTTTGATTATAATAATAATCTAACTTGAATCGAACCTTACTGCCTACCATCTTTCAGGCACTATATGATAGCATAAGTCCATTAAGAATAAAAAGGCACAGTACTGTGACTGGAACAATATGCAGACAACCCACACATGGAAGAGAGGAGCTTATGATGACTTTTGATCCGACTTGGACCATCTACAACGTCACACTGTGACTTGTCAATGGCCCTAGTCGGACTGAAACATCGTCGTAAGCTTCTCTCATCGATGTGCAAGTTACAGGTGTACCTCCATTGTACTGATATCCCAATACAACCTTTCACTATGCTCATCGCTAACAACAAGATTGGATGATAAACTGTATGGTAGTCACATAGTGAAACACCTGCAGCGTGCTGCTACAATACTTCAAATGATAGTTTTGTAGCGAACACATGCAGTGAGTTTCTACCATATGATAATTTAGGTGTCCCATAACTTGGTTTGTAGTGCACTCATCTCACACACTGAGGTCCGTGGTTTGATCCTTGGTACAGGTGGAAACATTGGGTGTGTTTCCTTACATCTGTACAAGTTCACCTAGCAGTAAGTAGGCACCTGGGTGTTAGCTGACTTGTGTGGATAGCATCCTGGGGGATAAGATTAACCCAAGTTGCTCGAAATGCTCTGCACAACCAGGGGCTCTATTTAAGCAGGCCCCTGCTTAAGCAGCAGGTTAGATTCCAGGCTACTGCTGTAAAGTGAAACACAGCCCTTTATTCACTTTCAAATGCATATAAAAGCCTGATAATATGTTTACACTATCATATATTAAGTGGGTAATAGAGCTAGGCCTAAAAAATGCATATACAGTACACACATTACTTAAAATATTTTCCTTCTTAGCTTATAGTGAGTGATCAATATATTTATTATAGGAAATCTGAATAAATGAACAATGGTATAACTGAAAATTGCTGCATTTGCGAAACACCGTAAAGTGAAGCGCTGTAAACTGGAGCCCTCCTGTACGTCACTGATGTCAGCTATGGTCTGTTTAAGTTGTATCATGTACTTGTAAAAATAAAGATTATTATTATTATAGTGGAGACAATATTTCCCAGGTACTATATAATCCCTACGGGCTTAACACTTCCCCATACTACTAATAATAAATTATTACCTGCTACCTGGAGGGTATTCCGGGGATCAACGCCCCCGCGGCCCAGTCTACGATCAGACATCCCGGTGGATCAGGGCCTGATCAAGTAGGCTGTTATTGCTGGCAGCACATGGTCCAACGTACGAGCCAGAGCCCGGCTCCATGTCACATACCATCACACAGCGTCGGTGACTTAAATCAAGTGATGCAATATGTCAGCCTGAGCTGGGGGTCCTTGAAGCCCTCCCTGGGGTGAGAGAACGGGGGTAGGGGTGAGGGAGGGGGGGAGAGAACTGAGATTAATTGCCAGCTCCAGTAACACTATGGGATGTACTGGCCAGTTCTGGCATTTTTAATACCAGGACCTTCAAGGGGTGTATATATATATATATATATATATATATATATATATATATATATATATATATATATATATATATATATATATATATATATATATATATATATATATATATATATATATATATATATTATTAACACATCTGCCGTTTCCCACCAAGGCAGGGTGGCTCGATAGAGAAAATCTTTCATCATCATTCACTCCATCACTGTCTTCCCAGAGGCGCACATACACTACAGTTATAAAACTGCAACATTAACACCCCTCCTTCAGAGTGCAGACACTGTGGTCTGGTGGCTGGTGGCCCGGTGGTCTGGTGGCTAAAGCTCCCGCTTCACACACGGAGGGCCCGGGTTCGATTCCCGGCGGGTGGAAATTCCGACACGTTTCCTTACACCTATTGTCCTGTTCACCTAGCAGCAAATAGGTACCTGGGTGTTAGTCGACTGGTGTGGGTCGCATCCTGGGGGACAAGATTAAGGACCCCAATGGAAATAAGTTAGACAGTCCTCGATGACGCACTGACTTTCTTGGGTTATCCTGGGTGGCTAACCCTCCGGGGTTAAAAATCCGAACGAAATCTTATCTTATCTTATCTTATCTCCGGGACTCGAGTCCGGCCTGCCGGTTTCCCTGACTCTCTTCATAAATGTTACCTTGCTCATACTCCAACAGCACATCAACTCCTAAAAACCAGTTGTCTGTAATCGCTCCTATCTAACACGCTCACGCATGCTTGCTGGAAATTAACCCAAGTGCCAGTGGTGGTGGTGCCAGTGGTGGTGGTGCCAGTGACGGCGGCGCGCGCGCCTACCAGTGTCTCCCTCTAAGACACCGGACACCAGTGTTGATGTAGTGCAGGTGTTGACCTGACAGTGTGCCAGCCAGCTCACCACAACACCTTCCCTCCACCCTCCAAAACCCTCCCTCCACCCTCCAAAACTCTCCTTCTATCCTCCAAAACGCTCCCTCCACTCTCCAAAACCCTCCGTCCAAAACTCTCCACCACTATACCTCTCTACTGCCTCATACAGGCGTTAACCTGCAATTCTTCTGTCGCTTGAGGCTTTTAAAATACATCTGCTAGACTTCTTTCCTGGGTGACTAGGTAGCCTGAACACCCAGGTACCTATTTACTTTTAGGAGAACAGGGATAACTGGTGTCAGGGTACTAGTACTCAGGTACCAATTTACTGCTAGTACACTAACACCCAGGTACTTGTTTATTGCTAGGATAACTTAACAGGGGTAGCAGGTATAGCACCCAGGTACCTATTTACTGCTAGGCTAACAGGGACAGCAGGTGTAGAATGATTTGCCTAAAAGCTTTCTCTTATAGTTTCAGTATATTTAGGTACCTCTGTTTCCAAACGATGTAAACAGACAACAGAATTAAATATCTATTATTTTTAAGGAGTGATTTGATAAGATAAGATAAAGGGCTCTTGAACTAAGGAACTGGAGCTATCCTTCCCTATCCATGGGGTGGGCCTAATTATCTCTAAAGGAAAATGTAGAATAAAACATTGGTGTGTCTGTGTCTAGCATTAGGAATAATATTAGGAGAGAAGTGAATAATGAAACTGAAAGTTATAGGAATGCAGTTAGAAGCCTGAGTAGATGTATAACCCACTATGATACCATGAACGTAAATAACTACGTTTATTACCTGGAGTTTACCTGGAGAGAGTTCCGGGGGTCAACGCCCCCGCGGCCCGGTCTGTGACCAGGCCTCCTTAGGTCAGTGTCCCAGGATGCGACCCACACCAGTCGACTAACACCCAGGTACCCATTTTACTGATGGGGAACATAGACAACAGGTGGAAAGAAACACGTCCAATGTTTCTACTCTGGCTGGGAATCGAACCCAGGCCCTCGCCGTGTGAAGCGAGAGCGTTAACCACCAGGCTGACTGATCTAGTGGCCAGGCTTAGGCTTGGTTACAAGTATTTCTGGCAGTTTGGGAGACAAAGTTACGTGGCCAGCCATCTATGGTCACTATCTTGAACACTATATACTGAATTGTCCACTTGCTGAGGAATATAAAGATAGGTCAAGATATCATATTATTGAAAATAAGATACCAGATATATTAAGCAAATTTCCTAAATTTGATTGTAACAGATAAGAGAACTGTACATATAAATCAAGATGGACACCTGTTAACCCTTATGGGGCCTAGTTCCTAAGCCTATTATGTATCCATATACTGTTGTGTTACCCTCCACAGGATGGATGTGAGGTGCACAATATACTAGATACTTCGGTGGCAAAATCTTAACATCTGTTTCTCTGTGGATGACATAGAAGAATTTTTAATTCGCAGTGTTACCAAAATTTGAGTCTAGAAGGAATTCTTGTTAGTTTTTAAACGACGACTCAAAACTATGACTATTATTATTAGTGGTAGTAGTATTAGTAGCAGCAGTAGTAGTAGTAGTAGTAGAAGTAGTAGTAGTAGTGACTCAAGAAATCGTAATGACACGGCCACGCTAGCTGGAGATTCGTCTGTAAAAACTTGCATTTGTGGTCACAGTGGTGCCTGTGCTAACCTTCCTATGGTGTAGAAATATACCTAGTTGGATGAATCTTATTGTGGCTAGCTGGTCTAGTGGCTAACGCGACGGGCTGGAGTTTTGAGACTCTATGACCGCGGGTTCAATCCCGGCCGGGGGTATGGTTTAGTAGTAGTAGTAGTAGTTGTAGCAGTAGCAGTAATAGTAGTAGTAGTAGTAGTTGTAGCAGTAGTAGTAGTAGTAGTAGCAGTAGTAGTAGTAGTAGCAGTAGTAGTAGCAGTAGTAGTAGTAGTAGTTGTAGCAGTAGTAGTTGTAGTAGTAGTAGTAGTAGTAGTTGTAGCAGTAGTAGTAGTAGTAGTAGTTGTAGTAGTTGTAGCAGTAGTAGTAGTAGTAGTTGTAGTAGTTGTAGCAGTAGTAGTAGCAGTAGTAGTAGTAGTAATAGTAGTAGTAACAGTAGTAGCAGCAGTAGTAATAGTAGTAGTAGTAGTAGTAGCAGTAGTAATAGTAGTAGTAGTAGTAACAGTAGTAGCAGCAGTAGTAATAGTAGTAGTAGTAGTAGTAGTACCAGTAGTAATAGTAATAGTAATAGCAGTAGTAGTATTGAGAAGCGCTTAATCCATCTATCCGGGGAATGATAGATAATTCAACTTTGAGCCAATGAATAAGAGGAAAACTCCAGTGCCACAGAACAAGAGCCCTGCACCAAGCATCAAGGTACCAGTGCCACAGAACAAGAGCCCTGCACCAAGCATCAAGGTACCAGTGCCACAGAACAAGAGCCCTGCACCAAGCATCAAGGCACCAGTGCCACAGAACAAGAGCCCTACACCAAGCATCAAGGCACCAGTGCCACAGAACAAGAGCCCTGCACCAAGCATCAAGGCACCACTGCCACAGAACAAGAGCCCTGCACCAAGCATCAAGACACCAGTGCCACAGAACAAGAACCCTGCACCAAGCATCAAGACACCAGTGCCACAGAACAAGAGCCCTGCACCAAGCATCAAGGCACCAGTGCCACAGAACAAGAAAACTGCACCAAGCATCAAGACACCAGTGCCACAGAACAAGAGCCCTGCACCAAGCATCAAGGCACCAGTGCCACAGAACAAGAGCCCTGCACCAAGCATCAAGACACCAGTGCCACAGAACAAGAGCCCTGCACCAAGCATCAAGACACCAGTGCCACAGAACAAGAGCCCTGAACCAAGCATCAAGGCACCAGTGCCACAGAACAAGAGCCCTGCACCAAGCATCAAGCCACCAGGGCCACAGAACAAGAGCCCTGCACCAAGCATCAAGGCACCAGTGCCACAGAATAAGAAAATTGCACCAAGCATCAAGACACCAGTGCCACAGAACAAGAGCCCTGCACCAAGCATCAAGACACCAGTGCCACAGAACAAGAGCCCTGAACCAAGCATCAAGGCACCAGTGCCACAGAACAAGAGCCCTGCACCAAGCATCAAGGCACCAGTGCCACAGAACAAGAGCCCTGAACCAAGCATCAGGGCACCAGTGCCACAGAACAAGAGCCCTGAACCAAGCATCAGGGCACCAGTGCCACAGAACAAGAGCCCTGCACCAAGCATCAAGACACCAGTGCCACAGAACAAGAGCCCTGCACCAAGCATCAAGACACCAGTGCCACAGAACAAGAGCCCTGCACCAAGCATCAAGGCACCAGTGCCGCAGAACAAGAACCCTGCACCAAGCATCAAGACACCAGTGCCACAGAACAAGAGCCCTGCACCAAGCATCAAGGCACCAGTGCCACAGAACAAGAAAACTGCACCAAGCATCAAGACACCAGTGCCACAGAACAAGAGCCCTGCACCAAGCATCAAGGCACCAGTGCCACAGAACAAGAGCCCTGCACCAAGCATCAAGACACCAGTGCCACAGAACAAGAGCCCTGCACCAAGCATCAAGACACCAGTGCCACAGAACAAGAGCCCTGCACCAAGCATCAAGGCACCAGTGCCACAGAACAAGAGCCCTGCACCAAGCATCAAGGCACCAGTGCCACAGAACAAGAGCCCTGCACCAAGCATCAAGACACCAGTGCCACAGAACAAGAGCCCTGCACCAAGCATCAAGACACCAGTGCCACAGAACAAGACCCTGCACCAAGCATCAAGGCACCAGTGTCACAGAACAAGAGCCCTGCACCAAGCATCAAGGCACCAGTGCCACAGAACAAGAGCCCTGAACCAAGCATCAGGGCACCAGTGCCACAGAACAAGAGCCCTGCACCAAGCATCAAGGCACCAGTGCCACAGAACAAGAGCCCTGCACCAAGCATCAAGGCACCAGTGCCACAGAACAAGAGCCCTGCACCAAGCATCAAGGCACCAGTGCCACAGAACAAGACCCCTGCACAAAGCATCAAGGCACCAGTGCCACAAAACAAGAGCCCTGCACCAAGCATCAAGGCACCAGTGCCACAGAACAAGAGCCCTGCACCAAGCATCAAGGCACCAGTGCCACAGAACAAGAGCCCTGCACCAAGCATCAAGGCACCAGTGCCACAGAACAAGAGCCCTGCACCAAGCATCAAGGCACCAGTGCCACAGAACAAGAGCCCTGCACCAAGCATCAAGGCACCAGTGCCACAGAACAAGAGCCCTGCACCAAGCATCAAGGCACCAGTGCCACAGAACAAGAGCCCTGCACCAAGCATCAAGGCACGAGTGCCACAGAACAAGAGCCCTGCACCAAGCATCAAGGCACCAGTGCCACAGAACAAGAGCCCTGCACCAAGCATCAAGGCACCAGTGCCACAAAACAAGAGCCCTGCACCAAGCATCAAGGCACCAGTGCCACAGAACAAGAGCCCTGCACCAAGCATCAAGGCACCAGTGCCACAGAACAAGAGCCCTGCACCAAGCATCAAGGCACCAGTTGCCACAGAACAAGAGCCCTGCACCAAGCATCAAGGCACCAGTGCCACAGAACAAGAGCCCTGCACCAAGCATCAAGGCACCAGTGCCACAGAACAAGAGCCCTGCACCAAGCATCAAGACACCAGTGGAACAGAACAAGAGCCCTGCACCAAGCATCAAGACACCAGTGCCACAGAACAAGAGCCCTGCACCAAGCATCAAGGCACCAGTGCCACAGAACAAGAGCCCTGCACCAAGCATCAAGATACCAGTGCCACAGAACAAGAGCCCTGCACCAAGCATCAAGATACCAGTGCCACAGAACAAGAGCCCTGCACCAAGCATCAAGGCACCAGTGCCACAGAACAAGAGCCCTGCACCAAGCATCAAGAAACCAGTGCCACAGAACAAGAGCCCTGCACCAAGCATCAAGACACCAGTGCCACAGAACAAGAGCCCTGCACCAAGCATCAAGACACCAGTGCCACAGAACAAGAGCCCTGCACCAAGCATCAAGGCACCAGTGCCACAGAACAAGAGCCCTGCACCAAGCATCAAGGCACCAGTGCCACAGAACAAGAGCCCTGCACCAAGCATCAAGGCACCCACGACGATGATGATATACATTATGTTTGTATTTTCTTGCCTCAGTCTCCAGGGGAAGCTACAGAGGCAGTGTCGTGCTTCCACATATATCATAAATATGCTTGCGTGTGTTTACACATTTATAAACTCACAGTCTTACTAAATCTTAGTAGCTCAAGATTTTAGTACATACTCATTACAAGCTTGTATATATATATATATATATATATATATATATATATATATATATATATATATATATATATATATATTTATATATATATATATATATATATATATATATATATATATATATGTATATATATATATATATATACACTAGGAGATGCACACTCACGGCTAGTCATCTAATAATTATAATGTTATTCTAGACAGCAGTACTTGCACAAGATATAAAACCTTTCTTCATTACTTCACATTACTATTACTATTACTAGTAGCAGTAGTAGTAATAATAATAGTAATAGTATTAGAAATTGTAAAGGCTGAAGTACTAGTAATAATAGCAGCAGTACTAGTAGTAGTAGCAGCAGCAGTACTAGTAGTAGTAGTAGCAGTACTAGTAGTAGTAGTAAAAGCAGCAGTACTAGTAGTAGTAGCAGCAGCAGTACTAGTAGTAGTAGCAGCAGCAGTACTAGTAGTAGTAGCAGCAGCAGTACTAGTAGTAGTAGTAGTAGCAGCAGTACTAGTAGTAGTAGCAGCAGCAGTACTAGTAGTAGTAGCAGCAGCAGTACTAGTAGTAGTAGTAGTAGCAGCAGTACTAGTAATAGCAGCAGCAGTACTAGTAGTAGTAGCAGCAGTACTAGTAGTAGTAGCAGCAGCAGTACTAGTAGTAGTACCAGCAGCAGCAGTACTAGTAGTAGTAGCAGCAGCAGTACTAGTAGTAGTAACAGCAGCAGTACTAGTAGTAGTAGCAGCAGCAGTACTACTAGTAGTAGCAGCAGCAGTACTAGTAGTAGTAGCAGCAGCAGTACTAGTAGTAGTAGCAGCAGCAGTACTAGTAGTAGTAGCAGCAGCAGTACTAGTAATAGTAGCAGCAGCAGTAATAGTAGCAGCAGCAGTACTAGTAATAGTAGCAGCAGCAGTACTTGTAGTAGTAGCAGCAGCAGTACTAGTAGTATTAGCAGCAGCAGCACTAGTAGTAGTAGCAGCATCAGTACTAGTAGTAGTAGCAGGAGCAGTACTACTACTAGTAGCAGCAGCAGCAGTACTATAGTAGTAGTAGCAGCATCAGTACTAGTAGTAGTAGCAGGAGCAGTACTACTAGTAGTAGCAGCAGCAGCAGTACTAGTAGTAGTAACAGCAGCAATACTAATAGTAGTAGCAGCAGCAGTACTAGTAGTAGTAGCAGCAGCAGTACTAGTAGTAGTAGCAGCAGCAGTGCTAGTAGTTGTAGCAGCAGCAGTACTAGTAGTAGTAGCAGCAGCAGTACTAGTAGTAGTAGCAGCAGCAGTACTAGTAGTAGTAGCAGCAGCAGTACTAGTAATAGTAGCAGCAGCAGTAATAGTAGCAGCAGCAGTACTAGTAATAGTAGCAGCAGCAGTACTAGTAGTAGTAGCAGCAGCAGTACTAGTAGTAGTAGCAGCAGCAGCACTAGTAGTAGTAGCAGCAGCAGTACTAGTAGTAGTAGCAGCATCAGTACTAGTAGTAGTAGCAGGAGCAGTACTACTAGTAGTAGCAGCAGCAGCAGTACTAGTAGTAGTAACAGCAGCAATACTAATAGTAGTAGCAGCAGCAGTACTAGTAGTAGTAGCAGCAGCAGTACTAGTAATAGTAGCAGCAGCAGTAATAGTAGCAGCAGCAGTACTAGTAATAGTAGCAGCAGCAGTACTAGTAGTAGTAGCAGCAGCAGTACTAGTAGTAGTAGCAGCAGCAGCACTAGTAGTAGTAGCAGCAGCAGTACTAGTAGTAGTAGCAGCATCAGTACTAGTAGTAGTAGCAGGAGCAGTACTACTAGTAGTAGCAGCAGCAGCAGTACTAGTAGTAGTAACAGCAGCAATACTAATAGTAGTAGCAGCAGCAGTACTACTAGTAGTAGCAGCAGCAGTACTAGTAATAGTAGCAGCAGCAGTACTAGTGGTAGTAGCAGCAGCAGTACTAGTAATAGTAGCAGCAGCAGTACTAGTAGTAGTAACAGCAGCAGTACTAGTAGTAGTAGCAGTAGCAGCAGTAGTAGTATTAACAGTAGTAGTCTTAAGATAAGTAGTAGTGGTAATCACAGTGTCTGAGGTGACACGTTTCGGCTGAACGTTTCTCTCGCCACCGCCCCCTTATCCACCCTGGATGCGCAGTTACGATGGCACTCAGTGCCTGTCTGCGCACCAGCTGAGGTGGGCGAGCCTGACCTGGTCCTCCCGGAGGAGGTGGAGGAGGAGGGGCAAGAGGAGGGGGAAGAGGAGGAAAGGGGGAGGGGAGAGGAGGAGTAGAATGCAGGGAGTCAGTTGTTACCCTCACCTTGTGCCGTGAGCAGGTGGCACTAAGTGGCCCCCTCCCCTCTTTATTGACCTACCCCTTCCTCGATACCCCTTTCAAAATCCACTTACACCTCTTCCCCTAAGACGGAACTCTTAGAAAATTCCTTCACAAGAACCCGAAGAGGATCTCAAAACTGTGTTCGATCCCTTATAACTTAATCTGAAAGGCAATCAAGTCATCATTTGCAAAGTGGCTGGTGGCACAAGTGGTAGCGCCTTTGACTCACATCTGAAGAACGTGGGCTTGATCCTGGCACGTGTGGAAACGTCTGAGCATCATTAATTACACCTGCTGCTCCTGTTTATGTAGCAGTAAGTAGGTACCTGGGTGCAAGTTCACTTACACCTGTTGCCTGGCCCTGTTCACCTAACAGTAAGTAGGTACCTGGGTACTAATCTTCTTATAGCTCTGGTCAGTGTTCACCTAGAAATAAATAGGTACCAGGGGTACTAGTCCCCTTACACCAGTTATCCATGTTCACCTACCAGTAAGTAGGTACCTGGGTATTAGTCCCCTTACACCAGCTGTCCCTGTTGAGGGTCGCACCCCAGTAGATAAAAGCCATAATGACTAGCTGTCAAGGGTTACCCTGATTTACCATCCCCCAGGGTTAATAACCCACTGGGTTAATAATCCACCGAGTTAATAACCCTCCGGGTTAATATTCTTATTTTACAGGTTCCATTGGATTCTCGTTATACCTCACCAGTGGGATAATGTTATCCGAGACTGTTGGTGTTCAATGTCACACTGTCTGTTATTGATACGAAAATAAGGACTTAAATACTGTGGTTTAAAACTGTAAATACTGTGGTTTAAAACTGTCAACACTGTAGTTTAACTCAAGAGTTTTAACACAGAGATAAAGGTAAGTTCTCACTGTATGTACAGTGTATATTCACTGAAATTACATAGTATATACACTGTATATACACTGGGAGATATTAACCTCTCGACGTATATATCTTCGTGTTAATAAACTTAGTTAATTGGGTTTAAAGCTTATCTTCTACACAACTCATTCCCAACAAACAATAACTACTCTGTAAAGTAAAAGGACACAAGTGCAACTAATGTGACATTTATTGTGGCAACGTTTCGCTCTCCAGGAGCTTTATCAAGCCATTATGGTAATGGCTTGATAAAGCTCCTGGAGAGCGAAACGTTGCCACAATAAATGTCACATTAGTTGCACTTGTGTCCTTTTACTTGACATATTGTCGGTAATTCTACCAACTTTATTACAATAACTACTCTGGCCTCTGTTGGCCCTGATTAGTTCTGTCAATTATCTTTAAGGATGGAGGGAGTAATTTGAAATGCGTAGGGAGACACTGGTCAGAGAAATAGCAAACATCGAACTTAAGCTAAAGGAATCTTACAGGAGTCAGGAATCGTGGGAAGAACTAAAAGCCATAAATGAAATCGAAAGAAACCCAAAGTATTTCTTTTCTTATGCCAAATCAAAGTCGAGAACAACGTCCAGTATTGGGCCCCTACTTAAACAAGATGGGTCCTACACGGATGACAGCAAGGAAATGAGTGAGCTACTCAAGTCCCAATATGACTCAGTTTTTAGCAAGCCGCTAACCAGACTGAGAGTCGAAGATCTAAATGAATTTTTTATGAGAGAGCCACAGAATTTGGTAAACACAAGCCTATCTGACGTTATCCTGACGCCAAATGACTTCGAACAGGCGACAAATGACATGCCCATGCACTCTGCCCCAGGGCCAGACTCATGGAACACCGTGTTCATCAAGAACTGCAAGAAACCCCTATCACGTGCTTTTACCATCCTATGGAGAGGGAGTATGGACATGGGGGTCGTCCCACAGTTACTAAAAACAACAGACATAGCCCCACTCCACAAAGGGGGCAGTAAAGCAATAGCAAAGAGCTACAGACCGATAGCACTAACATCCCATATCATAAAAATCTTTGAAAGGGTCCTAAGAAGCAAGATCGCCACCCATCTAGATACCCATCAATTACACAACCCAGGGCAACATGGGTTTAGAGCAGGTCGCTCCTGTCTGTCCCAATTACTGGATCACTACGACAAGGTCCTAGATGCACTAGAAGACAAAAAGAATGCAGATGTAATATATACAGACTTTGCAAAAGCCTTCGACAAGTGTGACCATGACGTAATAGCGCACAAAATGCGTGCTAAAGGAATAACAGGAAAAGTTGGTAGATAGATCTATAATTTCCTCACAAACAGAACACAAAGAGTATTAGTCAACAGAGTAAAGTCTGAGGAGGCTACGGTGAAAAGCTCTGTTCCACAAGGCACAGTACTCGCTCCCATCTTGTTTCTCATCCTCATATCTGACATAGACAAGGATGTCAGCCACAGCACCGTGTCTTCCTTTGCAGATGACACCCGAATCTGCATGACAGTGTCTTCCATTGCAGACACTGCAAGGCTCCAGGCGGACATTAATCAAATCTTTCAATGGGCTGCAGAAAACAATATGAAGTTCAACGATGAGAAATTTCAATTACTCCGATATGGTAAACATGAGGAAATTAAATCTTCATCAGAGTACAAAACAAATTCCGGCCACAAAATAGAGCGAAAAACCAACGTCAAAGACCTGGGAGTGATCATGTCGGAGGATCTCACCTTCAAGGACCATAACAATGTATCAATCGCATTTGCTAGAAAAATGACAGGATGGATAATGAAAACCTTCAAAACAAGGGATGCCAAGCCCATGATGACACTCTTCAGGTTACTTGTTCTATCTAGGCTACAATACTGCTGCACACTAACAGCACCTTTCAAGGCAGGTGAAATTGCTGACCTAGAAAATGTACAGAGAACCTTCACGGCGCGCATAACGGAGATAAAACACCTCAATTACTGGGAGCGCTTGAGGTTCCTGAACCTGTACTCCCTGGAATGCAGGCGGGAGAGATACATGATTATATACACCTGGAAAATCCTAGAGGGACTAGTACCGAACTTGCACACGAAAATCACTCACAACGAAAGCAAAAGACTCGGCAGACGATACAACATCCCCCCAATGAAAAGCAGGGGTGTGATTAGCACGTTAAGAGACAATACAATAAGTGTCAGGGGCCCGAGACTGTTCAACTGCCTCCCAGCATACATAAGGGGGATTACCAATAGATCCCTGGCTGTCTTCACGCAGGCACTGGACAAGCACCTAAAGTCGGTACCTGACCAGCCCGGCTGTGGCTCGTATGTTGGATTGCGTGCAGCCAGCAGTAACAGCCTGGTTGATCAGGCTCTGATCCACCATGAGGCCTGGTCACAGACCGGGCCGCGGGGGCGTTGACCCCCGGAACTCTCTCCAGGTAATCTCCAGGTAAGGGATTATCTCTGCCCAGAAACTTAAAATATTTTTAGGTGACAAATTCCTACAATTTATAAAGAATTAAATCTTCTTCACTACACAGTTTGTTTACATAATGCTTCTGATATTAGCATTGATTTGTTACCGTCATTAATTAGATTTCCACTATAGAACTGAAGTTAATTGCTTGCGTTCCGGAAATCATATTCAAATTTATTTCTTAGGTACTGACCATGTGGGTGGAAGAAGTTTAGTCGAAGGGGTAAATATCCCGACTGTTTATGCCGAAAGATGGGAAGGATTGATTGTGAGGTAGATGATCACCTTGTGGGTAGAGTGAGAGACTTCCAGGAAGAGAGAACAAGCCACCCATAACCCACCACCACAACATTCCCACTCCTAACCCCTGTCCTTCCCACTTCCTCTCCATACACCTCTCCCTCCCCACTCCCTCACATCCACCCATCAAGGCAGACTGGTCTGGCTTCTCACGGAGATCTATTTTACAAAATGATTAAAAAAATTTAGAGCTATCTCGATTTACCAGTCATGTGTGTTTTGTGTCGCTAATGTTTGTTTCTCTTACCTTACTGTGGCAGTGATGTTACAGTGATGTTACAGTGATGTTACGGTGATGTTACCGTGATGTTGCAGTGATGTTACAGTGATGTTACGGTGATGTTGCAGTGATGTTACAGTTATGTTACGGTGATGTTACAGTGATGTTGCAGTGATGTTACAGTGATGTTAGTGTTGTTGCAGTGATGTTAGTGTTGTTGCAGTGATGTTACGGTGATGTTGCAATGATGTTGCATTGATGTTACATTGATGTTACGGTGATGTTACAGTTATGTTGCAGTGATGTTAGTGTTGTTGCAGTGGTGTTACAGTGATGTTACAGTGATGTTACATTGATGTTACAGTGATGTTGCAGTGATGTTACAGTGATGTTACGGTGATGTTGCAGTGATGTTGCAGTGATGTTACAGTGATGTTACGGTGATGTTACGGTGATGTTACAGTGATGTTGCAGTGATGTTAGTGTTGTTGCAGTGATGTTACAGTGATGTTACAGTGATGTTACATTGATGTTACAGTGATGTTGCAATGATGTTAGTGTTGTTGCAGTGATGTTACAGTGATGTTACAGTGATGTTATAGTGATGTTGCAGTGATGTTAGTGTTGTTGCAGTGATGTTACAGTGATGTTACAGTGATGTTACAGTGATGTTGCAATGATGTTAGTGTTGTTGCAGTGATGTTACAGTGATGTTACATTGATGTTACAGTGATGTTACAGTGATGTTACAGTGATGTTACATTGATGTTACAGTGATATTGCAGTGATGTTAGTGTTGTTGCAGTGATGTTACAGTGATGTTACAGTGATGTTACAGTGATGTTGCAATGAAGTTAGTGTTGTTGCAGTGATGTTACAGTGATGTTACATTGATGTTACAGTGATGTTACAGTGATGTTGCAGTGATGTTGCAGTGATGTTGCAGTGATGTTGCAGCCATATTACAGTGATGTTACAGTTATGTTACAGTGATGTTGCAGTGATGTTGCAGTGATGTTGCAGTGATGTTGCAGCCATATTACAGTGATGTTACAGTTATGTTACAGTGATGTTGCAGTGATGTTGCAGTGATGTTGCAGTGATGTTGCAGCCATATTACAGTGATGTTACAGTGATGTTACAGTGATGTTGCAGTGATGTTGCAGTGATGTTGCAGTGATGTTGCAGCCATATTACAGTGATGTTACAGTGATGTTACAGTGATGTTAGTGTTGCTGCAGTGATGTTACAGTGATGTTACAGTGACGTTACAGTGATGTTAGTGTTGTTGCAGTGATGTTACAGTGATGTTACAGTGATGTTACAGTGATGTTACAGTGATGTTGCAGTGATGTTACAGTGATGTTGCAGCCATATTACAGTGATGTTACAGTGTTGTTGCAGTGATGTTACAGTGATGTTGCAGTGATGTTACAGTGATGTTGCAGTGATGTTACAGTGATGTTGCAGTGATGTTACAGTGATGTTACAGTGATGTTACAGTGATGTTACAGTGATGTTACAGTGATGTTACAGTAATGTTACAGTGATGTTACAGTGATGTTACAGTGATGTTACAGTGATGTTACAGTGATGTTACAGTGATGTTACAGTGATGTTACAGTGATGTTAAAGTGACGTTGCAGTGATGTTACAGTGATGTTACAGTGATGTTACAGTGATGTTACAGTAATGTTACAGTGATGTTACAGTGATGTTACAGTGATGTTACAGTGATGTTACAGTGATGTTACAGTGATGTTACAGTGATGTTACAGTGATGTTAAAGTGACGTTGCAGTGATGTTACAGTGGTGTTACAGTGATGTTACAGTGATGTTAGTGTTGTTGCAGTGATGTTACAGTGATGTTACAGTGATGTTACAGTGATGTTGCAGCCATATTACAGTGATGTTACAGTGATGTTACAGTAATGTTACAGTGATGTTACAGTGATGTTACAGTGATGTTACAGTGATGTTACAGTGATGTTAAAGTGACGTTGCAGTGATGTTACAGTGATGTTACAGTGATGTTACAGTGATGTTACAGTGATGTTACAGTGATGTTAGTGTTGTTGCAGTGATGTTACAGTGATGTTACAGTGATGTTACAGTGATGTTACAGTGATGTTAGTGTTGTTGCAGTGATGTTACAGTGATGTTACAGTGATGTTGCAGTGATGTTACAGTGATGTTGCAGCCATATTACAGTGATGTTACAGTGATGTTACAGTTATGTTACAGTGATGTTACAGTGATGTTACAGTGATGTTACAGTGATGTTACAGTTATGTTACAGTGATGTTACAGTGATGTTACTTAAGTAGACTTCTATATTCCACTGTAATAATAATAATAATAATAATAATAATAATAATAATAATAATATAATAATAATAATAATAATAATAATAATAATAATAATAATAATAATAATAATAATAATAATAACAAACAACAATAATAATAATAATAATAATAATAATAATAATAATAAATAATAATAATAACAATAATAATAATAATAATAATAATAATAATAATAATAATAATAATAACAATAATAATAATAATAATAATAATAATAATAATAATAATAATAATAATAGTAATAATAATAATAATAATAATAATAATAATAATAATAATAATAATAATATAATAATAATAATAATAATAATAATAATAATAATAATAATAATAATAGTAAATAATAATATAATAATAATAATAATAATAATAAAAAATAATAATAATAATAATAATAATAATAACAGCAGTAACAACAACAATAATATACACGTATCCCATTGTAACCTCTAAATTCTCCCCGAAATTACCAATTATTAATGTTATTACCAATTATTTTTTCACGTTGTTCAGCACTGCTCTTAAATACTCAGCTCTTTCTCTCACACACTGAATTTACTCTCAAAATTACATCCACAAACATTATTCATTTCTGCTCTTGGAATTATATTTTTTTCACTTTTCAAAACCATCGATGTCCCAAGGGGATACATATACACTCGAGAGGTGTATGTTTCTCAATGTATATACACTGAGGGATATACTTAAGCATTATCTTTCGATGTATATACACTGAGAGAGATATTTAACCCATGTCTCTCAATGTATATACACTGAGAGATACATTTAACCCATGTCTCTCGATGTATATACACTGAGAGATACATTTAACCCATGTGTCTCAATGTATATACACTGAGAGATACATTTAACCCATGTCTCTCAATGTATATACACTGAGAGATACATTTAACCCATGTCTCTCGATGTATATACACTGAGAGAGATATTTAACCCATGTCTCTCAATGTATATACACTGAGAGATGCATTTAACCCATGTCTCTCGATGTATATACACTGAGAGTACATTTAACCCATGTCTCTCAATGTATATACACTGAGAGATACATTTAACCCATGTCTCTCGATGTAATACACTGAGAGAGATATTTAACCCATGTCTCTCAATGTATATACACTGAGAGATGCATTTAACCCATGTCTCTCGATGTATATACACTGAGAGATACATTTAACCCATGTGTCTCAATGTATATACACTGAGAGATACATTTAACCCATGTCTCTCAATGTATATACACCGAGATATATATTTAACCCGTATCCCTCAATGTATATACACTGAGAGATATACTTAACCCATATACATTACTAAAGCGTAATTAAAACTTATTGATAATTAATAATAGCCAACATGGAGACAGAAACACAAGAGTTTAATTGATCTGTGTATTTCGATCCCCTTCTGGGAACCTCTTCATATACTGTGTTAAAAAATTCTTGACTGGTGGTGAACAGGTGACATGCAGCCTTAATGACCCTCGTGTAGTCGATAGGCTTCAAACCTAATTAAGCAGGTCATGTCAATTATCGTGAATATAAATGTTGCTTCATACCTTCGTAAATCAATTTCTAACCACTGGGTTGTTTTATTGATTTTTTTTTCTAGTTGATTACCTGTCATCCAACAGAAGACCTGAGGGCCAGAAGACCTGAGGGCCAGAACACCTGTGGGCCAGAACACCTGAGGACAAGAAGACCTGAGGGCCAGAAGACCTGAGGGCCAGAAGACCTGAAGGCCAGAAGACCTGAGGGCCAGAAGACCTGAGGGCCAGAAGACCTGAGGGCCAGAAGACCTGAAGGCCAGAAGACCTGAGGACAAGAAGACCTGAGGGCCAGAAGACCTGAGGGCCAGAAGACCTGAGGGCCAGAAGACCTGAAGGCCAGAAGACCTGAGGACAAGAAGACCTGAGGGCCAAAAGACCTGAGGGCCAGAAGACCTGAGAGCCAGAAGACCTGAGGGCCAGAAGACCCGAGGACCAGAAGACCTGAGGGCCAGAAGACCTGAGGGCCAGAAGACCTGAGGGCAAGAAGACCTGAGGGCCAGAAGACCTGAGGGCCAGAACACCTGTGGGCCAGAACACCTGAGGGCCAGAACTCCTGAGGGCCAGAAGACCCGAGGACCAGAAGACCTGAGGGCCAGAAGACCTGAAGGCCAGAAGACCTGAGGGCCAGAGCACCTGAGAGCCAGAAGACCTGAGGGCCAGAAGACCTGAAGGCCAGAAGACCTGAGGGCCAGAGCACCTGAGAGCCAGAAGACCTGAGGGCCAGAGCACCTGAGAGCCAGAAGACCTGAGGGCCAGAAGACCTAAGGGCCAGAAGACCTGAGGGCCAGAAGACCTGAGGGCCAGAGCACCTGAGAGCCAGAAGACCTGAGGGCCAGAAGACCTAAGGGCCAGAAGACCTGAGGGCCAGAAGACCTGAGGGCCAGAAGACCTGAGGGCCAGAAGACCTGAGGGCCAGAAGACCTGAGGGCCAGAGCACCTGAGAGCCAGAAGACCTGAGGGCCAGAAGACCTGAGGGCCAGAAGACCTGAGGGCCAGAAGACCTGAGGGCCAGAGCACCTGAGAGCCAGAAGACCTGAGGGCTAGAGCACCTGAGAGTCAGAAAACCTGAGGTCCAGAACACCTGAGGGCCAGAGCACCTGAGAGTCAGAAGACCTGAGGGCAAGAAGACCTGAGGGTCAGAAGACCTGAGGGCCAGAAAACCTGAGGGCCAGAAGACCTGAGGGCCAGAAGACCTGAGGGCCAGAAGACCTGAGAGTCAGAAGACCTGAGAAATAACTACAAGCGAGTTACTGACCAGTGGAGGTGCCGGGGATCGAACCCGGGGCCTCTTACATGCAAAGCAAGCGCTCTACCACTGAGAGTCAGAAGACCTGAGGACCAGAAGACCTGAGAGCCAGAAGACCTGAGGGCCAGAAGACCTGAGGGCCAGAACACCTGAGGGAAGAATACCTGAGGGCCAGAATATCTTCCATATTTGCCACTAAAGGTAAGTTATTTCTTCTTCTTCTTCTTCTTCTTCTTCTTCTTCTTCTTCTTCTTCTTCTTCTTCTTCTTCTTCTTCTTCTTCTTCTTCTTCTTCTTCTTCTTCTTCTTCTTCTTCTCCTCCTCCTCCTCCTCCTCCTTCTCCTCCTCCTCCTTCTCCTCCTCCTCCTTCTCCTCCTCCTCCTTCTTCTACTTAACAACAGTAACAACTGCAACAATAACAACAGTAAAAGCAACAACAATAACGACAGTAATAACAGCAGTGACACCAACAACATACACAACAATAACAACAAAAACAACTCTGTCGTTGGTGATGTTTTATTTGTCAGGAAACAAGACAAAACCTGTCCCGTACCACGGGTCTTGGTCATATACTGACCCACTGACCGGTCATACTGCCCAAATAACCGTAGTATCTCTCAGTACCATCAACCTTACTTACATCATTGCCAACCTCTACACTTCTGTATCGCAGATAATGGTATAAAATACGAACAAGTCTGCTGCGCAGGCGATATGTTTCGACACTAAAGATACCTAACTGTTGCACATGTGTCTTACTTAGCAACTTCTTAGTTATGTTACGTTCAAAGAGTGTTTATGCTGCCATGGGTGACCCCGTGGACTGGCTGGTAAAGCTCTCGCTGCACACACGCAGGGCCCGGGTTCGATTCCCGGCGGGGTAGAAGCATTACGACGCTTTTCCTTACACTTGTTGTCCTGTTCACATAGCAGCAAATAGGTACCTGGGTGTTAATCGACTGGTGTGGGTCGCATCCTGGGGGACAAGATTGAGGACTCCCAAGGAAATTAGTCAGACAGTCCTCGATGACGCACTGACTTTCTTGGGTTATCCCGGGTGGCTAACCCTCCGGGGTTAAAAATCCGAACGAAATATTATCTTATCTTATCCTCCTCTATACTCACTTTACGTTCCTTTCCTTTCTTCTCCGACAGGAAGCGCGTCTGTCTAGCGTTGAGCAGATGGAGGATCGAGCCTCCAGCACATCTTGCTCTGAGTTTATCAAAAACATCCTGGGTTTGGTGGAGGTCAAAAAAAATTTACATGCGCATAATGCCTAGGACTGTAACAATACACATTAACCCGACGGATTTAAATGGACTAGGTTAGTTAGGTTTTAAAGGGGTAGGTTAAGTTATTAGGTTAGGTGGTAGTTAGGATAGGTTAGGTTAGGTTAGGTTAGGTTTAGGTTAGGTTAGGTTAGGCTAGGTTAGGTTAGGTTAGGTTAGGTTAGGTTAGGTTAGGTTAGGTTTTAGGCTAGGTTAGGTTAGGTTAGGTTAGGTTGGGTAGGTTAGGTTAGGTTAGGTTAGGTAGGTTAGGTGTTTAGGAGTTAGGTTAGGTTAGGTTAGGTTAGGTTAGGTTAGGTTAGGTTAGGTTAGGTTAGGGTTAGGTTAGGTTAGGTTAGGTTAGGTTAGGTTAGGTTAGGTTAGGTTAGGTTAGGCTAGGTTAGGTTAGGTTAGGTTAGGTTAGGTTAGGCTAGGTTAGGTTAGGTTAGGTTAGGTTAGGCTAGGTCTAGGTTAGGTTAGGTTAGGCTAGGTTAGGTTAGGTTAGGTTAGGTAGGTTAGGTTAGGTTAGGTTAGGTTAGGTTAGGTTAGGTTAGGTAGCTAGGTTAGGTTAGGTTAGGTTAGGTTAGGTTAGGTTAGGCTAGGTTAGGTTAGGTTAGGTTAGGTTAGGTTAGGTTAGGCTAGGTTAGGTTAGGTTAGGTTAGGTTAGGTTAGGTTAGGCTAGGTTAGGTTAGGTTAGGTTAGGTTAGGTTAGGTTAGGTTAGGTTAGGTTAGGCTAGGTTAGGTTAGGTTAGGTTAGGTTAGATTGATCAGGAAACAAAACAAGTGTTTCCTGACGCGGGTCTAAGTCGTATGATGACCCACAGCTGGAGCTTTTTGGTCATATGATAGAGGCCTTCCACTGGCTTACCAGTCCACTCTATTAAAAATTAAAGTTATAATTATTTATTATATTACACATAGCTAATGTCTAGTTAATGGTCCAGATAATGGTCTAGTTAATATCTAGTTAATGGTCCAGTTAATGATCTAGTTAATGGTCCAGTTAATGGTCTAGTTAATGTATAGTTAATGGTTCAGTTAATGGTCTAGTTAATGGTCTAGTTAATGTCGAGTTAAAGGTCCAGTTAATGGTTCAGTTAATGGTCTAGTTAATGATCCAGTTATTAATGATTCAGTTAATGGTCTAGTTAATGGTCTAGTGGTTCAGTTAATGGTCTAGTTAATGGTCCAGTTAATGGTTCAGTTAATGGTCTAGTTAATGGTCTAGTGGTTCAGTTAATGGTCTAGTTAATGGTCCAGTTAATGGTTCAGTTAATGGTCCAGTTAATGGTTCAGTTAATGGTCTAGTTAATGGCCCAGTTAATGATTCAGTTAATGGTCTAGTTAATGGTCCAGTTAATGATTCAGTTAATGGTCTAGTTAATGGTCCAGTTAATGGTTCAGTTAATGGTTCAGTTAATGGTCCAGTTAATGGCCTAGTTAATATATAGTTAATGGTCCAGTTAGTGGTCCAGTTAATGGTCTAGTTAATGGTCTAGTTAATGTCGAGTTAATGGTCCAGTTAATGGTTCAGTTAATGGTCTAGTTAATGGTCCAGTTAATGGCACAGTTAATGGTCTAGTTAATGGTCCAGTTAATGGTTCAGTTAATGGTCCAGTAAATGGTCCAGTTAATAGTCCAGTTAATGGTCCAGTAAATGATCCAGTTAATGGTCCAGTTAATGGTCCAGTAAATGGTCCAGTTAATGGTCCAGTTAATGGTCCAGTAAATGGTCCAGTTAATGGTCCAGTTAATGGTCGAGTAAATGGTCCAGTTAATGGTCCAGTTAATGGTCCAGTTAATGGTCCAGTTAATGGTCCAGTTAATGGTCTAGCTAATAGACAAAAACGTCAGAATAAATTTCACTCTCCTATGAGCGGGTTATTTGTAAATAGGCCTAAGGTCTAGGCAGTAAAGTTTTAAAAGCTCAGAAAGTTACAGCGGTAATGTTGGGATCCTCTCCAAGATACGATACTACGTGCCGCAAACTACCCTTATCACACTATACCATTCACTTATATATCCATACCTCACCTATGCTATTTGTGCTTGGGGATCAACTGCAGCAACACACCTAAAGCCAATAATAACCCAACAAAAAGCTGCAGTAAGAATAATCACTAAATCCCATCCCTGGCAACACCCCCCCCCCCCACTCTTCATAGATCTAAACTTACTCCCAGTTCAGTACATCCACACTTACTACTGTGCAATCTACATCTACAGGACCTTAAACTCCAATATCAACCTTGACCTAAAACGCTTTCTTGACAGTTGTGACAGAACCCACAGGCATAACACCAGACATAAACATCTCTACGACATTCCCCGTGTCCGACTAAACCTTTACAAAAATTCAATGTATGTCAAAGGCCCTAAAATCTGGAACACCCTACCTGAGAACTCTAGAACTGCAGACACATTCATCACCTTCAAAACTACCATCAGAAAACATCTTATCTCCCTGATACACCCCATCAACTAACTACACGAATACCACCTGGTGGTTCACACTTACACTCACTCACCAATTTGACCATAAACAGAAATATTAATCTCAATCTTAAAATAATGAATCCTGTGATACTCCAATACTGAAACTATGTACTGTGCCAAAACAAAAGCATTCATATTGCTAAACTCACAAACTAGTATTTAGTCACTTAGCCATAATACCAACTTACCTCATAATTTGTAATATTTTAAAATAAAGAATTAAACTAAGTCTGCCCGAAATCCCTAGCCATGCTAGGTGTTCTAGTGGTACACTCTGTAATCATTATTTAACTACATGTAAACCACACGACAACCAAATTCTGTAAATTCAATATTGTAATCTTTATAGAGAATAAACTTTGAATTTGAATTTGAATTTGAATTTGAATGAACTTACAAGTTCGTGATCTGGTTACAGTCGTAGTGAGTTCATAATACAGTTTGAATTCAGTCGCAATAAAAAAATTACAATGTAATTTGTAAATAGAGTTTATTTGCAAATAGTTTATTTGTAAACAGTTTATTTGTAGACAGTTTATTTGTAAACAGTTTATCTGTAAACAGAGTTTATTCCTACTTTACCGCCAATGAGGTCTACCAACCAGGAGGGTGTTCCGGGGGGTCAGCGCCCCCGCGGCCCGGTCCAGGACCATGCCTCCTGGTGGATCACATTTCTACAACTTATAATAAGTTACACTGCACAACTTTGTCAGTTTGGTTTAAACGTTCTGTTACGGTAGTTTACATGAAGTCTTGAATCGTACTCTGTTTTTAACAATTTAGTTGCAAAAACCAACGACATATAAATCTGGTATATAAATCTCGTCCTAGATGGAATCATCACGCTCTGGTGATTTCTTCCCTTCCCGTCTATTTCGCCGTTCATCACGTCTGTCAGTGACACATTTGTCGACACATTCACTCCCGGATTTCAACTTCAATAAACCTGCTTCTGTGCACCCTCCAATATGTCGTTCCATTTCATATTTCCCACTTTTTATTAACATTCTTGTTCTCTGTGAATTCATTTCCAACTGTTCATTGGGAGACGACCGACTTGTTGAAAAATATATATATATATATATATATATATATAATTATATATATATATATATATATATATATATATATATATATATATATATATATATATATATATAATATATATATATATATATATATATATATATATATAATATATATATATATATAATATATATTATATTATATATATATATATATATATATATATATATATTATATAATATATATATATTATATATATATATATTATATATATATATATATATTATTTAATATATTATATATGGTTGTTTCTTATTATGAATATCACGTTCCTGTGTTTAAACTATCGACATCGGCTCTTGTTTGTAATCGTTGTTGATGGTGTGTGAAGGTTGTTGACGATGGATCACCTCTCTCTCTCTCTCTCTGCAGGGTTGCGACAGTGATGGTGGGCCGCTACACGAGTCTCCCAGTCGAGGTAGCTTCTACTGTTCCTCGACGCTCCTTGTTCAGGGATTCCTGGGTGCGACACTCGTCTCAGCCGTCATTTCAGGGTGTTTCCTCTGCAATGGAGACTCTGGAGCCCACAGCCCTTGGTCCTCCTAGTGATCAGGGTGCCCAGGAGATTCCTGAACCTTCAGGGTTGACCCAGAGACCTGATACATCCCTCCTGAATAATCAGAATCCATTGGGTTCTTCAGAGCTCAGAGTTTCCACACTGAGACCTGATACAGGTATTCGATCTCCTAGTGATCAAGGTTCCATGGGTTTTTTGGGGCCATTGGGGTCCACATCGGGGCCAACCACAGGTCTCCGTCCAGCGAATGACCAACGACCCCGGGACACGACCCGCCCCGCCTCCGTTATACTCACCACCTACTGTCCCTCCGGCGGCGTCATGCAGGAATTCCAGGGTCTCACTGGTCGGGTGTCCAGGGCTAGAGCCTTCTTCGAATCCACGACTTCGCAGCCTGAAGAGCCGGAGTCGCCCTTACAATCCCCTCAGGAGGACATAAGCGCTACTGCTGTAACCTACCGCTACAAGAACCCACACAGAGCCTCGCCAAGGCCCCGTGGGCATCGCTACCGTAACACCATCAGCACTTTTCCACGGTGGGCTCCGTCTGGGCAGCACCCAGCCATCGACGACGCTGGCCACGCCCAACTCACCTCACCCGATCTTGACGACCAAGGTAACATCAGGAAACCTCAACGCACTAAAGATGACACTGATATAGTCGAAATAAAGCCTGTGATGATCCGCAGGCGTTTCGGAACAATCACCGGGATTATCACCAGCCTCTCCACCCATGACAAGGAACCTTATCCCTCGAAGAAGAACGAAGAAAGCAGTAGCAGTGAAGGTACTAGTGGTGAGGGAGATATAGCGGTTAGTAGCAGTGCTGGTTTTGTGGACGAAGTGGTGGTCAGCAGCATCAGCACGGATAGTGGTGGTGAGGGAGCAGGTGTGGTCACCGCAGGTAGTAGTGGTGGTGAGGGAGCAGGTGTGGTCAGCACAGGTAGTAGTGGTGGTGAGGGAGCAGGTGTAGTGAGCACAGGATAATAGTGGTGGTGAGGGAGCAGGTGTGGTCAACACAGGTAATAGTGGTGGTGAGGGAGCAGGTGTGGGTGAGAGTGTGGGCGCGGGAGTCAGTAAGGGCTGGGACGCCGTGTGGTGCGCACCTTTCTACAGTCCACCTCCTTCGTGCCTGTGTGAGCACGCGACCCTCGTCTCTAAGGGCGTTGTTGCTAGTGAGAGCCAAGACAGTGCCGCAGGGGGCCATGATCAGGGCCCTAGGACCATGGTAGTGCCAGAGGACGGGCAGGTGCAGGCAGCGCCACGCGTGGTAGCTGCCTGCATCAAGTCCTATCACGACATCCCTGAGGAGTTGTTCAACAGTTTAGAGGAGAGTTCCGTGGACCCTATCACTCCTGGACTCGCCTCCACGACGCCCACACACTCACCCGCCCACACCGCCCTCTCCCCGCCCACCAACACCCTCACGCCCGCCCCCTCACCGCCCTCTATCACCAACACCCTGCCGCCCACGCCAGCTCCTCGCAGCGACTGGCGCGCCATGAGAGAGGGCCGTCGGGCCCTCCTGATGGGGGAAGTCAGCGACGCTGACACAGAAGGCAGCGAAGGTGATCTCGGCGGCGTCGCGTCCACAAGCGACTACCACACCAGCGATGGTCGTGGCTCCTCCCTCTCAGGGGCCAGTGACGACCACCACAGAAACAACGACCACCGCCACGACGACCACAAGAACCACAACCACGGTAAGTAACCCAAGTATAAACGGTAGGGACTCCAGTGCTCTGCCTTGAGGCACCCCTCTCGCTACCCTCGCCCGGGAAATGAACCAATGCCTGAAAGATGCACTAGTTCATTACTCGTGCATCTTCCAAGCATTTCCTGAACCTCTGGATTGTGAATGTAACAATAAAATTATATTTTCATATGTAATTCTATAATTCCAGGACCACAAAGGAAATAACTCGCATTTTTTTTACTCCATTCGTAAAAAAAAATTACGTACGAAGATAGTAAATTTCGAAATTAAGTTCTAAATCTAAATTAAAACTTAGATTACATTTTATAAAGTGCCGTACCCGTACTGGCCAGTCAGCGCAAGGGACGGTGAAGGTTCGATTCTCCGTCCACTAATCGTGGTCCTTGTCCCTGATCAGTCAGGAAATTCTTGTTTGTTCTAGTTCCTACATTGATTAGTCCTCCCTCCCTCCCTCTCTACTCTCCATCCTTATGGGACACAGGAAGGGGTTAGGGATGGGCTCAATGCTCCATCATTGTGCATGGTTGAGCATGTGGGCCTGCCCTTCCGCCCCGCATTGTGTGATGATTTGCGCATCGAAATACGATCATACGGTGGGTTGCGTGGGTTTGTGGTAATGGGTGTTATATATGACCCACGGCGACACCCATTGCGGTGTTGACTCTGATGGAGATACACAAGGCAATGTCCAGTTGTGGACCAGCCAGGCGCATGTCCAGTGGTGACCTTCCGAGGTGCGTGTCCAGCTGTGAGCCTGTGATGTACAGGATCACTGGGGACCTTGCAATGTACAGGGTCAGTGGTGACCCTGCAGTGTACAACTGTCGCTACGGTGAGTCTGAGGACAATAGGTTACGGGATATGGGTCTGTGTGTGTGTGTGTGTGTGTGTGTGTGTGTGTGTGTGTGTTGTGTGTGTGTGTGTGTGTGTGTGTGTGTGTGTGTGTGTGTGTGTGTGAAAACCATGCAGGATGCTTAATGTAGTTTGTGTATGCAGTTTCTACAAACCAGTAGGCCTTCCGCAGTGGACCTGTCTCGCATGGACCAGTAGGCTTCTGCAGTGTTCCTTCATTCTTATGTTCATATGTAATGTGGGGCAGTGGGCCTCCAGCAGCAACAGCCTGGTTGACTAGGCTAGCACAAGACAAGCCTGGCCCAAGGCCGGGTTCCGAGAGTAGTAAGACTCTCGAAACTAATCAAAGGTATATCAAAGATGTTATACTTAGACCCTTCAAGAGCATTTTGACCCAATATGTGTTATTTGATCTATTATTTGTAAGCGGTTCTAGAGATTATCTTCCCCAGGACTCTGCCTCTGACCAGGTCTTCCAGGGATTATCTTCCCCAGGACTCTGCTTCAGACCAGGTCTTCCAGGGATTATCTTCCCCAGGACTCTGCCTCAGACCAGGTCTTCCAGGGATTATCTTCCCCAGGACTCTGCCCCAGACCAGGTCTTCCCGGGAATTTTCTCCCCAGGACTCTGCCTCAGGCCAGGTCTTCCAGGGATTATCTTCCCCAGGACTCTGCCTCAGGCCAGGTCTTCCAGGGATTATCTTCCCCAGGACTCTGCCTCAGGCCAGGTCTTCCAGGGATTATCTTCCCCAGGACTCTGCCTCAGGCCAGGTCTTCCAGGGATTATCTTCCCCAGGACTCTGCCTCAGGCCAGGTCTTCCAGGGATTATCTTCCCCAGGACTCTGCCTCAGACCAGGTCTTCCAGGGATTATCTTCCCCAGGACTCTGCCTCAGACCAGGTCTTCCAGGGATTATCTTCCCCAGGACTCTGCCTCAGACCAGGTCTTCCAGGATTATCTTCCCCAGGACTCTGCCTCAGCCAGGTCTTCCAGGGATTATCTTCCCAGGACTCTGCCTCAGACCAGGTCTTCCAGGGATTATCTTCCCCAGGACTCTGCCTCAAACCAGGTCTTCCAGGGATTATCTTCCCCAGGACTCTGCCTCAGACCAGGTCTTCCAGGGATTATCTTCCCCAGGACTCTGCCTCAGACCAGGTCTTCCAGGGATTATCTTCCCCAGGACTCCTGCCCAGACCAGGGCTTCCAGGATTATCTTCCCCAGGACTCTGCCTCAGGCCAGGTCTTCCAGGGATTATCTTCCCCAGGACTCTGCCTCAGGCCAGGTCTTCCAGGGATTATCTTCCCCAGGACTCTGCCTCAGACCAGGTCTTCCAGGGATTATCTTCAACAGGACTCTGCCTCAGACCAGGTCTTCCAGGGATTATCTTCCCCAGGACTCTGCCTCAGACCAAGTCTTCCAGGGATTATCTTCCCTAGGACTCGCCTCAGACAGGTCTTCCAGGGATTATCTTCCCCAGGACTCTGCCTCAGACCAGGTCTTCCAGGGATTATCTTCCCCAGGACTCTGCCTCAGACCAGGTCTTCCAGGGATTATCTTCTCCAGGACTCTGTCCCCAGGCCAGGTCTTCCAGGATTATCTTCCCCAGGACTCTGCCCTCAGCCAGGTCTTCCAGGGATTATCTTCCCCAGGACTCTGCCTCAGACCAGGTCTTCCAGGGATTATCTTCCCCAGGACTCTGCCTCAGACCAGGTCTTCCAGGGATTATCTTCCCCAGGACTCTGCCTCAGACCAGGTCTTCCAGGGATTATCTTCCCCAGGACTCTGCCTCAGCCAGTCTTCCAGGGATTATCTTCCCCAGGACTCTGCCTCAGGCCAGGTCTTCCAGGGATTATCTTCTCCAGGACTCTGCCTCAGGCCAGGTCTTCCAGGGATTATCTTCCCCAGGACTCTGCCTCAGACCAGGTCTTCCAGGATTATCTTCCACAGACTCTGCCTCAGACCAGGTCTTCCAGGGATTATCTTCCCCAGGACTCTGCCTCAGACCAAGTCTTCCAGGGATTATCTTCCCTAGGACTCTGCCTCAGAATAGGTCTTCCAGGGATTATCTTCCCCAGGACTCTGCCTCAGACCAGGTCTTCCAGGGATTATCTTCCCCAGGACTCTGCCTCAGACCAGGTCTTCCAGGGATTATCTTCCCCAGGACTCTGTCTCAGGCCAGGTCTTCCAGGGATTATCTTCCCCAGGACTCTGCCTCAGACCAGGTCTTCCAGGGATTATCTTCCCCAGGACTCTGATTCAGGCCAGGTCTTCCAGGGATTATCTTCCCCAGGACTCTGCCTCAGACCAGGTCTTCCAGGGATTATCTTCCCCAGGATTCTGCCTCAGACCAGGTCTTCCAGGGATTATCTTCCCCAGGACTCTGCCTCAGACCAGGTCTTCCAGGGATTATCTTCCCCAGGACTCTGCCTCAGGCCAGGTCTTCCAGGGATTATCTTCCCCAGGACTCTGCCTCAGGCCAGGTCTTCCAGGGATTATCTTCCCTAGGACTCTGCCTCAGACCAGGTCTTCCAGGGATTATCTTCCCCAGGACTCTGCCTCCATGGCCAGGTTTTCCAGGGATTATCTTCCCCAGGACTCTGCCTCAGATCAGGTCTTCCAGGGATTATCTTCCCCAGGACTCTGCCTCAGACCAGGTCTTCCAGGGATTATCTTCCCCAGGACTCTGCCTCAGCCCAGGTTTTCCAGGGATTATCTTCCTCAGGACTGCCTCAAACCAGGTCTTCCAGGGATTATCTTCCCCAGGACTCTGCCTCATGCCAGGTTTTCCATGGATTATCTTCCCCAGGACTCTGCCTCAGGCCAGGTCTTCCATGGATTATCTTCCCCAGGACTCTGCCTCAGGCCAGGTTTTCCAGGGATTATCTTCCCCAGGACTCTGCCTCAGGCCAGGTCTTCCAGGGATTATCTTCCCCAGGACTCTGCCTCAGACCAGGTCTTCCAGGGATTATCTTCCCCAGGACTCTGCCTCAGGCCAGGTCTTCCAGGTTAGAAAGGAAGTATTTACAGAATTAAGAACTAAGCACATAGGAAAGTGAAAGTGTGTATGTGTACTGAGGAAGATTTATCCGTAACTTTACGTGTTCGTGAGACAGAAAGACGGTACCTATCATTTCACGTGTTCGTGAGATTTACCTGTCATCTCATGTATTCACAGTAAGCTTTAACTGTCATCCAACGTGGTCACGAGACTAAATATTTACCTGTCATCTTACGTATACAGAATGAAAAGATCAACAATCTTGCCAGAGTGCTAAAAAAATATATATATATAACGGGTTTCCATTTTACAGTCATGTGCCTGGAAGGAAATACATGCCTCCTCGGTGGCTGGTGTCTACCCCGTAATAACCTAGGTATATTTATCAGTTTATAGATGCTGAGAATTTACTGTAATCCCTATTAAGAGGTATCCTTGACTGGTGGTGCACAGGTTACAGGCTAACTTAATGACCTTCATGTAGTCGAAAGGCTTTAAACCCAATTAACCAGTGCTTGAGTTCCTAGTATCGTTTCAGGGACATTGCTAGGAACTAACACTACTAGGGGTGTAGAACGCAGCAACGGAACGCCAGCAAATGCTAAACTAGCTACCAGTTATCACCTGAGGAAGCTCCTACACCAGGAGAAGACACTGGTCCCTGTTTCCTGACATCACCTGCTGAAATGTCAGTCACTTCTGCACAACTGATGTCACCATGCATTTGAGGGATGTATGTGTCATTCCCTACCTCATGACCTCAAAATGTTTTGCATAACCTTACTGCTATGTCATTCCCACAACATAAATATTAAACTCAACTACTGAAGCCTACAGCGTTGGCTAACCAGATTACGATATTTATGTGTATGTGTGTGTGTGTGTGTGTGTGTGTGTGTGTGTGTGTGTGTGTGTGTGTGTGTGTGTGTGTGTGTGTGTGTGTGTGTGTGTGTGTGTGTGTGTGTATTCTACCTGAAGGACCAACCACTGTATCAATATTCCTGGAGTTTTCTTCAAGTCTACCCACTTTGTGAATAAAAGTCTACCAGCTGGTAGACTTTCTTGCTGCAACTGGCTTTACGTCTCATCCTGATGTTTCCCTTGAGGCAGATGAAGGGCATACTACTGTTGCTACTACTACTACTACTACTACTACTACTACTACTACTACTACTACTACTAATAATAATAATAATAATAATAATAATAATAATAATAATAATAATAATAATAATAATTTTGATGCTGTGTATGTCATCTGTCTCATCTTCCAGTCACCTCCTTCCTATCTCAAGGTCATTTTCTGTCTCCCATGACGCAGTGAGACGCATTTTTTAAATCGAATTCTCACATGTTTCATTATTATTATTATTATTATTATTATTATTATTATTATTATTATTATTATTATTATTATTATTATTATTATTATTATTATTATTTTTACACTTGTAACGTGTGTTTGTGGTAGTGTTGATGGTGGTGTAATGGTAGTGGTGTTAGTGGTAGCGGTGGTGATGTTGGTATTAATGGTGGTGGTATTAGCGGTAGCTCTGTTGATAATGGTGGTGGTGGTGGTGGTGGTGGTGGTAGTAGTGGTGGTGGTGGTGGTGGTGGTGGTGGTAGTAGTGGTGGTAGCGGTGTGCTGGAGACCAGGGCGGGGTAGTAAATAGTGATCATTCTTCACACTAACCTCACCTTCCCTCTCCTGCCCACTCCACTCCACTCCTTCCCGTGGTTTACCCGCGACCGGTTTCTACAGTTTACCAGTTGTTGCAGGCGTGGCGAACGCCTTGACGTCTCCCAAGACAATCTTTCTTCAGATGTTAGTGGCTGGCACGAGCTGTAACTCTTCTAAAAAGACACTTTTTTTTTTTTTTACATCTCGTTGATGCGGTAAGCATTTTTTCCCCCCTGTGTTATTCAGTGCAAGGAGTGGTAGAGGCTCGATACACCGTCTGCTAATCACCGTGTCTTTTTGCGGTAACAGAAAACTCACAGAAAATGATCAGTAGTGTGTAACAGTCCTTTATATCCCCGACCCTGAGCTCACTCATGTAATTTCCCCCTTACCACTCCCTCCTTCCCTTCATTCTCCCTCTCACACCCCTTCCTCACCCTTCACCTACACCCACCATTAGTAAATACCAGACACAGTAACCACAGTAACTGCTGTTGAGGGGTGACGGACGGCTTTAAAACCTTCTATAAGAAGGGTTTTAAAAGCCGTCCGTCACCCCTCACAGCATCACCGCATCATCTGGGATGCTGGTAACGTCTTGTGCCGATAATATTATGATACACGTAGCTTATCTCTCTAGAATATTAGACTAAGGATTAAGCCTCCATCTCTTTCTGCTCTAGATGACCCACATATACTGCCTCACATCCTCCCGATAATATATTAAACCCCAATTCCTACGAGAAAAAAACGGGAGTTGAAATAGTCAACAAGTTACGTTAGGTAAGGTTTGTCAGGGAGGAGCTTTTGGTCATCTGACAGAGGCCTTCCACTGGCTTACCCCTCTAGCCCTTTAAACATTATGGGTATAGTCATATGGTAATTGCTAACACTAAGTTGACTGAGTGCTGAGAGCGGTGCTCAGTGTAGTTACTGTGTACACAACAAATCTTGTAGACACCAGGTTTCTATAAGTCGGGTTGGGTGCGGCCAACAATAATAGCCTGGTTGATCAGGCCCTGATCCAGCATGAGGCCTGGTCACAGACCGGGCCGCGGGGGCGTTGGCTCCCGGAACTCTCTCCAGGTATACTCCAGATATACTATGTTTAGAGCAACACCTTGTCTATAGAGACTCACTGTATATACAGTTTTTATCGTGATTAATTACTGATGATGTTAGACAAGACAGCAGCTAAATAATGATGATAATGATGATGATGATGATGATGATGATGATGATGATGATGATGATGATGATGATGATGATGATGATGATGATGATAATAATAATAATAATAATGCTGGCACTACCAGCATCCAATGTCACGTACACTACAGACTGGCACTACCAGCATCCAGTGCCACGTACACTACAGACTGGCACTACCAGCATCCAGTGCCACGTACACTACAGACTGGCACTACCAGCATCCAGTGTCACGTACACTACAGACTGGCACTACCAGCATCCAGTGCCACGTTACACTACAGACTACACTACCAGCATCCAGTGCCACGTACACTACAGGCTGGCACTACCAGATCCAGTGCCACGTACCCTACAGACTGGCACTACCGCATCCAGTGCCACGTACACTACAGGCTTGGCACTACCAGCATCCAATGTCACGTACACTACAGACTGGCACTACCAGCATCCAATGCACGTACACTACAGACTGGCACTACCAGCATCCAGTGTCACGTACATACAGATGGCACTACCAGCATCCAGTGCCACGTACACTACAGACTGGCACTACCAGCATCCAATGTCACGTACACTACAGACTGGCACTACCAGCATCCAGTGCCACGTACACTACAGACTGGCACTACCAGCATCCAGTGCCACGTACACTACAGTCTGGCAATACCAGCATCCAGTGCCACGTACACTACAGACTGGCACTACCAGCATCCAGTGCCACGTACACTATAGACTGGCACTACCAGCATCCAGTGCCACGTACACTACAGACTGGCAATACCAGCATCCAGTGCCACGTACACTACAGACTGGCACTACCAGCATCCAGTGCCACGTACACTACAGACTGGCACTACCAGCATCCAGTGCCACGTACACTACAGGCTGGCACTACCAGCATCCAGTGCCACGTACCCTACAGACTGGCACTACCGGCATCCAGTGCCACGTACACTACAGGCTGGCACTACCAGCATCCAGTGCCACGTACACTACAGACTGGCACTACCAGCATCCAGTGCCACGTACACTACAGACTGGAACAACCAGTATCCAATGCAACGTACACTACAGACTGGCACTACCAGCATCCAGTGCCACGTACACTACAGACTGGCACTAAACCCGCATCCAGTGCCACGTACACTACAGACTTGCACTACCAGCATCCAGTGCCACGTACACTACAGACTGGCACTACCAGCATCCAGTGCCCACGTACACTACAGACTGGCACTACCAGCATCCAGTGCCACGTACAACTACAGACTGGCACTACCAGCATCCAGTGCCACGTACACTACAGACTGGCACTACCAGCATCCAGTGCCACGTACACTACAGACTGGCACTACCAGCATCCAGTGCCACGTACACTACAGACTGGCACTACCAGCATCCAGTGCCACGTACACTAGAGACTGGCACTACCAGCATCCAGTGCCACGTACACTACAGGCTGGCACTACCAGCATCCAGTGCCACGTACCCTACAGACTGGCACTACCGGCATCCAGTGCCACGTACACTACAGGCTGGCACTAACAGCATCCAGTGCCACGTACACTACAGACTGGCACTAAACCCGCATCCAGTGCCACGTACACTACAAACTGGCACTACCAGCATCCAGTGTCACGTACACTACAGGCTGGTACTACCAGCATCCAGTGCCACGTACACTACAGACTGGCACTACCAGCATCCAGTGCCACGTACACTACAGACTGGCACTACCAGCATCCAGTGCCACGTACACTACAGACTGGCACTACCAG